>CM076579.1:948505020-949130280 GCA_034641835.2 Pinus albicaulis
ACCCCACTATTACTGATTCAAACCCCCCCCCCCCCCCCTTAGTAATTCCTTATTTCGACACCAATGATACGACTATAATTAAGGCTTTGGAATGAGATTAGTCACCATTTTCAAAGGGCAGGGGTGGGATGGAATTTGATGGAAACATTTCCTATCATAGGGTGATTTTTCCATCAAATATAGTTAAAAAAGTTTCAAAACCATCAATATCGTTCCTTGAAACCATGAATACAGGTAGGGGAGGTACGAAAACCATCAAATTTGAGGAGTGAATCCATTTTTAAATTCCAACTTGGGGGTGGATCCTCCTCTCGAACTTCCAATTAAACAACACCAAAGAGAGAAATATGATTTTTTCAAAACTGCTCTTATTTATTTATTTGTTATTCAATCGAGTTATATATATGATACTTTTGACATAAATATTTACGATAGACAAAGAAAATTTCACTTCTATTGCAGTATGAATTAGTAAGTATTCACTACCATAGGTGTTTTGGGAACCTCACATATTAGAATATCTAGGAAATGCTCTTAGATCATTATTTATGTATTTAGAAGCCACTAAGGAAGAAGATTCACATAATATGCATGGATATTTCTATATATGAATGTGTCATTGTGGTTACTAGCCAACATGTGTTTAAGATATCAAGAAAACCTCTTGCATAAAACCATGTACCATAAACATATACCATTTCGATGAAAAACATGTCATGAAAATGTGAATTTATTCAAAGAATGTCGCCTCAATCAACATCAACATTATCAGTGACCCAAATCTGAGAAAGATCATGAACGATTTGAAAAATTTACTCACATAAGAACAAAAAATAGGAAAATACCGTGAGGATAATTGAGAGACAAACACCAATATGGTGATTTTTATGTGGTATTATAAAATGAGGATACTAAGAAGGGAACCTTTGAGAATGGTTGGAAAGAGGGGGATAAAAACTCTCATAGAAAAATGAAGATCATAATGAAGTCCAATGCAATAAATGGAAATTCATAAGTAGGTAGAAAATCAAAGTATTGAAGCCATTGAATGATACAAGAGTACGAGGAGCACATGAAAATAGATTCTCTAGAGGAAATGTATCTCCACTCAATCGATGCAACTTGGAAACATTAAAAATCATTCATAGTGCTATATAAGGAGTGGAATTAATTTCCAATACATATATCAAGTTCAATAACATATGCACCATTACTTAAAATGTATGTGTTGGTGTGGAGCCTAATTATATTCTTTATTTTGTATCACAACATTGGACCCTTGTTCTTAACGGGGCGGCAGCGCCGCCCTGAATTGTATGTTGCCTGGGGGTGGGGGGGGGGGGCTGCGATTTTATGGAGCCCCCTGCTGTTGGGGGGTTTCGAGGGAAACGCCCCCGAAGCTAAAAAAATATGTAAAACTTCCTTGTAAAAGTATAGTAATTTCTAGTCAATGTAGGTCATTCACTAGGCAAATGAGCTGATGGTAGAAGTTGTGTTTGATTTAGGGTTTTTTTCCCTAGAAGGGAACCCCTCGTTTTGTATGAGGGTATTGTGTTGCGGCTCTATACTATATGTGCATTCTCAGAGCGAGAAACTGATAGAGAGACTATGAGAGAGAACAAATGATATTACAACGGATCTGTTGTAGGTTGTGTCTCTTCATTTTGCTGGATAATAGAAAGGAAGTATTGGCTGCTTGGGATGGACATAGCCCAAATTGGGTGAACCACATATATCTATCTCTCTCTGGTTTTATTTCTTTTGTTTGCTTGTATTTTTTGCATATTTTATGTGTTGCATTGCTCTATACTATATATTTTCTAACAACTGGTATCAGAGCCAAAGGTCTGTATGGCTGATAAACTCACAAGACAGAAGGGTTCCGGGTTTGAGTGGGAGCAATGGTAGAAGATGGTAAGTTTAGGGCCAAGAAATTTAACAGCCAAAACTTCTCACCGTGGAAGATGTAGATGGAAGATTATCTGTATCAGAAATATCTATACCTACCATTAAGCAGAAACACAAAGAAGTTGATGACTATGATAGACTCAGAATGGGAGATTTTCGATAGAAAGGCACTTGGAATAGTACGACTATGCCTCACGACGTTGATAGCCTTCAATATTTCGAATGAAACAACAACATAGGGTTTTATTAAGGCATTGGCGAAATTATATGAAAAACTCTCGGCCTCAAACAAGGTATTTCTTATGAAACATTTATTTGATATGAATATGTCGGAAGGTGGATCTATTGCATACCATTTAAATGATTTTAATATAGTTACGAGTCAGTTAAGTTTTGTAGGGGTAAAATTTGATGATGAAGTTAGGGCTATGTTATTTCTGTGCTCATTTCCAGAATGTTGGAATGCTTTAGTTATGGCCATTAGTAACTCTATATTTGGATCTAGTACTTTAAAGTTTGATGATGTTTTCAGTGCTATCCTTAGCGAGGAAATGAGACGGAAAAGCTCCGGTGCGACATCGGGTACTGCTTTGAGTGCAAAGTTCCGGGGAAGAAAAATGGAAAGAGGAAAGAGATCAGGATATCGTAGTAAATCAAGGAAAGACAGATCTACACCTCAAGAAATGCTATAGATATCGGAAGGGAAAATAATAAGATGCACAATAAGAAAAAAATCATGAAGCAAATGTGATAGGTGATGTGTTACAAGATGCTTTGATACTTTCATTCGAAAATGTTACTGATTCCTAGGTGGTAGATTCAGGGGCCTCATTCCATGTCACACTTGATAAGAAATATTTTCATGACTATGTTCAAGGAGATTTTGGACAAGTCCATTTGGATGATGATAAACCTTGTAAAATTGTTGGAATGGGTAAGGTTCTTGTAAAACAACAAAATGGAAACCAATGGATATTAAATGAGGTAAGGCATGTACCAGATTTGAAGAAAAATATGATTTCAATAGGGCAGTTAGGTGGTGAAGGTTGTGTGACAACTTTCACAGATAAAAATTGGAAGGTCACCAAAGGAGCCCTGCAAATAGAAAAAGGCGAAAATGTTGGTACATTGTATTTATGCAATGGTATTTCTAACTCTGCTAATGCTTTAACTTCCAAAGGAGAAGAGGCAACATTATGGAATCATAGGCTCAGACACATGAGTGAGAAGGGGATGAATATTCTTCACTGAAGAAATTTTTTTCCGGGTTTGAAGAATATTGATTTGGATTTCTATGAGAATTGCATTTATGGAAAAAAGAAGAGAGTCATATTTCTCAGAGTTGGGAAAGAAAATTGTTGGTGTCCTGTGATTTAGCAGATTGGTAGACCAAATGCACATGGTAACATCAGACCAGTCTTTAGAGTCCTAGGACCTAGCCTTCTTGGACTCAGAGAGGGCTCTCTCTATTATGTGCGAAGGATGTCAACTTGTTCGCTTTAGATGGTTGATTTTAGGCTAGTTGTTAAGTGTAGGGTTTGTTTGCTTGTTTCGTTGGGTAAGATGATGGAGTAGGATACGTGGAATGAGAGGTTATAAAAAATTGGGCTATGGATTCTATGAAGCCATTGATATCTCAATAGTGAATCCGGGTACATCACAGGGAAAATCTAGTGTAGTCAATGGATCTTTAAAGTTTATGTGTGAGGTGAAATGGACATTAAGTTTGGGGAAACAAGGTAGGGAAAAGGGTAGTTAAGAATCCTTTGTCAAATACCTAAGAACAAGAAGGTCTTAAACACTGATAAGAAAAAATACTAATCATGAGATAGGGCACACCATTTACTCAATGATAATACATTTAAACAAATAAACGTTCAAGATAAACAATCCAGTGGAACAAAGGAAGCAAGAAAACTCATCTAAATTCAATGATTCTACTTTCAGGATTTGAAAACATATAAGAGACAAATAGAATCAATAAATGAAGAGGGAACTCCTAAACATCATTCATTAAACTATAAATAACTTTGAGGCAAACTGATAAGCATATACAAAGGGCAAGATCGAAACAATACCTATTTGGCTTAACCTAACAATCAATAAATCAAAGAGATATTTAAAGACATAGTTTAGATAGCATCAAACAAGCAGGGCTTACCATGAATCATATTTTTAAACTAGAATATTAATCCAATAATGAAATATACAAGCTTAGGTGGGCCTAAGGAGCAACTAAGAATTCCTTAAACTAACCCAGCAGAGGAAAACATAAAGACAATAGCAAAATAGGAGGACTGAGGTGCCTCAAACAACATTTCTCATCCTATACTCTTCTGAGCTATTGCAATATAGAAAGATGGAAATATGATCAACAATAAAACATGAACAAACAAGAGATACATCACCATTAGCTAGACTCAGGGATCCTGCAAACAAGCCTTCATCATCATCAATCAAGGCAAATCATCCACAAGCTCCACAACACCAAATTGCTGTTCAAACTCCAAAAACCATGTATTGCTCTCAAAATCATCAAAATCCCACACATTAAAATGAATCCTCATGGTCAATATAAAAATAAAGGATGAGAAAAACCCAATAGAGTATTTAGAAGTCCATTGGCTAAACATAAGTATCTCTATTGTCCTTGCAAGGCCCAAGGCACAAAATATCTAAAATAAATATATTTTTGGCTATTTATAGAAAAAAAATTGATATTTAGGCTCTGAAAGGCCCCCTAAAACTTTCCAAATGAACATTTGGACTTTTCAACCATAGGAGTGTAGCACTGTGTTTTTAAATGAAGTTTTGTGCCAGGAGCATAGCACAGAAACAAGAAAATTGGGTCTTCTCACAACAGTGTTTTTAAGGCCTTATCGATGTCGAAAAAGGCTTCGTGATGGCTCATTAGAAATCTCTTGAAGTCTAATTTCCAGAGATACCCTTGTTTCTCAACCTCTGCAACCTTTCCAAAAAGTGAAAATGTCAAAACTGGTAGGATCGTAGCACATGTCTTGAAAAACAGGCAAAATGATGAAAAATTGGGTGTTTTTGACCCTTTTGGAGGACCAAAACAACTCCAATTGATCTGAAAATTTGTAAGCATGTTGTATGAATGATGAGGAATCCAAAAATGCAAGTATGTCCTCCTAAATATTCCTTGAAAAAGAGCGTATCACTAGGTGTGCTGCGCTCCTACCCTCAAAATTTGCAAAAAACAAAAACTTGTCACAATTCTCCCAAATTTGGTGGAAGTATGCCTCATGGGTCTTGGGAGAGCTGTAGAGAAGCTTGAGCCAAAATACTAAGGTTATCTTTTCTCTTTTCCATTTTTACTGCTTGGATCTCAATTTGGGCCTTTTCGAGTTCTTCCCTTGCAAGTTGGTTTATTTTGGCATAATACTTGGTCATCATTCTTCATAAATCCAAGTCTTTATTAGCCTTCTCTAGCTTGGCCTCAAGGTGTATGTTAACCGTCTCAAGCCATGATTCCCTATCATGCTCAATTTCCATTGCAAGGAGTTCATGGAGAGAAAGTTGTTCTACTTGGGTTGATTCTTCTTCTCTCTGCTTGTCAATCCTTTCCTCATAAGTGCCCATGAACTCTTCCAATTTCACTTGTGCCCTTTGAGCTTCTTTCCGGTACCTAAGTGTTCTTGTTTCATAGATGGATTTTTGGGCACTCATTTTCTTGTTTTTCATCTGGTAGAAGTGAATGACATATTTTTCTCTTTATAATTTAGCTTCCAAGTCCTTGATTTGTGCATTCCTATCTTGGAGGAGGGAGTTTGAAATTCTTGTTTCAGTCTTATCATCAATGTCTATGTGAATAAGTTCAAACTCTCTTTCTTGTTCACGATATTTCTCTTCTTCTTCCACTTTTTGCTTACCTTTGTAAATATTCTGAGTTGAGGAGGATGGCAAGGCCCCTTTCCCTTTGAACACAGCAAACACATGCCTCTCTCCTCTTTTATAGGTAAGAGGGAAAGGTGTAATAAGTTTAATCTAGATATCTCTGTCAATGGTGACATTAAGAGTGCTTTTCACCTTTGTAATGACCCCTACATGTGTGTCTTATTCTTTTTGTTCTTGACTGCCTTCTTGAGAGGCACTTTTATTTTAACCCATGCTAGCATCACTACCTTGATCTTCCTCATTTTCATCTTCCTCCATGTCCTCTGCATTGTCATCCTCCATGTTTGCAACATTATCATTTACATTGTCATTTTATTTGTTTTCATGTTTAGAGGTGTCCTCATCACTTCTTGGTGCATTTTCATCCTCTTGGCCGCCCTTTGAGTTCATGGGATCACTACTGTCACTTTTTTTAAGGCTATTAGTCATTAGGTTCTCTTCATTATGACTATCATTAGCCCCTTTACTGTCTCGCCCAATGTCTTCATTATTTGGCCCACTGTCTTCACTTTCAAACTCTGCCTCTGTCTCTGCATCTTCATTGTTTTCATAATTGGACTCCTCATTATCATTGCTTTCATCTGCATTTTCTTCACTAATATATTTTTCTTCATAATCTACCTCTTTTTTTTCATCATCTTCAATCTCTGTATCATTCCTTGCATTTTCTATGGGATCACTGTCAGAGGCATCTTAATTAGTTTCTCCTTCATTTTGACTATCATTTTCTTCTTCATGACTGTCACTTATCTTGGTTTGTTCTTCATCTATTTCTCCCTCAATATTTGTCTCAATTCATTCATTGTTTTTCCCACTGCAATTTCCTTCAAACTCTGTCTCTTCTTGACTACTATTTTCATCTTTGTCACTACTCCTTTTATCACTGCTATTGGGCTCATTTTTTTATTCTTTACCTTCATTATTTTGCTCATCAAAATCTGCCTTTGTCCCTGGACTGTCATTGGTTTCTTCATCTTCATCTAGCTCACTGCCCTTGTCTTCTTGTTCATTTTATGTTTCACTTCCTTTGTCACTACTTTCTTCTTTGTCCTCTTCCTCATCATAATTACTTTCTTCACTTTCATTTTCCTCTCCCTCTTTATTTGTTTCTTCTTCTTGACTTCCATGTTCCTCTTTGTCATTTCTTTCTTCATGTTCTGAGTTTTTAGGAGAAGGTGAAAGAGGGAGGTTTGTTTGGGAAGAGGATTAATGTGAAGAGGATGAATCATGGTTAGTGAGGGGTGATTAAGGAGTGGAGGAAAGTGGATGGGATGATGAGGGTAAACTTTGCAAAGGAAGAGGTTGTGGATTTGTGAAAACATCATGGGCAATAAAAAACTTCCCATGGGATGCCTTGTTTCTCTAATTGGTGTAATAAAATCATTTTTATGAGGGAATGGTGGAAAAGACTCTTCATTTGCTATGAAGGATGCATTCTTTGCACAATGGATGACATTTTAGAAATACTCTTATAAAGGTAGTAAGGAAAATGTAGCAGCTTGGCCCTAGTGAAATACATGAGTAGTATTATGTGGTAGGAATAGATTCTGGAAAAACTACCCTCATAGGTGAAGTATTTCATAATGATTTTCATTAAAGGAGCATATGTGTCCAACAAATGAGAAAAGGGGATAATAGTTTTGCAATTAGCTTGGAAACTTGGTTTTAAGAAGGGCTGATAATGGCTTAGGTCTAGATACACCTATTTGAACTATTTTTCTCCCATGCAAGGTATTCCAGTGGCCATAGAGATTGCATTGGTGGTCAGCTCAAAATTCACTCCTGCTAGATGTACTTGGTGGTCATGGAGGTTAAGGAAAAACATTTTGGTCAACTGAGGGTGACTTTGGACTCTCTGTACTTTCTCACAGAACTCATATCATCTTACCTCTTGGAAATATGAAACTATAGTAGGAAAGGTTGTCAATTATTTAGTGTTTACAGGCTCAAACCTATTTGCTTTCCCACCCTTCCTCTATTGTTCTCTAGGCCTTTGACCTCTCTCGCCACTGTAAACACTACCTTCTCTAGGAATTTTTTCCTTTATTCTTGGCTTTGAAAACAAAACCCTGATCTGCTTGGGAGATGATATGGAGAGGGAAAATGAGAGGTTAATGAGGAAGGCAATGATATACAAACTTGGAGGGGAAAAGAGGAGTGAAGAAGGACACTTTTTGCCTCAATGTATTCTCAGTGTGTAGATGGATGGGTGATTTTCAATCAGCAATGCTTGCAAACATGGGGACCTAACCTTTCTTCATTTAGGTTTTCGTTTTCTCTTTCTTTAAGTTTTCCCTTCACATTTCTTTATAATTCTACCTTTAGATAGTAAGAAAATGTGGAAAATGTCTAAATACCTCTCAAAAACCTCACAACTGAACCAGAGAGACACAGGAGTGCAACATAGGCCAGTCAGGTTGCTTCTGCACGTCTTGTCTGGTTTTCCCTGAACGTAATGTAGGAGCATAGCACGGGCAAGGCCTGAACTGCTAGTCGGGTCCTCCTCGGCAGCCCTGAACGGATAGGAGCGCATCGCAGACTATTGGGTCGGGCGGCCTCTACACGAGGTGTCAGGTCGGATGTTGAGAGATTCCTGTGCGTAGTGCGGTGGAGTGTCGAGAACCCTCTACATGAGGTGCCGAGCAACCTTTGCACGCCTGGGCGCGTAGTCTAGTGGGGTGTGGGTCTTCTGGGTAGAGACTGCACATGTAGGAGCGCATCGTTGGGCAGTTGTGCACGTAGTCGGGTCGGGCTATGGCCCTATGCACAGAACTGTTACACAGGAGCACAACGCCCCATTGAAAAATACACAGGCAGCATGCACAAGCATGCAACGCAACCTTTCAGGAGCGTAGCGCAGAGGTTTTTTGTCCGAACACTTGCCAGAAAAACCATAAGTTTCTTCGAAAGCTCTCTCACTATTTATCCAAATGATAATGAGCGAGAGTGATAATGAAAAGTCTTTATACCCTTGGATTTGAATAAACTAAAAATCACAACCCATTTTGCTAATGTCTATTTTTCACTTTGTCATTGGTCGCTTTGTGACTTTCACCAATATCTCTTTGACTCTTTTGTAGATGGTTTGATATTTTGTGATGGTGTGTTTGGACAGATGAATAAATCCTTTCTAAATATTTTAGAGGCTTGGGAACTGTGAAAACTATCCTTCTTGGCATTAATAGACTGAAATTTATTTCCTTACTCTTTTTGGCAAAGATTATACACTATGCCTGCTGTGTTTTTATTTGACCACTTCTGACTTGCTGGGAGCTGCCATAAAACATGGTTTTGGTCTTCTCAAACTTTTGGGAGTTTTGATATCTTACCTAACCAATAGTAGAAAATCATGCTCACTTTGATTTTCTTATTTGACAGAAAACTTAGGCTCCCTCATACTGCTTTTGAAAATCCTTTGAATGTACTTGAAAACTTAGGCAACCTTCACTAATACTCTTTTTTACTAGGGCATGTTGTTTCTCTTCTGCTGTGACTTTCCTTGAGGATTTTGGCTTCTTACCTTGTCTTTCTTCTGCTGATAACCCTTATAAACCATTCCTGCATAAATTTTTTAAGATAGGCTACTGTCCTTTTGCAGACTCAATGCTTTGATCAAGGAGGTCCTTTTGAAGGCTTTTCATACCCTTTGGACAATCATGAGCTTACCTTATTTTTCGTTTGATTTCACCTTTGGGCATATGTAAAATATTAAGTCTAGAAAGCCAAATCAATGCATAACCTAGGAGACCCTACATGACCTACTGGGATGTCTTTTGGAATAGGTCTTTGACTGAAAAACTTGAATCGGGGTTTGGAGGTGAAAACAAGGTTTTGACAAACCTTTATGCATTTCAATCCTAGAAACTAAAATCATTGATTGATTGATCTAAAGAGCCTAGAAAGGGAGTTTAAAATCACCAATGCTTGAGGCACTTGGTGAATAGGGGAAAAGGTTTAGGTTAATTGGAAAACCAAGGTGAAAAAGTAGAAGGCTTAGGCAATCAGAAACAAATTGGTAAAGTCAGAGGTGGAAAACATAGTGAGAATGAGGGACATAAGTCCATGATTTGGCCTTTTGAAAGTGAGAGATTTTCCATGCATTGGTAGAGTAGTAGAACAATACAAATTTATCCTAAGGGTAATGAAGGCAGTGAGATTTCTAGAACTCATGAGATTCATGAATTTTTTTTCTAGAAATCTAGGATAAGCATTTAGTCATCTAAACAGGAAAAAGTTACTGATGACTAAAAAAAAGAAGAGAGAAAAATTAGATCTTCTGCATACAGAGGTATGGGGACCTGCTCAAGTATCATCTCTCAGTGGCTCTCATTATTATGTTACTTTTATCGATGTTGCAACTAGAAAAACTTGGACTTATTGTATTTAGAATAAATGTGATGTATTTGATACTTTCAAGAATTGGAAAGCTTTGGTTGAGATTGAGAAAGGAAAGAAGTTGAAGTGTCTCAGATCAGACAATGGAGGTGAATATTGCAGCAAAGAGTTTGATATGTATTTTTCAGAGCATGGAATTCGTAGAGAGAAGATAGTTCCAAGAACACCACAAGAACATGGTGTGTCAGAAAGGATGAACAGAAAAATCATGGAGCGTGCAAGGTGCATGAGATTGCATGCATGATTCCCTTTACAATTTTGGGCAGATGTTGTAGATACTGTTGTTTATCTAATAAACAGAGGGTCTTCAAGTTCCTTGGATGGTGGTATTCCAAAGGATGCATGGATACGTAAAAAGGTAAACTACTCTTTTTTAAAGCCTTTTGGTTGTGAGGCTTTTGTCTATATTAATAAAGAAAATAGAACAAAGCTCGAGGAAAAATCCAAGAAATGTACCTTTGTTGAATATGGTGTTAATGATTTTGGCTATCGCTTATATGATTATGAAAATCACAAAATCATTAGGAGCAGAGATGTAATATCCAATGAAAAGGTCTTGTATAAGAATCAGTTGCAGGAAAAGAAACATCAAAAAGAAAACAAATAATATGCAGTTCTTGATGAGATCACAGAAAAGGTAAAGGTGCCTGAAAATAATAATAATCAATAGCCACAACAACATCAACCACCACAACAGCAATAGTCACCTCAAACACTTGAAAGTGGTGTTAAAATATCTACTAGGATAAGTAGAACCCCTGAACGATACTCTCCTTCATTATATTATTTATTGTTGACTGATTCTGGTGAACTCGAATGTTATGAAGAAGCAATGCAGGTTGAAACTAGGAAGAAGTGGGATCTAGCCATGAAAGAAGAGATGGTCTCCTTAATACATAACCAGATTTGAGACTTAGTCAGGTTTTTTGCAGGTAAAGAAACATCGCAGAGTAAACGGGTTTACAGGCAAAAGGAAGAAGATGGAGGAAAAAAAAGGTACAAAGCTAGAGTTATGGTGAAGGGGTTTGCATATAATAAAGGTATTAATTTTGATGAAATATTTTTTCCTATTGTTAAGATGACTTCAATCAGAACTATTTTAAGTCTTGTAGCATCGAAAGATTTGCATCTTGAACAGTTAGATGTAAAGACAACATTTCTCCATGGAGATTTGGAGGAAGAGCTCTATATACAACAACCAAAAGAATATGAGGTAAAAGGGAAAGAAAAATTAGTGTGCAGGTTAAAGAAGAGCATGTATGACTTAAAATAGGCTCTACGGCAGTGGTATATAAATTTTCACAGGTTTATATCTGAACAAGGTTATACTAGATGTCACTCTAACCATTATGTTTATTCGAAAAATAAAAATGATGTTAGCTATGCTATATTGTTATTGTACGTAGATGACATGCTTGTTGTATGGTCTAACGTGCTGGAAATAAATGTGCTCAAAAGAAGATTGGAAAATTCATTTGCAATGAAGGATTTGGGAGCTACAAAACAAATCCTTGGTATGAGAATAGCTAGAGATAGGAAAAGATGCAAATTAACATTATCCCAGAATGAGTACATACAAAAGGTGTTGAAAAGATTTAATATTCAAAATGAAAAACCAGTTAGTACACATTTTTCTAGCCATTGCAAACTTAGTAAGGAGATGTGCCCCAAGAACCAAGAAGAAATGGATTATATGCATAAAGTTCCATATGCATCAGCAGTTGGAAGCTTAATGTATGCAATGGTTTTAACAAGGCCTTATATTGCACATGCAGTGGGAGTTGTAAGTAGGTATATGAACATTCTAGGAAAAGAACATTGGATGACAATGAAATGGATTCTCAGATATTTGAGAGGTACCACAATTCAAGCATTATGCCTTGGCATTTCAAAAATTTCTCTACAGGGATATGTTGATGTGGATATGGTAGGTGACAGAGATAACAGGAGGAGCACTACAGGGTATGCATTTACTATAGGTTGAACAACTCTCATTTGGGTTTCAAAAATCCAAAGAGTTGTTGCACTTTCAAGAACAGAAGCATAGTATGTTGCTGCTACAGAGGCTAGTAAAGAAATGATTTGGTTACAAAGGTTTATGGATGAATTGGGTAAGAATCATGATATGGGAACATTATACAATGATAACCAAAGTGCCATTCATCTTGCAAATAACTCAAAATTTCATTCTAGGAATAAACGCATACAACTCAAGTACCATTTCATAAGGCCAGTGTTGGAAGATGGACAGTTGAAGATGGAAAAGATACACACTAGCTAGAATACTGCAAATATGCTAACAAAAGTTGTATCCAGGGAGAAATTGAGATTATGTTCAGTTTCAATTGGTCTTCAAGTATGATGATGAAGATGAGAAACAACCATGTCCAAAGTGGAGTAATTGTCCAGCAAATGAAGCAGTGGTGGAGTTTCTACAATAAGTCTCCGGGTGGGAGATTGTTAGGTGTGGAGCTTTATTATCTTCTTTATTTTGTATCAGAACATTGGACCCACGTTCTTAATGAGGCGGAAACACCGGCCATAATTATACAATGCCTCGGGGGTCCCAGGGGGCTGGCTGCAAATTTATGGAGACCCCCCTTGCCAGGAGTTTCAGGGGCAACGCCCCCGAAGCTAAAAACAAATGTAAAATTGCCTTGTAAAAGTATAGTAATTTCTAGTCAATCTAGGCCATTCATTAGGCAGATGATCTGACGGTAGAAGTTATAGTAATTTCTAGTCAATCTAGGCCATTCATTAGGCAGATGATCTGACGGTAGAAGTTATGTTTTATTTATGGGTTTTTTCCCTAGAAGGCAACCCCTCATTTTGTAGGAGGTTATTATACTGTGGCTGTGTATTGTATGTGTATTCTCAGAGCGAGAAACTAATAGAGAGACTGTGAGAGAGAACAAAGGATATTACAATGGATCTGATTTAGGTTGTGTCTCTTCATTTTTCTGGATAATAGAAAATAAGGACTGGCTGTTCAGGGTGGACATAGCCCAAAATGGGTGAACCACATATATCTCTGTCTCTCTGGTTTTATGTGTTTTGTGTGCCCATGTTTTCCGCATATTTTATGTGTGGCATTGCTCTGTAATATATATTTTCTAATAGTATGAAGTATCCATCCTCCTCTTCTCTTTGAATTATATATATATATGGAAAATGCTAAGCCCTAAAAATTTGAAAAAAAGAGGAAAAACAATAAACCATTGATATAGGAAATGGAGGAATTTTTTTTCAACTCGCAAAGGATTAATTTGATGGAAAAATCCATTTTACCATTTAATGAATCTTATCAATGAATGTCTTATCATGTAACATGAGAGGTTTGAAAGGTAAATCCCAACACAAACATCTCGAATCTCTCAAGAAAGACCATCAATATTCATGTGACAGGAAACAAAATATGGAGGACTACAGTTAGAAATAATTGCAAATTTTTCCTTGAAGTATTGCATAATAATATTGATGAATTCTACAGGGCTATTAAGTGGACATGTGATATTATGGAATCGAGAAGAAATAAATCTCATTTATTTTATGGCTATTAACCAATCTGTCAAAGTAAAATTCTATAGAAGAGGATCATTGTTCCATGTATTTATGACCAATGCCCATGACCAAGGCATACCTAGGGAGATACTCACTTTTCTCCAATCCTTAAACCAAATTAAGGAATATATGAGAAATGCCTTGTTGATAATAGGAGATGATTTAAATCTAGTCTAATTACTAGCAGGAGAAAATGGAAAATATGTTGTTTAGAAGAGGATTCAATCCAATTCTATGCCATGCAACAAGAGCTCAAGCTGATAGATGATGAAACTGATACACTTGGAACAACATAAAGGGAGGCAAGGCAAATGTGGCTTCAAGATTATACATATCTATAATATTGGAATCATTAATGGTTTTAAGAGTTTTCATTGAAGTGGATGTTCTTCCCAATTATGGATCTAAATATTGGCCCATAACATTGGATATAGATTGGAAAGGGAGTCCAATGAAAAGCCCATTTAGGTCTGAAGAGTGTTGGCTGAGATCGTGACATCCCTTTTTTTCAACCCTCTTGTAAATATTATAATGAGTTGTAAATTCATGTTAATAATGCTTAATTGTAAATCATAAATGGCTGATAAGGGACACAGATTAAGAGTTTTGCAGGAGTAGGAGTTGCTTCCAAACCCATACCTTGCATTTAACTTATCACTAAATTCCTATTGAGATGGATGAAAATACTGTGTAGCAATTGACTGAGGAGAATGGACTCACAAATGATATGACGAATTTGTAGAATGTTTTGTTGATCAAGTTGATAGAGATAAAGGGATTTAAGTGTGTATGGGTAAGTTGAGGGAAAGTAAATGAAAATAAGGGAGAAGAAAAAACGAATGATGAGAGAGGAGGAATTGAGAAGAAGAATGAGGGGATGGTGTTTCCTCTTTCCTCTACATACTTTGTGTTCATGTAGGTTGGTTTAATTTCCTGTATGTTTCCTTATGTTAAGGGAGGCTTATAGATGTTTCTGTTTTTTCCTTGTGTTCGCAAAGACTGGTGTAATTTCCTATGTTTTTATTTTTTTTAATGGAGTTATGTATATGTACCTATGTATGTCCTGTTTTCGTGAAAGATGGTGTAATTTCACGCATGTTTCATTTTATTAAGTGAAGCTTGTAGATGTTACCTTGTATTTCGTATGTTCACACAAGATGGTGTAAATTCTTATCTGTTTCTTTGTGTTAAGGGAGGCCTGTAGATGTTTTTGTGTATTCATTGAGGTTAAGAGGGAAACATTTGTGCCGGTGTATTTCTCATTGAGTCCTAAGCATGCATATGTGTTGAATTCTAGAAGTGAGTTCAATGGAGCAGTGATGCTCTAGTGATAACTAGTTTGAGAAACTCATGGGGATTAATTGCTTATAACCACCTAAGATATGACTTGAACTAGGGCCAATAAACCATTGAAGATTAGCTGGTTGAGAGCGTGCTAGCAGGTTGAGGAACCCTAGTGTTCGTTGGACTAATAACACTTGGTGTAGCCTTCCAGTTGAGAATACATGTGAAATTAGCATTGAGAAGTTCTTGACAAGTGCACTCTTGCTCCTATAAGACCAATAAAACTAATAAACATCCTTTTCTATTTGTACATATATCTCTATTATTGAAATCAGACTCTTTGTGCTCTCCTTGAACCCTCGGGTTATTTTTTATTGGTTGAGAGCCACTGTGGAATTATAATTATGAGTTTTTGATAGAAAATTGAGAAATGGGATTTTACCCTTGTAAGTGAGTCACTGGTTGATGAATTCTAAAAAAATCACCTCCTTATACTTTGAATTGGGCTCAAGGGTGGTGTTGTAGCTACTACAACCACCGACCAATTTTTTCCTATGCTTTTATTTTGGAGCCTTCCTTTCTTTCCACAGGAGCTTATCTTGTACTGTCATCAAGTATTCATGATTTGACCGAGAATTATTATTTTCATCTGTGCTTGTGATTGTTTTTTTCATACTTTTCTGATATTTTGAATCATAATCTAACATTATGACTTGGACTTACAATAGTTCTTGGATTGCCTCTAGAAACTACACAATACATTAGGGAAAGCCAATCTTGATGATGGAAATTGTGCAATATAGAATGGAAGCTTAGCCTTCAGCTTGATAACTGCACATTCATGTATGATAACCCAATAGTAAGCCCAGAAACTACGCAATCCATCCTTGAGGTCAGAAACTGCGCAATGCACTGAGCTCGGAAGTTACCCAGTTCCCTAGAATTTTCCAATCTTCCTTAGCAGTGTGCATGGCAATTTTCCCGAAAAAATAAAAAAGGAAAAATATCAAAAAGAAAAAAATTATCCCTAGAAATAGGGATTCATTATTATTTTCCGGAAGGTGGCATGTTGTTATTTTTAGGTATTTCCTCCAAGTGTCGCTTTTTCCTTGATTTTAAGCATGTGCATCTTAAACCCTAATTCACTCAAATATATTTGATTGATGCCTCTAGATCTCAATTTTACATTCAATATTGGAAATGTATAATTTCCAAGGAGATAGGGGAACCTTCGGTGGAGTTTATGTCGCTTTTTCTGGGTGAGTTTTTCTTTTGTCATATTTTACCACTTTTTTTAGACACTTTTTGTCGTTTCACTTTTGTGAGTATTATTTTGCATGTTTGTCTTCATGGTTATTGGTGTTTAAACTTATATTATCTTTTATAAGTGTTGATTCAATATTTCGTTTGCATTTCATAAGTGTCGAAATAGTTTTCTTGATTTTTCACACCAGTGGTTTCTGTTTCAGCAACTCCCCTCACATATTTGATTTTCCTTCCATTTTTCAAGTTTCTAAACTTGATTCACACTAATCCATCCATACTTAGTTAGATATGCAAGTTAAATCTCATTATCTCTTAGATCTACTTATTTCCCACACCTTCACCGGGTAGATATGCACTTTATTTGGCCAGTTTTCACCTTTCCCAGTTGGGCATTGCACAAGTCTAAGTCTCAAGCCAAGAGCTTGGCCTATGAGACTGCACAATGCACAATACATGCTAGCCTAACTACGTATTGTGAAATTCCAAGGCTCAGCATGTAGCCTTGGCCACTAAGACTTCACAACACATAGTCTCTCACAATCACTGCTCAAATTGAACTACGCATTTCGTAGTCTCAAGACTTAGGCTGCATCGTTGGTTATTGGGGTTGTGCAATGTGTAGTTAACACATCTAGTCTCCCTCACTTGTTCATGAAAAATGCACATTATTTCTCATCAGTTTGGGTTTTTGTTGCCTAGTCATGCTTTGAAATTTGTTTTTCAAAAGCGAATTTTTTCTTTCCATGAGTGCCCTTTCTCTCCCGTAGGTATCAAAGTTATTGAGCACTTCTCTTCAACGTTTATTGTTACCATGGAACCCAAGAGATTTGCTTCAAAAGATACCACATAAAAAAGTACCCAAGAGGTAGTTGAGAAAATGTAAGTTAACTTTCCAGTATCTGTGGACACTCAACTGTTTGTGGAAAAGGAGTAAGATCTGACATGGCAGAAAGTGAAAGAATATTTTTCAGCAAAGAGCTTCAAGGAAGATCTAGAGGACCGGCATGTTTATGTCAGTGTTCAATAATCAAGATTACAAAGGGTTGCATGCAGATATCCAACCTTCCCATGTGAATATGTCATCAGCTAGATTGTGTCACATATTGATGTGAAGACCATGACATTGAATAGTGTCAACGGACAGAAGCTTGCTACATTTCTGGCAGAACATTATTATCTTATGTACCATTTTTGTGAGCCAGAAACACTCATGGATTCATATCTCCATGCCACCAACATATATATGAGGACAAAGGATATTGTTAAAGGCTGGATAAAAGAGCCATCGAAGTTTTGACAAAAACCCACCAACACATACAAGACAAAGTCTCTTAGGAGGGCCTATCAGCTCTTGATTATCATAGCTTGCCGAATCTATGGTTAGTAGAACACATATAACTTTCTTGGAGGGTGGGAAGTCTTATTAAACTAGGTTTTAAAAGAGGGGAAACCATTCAATTGGTAAGATCTATTATCTCAACAGTTGAGAATCAATGTAGTGAATGTTCATAATTCTCCCAAGCGTGGCAAAGAAATATTCTACATGTCTTCATATTTACTAGACGCAATCTGTGGATAAAATGTATTCAATGACATGAGTTTTACTTGGGCACCACAAGACCCTACCATGTACATTTACTGTAGATTACTCTCATATTTCAACCATGGAGGACTCATGGTGAATCTATCTCACCACTTCCTCATTCCGTTGTATAATATTAACTTTGAGGAAGAACCACCTTACATTTCACGTGGAGAAATGGATGTAATAGCATGGATACCAAATTGATTTGACTCATGGGATGGAACCTTCCTTAGAATGTTTGACAATCAGAATTCACCACATATTTTTCCAAGGTATGCCACCAACAAGCTTTTCATGCAATAAATTTCATATCATCTCTCCATAGGGTTGTCAGGAGCTTTGGATAAGAAGAATAAATCACCATGGAAAACTCTTCCTATGAAAATTGGATTGTATGAGATCAAGAGCATGAAGGTCGTGGATACCAAAGGAACGGAGATAGAGAAGTTTGCATTCGGTACTCAAGACTTTAATCTATATGATCCCCATGGTATTTGTAAATACAATTGTAGGAGAATACAATTCTAGTGATTCAGAGGGAAATTTCATTGGCCAGAGCAGGATCCATCAAATAATTATTATAATGCCTCCAAATATTGTGAGTCAGTTAGTTTTGAAATAAATTTACACATGAATCTGTAGAAGGAAGCAGCTCCTGAAGAAGTATTAATGGAAGGGAGAAAAAGCTCACAGGATAAGGGAAATAAAAAGGTTGTTTATAGTGTAGGGGGAGAAATAAGCCATAATATGAAAGTGGATCTAAGTATTATGAAAGTGCATTTAGTAGTAGAGGAAAAGAGGAAAAAAAGGATGTAGATAGTATAACGAAGGAAAAGAGAAGAGTAGAGGAGATTGGAAGAAGAAAAGAAGAACCAAGAACAAGAAGAAAAATAGAAAAAGGAAGAATAATAGAGGTGAGGCACAGTTGTAGAAGAAACAATGCAAAATCAAGGTAAAGAGAAAGAACAAAGCCAACAACCGATAGAGGAGGAGATTAGACAGATGTAGGACATAAAGCTTTCTCAACATTTAAATAATTGATAGGTATTGTAGATATGGAGGAGGAACTAGAGCCACAAAATCAATATTTTGACTTGATGCTTAGAACAGAACATGTCACCTTTCAGTCTCCATCATGTCCAGTAGTAGAGTTAGCTGTAGGAGAGGAAAAGGATTTTTTCCTCTTGATTATGATCTAGTTATGGATACGAACACTATTTCGTATGGTGATATTGAAAGGAACATTGTATAAGCATGCAAGAAGAAATTTTTGGATGACCTCGCATAGCCTACATTCATTGGAGAAATGGTGATAGTGGCAAAAATTAGGAAGAGTTCCAATGCCATTTTCGACTTTTCCTTCACAGGTGCAACAAGATCAAACACTTAGTATTTGATGGCTGAGAATAATAAATTGGCACAAAACTTACAGAATATCATGAAATAGGTAGAACAACTCCGCTCAACATCTCAGAACGCAACATCCCCATAGGTCTACCTGGAGGAAATGAGAACATCAATATTTGGTCAATTTTTACCACTTGGAGAGACCATGTAGAACCTCTATGAGGAGATTGTAACCATACAATAGGTAGCTGTACACTTGCATGGATTGCAACAACATTGTAAAGAATCTATTAAAACTCTTAGGAATGTACAAGATACCATCATTTTCGTGTATGAATGGTCAATGTGATACAAAGGGGAGCCTATTATCTTGGGAAAAAAAAAGCAACAGGCAGAGTTGGAGAAAGAAAGAGTTCAGATGCTGATCCAGGACAACAAGAAGCTCACCTCATTCATTAGTAGATTTTAGGCCTCATTTGTATGGTTATAAATAAATATGGATTTCTTGGTGAACACAAAAAAGATCCCATCACTTGGCTCACTCACCAAAGAAAAACATAGGAACTAGGCTAGGAAGGAGATCAAAGAATTCTTGGAGAAGTTTAGATAGATTTCCACCAAGGAATATTTGGAGCTGAATAGAAAGAACATGTAGAATTTCATTGGTGACCCTATCCAAGTAAGAACAATGTTGCTCCTGCTATAGAAGGAAGCTCAAACTCATTCCAAATCATTGTACCTAGATGCCATGGAGGCTATAGTCTACTTCCATCTAGACACCATCGCACAATATAGAGCTTGGCACTAATAGGTGACAGAAAGACATCAAGTTGAAGTTGTTGAGCTAGATTTTTCCCAAACTCAACCATGATAGTGTTTTGTCTTGTGAGGCTGTCAACTTGTCTCTGCCCTATTTTTTCTTATATGGGTATGATTGTAAAATGTAATAATATTTTGTAAATAATTTGTAAGTGAAATTATAAGTGTCAATTGTGGAATGTGAAGAGTCATGATGTAATGTAATTGAATAATCAATTTTCAAGAATTTGACGAGCCATGAGGGGAGTATAAGAGTCACAAGGCGAATGTGAAGAGTCATCCCATTTTTCTATAAACGTATGTAAAGGGATTTTGGGAGCCAGGATTTTGGCTAGGCTTAGGCTTAGAATCACGAGTTTTGGTATTTTACGAGAGCCTCAACTTCTCCATAGTGTAGAGGGATTACCTTTCTTTGTAGGAGAAGGTCATGCTAACTTCACGTTCAACTCTTGGGGCTAGTAGTCCCTCAATATTACATGTATGATTGGAACTTTCACTTTAATAAAAACTCAGAGTCGTCAGGTCTTCATGAATATGTTGTTAATATAGTAGGACTATGCTTGTTGTATTTGCAATGTATTTTACTTAACATATGCCTATGCTTATGAACTATTTCCTTTGCATTGGTACAAATATTTTTGAATGCGTATTGTTATATTATTTCATCATTATTAACTTGTGAGCTATTTCACATATTAGCTTGTGATATAATTTATGCTTGTGTGTTCCTATGAAGCTGCATACTATTACAGGCTTCTAAGGGGCTCACTTATTTTCCCTTCATGTGTTGGAACCTTCATGTATCACACTTGACTCTACTCAAGGCCACACACTTTCTCTCACCAAACTCACCATACACCACTCTATGTGTATTTGTAGCCAAGGCATATCATTAACACCCATTGTGTCAACAACTGGGTCGTAGTTCTGGATGGGACTCCTACACCAAATGGTGTGAGGTCTAATTGGGAATTCATATCTAGGAGATCCCTTGAATGTTGGTGGGTCTAACACTGTCAAAATATTTGGCGCTAGAAGGAGGGCCAGATGAAAATTTGAGCCCATGAAGTCTATTTTAATTTCCGCACTCATTTATGGATTAATCCCATATCTTATCCTTGACATGTTTTTTGAGAACCACAAAACTGAAAGTTTTGGTGGATCTTATTAATGAATTGTCAAATCTGAAATTTGATGGTGAGGGTGGAAAAACCTTATTTGAGTGCACTTCTTGTTTTATTTATTTTTTCATAAAAATAAACATCCACTATGCAGATGTTGCTTGTAGGTTGTTCACTCTCATGTTTGAAGGACGCGTAAGGGAATGGTGTTACACATTTCCTGTCGCCTCCATACACTATTTCAAACATCTTGCCACAAAACGTTTACGCGCCTTTGATAGGCATGGTCATAAATCTATGTTAAAGAAAATTGTGTGATTGCAAAAAGAGCCTGATGAATATCTTGATGATTTTCATTATCGATTCATCCATATTTTATTTGAATATCCTGAAGATGAGATCGATTGACAATTTTTTTAGAGAAATTTTAATTTCTTGTTCAAATTTTGAATAATCTACATGAACTTGAATCTTTCAAAAGTATCCAAACATACCTTGGTATTAGAGATTCTAAGTGTGTGATGGGTGAATTTGTTGTTCCAAGTGATCCTATGTCTCCTTCTAATAAAAAAAATCCATTTCCGTAGGTTGCAATGGGAGAAATTGAGAATTCACCCATTGATTTACCACCATTTTCTCCAACCCCACATACTTAGAATTTCAGTGTAGGTTTGGACTATGAATCTGATGATTTTGATGAAATTTTATCTTCTCATCCTCCATCCTTTGGCTCCTTTGGTCCTCTCGATTGTGAGTTATAGTGTTCACCTATGTTGAATATTTCTTTTGATGTTAATGAGGATAAAGTTTTGGATGGAGTTTGTGTTGAGAAACCAACTTGTGATATCATTTATGATGAATATGTGTGGGTGTCTACATCTGAACAAGAATATGCGATGAAGGATGATTATTTTCTTCCACACCTCTCCCTCATTACTGTGACATTTTCCACGATTATTTTATTGCGATTGAATATCATGAAGAAATAGCTTCTAATGATATTATTACTTTTGATCACTTTCAGAACACGTGGAATGCCAGTTTTTCATCGAAATGAGGAGAGGAAAAATATTGTCTTGCTAATCTCACTAATATATTATCTCATCATTCTAAAAATATAGACGTAAAAATTTCTTGTCTTAAATCTTCCCCTCTTTACGATTTTTTAGATCATGAGGATGCCTCTGTTTTTATTTTGAACTTTTTGATTGTGGTTATCATGATATTTTCACTGATTCATTTAGTCACGACTCTGATTTCTTCATTGTTGATATTTCCAGGCCACTGATATTTGATGATCTACCTTCTGTTGATTTGGAACTTCCACAAGATGTCGAGGCATTTCAGCCCGAGATGATGTTTATGTAAGGTTATTTTTGTCTAGAGGTTAGTTCCAATTCTAATCAAAACAATGTTTAATCTTTCAAGGCTCCTCATCACTCTACCAAACACATTGAGAATAAATATGTGTCTCAATTTTCACATCCTCCATCAGTTTTACACGATCCTATCACTCATTCATTGGAGGAGTAATACGTGGTGAGCACTATTGTGAAACACAAGTTTTCTTCTTTCTTTATCTTCACCCATTTATGTAGTTCAAAAGTTTTTTATTTCATGTATTTGTGTCACAATGGGTATGAACATCATAATATGTCCACATATTTTTTTTAATGCACATATCTTTCTTAATTTTATGTGTACACTTCCAAACTTTCAACGTCTTGGTTTGTATTTTCTTATCTTTCATGTTTATGGTTATGATTGAATATCTTGCTTGATATTCTTGATATGAATTCCCTCACTTACATAGGCCATCCAATGCACCAATGGCTACACTAGAAGTTTATTTTTACATGAGACTATCCTATTCTCTTATTAGGTTAGGAGTAGGAGTATTTTTCTTTTGTTTTCTTAGTTGTTTAATTTTTTCTTTAATCTGCTTTTTTTTATTTAATTTCTACTGTGCTCTTTCCTTTTTGTTTCTTTTCAGTTGTAGGATAACTTTCACATGAGACTATGTTTGGTTCCTGAAGTGAGCATGGTGAAGTCTGAGAGGAATTTGTGCTACTATCAATTCTTGGTTATCTGTTTATTCCCTCTCTTTGTGCTAATCTTGCATTCTTTTAGTCAATCATACTCTTATGGAAAATATGACCTTTTCAGAGAAAACCCTAGTGTAATTACGATGCTTGAATATTTAACTAGTACCACCTACTCTAATTCGTATTTCTAATTTTTGGTTAATAATTTTCAACTAAGTCAGTAGAGTAAGGAGGGGAGGAAATCATTAACAAGTATCTTAGAGGTATATATAAATATCCTTCTCTAAAGGGACAACCTCGTCTATTCTCAATAAATCTGGATCACTCTTCCACTCCATGAAATAGATAAGCTCCTATGCATAGTTCTATGAAAAAAATAAAAGAATAAAAAAATAAAGGGCGAAAGAAGAGAAATGATTCCTACGTAGAGAGATGAAGTTAGAAAATTCGTAGTGGTAATATCTAGGCCTTCTAGCAATGGAGGAATGCTTGTGTTCCTGAAGTGACTTCGTCGGGGTATTGTCTAGGCCTGGTGGTAGCAACACTAGAGATGAAAACTAAGACTAATTTATTTTTCTACTTGTACATCTATATACTCCTCATCCCCAATCGAAAAAACTCATTTTCATTTGGATTGATTTAGTGCACCACTGATGAAGAGAATGGTAGGGACTATACCTTTAACTCAAGCTAAGTAAATAAGCTACAATAATCAATGAATTAAACAATACTTCCTTAATATTTAGACCTATTTTGCATGAGACAAGACCCATACAAAGAGTTGGAGTTCTACCAGTGTGTCGACAAGTGTTGTTGCTACTACAACCGCCATCCAAATTTTTTCCTATGCTTTGATTTTGGAGCCTTCC
The DNA here is from genome assembly GCA_034641835.2 of Pinus albicaulis. NCBI lineage: Eukaryota > Viridiplantae > Streptophyta > Pinopsida > Pinales > Pinaceae > Pinus > Pinus albicaulis. Next base: position 948,529,139 of record CM076579.1, read on the forward strand.
TTTCTGTCCACAAGAGCTTATCTTGTACTGTCGTCAATTATTCATGATTTTATCAAGAATTATTCATTTCATATATTCTTTTGATTTATTGTTTTCATACTTAACTGATATTTTGAATCACAAGATAACCTTCTGACTTGGCCTTGCCGCAGTTTTGGGATTACCTCTAGAAACTATGGAATCAATGAGGGAAAGCCAACCTTGATGATGGAAACTACACAATCTAGAAAGGTAGCTAACCGTTGAGCTTGAGAACTGCGTAGTCATGGATGGAAGCCCAACTATAAGACCAAAAACTATGAAATAAATTCCTTGAGCTTAGAAACAATGCAATGCACTAAGTCGGGAATTTTCCGAGTTCCCTAGAATTATGCAATTTTCGTTGCCAGTGTGCATGGAAATTTTCCCGAAAAAAAAGAAAAAAAGAGAAATTATCCCGAGAAATAGGGATTCAATATTATTTTCCCAAAGGTGGCATAATTTCTATTTTTAGAAATTTTCGCCAAGTGTCGCTTACTCCTTGATTTTAGGCATGCGTGTCATAAACCCTAATTCATTGAAATCTATTTAATTGATGCCTATATATCTCATTTTTTCATTCTATCTTAGATCTCTAACATTCCAAAGGAGATCAAGGAACCTTTGATGGAGTTTGTGTCACTTTTCCGGGTGATTTTTTTCTTTTGTCATCATTTTCCTCTTTTTCTGTCGGTTTTTTTCATTTCACTTATGTGAGTGTTTTTTTCCTTATTTCTCTTCATGGTTGTTGCTGATTTAACTTATATTATATTGTAGAAGTGTTTGTTCATTTTTTTGTTCGCCTTTCATAAGTGTCACATTGTTAGGTCCCTATATTACTAGTATAGTCCCTTATTGTTGTTAGTGTAACCCCCTCATTGTTATTATTGTACCCTTGTAACCTCCATATTGTTATTATTGTGCCCTTAAATTATTATTATTAGGTCGGCTAGGATTACATTGTGGCCCCATGAACTCCTATATATAGAAAGGAGGTTTTGCAATTTGAATCATCCAAGAATTTTTCATTCATGTAATGTATTAGAGGTTGCCCCCTCGAAGTGGCTTATTTCTAAGGCGTTGATATCTCTTTTCTTTTATTTTTGGAGCTTTTTTCACAACATTTGGTATCAAAGCTTGGGATTCTACGGTTCCATTGCTCCAAACAGGTCATTGTGGAATTTTCACTATAATTTTTTTCTACGAAGGTTCAGAAGCTGAAATTTTTAGAGTGCAAAGTCGAAATTCTGAGGAACAGTGTTGCAAAATTTTAGAGCTTGGTTCACAATATTTTCGTAGATATGATCTGTGGAAGTTAGGTCTTTTTGCACGCTCCTGAATTTCACTTAAAAAGGTCATCACGGAATTTTCACTATAACATTTTTTCTACAAAGGTTCAGAAGCTGAAATTTTAGAGCGTGAAGCTGAAATCCTGAGGAACATCGTCGCAAAATTTCAGAGCTTGGTTCACAATATTTTTGGAGATATGATCTGTGGAAGTTAGGTATTTTTAAGGCTCCCGAATTTCATCTCAAAGAGGTGATCATGGGAAAATATTCATAAATCTCTCTCTGAGCATCAGATTGGAATTATGTAAAAAGTGACTAGAAGTAAATGGACTATAGTTTCCTATCTATAAATTTTAGATACAAAGTACCAAACAATAACACATGGCAATTCGTACAAGTTTGCTCTACTGAACCAGTCCATAATTAGGTCATTGTGGGAGATTAGACATAACTTTGGCTTGAAGAGTCCAAATCAAGTCAGACCTGTGGCATTTGAAATAAACTTCAGAGGACTACTACAGTGCCGTATTTTAGATATTTAGGATCTACAAATATAGATATAAGTCAATTTCAATATCGAGCTCCTCAAAAGCAAGTAAAAGGTGTGTTATTTTTTTCCGAATTACATAAGTCTTGTTTGAAGAATCAAGTTGAATTGATTCCAAGGGCATATTATAGAATATATATCAGTATTGTATTCTCAAATGGCCCCTAAAAAGAATTCAACACCCATTAATCATTTAGAAGGCTCTACTATGACACATGAAGACGAAGAATGACAACATGACATATCAAAATTACAAGATCAAGTGCAAAAAATTTCGCTCTCGCAAAGAGAAACAAAAAATGACATGGAAGTTTTGAAGAAAGGCATGGAATCTAAGGTGGATGGTTTGAAGAATGACATGGAAGCTAAGATGGATGGCATGGAATCTAAGATGGATGACATGGAAGCTAAGATGGAAAACATGAAGAATGATCTAAAAGCAGACATGGAAGGTTTGACAAAGTTGATACAACAAATTTTTCCTAATGGTGGAAATAAAGTAGAGGAAACTCATGATGAGAAAAAAATAAATGCTAATCGTGATTTCATAAACTCTAATGTTGGCGAGAAGAACCACCATATTCCAAAAATGGATATGAGGAAGTTTGATGGAAAGGATCCTGTAACATGGATACTACAGATGGAGCAATATTTTGATCTCAATAATGTGCAAAACACACAAAAGGTACGCATTGCAACTTTACATTTAGAACAAAATACATTTGTATGGTAGTTGTCCTGTTTCCGTAAAAAATTGTCGCTTGTCAATTTTCCCGGTGATTTTTTTCTTTGTCATCATTTTCCCTTTTTTCCGTTGGTTTATTTCCATTTCACTTTATGTGAGTGTTTTTTCCTTATTTCTCTTCATGGTTGTTGCTGATTTAACTTATATTATATTAGAGAAGTGTTTGTTCATTTTTTGCCCGCCTTTCATAAGTGTCACATTGTTAGGTCCCTTATATTACTAGTATAGTCCCTTATTGTTGTTAGTGTAACCCCCTCATTGTTATTATTGTACCCTGTAACCTCCATATTGTTATTATTGTGCCCTTAAATTATTATTATTAGGTCGGCTAGGATTACATTGTGGCCCCATGAACTCCTATATATAGAAAGGAGGTTTTGCAATTTGAATCATCCAAGAATTTTTCATTCATGTAATGTATTAGAGGTTGCCCCCTCAAAGTGGCTTATTTCTAAGGCGTTGATATCTCTTTTATTTTGTTTTTGGAGATGTTTTCACAACATTTGGTATCAAAGCTTAGGATTCTACGGTTCCATTGCTCCAAACAGGTCATCGTGGAATTTTCACTATAATTTTTTTCTACGAAGGTTCAGAAGCTGAAATTTTTAGAGTACAAAGTCGAAATTCTGAGGAACAGTGTCGCAAAATTTTAGAGCTTGGTTCACAATATTTTCGTAGATATGATCTGTGGAAGTTAGGTCTTTTTGCACGCTCCTGAATTTCACTTAAAAAGGTCATCACAGAATTTTCACTATAACATTTTTTCTACAAAGGTTCAGAAGCTAAAATTTTAGAGCGTGAAGCTGAAATCCTGAGGAACATCGTCACAAAATTTCAGAGCTTGGTTCACAATATTTTTGGAGATATGATCTGTGGAAGTTAGGTATTTTTAAGGCTCCCAAATTTCATCTCAAAGAGGTGATCATGGGAAAATATTCATAAATCTCTCTCTGAGCATCAGATTGGAATTATGTAAAAAGTGACTAGAAGTAAATGGACTATAGTTTCCTATCTATAAATTTTAGATACAAAGTACCAAACAATAACACATGGAAATTCGTACAAGTTTGCTCTACTGAACCAGTCCATAATTAGGTCATTGTGGGAGATTGGACATAACTTTGGCTTGAAGAGTCCAAATCAAGTTAGACCTGTGGCATTTGAAATAAACTTCAGAGGACTACTACAGTGCCGTATTTTAGATATTTAGGATCTACAACTATAGATATAAGTCAATTTCAATATCGAGCTCCTCAAAAGCAAGTAAAAGGTGTGTTATTTTTTTCCGAATTACATAAGTCTTGTTTGAAGAATCAAGTTGAATTGATTCCAAGGGCATATTATAGAATATATATCAGTATTGGATTCTCAAATGGCCCCTAAAAAGAATTCAACACCCATTAATCATTTAGAAGGCTCTACTATGACACATGAAGACGAAGAATGACAACATGACATATCAAAATTACAAGATCAAGTGCAAAAAATTTCGCTCTCGCAAAGAGAAACAAAAAATGACATGGAAGTTTTGAAGAAAGGCATGGAATCTAAGATGGATGGTTTGAAGAATGGCATGGAAGCTAAGATGGATGGCATGGAATCTAAGATGGATGACATGGAAGCTAAGATGGAAAACATGAAGAATGATCTAAAAGGAGACATGGAAGGTTTGACAAAGTTGATACAAGAAATGTTTCCTAATGGTGAAAATATAGTAGAGGAAACTCATGTTGAGAACGAAATAAATGATAATCGTGATTTCATAAAATCTAATGTTGGTGGGAAGAACCACCATATTCCAAAAATAGATATGAGGAAGTTTGATGGAAAGGATCCTGTAACATGGATACTACATATGGAGCAATATTTTGATCTCAATAATGTGAAAAACACACAAAAGGTATGCATTGCAACTTTACATTTAGAACAAAATACATTTGTATAGTATCGATGGCTTTGCTCCCGTAAAAAAATTGTCAGTTGGTCAATTTTTACGGAGGAAAATATAGCACATTATGAGGATACAAAGAGAAAAACCTTCTTTAGCCAATTGATAAATCTCAAACAAAAGGGTTTAGTGGGGGAGCACATTGAGGATTTCCAAAAATTGAATTTAAGGGTAACTGATATTCCAGAGGAACACATAATTGATCTCTTCATAGGTACTTTAAAGGATAAAATCCAACATGAAGTTTTCATTTTGGAACCTGATTCGTTGGAGAAGGCATTTAGGTTGGAAAGAAAAATTGAATGTAGAATTATGGTGACAAGGAAGCCTACCACTCACTTCTATAAAGAGGGAAGTGTTGCTATTCCTAGATTTCAAAAACCTACAAGGTTGACACCACAACAATTGGAAGAAAAAAGAGAAAAAGGGCTTTGCTACAGTTGTGATAGCAAATACACTAAAGGTCAAAAGTGTGCTGAGAATAAATTATTTTACATACATTGTGAAGAGGAAGAAGAAAATGAAAAAGAAGAGGATATACACCAGGAACCAACCCTAGAAGAGGAAGAAATGAGTCTGACCATATCGTGTAATGCATTGGCAAGAATTACCACTCCTCAAACTCTCAAGATAGAAGGACATATCAAGAAGAAAAAGGTAATAGTGTTGATTTATTCAAGTAGTGCCCATAATTTTATTCATTGTAAGGTAGCCAGGGAATTGAATTGTTTCCTATACCCAGCACTAGAATGTCAAGTGATGGTTTCAAATAGAGGAACTATAAATTGCTTTGGAAAATTCCATAATATCAAGCTAACCATGGGGGAATATGTATTGAATATTCCAATTCTTTTCATTCCTATGGGAGGTGTTGATGTTGTACTAGGAGTACAATAATTACAATCTTCGGGGATGGGAGCTTTTAGTTTTCAAGAACTTTTCTTGAATTTTTTTTCAGAAGGAAAGGAAGTCGAATTACAGGGTATTGTAGGGAAGCCGAGAAAGATAATAAGCTCTAATGTCATGAGAAAGCTTCTAAATAAAGAACAATGAGGCATAATTGCACAATTATGCTCACTAGATGTTCCAACATCAAAATCATCTATTTCTGCAGATCTCCAAAAAGTCTTGGACAATCATTCCAAGGTTTTTGAAACTCCAAAAGGACTCCCACCTATTCGTGATCATTATCATGCTATTCATTTGATTCCAGGAATTTTTCCTCCAAACATCAGGCCTTATAGATATCCTTATGTCCAAAAGAACGAAAATGAATGTATGATTGCAGAAATGTTAGAGGCAGGTATAATTTAACCTAGTCAAAGTTCTTTCTCTTCTCCTGCAGTATTGGTACACAAGAAGGATGGATCATGGCACATGTGTCCTGATTATAGGGAGCTCAATAAGCTCACCATTAAAGATAAATTTCCCATTCCCGTGATTGATGAATTATTGTATGAATTACATGGATCAATTTATTTTACCAAGTTGGATCTTCGTTTAGGATATCATCAAATTAGAATGAAGACTAAAGATATTCTAAAAACAACATTTCGAACTCATGAGGGTCATTATGAATTTTTGGTCATGCCTTTTGGCCTTACCAATTCACCCTCTACATTTCAATGGTTGATGAATTCCATTTTCAAACCCTTCCTTAGAAAATTTGTGCTAGTATTTTTTGATGATATACTAATCTACAGCAGGTCTTGGAAGGATCATGTTCAACATGTTGACAAGGTGCTCAAACTATTGCACGAGAAACAATTATATGCAAAAACATCCAAATGTTTCTTTGGAGTACAAGAGGTGGAATATTTGGGTCATATTGTATCTCACAAGGGTGTTAAGGTAGACCCTAACAAAATTAAAGCCATTAAGGAATGGAAAGTCCCCACAACCATAAAGCAGTTGTGATTATTTCTTGGGTTAACAGGGTATTATCATAAGTTTATTAAGAATTATGGGAGAATAGAAGCACCTATAACAACATTATTGAATAAAGATGCATTTTCATGGACTCCTGAAGCAACTAAGGCCTTTTAACATCTTAAAGAGGCAATGTGCCTAGCACCGGTCTTAGCTATGGCAGACTTTACAAAAACCTTTAATGTGGAATGTGATACCTTAGGAAATGGAATTGGTGCTATTTTAATGCAATAAGGAAGACCCATTGCTTTCGAAAGTCATCCAATCAAAGGAAAGTATTTACAGAAACCTATTTATGAGAAGGAAATGTTAGCAATACTGCATGCACTAAAGAAATGGACAACTTACCTAATGGGAAGACACTTCAAGGTAAAAAATGATCATGATAGTCTTAAAAACTTTTTGGAAAAAAGACTATCTTCAGAAGAGCAACAAAAATGGGTCACAAAGATGTTGCGTTATGACTTTGAAATAATCTACAAAAAAGGGAAACTAAATGTTGTTGCAGATGCAATATCAAGAAAGAATGAAGAGGTGGAAGCATTTCTTTGTGCCATTTCTATTATCCAACCAGATTGGATAACTGAAGAAAGAGATGAATGGAAGAAGGACGAAGAAGTGTGGAAACTCATTCAAAAGTTGTAGCAAGATGCTAGTACATCTGATACATTTAGTTGGAAAAATGATTCCTTATGGTACAAAGATCGCTTATATCTTTGTAAGAATTCCAAACTAAAACATAAGATTCTTTTGGAATTGCACACTTCTCCTTTAGGAGGACACTCAGGATTTTTAAAAACTTACCATAGGGTGAAGTAACAATTTTTTTGGGATGGCCTTAAATATGATATTCAAAATTTTGTGGTGGAATCTTTGGTTTGCCAGTAGAATAAAGTTGAGACAATTAAGACCCCAGGTCTTCTACAACCTTTATCCATTCCAAGTAAACGTTGGGAGGAGATTTAAAAGGATTTTATCATAGGTTTACCTAAGCTCAAAGGAAAGAGTGTCATCATGGTGGTAGTTGATGGACTTACCAATTATGCACACTTTTGTGCATTATCTCATCCATTTAAAGCAAGTACAGTTGCTACTACATTTATGGACACATTCAAAAGCTACATGGAAACCTATGGGTTATTGTGAGCGACAGAGATCCCATTTTTATTGGAAATTTTTGGACGGAGTTATTTTCTTGTTTGGTTACTTAATTAGCTCATAGCTCATCTTATCATCCTCAATCAGATGGTCAAACTGAGATAGTAAATAAATGTTTGGAAGGATATCTTAGTTGTTTTGTATTTGATAAACAAACACAATGGGTCAAGTGGTTACCTCTCGCTGAATGGTGGTATAACACTTCCTTCCATACTGCAACAAAAATGACCCCATTTATGGCACTTTATGGATATCATCCACCATCCATCACATAATCTTTAAGAGAAAATTTGAAGGTTCAAGCAGTGGAAGATCACATCGAGCATCAACAAGAAGTTCTCCAACTCTTAAAGGACAACCTGAATTTGCCACAAAATCAAATGAAACAATAGGTAGATCAACATTGCAGCGAGAGAAGTTTTGATGTAGGAGACCAGGTATTTTTACGACTACAACCATACAAACAAATGTACCTCAAGCAAGCTAAGAAGGATAATAAATTATCGCCAAAGTACTATGGTCCTTACAAGGTGTTGCAAAATATTGGTACTATGACGCAGCAATTTGAGCTTCTTGCTTCTTCACGAGTGCATCAATTTTCCATGTTTCATGTGCTTAGGTTATAGGTGAAAATCTTCTAAGTTCAAACAATATTACTAGAACTTGATGAGGAAGGAAAAATATTGGAACTAAAGCGGTCCATGGCAGAAAACTCTATGTCTATCTCTGTCAGAGCAGAAGGGCTTCTTCTAAAATTCTACATAAAGAGGATGATAATTTACTATAAGCCTAGAGCTACTCAAGCGTTGAGGACAACACTATTTTGAAGGAGAGGGGCATGTTAGGTCCCTATATTACTAGTATAGTCCCTTATTGTTGTTAGTGTAACCCCCTTATTGTTATTATTGTACCCTTGTAACCCCCATCTTGTTATTATTGTGCCCTTAAATTATTATTGTTAGGTCGGCTAGGATTACATTGTGGCCCCACTAGGATTACATTGTGGCCCCATAGACTCCTATATATAGAAAGGAGGTTTTTCAATTTGAATCATCCAAGAATTTTTCATTCATGTAATGTATTGGAGGTTTCCCCCTCAAAGTGGCTTATTTCTAAGGCGTTGATATCTCTTTTCTTCTATTTTTGGATTTGGTTTCACAACACACATTAGTTTTCTTGTTTTTTCACACGGGTAGTCATTTTTCGATGAATATCCTCACATATTTTATTTTCCTTCCATTTGTCATGTTTTTGCACTTGATTCACACTGATCCATCAATACCTAGTTACATATTCACATTAACTTGCATTATCTCTCAGATCTACTTGTTTCCCACAACTTCACTAGGAATATCTACACTTTTCTTGGCTAGTTTTCACCTTTCCTAACTGGGCATTACACAAATATAAGGCTCAAGCCAAGAGCTTCATCCATGAGACTGAAAAATGTGATGTACATGCTAGCCTAACTGTGCATTTTGTACTTCCAAGGCTCAGTCTGCCACGTTGGCCATTGAGATTGTGCAATGCATAATATCTCCCAGTCACTTCCTAGGCCGAAATGCACATTCCGCAGTGTCAAGCCCCAAGCATCATCCTTGGCTACTTGGAATACAGAATGGGCAGTTCCCACAACCAATCTGCCTCACTTGATCATGAAAATTGTGTATTATTTCTCATCAGTCCATGTGTTTTCTTCCTGATCATGCTTTGAAAATTGTTTTGCAAAAGTTAATGTTTTCTTTCCATGAGTTCCTTTTCTCTCCCACAAGTACCACAATTTTTGTGCACTTCTTTTCAAAAATAATTGTTACCATGGCACCCAAGAGAGTTGCTTCAAAATATACCACATAAATAAGTACCACAGAGGCAGTTGATCAAACACTAGTTAACTTGCTAGTGTATGTGGAAACTCAATTTTTGTGTGGAAATGGAGTCATATAAAACATGACAAAAAGTGAGAAAATATTTTTTAGGGTTACATGCAAATATCATACCTTCCCATGTGAAGATGTCATCAGGTGGATTTTTTCACATATTTATGTGAAGACCATGACATTGAGAAATGCTATTGTAAATAAGGTTGCTATATTTCTAGAAGAATATTACCATCTTATGTACCATCTTCCCAAGCCAAGAACACCCATGGATTCATATTTCTATGCCACAAAAAAATATCTGAGAAAAAACAATATTATTAAAGGCGAGGCGAAAGAGCCATTGAAGTTTCGACAGATACCCACCAACACATATAAGAAAAATTCTTTCGGGAGGACCTATCAACTCTTGATTATCATAGCTTGCAGAATATACGGTAAGCATAGCACATAGAACTTTCCTGAAGGGTGGTAAATATTATTAAAATAGGTTGTGAATGAGGGGAAGCCATTCAACCGGTCATATATATTGGGTCAAAAATTGAGAATCCATTTTGTGAATTCCTGGAATCCTCTAAAGGGCGGGAAAGAAATATCATACATGTCTGCATATTTATTGGACACAATCTATTCAAAAAATTCATTCCCTATCATGAGATGGACTTGAACACCGGAGACCTTGTCATGTAAATTTACTATAGATTTATCACAGATTGCGGCCATCGAGGAGTCATGGACAAGTTAACTAACAACTTCCTCATTCTATTGTACAAGATGATATTTTAGGAAGAACCACCTTGCATGTCACATGGAGCAATGGAGGAAATAGTAGATATGACATATTGGTTTTCCTCATCAAATGGAACCTTGATGGTCAAAAGTCACTCATATTTTGCCAAAGTATGCCCTCGAAAAGCATTTCATGCAAAAGGTTTCATATCATCTCTCCGTAGTATTTTCCACATCTTTTCAGAGGAATAAGAAAACACCATGGACAAATATTCCTATGAAAATTGGATTGTAAGAGATCAAGAACCTATAGGTCACGAATGTCTAAGGAAAGGAAATAAATAACTTCACATTTGGTACTTGGGACTTTAATTTGTATGATCCCTGTGGTATTTTTAAATACCACTATGCGAGAATACACTTCCAGTGGCTCAGCGAGACATTTCATTGGATAGAGGAGGATCCATGAAAGAACTGTCATAATGCCTCCAAATCCCATGATCCAGTTATTTTTACAGGAACTTCACGGATGACTCCACAGAAGAAAGCAACTTTGAAAGTAGTGCCAATAGAAGGGAGTAACCCCGGGTATGATAGTGGAAAGATAAAGGTTTCTTACATTCCAAGGTGAGAAAGAAGCTGCAAGATGAAAGTGGATCCAACTATTATGAAAGAAACTTTAGTAGTAGAGGCAACGAGGAAATATAGGATGAAAAGAGAAGAATGGAGGAAGAGAGAAGACTGGAGGAAATTGGAGGAAGAAAGGCAGAGGGAAGAACAAGAATAAAAGGAAAAATAGGAAGAAGAAGGGACGTGAGGAACAATTATAAAAGAAACAATGTAGAATAAAGATGAAGAGAAAGAACATAAACGAAAAGCAGTAGAGGAGGATAGTAGATAGATGCAAGACATGGAGCTTTCTCAAAAAATTTAAGAATTAATAGAGATTGTAGATATGGAGGAGGAACCAGATCAACAAAATAAGGATTTTGACTTGGTGCCGAGTACAAAACAAGTCACATTTTAGTCTCCACCACCTCCACCATTAGAGTTAGCACCAGGAGAGGAAGAGGAAGTTGATCCTGTTGATGATGATCTGGTTATGGTCACGCACAATATTCTGTAGGATTAACTTTAGAGGAAGATCATACAAACAAACAAGAATTATTTTCTGGATGACATCGCATCATTTACATTCATTAGAGAAAGGGTGATAATGGAGGACACCAGGAAGAATCCAAATTTCATTGTCGAAGAAAAATTAGCATTCATAGGTGTAGTAATATCAAACACTTAGTATATGATGGTTGAGAATAAGAAATTTCCACACAAATTACAGGATATTAGGTAATAGGTATAAAAGCTCCACGGAGAAGATGAGAATGCAACTTCCACATAGGTCTACCTAGAGGAAATGAGAGAAACAATAATTAGTGAAGTATCGACACCCGGAGAGACCATGGAGAATCTCTATGGGGAGCTTGTAACTGTACATAGGGAAATTTTCCACTTGCATGGCTTGCCACAACAATGTAAAGACTTTGTTATAAATCTCATGAATGTACAAGCTACCATGGTTTCCATGCATGAATGGTTAATGGGAAAGAAAAACAAGCAACAAGTAGTAATGGAGAAAGAAAGTGTTCAAATCTTGATCCAAAACAACAAGAAAATCACCTCGTTTATTTGTAGCATCAAGGCCTTGTATGTATAGTTATAAAAAAATATGGATTTATTGGTAAACACACATTGGATGCCGTCAATTGGATTTCTCACTAAAGCCAAATGTAGGAATCAACTCAGATAGGAGATCAAAGAACACTTGGACTAGCTTAGAAATATTTCCACCAAGTAATATTTGAAGTTGAATAGAAAAAACATGCAAAATTACATTAGTGGCCCTTTATAATTAAGAATAATGTTGGTCCTACTACAGAAGGAAGTTCAAAATTCTTCCAAATAATAGTACCTCGATGCAATGGAGGCTAGAGTCTGCTTCCAGCTACACACCATCAGACAATAATGGAAAATAGCAGTGATATCAATAGATTAAGACATGAGATAACCATGTATCCATTCCATTCTGATTATAAAAGAAAAAATAGGTACAAAGTCTTAAGGAAAAGATCACTCAAGTTTGGCAAACAAGCCTCCCATGAAAGCATACACCTAGATCTGAAATGTTGCTAATACAATAAAATATGGAATAACAAAACTGCGTTGTCTATAAAGGGATAGATACATATTAGAATTTAAATACATGTATATTCTACTACAATTCTCCAATAGTGCAAGGAATATAGATCCAATCCCCAAAACAGATTTCCAGGACAACCCCGAAAAGGTTTCTGGAAATACACACTATACAAAATATAGCATATTTGGCCCTCAGGATGAATAATATCTACAACTGAATCACTGACAGGAGGTGGATGATCTAAAATATGCAATGGCTGATTCTCCTCCAATAGATCTCCTAAATGAAGGGCTGATCCCCTCAAAGGAAAAACAACTCCTCCAACTAGGGCAATAAAACCCCTCCTGTAGCTGCTCTCTAAAATAACATAGATCCAAACCGATATTATGTTGTAGGGGATAAAAATATGATGGTCTGATGCCAAATGTGTCAAATAAGCTCCAGGGCCTTCTTAACTAGCCTCCAAAGAGAAATGAAACTCCTTCCAATGAGATCTAGCTCAGAAATCTCCCAAATCAACTTCACAACTTCTTCCCTGTAACACAAACAAAAATCCTCAACAAGAAACTGTGTTGTAAATTAAAATATAAGCCTTGGCCAAATTCCTGAGAGTGGAATGTAGTGAAAAACTCCTCCAATATCTTCTCAATGGAAGAGGTGGGATTCCCAATCAGGAACACCCAGTGCTAAACAACACTTGCAATCTTAGCTAAATAGTTGAATAGAGCAACAAATCTAAGAAGACCATAAATCAAATAATAATATAAAACATGAATCATATGCCTTCCATCCTCTTCCTTATATAATAAATGAGCTTTCTATCCCTAAGCCCCATTAATTTATGACACTAATCCATGCAAGGTGTCTCCATCTAAAAATACGTTGTCTCTCCATAAATATCCACTCCTTTGTGACAGTGCTATCATTTTGGTCAAAGTTGACCCAATCCACATGTTTTAGCCCCTGTTCACACGTTAGGTTGATTTATTAATATAAAAATATGATCCAAATTCAAATGAGAAGTGGTTTTATTCATAATAAAGAGATTTATGGTTCTCCCTACCTAGTTATTCATCTATCTAAGTGACAAAACATAACTTTAATATTCCAATAAATTTTGGAATATTATATTCCTCCCCTCCAAAATGTTGCTTGTCCTCAAGAAACTGTAAGGATACTGCAAAACCTCCAATGGATATGTCTCCTCCCAAGTATGCAAATTAGCCTTTGGTAAATAAACCAAATAGCTCTCATCATGAAGAAGTGAGAGATATATGGAAAAAGTTACATGCTGTCCATTGGTCTCCTTAAGGCATGAGAGATGGCAAAGGTTGCATGCCTCAATCCCCATGATAAACTCCATTTTCCATGCTATCATCCAAAGAAAGTGAGCCATCCTTGGTAGCTCATAGAAACAATCACAAATCCGCTGCTTTTGCAATGTGTAGGGGCTGCATCGCTGAAAGTGAGAGATAAAATTGTTCAAATTACGTTGTCTCTCTCTCTCCATTTATGACAAATTTGGAGCTGTTGATCTTGGGCTGCAATAATATAGTCCTCATGAAGCCAAAATATACTTGGAATCTCATGATCCCACTCCTTTTTTCTAGGAAGCGTTCTTTCCCAATCCTTCCTGGATATAGTGAATAGAGTGTCATCACCATATGGGCTCCAAAAGAAACATGGACTAAGTGTCATATGACATATTGGATGGTGACAATAGTCCCTCAAGTGAGACCAACACTGTTCTTATTCTTTTTTTCTCAAAACATGATGTGATGAGTGGCCATCCAACCACTTTCTTGCTGCCATAAGAATCTCAAAAGCTTGAAAATAGTAGAGGCCATTAGGTGTTGACTGAATATGAACCAAGAAAAAAACACCTTGCCCAAAATCCTCTAGAAAGTGGTCAATCCCATCACTTAATGTAGTCTCAATAGGACCATGAAATCCAAAGAGAGGTTTTCTCTCTTGTGAATAAATGTGCTTCAAATATATGGTAAGGAAATGCACATACATTGTTATTTTATCAATAACCATCAAAACATAATATTTACATATATTGTACACAAGTTGGTCAATAGGTCCATAGATGAGCCTTCCCATCTCTTTATCGAAAGGGAAAGTGACTGAAACAACCTTGCAAGGTGGTTTCTTTCCTCCTCATACATCAAACAAGCTACATGTCTCTTGATATGTTGGTGCACATCTTCTTTGAGATCGTCCCAATAGAATCCCTCCATGATGGTGTGATCAGGCTCAATTAAGTCTACATGTCCTGAAGAGAGGGCCTCATATGCTACATGTAGAATCTCCTTCTTGAGACTGGAGTCTCTAGTCAGGTAGATCTGATCATGGAAATAGATGACTCCATCAACCACTCTATACCTCCCATCTATTGCTTGCCCATGAAGAACCTTACATGTGAAGATATTCTTGGAATAATCCACCAATAGTTGGGACTCCCAATATGGATCTAGGCTTCCAAATAATGATAGCACTGTAGAAATATGAAATGAAGTATATATCTCATCATAACTCTCCTCTTTGATAGGCTCAATGCAAAATTCACATGTTGGAGTACTGTTACCCCACTTTTGTTGCCTCCCTTGTATCTGATCTTGCCCAAGACAAGATTGAAGTTCATGCAAGTCAGTCTCCTCTTGGAAGGTATTTCCCACCCGAAACTTCCATAGTGTGGCCCATGCATGCAAGAGTGTCAATAACCTCTTGTCATGTTCAGAAATATTCCTCATATGTGGAAGTATTAGTTGCTTCTCCAAAGATATGGAGTAGTCCTTTGACACCATGCTTGTATCATCACAGATTCCTGAATCATCATCTTTCAATGCAAATAGTTGAGTAGGAGATGGCAATGTCCATATCAGAAAATTTCTCATCCTTCCTTTAAACCCATCAAATGCTCTCTGCGTTGTGCTAACTCCTCCCAAGGCTCTTCGCTTAGCCAAAATTATCAATGATGCACCATGTTGAGATAACTCTTTTATCATTTTCCAATCAGGGGGTATCCCTGGTGGAATTCCTCCATGTAATGAAACATCAAGGCCTAGAGTAGGCTATATATGTGAGTGGACTGATTTTTCCTTGCCCTCACTGTGCAAATAATCCTCCTGCTTCTAAGAATATACCTCCTGAAAAGAATGGGTGTGTATGTTACCAATCACTTGATGCTAGCCATCCTTCTCATGTTCTCCTACCTCCTGCAAGATCTCACAGTCTAAGGCATCCTTCTCCAATGTAATCAATTTCTGTACACCCATCATCTCATTGGTGTCAAAAGTCTTGATCATAAGGGAATCATCTATCATGGTGTATGTCCCAAAAATTGTGGTCAATGTTGGAACACACTTCCTCCATTATTTTTTCTCATTGCCTATCATCATAGACACATGCTGCTTGTGATCTCCATAGGTAAGATCCTTTGGAACTTCTTGCAAAGATACAAGAGCTCCTCTTGTTGAAGCAATTCCTCCATCTCCAAATGGTTGTGGATCTCCTCCTAATTTTACAGCACTGGAGGCTCTTTCCAACTCTTCTTATTACTTCTACTCATCATTGGAGAATATCTCATCATTAAGAGATCCTTTGGCTTGATCTCCTCTTCAAGGAGGAATCCTTATATCTTCTTCTTGAGAAGAAAGTTCTTGATGAAGTGGGGCCTTTGCCCTTGGAAAAACATGTTGCAAATCTTTAACCCCCTAAAAAATGTTCTGAAATGGATTTGGTTTCACGGACCCTTCCAAGTCATGCAAAATTTTTGATTCCTTGGGTTTGGCTAGCTCACCCAAAGAAATTTCAGAATGTTTTTTATCAAATATTTTCACTAACCTCCTAGTGAACTTTTCAAAAGTAGATATATTTGCATTATTTAATGAGAACGATTCAAATAACCACCACGCATAAGCCTTACCTTCTTGATGCAACAATGCTACTCTAATGGCATCTTCTTCTGAAACTTGATGCATCTAAAAATATGTGTCTAGTTCCTTGACACAAGCGTTGGATGTGCTCTTGGGTGACCCATCAAAATTGGCTAGAAAGAATCTACACAAAGTGTGATGCATGCACCCTATTATTCTATTGTGGTTACTGTGTCTTCCATATTATTTGATTTGAAAAAACCCTTGGAATTTTATATGCTCCTTGAATCTCTTGGACTGAGATTCATATTCTTGGAGATAGCCACCAAGATTCTCCTCCTTTGGTGTTTCTCCGTCCTCTTCTTCTCTTGCCTAGAATGTAGGTAAGGTACCACATTGTAGATCTGATGGTGTAGGTGGATGCTCACACCCATAATGAGAATATGTGGAGCTTTCTTCATGTACAAGCCCTCTTGGAGAATCTCTACATCTCTCCATTCTCATTTCTTTGATGTCTCTTTTAATGCCCTGAATGGTTTGTATAAGAATTTTTGAGAACTCCTTCCCTCCCGATAATGAAGTTTTTCCTTCATATCTTCTACAAACCTTCTCCTTTATATGAGAAACCTCCTTACATGACATAATGGCTGAAGTACATAGGATGAGCCAAGATTATGCTCTGATACCACGGTAATATTTCCAAATGGGGAAAGCAGCAATATAGCACACAATAATGGAAAATAGTAGAAATATAAATAGATTAAGACATGATATAGCCATGGATCCATTTCATTATGATTATAAAAAAAAAATAGGTACAAATACTTGAGTAAAAGATCACTCAAGTTGGGAAAACAAGCCTCCCATGAAAGCATACACCTAGATCTGAAATGTTGCTAATACAATAAAAGATGGAATGTCAAAACTGTACTATCTATAAGGGGTAGATACATATTAGAATGTAAATACATGTATATTCTACTACAATTCTCCAATAGTGCAAGGAATATAGATCCAAGCCCCAAAACAGATTTCCAGGACAACCCAGAAAAGGTTTCCGGAAATACACACTATACTAAATATAGAATATTTGGCTCTAGGGATGAATAACATATGCAATTGAATCACTGATAAGAGGTGGATGATCTGAAATATGAAATGGAAGATTCTCCTCCAATAGATATCCTAAATGAAGGGCTGATCCCCTCAAAGGAAACACAACTACTCCAACTAGGGAAATAAATCCCCTGCTGCAATTGCTCTCTAAAATAATGCAGATCCAGACTAACACTGTGCTGTAGGGGATAAAAATATGATGGCCTGATGAAAAATGTGTCAAATAAGCTCCAGGGCCTTCTTAACTAGCCTCCAAAGAGAAATGAAACTCCCTCCAATGAGATCTAGCTTAGAAATCTCCCAAATCAACTCCACAACTTCTGCCCTGCAACACAAACAAAAATCCTCAACAGGAAACTGTGTTGTACATTAAGACTGAAGCTTTGACCAAATGAATGATAGTGGGATGTAGTGCAAAACTCCTTCAAGAGCTTCTCAATGGAATAGGTGGGATTCCCGATTAGGAACACCTAGTGCTAAACAACACTTGCAATCTTAGCTAAATCGCTGAAGAAAGCAACAAGTCTAAGTAGACCATAAATCAAATAATAATCTAAAACATGAATAATATGGCTGCCATCCTCTTCCTTATATAAGAAATGATCTTTCTATCCCTATGCCCCATTCATTTATGACATTAATTCCATGCAAGGTGTATCCATCTAAAACTGTGTTGTCTATCCATAAATGTCCACTCCTTTATGACAACGCTGTTGATTTGGTCAAAGTTGACCTAGTCCACATCTTTTAGCCCCTGTTCACACCTTAGGGTGCTTTATTAAGCTGAAAAGATGATCCACTTTCAGATGAGAAGTGGTTTTATTCATAATAAAGATATTTATGGGTCTTCTTGCCTAGTTATTCATCTGTCTAAGTGAAAAAACATAACTTTAATATTCCAATAAATTTTGGAATAGTAAAAAGAGTCAAAAAATGGAATGTGAAGAGTCACCCACTTTTGTTATAAATATATACTCATAACTCATGTAAAGGGATTTTGGGAGCCGATATTTTGGATAGACTTAGGCTTAGAATTAGTAGCTTGGGATTTTTGGGAGATCCTTGGCTTTTGTGTAGTGTAGAGGGAGTATCTATCTTTGGAGGAGCACGTGACGTTGACTTCACGTTCCACTATTGGGGCTAGTGGTCTGTTAATGGTATATGTATGATTGGAAATTTCACTTTAATAAAAGATAAGAGTCAGCACGCCTTCATGGATATGTTGTGAATATAGTGGGATTATTCTTGTTGTATTTGTAATTTATTTTCTAACTTACAATTATGCTTATGAACTGTTTATTTTACATTGGTATGAATCTTTTTGAATGCGTTTTTTTGTATTATTTCATCATTGTGAACTTGTGAACTATTTTGCATATTATCTTGTGATGTCATTTATGCCCATATGTTCCTTTCAATTTTCGTACTATTATAGGCTTCTAAGGGGCTCATTTATTTTCCCTTCATGTTTTGGAACCTTCATGAATCACACTTGACTCTTTGCAAGGTCATAGTTTCTCTCACCAAGGTCACCATACACCACTCTATGTGTATTTACATCCAAGGCATATCATTGACACCCATTGAATCAACAACCGAGACATAGTTCCAAATGTGACTCCTACACCAAATAGTGTGAGGTCTAATTGGGAATTCATATCGGGGAGATCCCCTGAATATTGGTGGGTCCAAATACATCAAAAAGTGGTTGGATGAAAGAAAGGATAGAAGTGCACTCAATCTATTGTTGGGTGGATAGTCGAAGTCCCACTCTCAATCTCGAACCGTCAATTGTTGGGTGGATAATGTAACTTCCTTACTTGTGTCACTGTGTATCTCAAATGCAATGTAAACGTCTATTTATATTTTTATATAACATGTGATTTTAATGAAGAATGTGTGTTCCTATGTATTTTGATAAGATTGATGCTTTCTCATCGCCATGATGTGAGAGATATGTGAATTTTTTGTTTCATTGGTTAATTTCTTGTCTTGAAATGACTTGTATCATTTGGCCTTGGGCTATCAAATTATTTGAATGAATAATGTATATATATATATATATATATATATATATATATATATATATATATATATATGGTTGTAAATGGAAAGAATGTGGAAAATCGTTATCATACTATTGAGGGATTGATATATCTATGTGATTAGGTCCTAAATCGGGAGGTTGTGGAGTCATGATCTTAGTGCATACAAGTCATGGGATCCCCTATTGATAATACAAATTAGGAGTGATAAATCGAGATATTTTCGCCATGTTGTGACCCTAGTGAGTGTTATCCTTATATGTGTTTCACCGAGAGATAGCAGGGAATGAGATGGAAAGATTGATGCAAAAATATTCCATTAGTAGACAAGAAAATTTATGTATTATTCATGGGATATTGGGAATTGAACCCATTGTATTGCAACTAGAGGGGTTGGGGTGAGATCAGCTGGAGGTACTAAGGTTGAGCTCCTTCATAAAACCTAAGTATTGTAATGAAAAATGTTGGTTTAAACACATAGCTAGACCTCGGCTAGATCCAAGATGGGATGAGGTGACATAATGACATGTAAAGGTGAAGATTTGGAATGTGGGTGGCATGAAATTTGGCATGTACAATTTCCCTTTTGGAGGGGAAAGTGGCCTGAAATTGAGTGACATGTGGCATCGTCTGGAAGAGCCACGTGGTTGGTATGCTGAAAGCATGATGTGACCTCAAGACCTTGATATTAAATAAGAGCTTCATAAGAGGAAGTCGAGATTGAAAAATGTCATGGGAAAGGAAATTTCCTTGAAACTTAATGGGAAATTATACATATCATAACCTTAGCCCTCAGTGTTCCTTGTCATGTCTATGCGTGGCGGAGGAATTTTTTTTGAGAAATATCAGGAGATGGGAATTATCCCTAGCACTTGATGGCAATATTTATCTTGCGAGGTCGTGGATGTTGAGGGTTTATTTTTGTGCTAAGGTATGTGGTATAGGTAGAAATAGCTAATGGGGCCAAGAAATGGGAATAGTTACAAATTGAGAGTGAAATAAAATGATTCCATCCTACCCTAGAGGCTTGGCATGAGTATATAATTATGGGACTAAAAAACCTGAAGGCCCTTATAAGATAACATAATTACAAAACTAACTTAAGGACAAATCAGATGAGGCCCTAAGCGAGGGGGATGATGTGGAAATTTCCATGAAGGAAAGAAAATGGATGAGTTGATGACATGGATCTAGCAGGGCAAGTTGGGCTGTTGCATGACCACCACATAATCTCCATGTGGTAGTACCTATTGATGTGGAAAGGTTTTTTTACTAACCCTTGAATGGCAATAATTTTTTATCTATAAGTCAGATTGAGATAAAATTAATATCGCCAGAAATCTCTTGATGAACAAATTTCAATGGTGGTGTTAGTTTTTCATTTTGAGGAAGTCAAAATTTGAGGAGTTTTGTTACGTTAATGAGACCTTGTAGGTCATGTTAAATGGAAGTAACGCCTCCCATTCAACCTAGGTTACCCAATGGAGTGTGTGGTAACATTATAATGGTATTAAAGTAGAACGTTCACCACTAGACCTCTAGAGACAAAGTAGGGACTTTGATGTAGTTAACAATGTGTAGAGGTCTATTGCATAACATAGTAGTGAAATGTGAATGTTTTTTTGTGTAAATTATAATTTTTGGTTTGTGCATTGCATGTTTTCTCCAATGATGTTTGTAACATGTTAAGCTGTTTTGATAGATGTACTCATTAGGAACTCAATGATTCAAGTAGCCTCATATCGATGCGATTATGAACAGATTACTAAGGTTATAATGAAGATGTTATTGATATTATTGATTGGCTAATAGTTCTCTCTGTGTGTGACAACACATAAGAGGACATAAAGGAATAGAAAAAGAGAAAAGGGAATGAACAACAAAATAGTGCAGTATATCATTGATAGATATCAACATGGACATGAAGAATTAATTGAAGAAGGAAGAGAAGAAGGTTCCCCTGATTGGATGGATACTCTTAGAGGTATGAGAGTTGAATTGGGAATCTACAAGGCTTATAATGAGAATATTTTTTTGGCACAAGAAATTATGGAAAAAATGAATGCAATCATACTACAAATCTTATCAGACATGTAGAGATAAAACCAAAATGCATTAGGAGATAACTACAATTTTAAGAAAATTTCATCAGGAAATGGAGGACCATAGTTAAAGACTGATGGTGCATAGGGAAGTCGATTGAAGAAAAATCATATGTAGGGAAGTGAAGATACCATGAGGTGTAGAACTCCTTTGATTAATCCCAAGAGAAGCACAGGAATCCATAAGAAGCTACCTAGTGTTGCAACCAAAAGACACTATTAGAAAGAAATAAAGAGAATGGAATTCATGACAAAAGAATTCAAGAAGGAAACAATTCCTACATTTGATGGAGAGGTGAAGAAAGCTACAGAAGTAGAGGGATGGCTGGTAGGGATGAAGAAATTTTTTAGAATTCATAACTACTCTGAAAATATGAAAGAAAGGGTCGGCACTTTCAGCCTAAGAGGAAACATGATATCTATGGCGAGGGCCTAAATAATGTCAAGAAAATTCAATAAGAAGAGTTGTCCTAGAGGGGATTTCTAAGATATTTTTGGGACAAGTACTTGTTTGAAGGGTAATATGAGAAAAAGACGAAGGGATTATATGAACTAAATATGGGGCAACTGTCAGCTGATGAATATACAACTAAGGTTTTTGAATCATTGAGGTATATTCCTTATCCCAAGGAAGAGAAACCAAAGTTTCAAACATATATTAGTGCAATGCCACAAAATATAAAGGACACTACCTGGAAGCTGAAGTACTTCTATGAGAAATTCAAAAGCATACATGAGTATAACTTCGATTGAAAAGCTGAGGGAAATTCTAGCTATAAAGGAAAGTGGTAGAAGGCTACAATACACCAACAATGTGGAAGTATGAGGCTTTTCACTACCATTGGTTGTGACAAGTCCTCTAAACATGCTATACAAGGAGAAGATGAGTTCTAGAGGAAACCTATAATATGCTGGGAATATGGGAATCACCTATTACAAAGGAATTTTCCTCAGATACCGAGGAATCTCTAAAGGTTGCACAATGTACAAGGAGATGCGATAAAAAATGACGCATCTTAGAGTATTCCATGTATATATGTAGTACTTGAAAATAGATAGGTGGACCATTATGAATCAATTAATGAAATGGAATGTACAATCAATGACTAACCCATTTCGATTTTAATTTACCCTAGTTCAAATTTTAGTTATGTAATTCCAACAATGCCAGAGAAATGTGCATTAAAAAAGGAAGTGCTCAAGCTGTTGTGGCTGGTCCAACTTCTTAGAGGGGCAAAGAAACAAGTTGAGGGCATATTAAAATCATCCTCAATTTTAATAAGAGGAATTCCAATGACCATAAACCTAAATTTTATAACTTTTGACACATATGAAATCTTCATCAGGATGGAATAGTTTTCTAACCACACGAAAAAAGTGGATTGTTTTGGCAAGTCAATTGAATGTCTTCATGAAAATGGTGAAAGGATGGTGTTGCAAGGAAAATTCAAACAAACATCAGGGAGGCTAGTGATGGTGCTAAAATTAAAACAATGTGGCTATAAAGGATGTCTATTTTCTGTTGTTCAAATAAATAGATACCTTGAAGGAAAAAACTATAACCTAATGGAACACTCAATTTTAAAACAATTTGAAGATATGTTCCTTGAGGAAATCCCTGGAATTCCACCATATAGGGAAATAAAATTCTCTATAGAATTGTTTCAAGGTACAACACCAGGATCTAAAGCTCCTTACCAAATTAGTATGTTGGAATTAATATATTTGAATCTACAACTAGAATAAATGTTAGGAAAAAATTATACCAGGATAAGTGTATCACCTCGGGGAGAATTGGTTTTTTTTCATGAAAAAGAGAGATGCCACACTAAGACTGCGCAGAGATTACATACAACTCAATAAAGGAGCCATTAATAATAGATATTTGTTTCCATATATAAATGATGTATTTGATGAACTAAGAGGAGAACCGATATTTTCAAATATTGATTTAATATATAGGTACGATCAGGTATATATAAAAGATGAATAAATCCAAAAAAAAACATTGAGAACCAAGTACGGGCACCAGGAGTTTGTGGTTGTACCCACTGGGATTACTAATGCTCCTGCTACCTTTAGGAATTTAGTGAATAATGTGCTTATTCCATATTTGGAGAATTTTGTATTAGTCTCCATTGATGATATATTGTTTTATTAAAAAACCAAATAGGATCACGAAGGTCATTTAACAAAAATTCTACAACTGCTAAGAGAACATAATATTTTTGTAAACCTCAACAAGTGGGAATTCTCTCAATCCCAAATTCAATACTTGCGATGTATAATCTCAAAGGAAGGCTTTGAAATTTACCTAGAAAAGGTTAAGGAAATTAGGGAATGGCCAACTCCATAAACTCGTTGGATGAAAATTTACATTGATGACAGATCATGGAGGAATGAAATAATTTTTTGATTAGCCTAAGCTAGATTCCAAGAAGGCAAGATAGTCGGCACTAATTAGTGAGTTTGTTTTTCAGAATAAAAGGAAAGGAGAAAAACATAGTTGATGCACTCTTGACGAGGTTATATGTATCTCAAGTAGTAATGGAAAGTTCTTGTGAAAGTAATATTCAAGAATGAATTAAAGAAACAATGTACTAGGATCGAAAATACCTACAATTAAGAGCAATATTGTAACAAGAATCACAGGGAGAGGAGAGCAAGAATTACTCTCTCTTAGAGGTTATATTGATAAATTTCAAGAGTAATTGGTATATACCTTTCATGAGTGACTCGAAGAATCTCATATTAGAATGAATTCCACAAGAGACCATATTATAGTCATCATTTTAATCAATTGATGCTAACAACAATTAAAAAGTGATATTATTAGCTAGGTATGAAAAGATATGCGGCTGAATACATTGCTAAATGTATAGAGTGCAAGTAGGTAAAAGTAGGATGTAGTCATCCAACATGGTTTCTACAACCAATTCCCATTCATGGAAAATTTTAGGGGCTAATATTCGCAGGTGGGCTAATTTTCCATGGTTTTTCTAAAAAATAGATTCGCCAATTTCCATTTTTTTATAAAAATGATTCGCCCAAATTATACAATATAAAATTATTTCACATTAAAAATCGCCAACATTATATAGATAAAATATATAATATCATTATAAATTTGAATAATTTTACAAATACATCAATAAAAATTTTAAAGTTTTCATATTAGGGACTAGTGAGATTCACCAATTTTTTAAACTTCAAAATAATTTTCCATCCTTAAAATTATCCCTGTTCCCATTTTCGAATGGAAGTGGGAGGTCATTTCCATGGATTTTATCATATAACACTGTAAACTTTGAAATGGGAACTATAAACTCAAAACAGGAACTCTAACCAAAAAAATCCAAAAAGACATGAAAAAAAACCTAAATACAAAAAATGTTGAAGCGATAATACTCGAAAGCTGCAAAACCTTAACATTTTGACAATTTTTCAACCATGACATTATGGAAAATTTTGTGACTAAAAAAGCTTTAAAAAAGAACTGAATGAAAGAGTCAGTATTCTAGGAGTAGTTTTTTATAAATGATAAAATATGATGACTTTAAAATCTTAGTGTGACACATTTCAACAAAAATTTAAAAGGCAACCATCAAATTGACACACAATTTAGGCAAACTCGACCCATTGAAATGAAAACTTAAATATCAACAATGAAACACATTGTGCGGGCAGACTCGATCTTTTACAATGAAAACTTTAAAATCAACAATCAAAATGACACATAATGAGATGAGGTTTCTAGCTGAGGATTGACATTGAAAACAAAAATTAAAACACTGGAAAGAAAAACACAAAAAGTTAAAAAAATAATAATAAGTAAATAAAGTTCATGGGATCTTCAATAAACGGTGATTGGGTGGGTTGTTTACGCACTTCTCGATGTGAATTCATCGATTCAATTCCTAGCCCCGATTAGGGTGATGTATTTGGATATGGTGATGAAGTCCTACTTAGCTCACAAAAAAATAATAATAAGTAAATAAAATTAGATATTGAAACAAAAAGAAATTAAAAAACATGAAAAAAAAAAATATATATATATTGAGAAATATAAAAAAAAAATTACATAAAAAAATAATAAGTAGATAACACCCTTTCTTAGTTGATTGAGTACCATGCATTAGCCATTTTCTATCTATATTACTACGTTTGGATGTTTCCCTAACTGGAACTAGCTACGCACTTCTACCGAAGTTGTATTAATCAAGCATTAACCATTTTCTATCTATATTAATATGCTTGGATGTTTCCCTAACTAGAACTTTTTATGCACTCCTACCGAGGTTATTAGAACATAATTTTTTTTTTAAACATGGCAAAAAGAAAAAAAATATAACAACATGGCAAAAAAAAATAGAAATATAGAAATATATATCAATTTGACAAAAAAAATAAAACGTAAAAAATTACCAAAAACCAAAATTAACCTTAAAAAAATAAAAATAAAAACTATAAAAATACAATAAAAATACAAAACATATTTCAAAACACACATATTAAAAAAAGAAGAAGATTAAAAACAAAAAAAACAAAAACAAACAAAATTTTAAATAATTAAAAAAAAAACCATTAAAAAAACCTTAAATTTAAATTAAAAACATAAACAAATTATAATAAAAACATAAAAAAAATAAAATTAAAAACAAATTATTTAAAAAAAAATCACAGTTTAAAATTATATTAAAAATAGTAAAAAAAATAATTAAAAACAAAACTAAATAATTAAAAAAAAAATTGAAAAAATGTAACTAAAAAAAAGTAAGAAATAAAAACATTGATAAAAACAATTTAAAAATAAAAATAGAAATTTAGGTTGCCTAGGCTGGCGACTAAGTGGAGTCGCCGGGCTAGGCGACTGTGGGAGCTGCGACTAGCCGTGGCTACTCGGCCACTGGGATGAGTGGCCGTGGGAGTTGCACACGCATCTCCCATGGCCATCGAGCTAGGCGGTTGTGGGAGATTGTGCGCGCACCTCCCATGGCCCCCCAGCCTAGCGACCGAGTGGCCATGGGAGCAAAGCCGATTCTGAGAATCGACCTTTCCCCTGTGGCCAGTTGGCTGCCCAACCTGGTGGCCTAGTAGCCCTGGGCTGGCAGGCTGATTCTGAGAATCAACCTGCGAGCCCAAGATCACTCGGCTGCCGAGTTGGGCAGGCTAAAATTTATTTATTTATTTTTAATTGTTTTTATTTTTTAATTTTATTTTTAGTTATAGTTTTTAATTTTTTTTAATTTTTATTTTACTCTGTTATGTGTTTAATTATTTCTTTTCACAATTTTAAATTTAATTGTAAACTATGAATATTTTTGTTTTTAAATTTTTATTATAATTTGCTTATGTTTTTAATTTAAATTTAAGCTTTTCTTTTAATAAAAATTATGTTTTTTTTTTTAATTATGTAAAATTGTTCTATTTTTTGTTTTTTTTTAATATTTTTTTTTGTTTTAATTTTCTGTGTTTTGAAATTTGTTTTTTTATTTTTATTTATTTATTTATTTATTCTTTTTGTTTTTATTTTATTAGTAAATTTTGTTTTTTAACATTTTTTATGTTTTTTTCTTTATTTTCATATACAATTTTATATTTATTTTTTTGATTAAGAAAAAAACATTACCAAGATAAATAAAAAATATATGTTTGAAAAATCCTTAAAAAAGTAATATCCTAGGACGAAAAGCACTAAGAGACATAAGACAACTTGAAAATTTGTTAAATGATCAACATTTAAAAAGAATTGTGTATACCTATACATACGAACATTTAAAGTGTCAAAAATGTCTTTAAAAAAATAAATGTTGATGTTTTTCAAATTATGCATAAAAATCATCAACATTTAAAAAAACATAGACACTTAATACTATATAAAATTTAAAGTGTAAAAAATAAGCCCTCTAAAAAAAGGTGTTAGTGCTACATCGACACTTTTTAAAATCAACATGAAAGTCACTAACATTTAAAAAAAAAAATACTTTATACCTAAGAAAATTTAAAGTGTCAAAAACATGTTCCCAAAAAACAAAATGTATTCTGGATGAACACTTTTCAAAATCGGATTAACTTTTTGCTACCTCAAAAAAATGAGTACTCATTTCTATTCCCGTTTCAAAGTTTACATTGTTATAGGTTTTCCAAGAACATCTAAATATCACAATTCGGTCATGGTTGTGGTACACAACTTGAGCAAGAAATCTCACTTTGTGGATATTAAGTATACCCATAAAGGCAACGATATCACTCAATTTTTCATGAAAGAAATAGTGATGTTACATGGAATGCCTAAGAAAATCGTCTCTAACAAGGATGCCAATTTTACCTCTAAATTTTGGAATGCACTATTTGTTGGCTTGATGATAGAATTAGATTTTAGTACAATATGCCATGCTTAGACATACAGGAAAATTGATAGGGTGAAAAAAGTGCTATAAGCTATTTTGAGGATGTGTGTGATGCGCCAATCAAGTAGGTGACAAGAATTCCTACCTTTGGTGGAGTTTTCCTACAATAATGATTATCAATAATCATTGAAAATGAGTCCATTTGAGGCTCTTTATGGTAGAATGTGAAAAATTCCTATCAGCTGGAATGATCCAGTGAACATAGTGCACATTGGGAGATATATGTTGAAGGAGATGGAGCTAAAAACCATTTCCATAAGGAAGCCACTAAATATATCCATAAGAAGGTAGAAGAGCTATGCAGACCAATATAGAGTGCACAAAAAAATTGAAAGTAGGGTATCATTTGTCTCTCTGAGTTATAGAAAATAAATTCTCACTAAGAATTACGTCATCTTCGAAGTTGGGAACATGGTTTTTTGGGTCACTCCAAGTTTTAGAGAGAATAATATTAATGGAATATAGACTGGCCTTGCCACCTATAGCGAAGGTTCACGATTTTTTCCATGTCGCATTACTTCAAATATATGTACAAGAGTCTGATCATGTGATTGCTTGGTTTGTGCTATAGGTACAACTAGAGGGAGAGTTTTATTTGGAACCTTTGTGAATTCTAGATTAGAGATATATCATGCTATATAATAGAGTAGTAAAGAAGGTCAAGTAACAATGGAAACACTTTGGACTCGAGGATGCCACATGGGAGATATTTAAGAAAATGAGGGTATCTTACCCGTTTTTGTTTGTTGGTTAAGAAAATGTGAATACAATTATAAATATAAATGTATATGTAAATTAATAAGAAGAGATGCATATATAAATATCTTGTAAATAATGCTTTTTTAGGTATAGAACACCAAGGATGATGGTAATCTAAGGGGGTGGGGTCTATGACAATCCTTTCATTAACCCTCTTGGAAATATTAGTATTGAGTTGTAAATTGATGTAAATAATTATCAATTATAAATGATGATTGGCTGAGAGGGGACATGGATTCATATGTCTGTAGGAAAAGGAATTTCTTTTAAACCCATATCTTGTGTTTAAGTTACCACATAAATTCCTATTAAGAGGGATGACACTATTTTGCGACCATTAACTAAGGAGAATGTGCTCCTGATCAATGAGAGGATGGGTCTGAAGACTACCTTGTAGATCATGTTGACATAGTTAGCACATAGGAGGACAGATAGAGGGAATTATGTGGGTATGGGTAAGTTGGTGCAGTGTAAAGAAAAATAAAGGAGAGGAAAAAATGAATAATTAGAGAGGAGACACTAAGAAAAATAATGAGGGACTGATGTTCTATCTTGCATGTTTTTTTTCCTATGTTTGCAAAGGCTGGTGTAATTTCATGTGCATTTCCTTGTGTTAAGGGAGACTTATAGATGTGCCTATATATTCCCTTAGTTCAAGAGGCCAATATTTGTGCATAAGTATTGGTCGTTAGGGCCTAAGCATGCCTATGTGTTGAATTCAAAAAGAGAGTTTAAAAGATTAATGATTCTTTGGTGATCACCAAGTTGAGAAACCTGTGGGGATTACTTGGTGAGAATCACTTGAATAATGTCTTGACCCATAGTTGATGAGTCACTAGAGACTAGCTGGTTGAGAAATTAATGATAAGTTGAGGTGTTGGGTACTTCAATTTTTGATTGTAAGTTAGTGGTGGAAGGAAGAAAGCAAGAACTATAAAATTATAGAGTTGTTGGAAATTATCAAGAGAGAGAAAAAAAAAAGGTTGACAATAGAAAGCGAGCAGGAGTTATTTTTCATATTCTCAAATTTCAGTTAGATTGATCATGTCAAGACATGAAAGTTAAGTTTTTCAATATCAAGGGATCAGGTTGATTGATGTTGTCAACATTCCAAATTTAATATCTCTCTCTCTCTCTATATATATATATATAGACACACACACACACACACACACACACACACACACACACACACACAGAGAGAGAGAGAGAGAGAGAGAGAGAGAGAGAGAGAGAGAGAGAGAGAGAGAGAGAGAGAGAGAGAGAGAGAGAGAGAGAGAGAATCAATAAGGGAGAGCTGACATGTAGTTAGAAATTATGTTTATGATGTTTTCATTTTTTTATATGAAAGTGTGGCTATGATAAGAACTGATGTATCAAGCTAGATTTTGAACCCTTTAGATCTATGGAAATGAAGTTGCAATAACTTTTTTGGGCTTCATATTAATAAAATGATACTATTTGTAGGGGTAACTTTAGTATAATGTGTTTAATTTACTCAGAGTTTATAAAATTTATTTTAGATTTCTAATTATTTTCAATTGTAATGGATCACTACCTTATAATGGTCGATAGCATATTTAAATGGTAAATTAATTTTCTCTTATCTAAAAAACCCCATCAACAGACTTAAATTCCTAACAATGTTTGGGTGAGATCATGTTCCCTTGCTGAATTTTGAAAGTGAAAGCTTAAAATTGACTACAACAGAATCTCTTTATTGGCTCGTAAAGTGGAACCAAGGTCTGTACATTATTATTCTCCAAAAAATTGTTTAGTTGTCGAGACCCTGAAATCTAACTCGGTTTTTTCTGATAATGTTGACTAGGATCCTGAAGAGCAGTATTTAGACTTGGTGGAAGTAAAATTGTGACACTTTCATTAATCAAAAAAAAAAGTTATGGTAGAAGAATCATGATTGGCTTTATGAAGAGATATTTTACTCAGAGATAGATAATTATCAATACGCGATATTTTGGGTTGAATTCGGCAAAAAGATATAAGAGTGGTTGCAACGGTTGGGAGAGTCTTTGAGAGATTGTTATGTACCTATAATACTTGTATATTCATCTTACTGTTACTGTTTCTTTTATGGTGGTTCATGGAAACTGAGTGAACCCTACATCCACAGGAAAATAAAGTTAGATTACCTTGAAGGGATCTACCCACCGACCAACCTAGTAAGGCCTTACCCAAAGGGCATTGAGGATATTTGACGCCATGACCTCCCGATAGGCAAGTTACTTAGAAACATGAACTCGACCAACTAAGATATCCCTTAGGTCTCCCTTATTGTTATTGTTATTGTATCCCCTATTTTTATTGTTGTTCCCATGTATCCCCCATGTTGTTATTTTTTTTTCACCATAGAATCCCACTATTGTTATTGTTGTGCGCTTACATTATTATCGGTATGTAGGGTCTGATTATGTTGTCACCCCTTAGACCCATATATGTACCAAGGAGGTCTTATCATTTGTATCATAAAATATTTTTTCATTTATGTATTGTAAATGAGATTCCCCCCCTTGAAGATAATAATTTTTAGGTTGTTTATCTATCTTTTCTTCTATTTTGTGAGCTGGTTGCATAAAGTTTGGTATCAAAGCTTTGGATTCTAGGGTTTTGCTGCTTCGAAAAGGTCATCTTGAAATATTCTCTATAATTTTTTTTTCTGTAAAGCTTAAGAAGATGAAATTGCAACCACATGGAGCCAACATCTTGGTGAACTTTCTGTACAAATTTCAGATCTTGGTTCGCCATATTTTCAGAGATATGGGTTGAAGAAGTTAGGGTTTCTGAATGCTCCAAAATTAAGTCATAAACAAGTTACAAATGAAAAAAAGTCATAAATTTCTATTCAATAATCATATTTGAAAGTCATAACACAAATAGAAGTAGAACAAATTTAGTTTTTCACGTAGGAATTTTAGGGTTGAAAGTCGAAACAGTGGGAGGTGGCACTTCACACAAGTTTGATCTACTGAACCAGTCCATAATCATGCCATCATGGGATATTTTGCATAAATTTACCTTGAAGAATCCAATTTTGGTCCGACTTGTGGCATTAGAAATAAGCCTTAGAAGGATACCACAATTCAAAATTTCAGACCTTGGAGATCCAACATTATAGAGTTACAACTTTTCAAGATTGAACTCCTAAAAGAAAGTAAAGCGTGTGTATTTAGAAAACAAAACTGAATAAATTTTGTTTTGAAAAATCAGTTTGAAGTGATTCCAAGAGCATATTGAAGCATATATATCAGTATTTGGTCCAAAAATTCCTCCAAAACAAAATAATTATATACCCATTAAGACCTCAGAAATATCTACTATGACACATGAAGAGTAAGAATTGCAACAAGATATATCAAAATTACGGGATCAAGTGAAAGAAATTTCACTCTTACAAAGAGAAACCAAGGAAGAAATTAAAGGGTATATGTATGGTTTAAAGGAAGAATTAAAAGGATACATGGATGGTTTAGAAGAAGACATGGAAGGGTTGACAAATTTTCTGCAAGAAAGGCTTCCTGGTGGTGACAAGTGTTGGAAATGTTGTCATTGATGGAAAAGGAGATGAAAAAGGAGGAGCACCTGAAACAAAAACAAGGCAAAGAGAGCATGAGACATGATGCAGAGGCAGTTGTAGAAGGGTCATGTGATTGGAGATCTAGAGAGGCAGCAGAGGCAACAAAAAGAGATGTAAGGAGCAACATCAGTCAAGGAGAAGAGGTATTTGATTTCATATATATAATGAGAAACTCTTTCTAAATGAGAAACATGTATCGACTACTAGAATTGTTTATGAAAGTATGAATAGAGTGTTCAGGGTTTGTGGACAGTGTAAACTTTGTAAAAAGGGATTTAAATTGTGAATCTTGTATATGGTGGAGGAATTGATGATTGTGAGTCTATCAGGGTTCATAAACAGTTTTAAATAAACTCTGTGGCAAATTTTTTTTTATGGTATTCTGCAGAAAATTGAAGAAAATCTATAAACTGTTGAGACAGGGTTGACTGTGAGATCGAGAATGAATAATCAATTGTGTAAATTCTGTATGGGCTATATATGTATCCCTTAGTCAAAACCTGTGTGATGGAACCCTATGATTGACTGTGTGAATAGAAATTGCAATGTTTCAGAGTTCATTGTTATGTTCACAATCCCCTGAGGGTCCTACCTCATAGTGTATTGATTTGTACATGCTGTGTAGAAAATAATTGAACTGTTTCTGTATAGAAACTCAAGAGGTCGACTCTTTTCATGTGGCACAGCAGAGTAAACCTCTGTCATTTAAAGAGAAAGGCGATTTTAGTAGCTTGGATTGAGCAGCAGTGAATTGGTAATGACACATTGAATGAGATGCAACACTGATTAAAATTGGTGAAGAGTATGTGAGATACTGAAATGCATCAAGCGATGAATTAATTGTAGAAGTGCCATAGCGAAGGTTCGTAGTGAGTATTGTGAAAGGAAGACAGTCTGCAGCGTTCAAGAGGAACCAAAGGCGTAGATGCAAAAATCATCATAGGTTGGTTATCGAACTTGGTTTGTTTAACCTGTTCCGATAGTTAAAATAAACCAGCAGTGAAATGGAATTCAATTCCATAAAATTGTGAAGTAGGGTTCTGTTAGAAGATTCGTGAATCTCTGTGGAAGGCGTGAACCTCTGTCTAAGTGATAAACCCTATTGTATAGAACTCGAAAATTCGCTAGAATCTCTGTTCGTTGGAGTAAAAGAGCATTGTTTTATTGCCGGTAGAGTAATATCTGTTGGACTTAACCATTAAGTTAGAGTGAGGAATTAAGTCGAAGAACTGTGTTAGCCATAGTAAGAAACAGAGTTAAGTACTGTGCAATTACTTGGAGTGGTTTTGTGAAACCAATACCACCTTCATTGTGCTGCTTTTGGGCCAGGAGAAAAAAATAAAAAAACAACGCGATCCAATACATTTGTGCCACGTTAATAGTCCAAAACCACCCATATCGCATTTCTTTGGAATGCTAATCTTCTGTCGGGAAAAAAACGCGATATCAACTTGGTTCATCCGATCTAGAGGCTGGTGGATCAAACGATGGTTGCGCAATAAGTTGCACGGGAGATAAGTTATGGTATGGCCCAGTTGTTTTATGTTGAAAACCGTTCATTTACATGTTGAGGTGTGGGCCCTGTGGGTGAAATATATGTTAAAATGTTGTGTTGGTAGTGTAATCAGGTTCATAACACAAGTCCAAAGGTTGTGCACTATATTAAGATTTTATTATAAGCTGAGGGTCAAACCATTGTATAAAGTGCTAAGGTCTGGTTTTTAAATAAATCAAATAAAAGGCGTTGATTTATGGTTCGAGTTGAAAGGTTGAACATTGTTGCAAGGTTAAAATTATTAAAGGTCTTTGTTATAAAGGCCAAGGCTTATATAAAAGGGAGATATAGTTCGGGTGGTTCATTTAATTTACCAAAGGCCATATTATTCGAGAGTTAAATAAAAAAGGAATATAGTATTTCATTTATTCAATTCCTCGAATCGATTAATGAAATAGAGTTTACAAAGGATATGGTGGTGTTAAATAATGCGCGAAGGATACAGAAAGATTCAATTGAAATAACCATTGAATATGTGGGCCCGAAGGTTATTTAATGCCAGTGTTATGTTTTAACCAAAGCTCGAGGTTATATATCTATATCTATATCTATATATATATAAGTTATCTCTTGGGGTTTGAGTCCGAGTTATGGTTTAAACCAAGGTCGAAGACCTTATGATATTTGATGCTGAAATGTGAAAAGGTTACGGACCAATGTGTATTGGAAAAAAATGGTGGGACCTTACCTTTGAACAGTAAAAACGAGTTATATTGCAAGTTCTAAACGCAAGACAAACCGTGTAAAATGAAACTGTTTGCTGAGCGGATTATTGTTATATGCAAAAGATAAGATTTGAGCTTATGATATATTGAGTTGTATTCCACAGTTGAAATATTCATTTGATGGCTTATGAAGTGGGTTGGAATATGGTTTAACCATATATTTGAAATAGGTAAAGTTTCTGCATGTCATTAAAATTTCCCAGATTGGAATTTGGATTGAGCGTAGATATTTTATGTAAGAGATATCAAATATTCCAGATATATGACTGAAATTACCAGGTTGATAAATACCTTGAGTTTTCCCAGATTGTTTGAGAATTATTTGAGTGAAAATGTGGGATGCATTTATATGCACAGGAAAGTGAAAATGTGGGTTTGACAGGTGTACAAGCATAGAAAGTAGGAGAATATGTAGAACTGAAAAAGACAATGAACAAAGTATGCAGAACAATTACCTAACAGCAGCAGAAAAGGCAAAACCAGCAAGCTAAGAGCTGGAAAGAAGACTGAGTGAAATTGATATATGTAACTGAAAATGTGAATGTAAATGTTTTAATTGATTTTATATTGTTTGTGATGCATTGGCAAGTCTCTGATAGGAAAACAAAACTCCACTATAAAACTGCAATTTGTATAAATTGTTGTATTCCTCTGAATGATCTAGAAAAAGAAATGAGAAGGAAAAAGGCAAAGAGTCAGGGCTATTCACTTTTAATTCCTAAAGAATGCAAACAACCATTAAGTTATTTTATATAAAACAGGTAATGTCCACGTGTAGGGTTACGAAAATAGAGAAAGAGAAGAAGAGAGGGTGCATCAGAATTGAAGAGAGTTGAAGATTGTGAGAAAGTTGTAGAATGGAAGAAAGCAGAAGAATATAAGAAAGCTGCAAGAGGTTAGAGAACGC
This sequence comes from Pinus albicaulis, assembly GCA_034641835.2. Lineage (NCBI taxonomy): Eukaryota > Viridiplantae > Streptophyta > Pinopsida > Pinales > Pinaceae > Pinus > Pinus albicaulis. The sequence continues at coordinate 948,564,668 of CM076579.1, forward strand.
AGAAATGAAGCAGTGAAGCAGAGAAGAAGGAGAAGCCGAACAGAGAAGGAGGAGCTGAAAGAGAATCCAAGAAGATGCAGAGATGATACAGGGTAGATATGAGGACTGATGCACAAAAGTGAAGATGGTACAGAACAGAGCTGATATCCAAGGTAAATCAACAAGTGTTTTATTTTGAAGGAGTAAATTGGAGCTTCCCTATCAAGTTGTAGCTTGATAGATGTCAGTTGTAGCTAACTGAGGTAGGAGCCTCCTATAGGTTGTAGCCTGCAGAAAATAGATGGGAGTTGGTGCTTCCACATCAAGTTGTAGCTTGATAAAATGTCATTTGTAGCTGACTGAGGTTGGAGCCTCCTTTAGATTGGTGCCTGCAGAAAATTGATGGGAGTTGGAGCTTCCTTGCAAGTTGTAGCTTGCAGAATTGAGGTAGGAGCCTCCTGTGGGTTGGAGCCTACATAAAATCAGTGGTGAGAGGGAGTTTGAGCTTGCCTTTGCATCACAACAATAATAAGATTTGTTTTTCTCCCTTTATGGGTTTCCACTTATGTCTGGTGTCTCTGTGCATGATGTTTATGTGTTGATATGGTTTATATCATCTGCTTAATACTTGCTACTCTCATACTAAGTCTTCTATTACATTATATTAATACTTGCTGCTCACATTCTAAGAGTACTCACATATTAAGTTGAACATGAAATGAAGGTGTAAATAAGTTTTAATGAATTTTTTTTAAGAGTCCATGAATGTGTTAAACTGATTCACCCCCCCTCTCAGTTTAACTAAGGGTTCAACAACAAGTTAATCCATGAAAATCACAATGAAGGAAAAAGGAATATGAATTATGATTTTAGATACTCCAATGTGGGGTTTAATAACCACCCCATTCCAAATATATATATGAGGAATTTTTATGGTAAGGATCTGGTAACATGGATACTACAGATGGAGCAATATTTTGATTTACACGATGTGCAACCCTCAAAAAAGGTACGTATTGCATCTTTATATTTATAACCCAATTAGTTTGAATGGAATAGATGGATTTTTTTTCGTAAACCACTTGTCACCTAGTCATTTTTATGGAGGAAATGATAGCTCATTATGAAGGTACAAAGAGAAACACCTTCTTTAGCCAATTGATAAATCTCAAACAAAAGGGTTCAATGGCGGAGCACATTTAAGACTTCCAAAAATTGAATATTAAGGTAACAGATATTAAATAGGAGCATAGGATTGATTTCTTCATAGGTAATTTAAAATATAACATCCAACATGAGGTTTGCCTTTGGGAACTTTATTCATTGGAGAAGGAATCATGGTGGCAAGAAAATTTGAAAGAAAAATTATGGAAACAAGGAAGTTTGCCACACACAACTATAAAGATGGAAGTGTTGTTGGTCCTAGTCTTCCCCAAACTACAAGGTTGACACCAAAACAATTCGAGGAAAAAATATCAAAAGGGTTTTGCTACAGTTGTGATAGAAAATACAGTAAAGGTCATAAGTGTGCTGAGAATAAATTATTCTCTATAGATTGTGAAGATGAGGAAGAAAAGGAACATGAAACATCAAAAGAGGAGGATATACACTAGGAACCAACCCTAGAGAAAGAAGAAATTAATCCAACCATATCTTTTAGTGCATTAGTAGGAATTGCCACTCTTCAAAATCTTAATATAGAAGCATATATCAAGAAGAAAAAGGCAATAATTCTGATTGATTCAGATAGTACCCATAATTTTATCCATTATAATATAGCTAAGGAATTGAATTTCTTCCTATATCCAATGCCATATTGTAAAGTAATGGTTGCAAATGGAGGAACTATAAATTTCTCTGGAAGGTGCCATAATATCAAGCTAACCATGGGGGAATATGTATTGAATAGTACAATCCTTTCCATTTCGATGGGTGGTGTTGATGTTGCACTAGGAGTCCAATGTTTACAATATTTGGGGGAGATAGATTTTAATTTTAAATAACTTTCCTTGATTTATTTTTTGGAAGGAAAGGAAGTTGAATTAAGGGGTATCACAGGGAAACCTAGAAAGATAATTAACTCTAATGGCATGAGAAATATTTTGATTAGAGAACAACTAGGAAGCATTGCATAATTATGCTCACTAGAGGTTCAAACATTGAAATAATCTATCTCTCCAGATATCCAAATAGTCTCGGATAATCATTCCATGGTTTTTGAGACTCCCAATTTCTTACCACCTATTCGTGATCATGATCATACTATTCATTTGATTCTAGGAAATGTTCCTCCAAACGTCAGAACTTACATATATCCATGTGCCCAAAAGACTAAAATTGAACATATGGTTGCAGAAATTTTAGAGGGGGTTGTAATTCAACGTAGTCAAAGTTCTTTCTCTGCTCTAGCAATATTTGTGCGCAAGAAGGATGGATCATGGCATATGTGTCACGATTATAGGGAGATGAACAAGCTCACTATTAAAGATAAATTTCCCATTCTTGTCATTGATGAATCGTTGGATGAATTACATGGAGAAATTTACTTCACCAAGTTGGATCTTCATTCAGGATATCATAAATTAGAATGAATGCTAAAGACATTGCGAAAACAACATTTGTAAGCCATGAGGGTCATTATGAATTTTTGGTCATTCCTTTTGGCCTTACTAATGCACCTTCCACATTTCAAGGTTTGATGAACTCCATTTTCAAATCGTTCCTTAGAAAATTTGTGTTATTATTTTTTGATTATATACTAATCTATAGCAAGTCTTAGAAGGATCATGTTCAACATTTTGACACAGTGTTCAAACTATTGGAGGAGAAAACATTATATGCACAAACCTCCAAATTTTCCATTGGAGTATAGAAGGTGGAATATTTGGGTCCTATTGTATCTCATTAGGGTGTCAAGGTAGACCCTAAAACAATTAAAGCCATTAAGGATTGGAAAATCCCCACAACCATAGAGCATATTTGAGGATTTTTCTGGTTCACAGGGTATTATTGCAAGTTTTTTTAGAATTATGGAAGAATAACAACACCTCTAACAAAATTACTGAAGAAACATGCATTTTTTTGGACTCCAATAAAAAACAAGGAGTTTGAACATCTTAAATAGGAAATGTGCCAAGCACCAGACTTAGCTACACCAAACTTCACAAAAACCTTTATTGTAGAATATGATGCCTCAAGAAATGAAATTAGTGTTGTTTTTAATGCAATAAAGAAGACCCATTTATTTTTAAAGTCTTCCAATTAAAGGAAAGTATTTACACAAACCTATTTATGATAATAAAATGTTGGAAATTCTACATGCGCTAAAGAAATGGAGACCTTATCTAATGGGAAGAATCTTCAAGGTAAAACATATCATGATAGTCTTAAATACTTTTTGGAACAAATATTATCTTCATATGAGAAACAAAAATGGGTCGCTAAGATGTTGGGTTATGACTTTGAAATCATCTACAAAAAAGGGAAGAAAAATGTTGTTGCAGATGCACTCTTAAGAAAGGATGAGGATGTGGAAGCATTTCTTTGTGACATTTATATTATTCAACCTAATTGGATAACTGAAGCAAGGGACGAATGGAAGAATGATGGAGAGGTGTGGACACTCACTCAATATTTGCAGTAATATCCCAGTATATTTGATACATTTAGCTGGAAAAATCATTCATTATGAAAGAAAGATCACTTATATCTTTGTAAGAATTCCCATCTCAAGAAAAATATTCTTTGGGAATTACACACCTCCCCCTTAGGAGGCAGCTCAGGATTTTTAAAAGCTTACCATAGGGTAAAGAAGGATTTTTTTATGGCCTTAAATCTAATATTCAGAATTTTGTGGAAAAATGTTTGGTTTTCCAACAAAATAAAGTTTAGAAAATTAATACCCCGGGTCTCTTACAACCTTTAGCCTTTCGAAGTAAGCATTGTGTTATCACACCCTAAATTTTCAAAACATCATTGTGTCAACTCTGCTTTTCGTCATAGTTTCAAGTAGGTATAAAGGTCATTTTAGTCTTCATAAAGGGTAGGTCATAGCTTTAAAGGTATTAAAAAGTTAGTTTCCTTCTCCAAATAAGGCCTTTAAGTCTCATTCCATGGTTAAAAAGTCCCATCATTCATTTAGAAATCATTCCATTAGGTTTCGGGTTTAAATTCTGTAATTAGATAAGAATCCACACTTTCGTAGCACCTCTAGTTAAAAAATGAGGAAATGCGTATGAAAGCATTGCTACTTTTGTAGCGCGCTATGAAACTGCTGTAGCAACTTTTTAAGTCATGAAGAATTTTTTTTTTTTTTTTTTTTCTGGTTTTAGTAGTCAAATTCCAAGGGGGTTCCTGAGCAACGGAAAACATATTTTTGAAAATTTAAAGAGTTTTTTATTCCTAACATACCTAACTACAAAAACCACTCTCCATTTCTTCAAATTCATTATGAGGTGGGAGAAATTGATGACTCAACTTGTGCTACGAAACTGCTCAAAGTCATTAAGAGAAACTCTGTTTTTTGGTTTTAGCAGTCAACTTCAAGATCAATTTCTGGTGACATGAAAATGTCATTTGGAATTATGAAAGAGGTTTCTCTTCATAAAATTGCTAGCAAAAATAAATTCTCTCACTTTTCTCACAAGTGCTACCAGTTTGGAGATACAAGGCTTTTTTTGAAGCCATATTTTTAGAAATCATAGTTTTCTCGTTTTACACATGTTTCTCAAAAACAGTTTCTGGATAGTAGGAGAGGTATTTCAAAAGAAAAAGAGAGGTTTTAGTTAAATACTGAATGGAATACAAAAGCCTCCTTCATTTTCGAAAAATACATTACGTATGAGGAGATACAAGCTCTGTTACAACACCTATTTTTCAGATAAAAACAGTGCAGAAAAATGGTCAAATCTATAAGTCAGTTTTTCATTAAGCTGAAGACAAATGTTGATGAAGATCATTTTTTTGAGGATAAGTTATATGTTTTGAAATAATATAAGTCCTTGTGAAGTGTAAATATCCTCAACTTAAAAAATTTCTGAAGACTGTTTTGAAATAAGCTTACACAGCAGTTTCATAGCGCGCTACGAAACTGCTGAAGATGTATTTTGCACATTTTAATATGAATTTTGGAGAGTTTGAGATGGTTTTGGATAGGTGGAGCTTAGGGAGGATTTTGGAAGGTCTTAATTCAGTTTCTAACAGCAAAAGTACCTCTAAATTTTGCATTTATGATGGCCATAATGTCTCAAGAGTTCAAAGGACCCTATGCCTAGAAAATAGGAGACTGTTTCCTGTTTTGGTGGAGGACAGAAATATGGTTATGAAGAGTTAAAGCCTATAGTAAAAATTTGACCATGTTTTTAATACACTTTGAAAATTATGTAATTTAATCTAGATAAGGTTGTTTTTAATAGATTTAAAAGAGTTCCAATTCTATTTGTAATAGGACTCGGTATTAGGTTTACAGTCGTTTTTGTAATAAATACCATGTTTTATGGTTAGGATAGGTGTCAAAGATAGGAATTAGATGTGTATATATGTGGAGAAGCTTATATTATGTTGTAATATGTCTATTAAATACCAAGGGGTCGAATTAGAAAAGGGGTTGGACATTTTTGGAAAAACTAGTGCATATTGTAAAAGACTGTTTCGGCTAATGTAGAGAGTTTCTAATTGACCAACTTGAGATTGAGAAATGGTTTTTAGTGTTTTCCTATTCTACCAGTGTTTATTATATATCTTATTTGTAGTGGTTTTCATCTATATTACTCAGAACTCATCTTTAGATGCTCTGACTTCTTTTATAAATGAATTGACTGTGTTTTTACATGTTTCAAGTGTGTGTCTCACTACTAAAAACCCTAATATGCCTCAACTTCCATGTCAATTAGATTCAATAATTTTATAAGATTTCTTTGAATCCATAAGCCCAATGTATACATGCTAATGTTAGTTTCAACCTTCATGTTAGAAAATGTTATCTAAGAATACCACTTTGTAAAGCTTTGGATTGACTGATATATACAGTAACAATGCCACTCTCCTTTCACCTGATATTCTTAGTATACTTCAGTGAGTTTTATATTTTATCTTTGATATGTTTTACTTCCATATTATTAATTCTTATTACTTAGAATTCATGGAGGAACATGCTCTGACTTCGTTTAAGTGTTGAACTATGGTGAATTGAGTTCTTTGGTCCTATCTTTGGATGATTTTCTTCAATGTTTTAATACTTATTACTCAGAATTCATGGTTATTCATGCTCCAACTTCCTTTAAGTGTTAATATTTGATGAATCAATTTAAATAATTTCCTTTTGAATACCTTGATGTATCATTACTCAAAATTCATGTACCACATGCTCTGACTTCCTATGAACCTCAAGTTATAGAGATCTTCCTGAATGTGTCACTCTTTCATTGAAGTATATACAAGCCTCAGTTTTATAAGAAGAGCTATTTGTTATCTTTATCCTTGTCACTGAATCCATAGCCCAGTGGTAGAAAGTCTCCATCTTTCAACCTCTAAACATACAAGATCACAAACCACAGAGTTAGCCATCTATCTATAACTTATATCATTAACCTTTGAGGGAGCCCTCTCAGGCTGAGGAGGCTAAGACTCAGCCAAAATATTGGTTTGAAATAGTTACAATGAGATTGACTTGATGAGCAGCCTATCAGGTCCTATTTTGGTGATAACACATTAGTAGGATGTCTCAATGGATTTTATCACAAGTTTACCCAAGTATAAAGGAAAGAGAGTCATCATGGTGGTATTTTATAGAATTACCAAGTATGCACACTTTTCTGCATTTTATCATCCTTTTAAATCTAGTACAATTGCTACCATATTTATGGAAATGATTCAAAAGCTACATGGAAACCGAAATATTATTTTAAATGACAAAGATCCCATTTTCACTGGAAATTTTTGGACAAAATTATCTTCTTGTCCTGGTACTCAATTAGCTCATATCTCATCTTATCATCTTCAATCTAATGGGAAAAATGAGATAGTGAATTTTTTTTTGGAAGGATATCTTCGTTTCTTTGTAACTGATAAAAAAAAGGATCAAGTAGTTAGTTATAGCTGAATAGTGGTATCACACTTCCTTCCATACTGCAGAAAAAATGACCCCATTTATGGCACATTATGGATATCATCCACAATTCATCACATCATATTTAAGAGAAAATTTTAACGTTCAAGTAGTGGAAGATCACATTGAGCATAAAAAATAAGTTCTAGAACTCTTAAGTGATAACCTCACTCTGGTGTAGAATCGAATGAAACAAGAGGAAGCTCAACATCACAATGAAATAATTTTTTATGTAGATGACTAGGTATTTTAACGACTACAACCATATAAAAAAATGTCCCTCAAGCAAGCAAAGAAGGATAATAAATTATCACCCAAGTACTATGGTCCTTACAAGGTGTTGCAAAATATTGGTATTATGGCATAAAAATTGGAGCCTCCTGCATCTTCCCGAGTACACCAAGTTTTCCATGTTTCATCCTTAAAGAAGGCTATCGATGAGAAGCTCCTAGTTCAAATAGTGTTGCCAGAAATTGATGACGGAATAATCATATTTGAGACTAAAGTAGTCACGGAAACAAGATCCCAAAAGGTACGAAATCAATCAAATTTAGCGTATCTCATTAAGTGGAAGAACTTACCCACTGAATATTCCACATGGGAGGATGATAATTTTATATAGAAGCATCTTGAACTACTCAAGTGTTGAGGAAAACACTTTTTTTGGGAGGGGTATGTTAGGTCCCTATAATACTTGTATATTCCCCTTATTGTTATTGTTATTGTAGCCCCTATTATTATTTTTTCCCCATGTATCCCCCATGTTGTTATTGTTGTGCCCCATAAAATCCCATATATATACCAAGGAGGTCTTATCATATGTATCATCTAAGAAATGTCAATTTATGTAATTTAAAGGATGTTTCCCCCTCGAAGATGACAATTTTCAAGTCGTTGATCTATCTTTTATTTTTATTTTGTCATCTTGTTTCATAAAATGGATAAAAATTTTGGTCAAATCTATTGAAAATACACTTCATAAAATTTGGCTGCATTACACGACCCAATTCAGGAAATTTCCAAAGTTTTTTATTTTTTGCTGAAAACTACATTATAAAGGTATATTATTGAATTTATTATATAAAACCATCATCCTTTCTTGAAAGTAGTAGTTTTCACATTTGGGTTCAGTGAGAGATTGTTGAAAGAAATACCTATATGGATCAATATCCTATTTGTGGAGGAAAGATTGTTAGCTTCCCCTTCAACTAATGTGGAAGTTTGAGCCCTTTCACTAGGGATATGATATTGGGGGGTGGGGGGGGGGGGGGGGGTGTATGACCTGTTTTGAAATATAGAAATGAGTTGCGATGGAGGGGGAAGAGAGATAGAGTGCTAGATATTTTAGGGAAATAAGAATGGCTCATATATCTGGGGAATGAAGGGAGAGAAAGGTTAATTTTTTACTAAGGAGACCAGAAGAGTTGAATTAAATAGAGGAAGTGGTAGCCAAATCAATGTTGTAGAATAAACAGTTTAGAGGAGCTGAGAGTTATAACAAAGGAAAGTAGAGGAAGTGAGTTAGGAGAAAAAAGTTGTGGTGGTGATACCTACTAGTAAGTAGCTGGAGCCCATATACTATACGAAATATTTTTTTGACTAACCCCAATACCCCTATAGATGAAGCTATGCATTTTGTAATGTGTAGGTTGTTCCAAGTAGACATTCCTTCCACTGAAATCAATGTTATAAAAGACAACAGTACAATTGGTTCTCTTCCATCTGTTCTGCTTGTGTTTTATCAAAACCTAGTATGTTTTGTTTCTAAGCTTTCTATGACTTTGAAGTCTGACAATACTCACAAAGTAGATTCAGTCAGTATATTTCTTGTTGTGATAGTAAAAAAAGTTGGTGAATATTTCACAACTTGGTCCAAATATGTTATTATTAGTTTTACCTAGTCACACTCAAATGGCTCGTAATGTAGCAATATCTTTCGCGTGGTACCCTAAGATTTAGGATCGATGAGATGAAGATGTTGAGAAACACCGATACTTATGTGAGGCCATATGTATCTTTAGAGAAACTCCATATGAAGTTAAGTTGGTTTCCTTCGAGACTACGTTGAGGGGAATATCCCTTCGATGGTACATAAAGTTTATACCAACCCTTCAAAATATTAGTTTGGATGTATTGAAAGAAGAATTAATTAAATAATTTAAAATGGATTAGTTTGAGAAGAAAGCTTTGAATAATTTTCGAAACATCAAGTAAAAGAAAGGAGAATCTACATGGGAGTGCATGCAAATAATTAAAATATTATGTATGGAAAATTACCCATACTATCCTTCTAGATCATCAGTAGGAGTGTTTCATTCAGGTTTGTTACCACTAATGAGAATACACTTGACACTAAAAAATATTACTACTGCAGCAAAAGCACTAGAGAAAGCTATGAAAATTGAGGCCATGGTACGATATCTTTGACACTTCAAATCAGAATCTACTTATAGTGATCCTGATCTAACTGATATACGTAAGCAAATCACTAATCTGACTGAGACGTTTATGGAGACAAATACTATGAAACCTTGTAGTCCTTTGATTTGGGTGCACATGTTGCTAGAATGAGGACCATCATGCTATTTAATGCCAAATATTGTGGGGTGCAAGATATTCCATTATCCCATTAGGCCCCCCTCATCCAAAAGCATTGCATTCAGGAAGAGTTGTGCAAGTATCTTCATCGTTTCCTTTTTCAGAGACACACATATCCTCCAATCAATATTGTGAAATGTTGTGTTCTCATGAGAATTCACCTTGGTTATTTGCCATATTCCATAAATATTGGAATGTTCCTAACTCCATGTTGTGTGAGTTGTGTGCATATCCTACCCATACTAGAGAACAATGCATTACATTAGATACTTTAGATGATTGATTGGATCATTCCACTCATGAAAGGGGAGGCCTATGGTATAGAGGAGGAAAAATTGGTGAAATATGATCTGTGAGATGTGAGAATTATGATGAATGGGGACATGTAGCCAATGATTTTACACTTCCAAAAATAGCATGTTATTCATACAGTCATATTAATGGAAATGCAACAAATCATTTTCCTGAATTTATTGTTGGATGGGAGGACTGGAATTGACTGAGGGGATCCAATTTAATTAATTTAGAGTTACAAAAGCTAGAAAAATCTATCATCCAATCTTTAACGGTGTTAAATAAGGGGCCACTAGGGCTGGTGTTGATAAGGGAACTTTTGAATAGCCTATCATTTGAAATGTTGAACCCTCATGATTCAAGTATGATCCCATTCAACAAAGGAGGTAATTTAAAGATTCCCCTAATTTTTTCAGGGAACTAGCTTCATCTTCTCATAGTCCTAGAGCTACAAAAAATGATAAAGGACAAACATTATTCAATGAAATTAGATCATCAGCTATTCCTTGTGTCTCTCAAGAATCTCCGCAACCTATTCCAATACAGTTTGAGTTTCCCCTAGACATTATAAATTATAAGTAGCTATCTAATCAGTTGCGAAAGAATTTTAAGGGAATAATGAGAGATTAGGTGTTGTCTAAATGACATATCTCTACAAATTACCAGAATGCCACAATTGAAGGTCCAGAAATAATAAAATAAATTTTTTGAAAGAGTTTGGGACACATGCTGAGATTGTAGGCTATTAAATTAAGGACACCATGCTGGAAATTGATATGACGTCAATATTTTTCTTAAAAAAAATGTGAGGCACTGGGAGCTTCTAAGTTAGTATTTTATCCAATTTGATTGAAAATGGAAAATCAATATTGAAATCCTATCGACCAATTTGAATATGTAGAAGTGGATAGTGCAGGTGTCAAAACCTATGCAAACTTTGAGGTTATTGATATTATCAGAGACAAGGATCCATATTATATTATTATTTCTTTGAGGAGAGAGACCATGACCTTTGAATTTGATGGGACTAAAATTTTTCAACCCTTGGATCCTTATCAAGGTCTTATAATCAAAGAACCTGTTGGTGATGTTGAATAACACGACGTCCTTGATTAGTTGTATCAATTAACTCTAGGAAAAATGGAATATTACATCAACCCTAATGTTTATGGATTTATCAACTTGAGGAGTATCTAGAATAAAAAAGCAGGTTCTAATGTTGCACTAAAAGAGTGGAAGGAAGGATATCATGAATTATATTCATGTGGATACAAAACCATCCAATTTTCTCAATGGATTGGGACAAAGGTAAGAAAATATCCCATTTTTTATGATCTTGTTTCTGTAGACATTTGTAAGATATATTGAACTTAATGTTGTGCAAGAGTAAATATTTTCTTTAGTGGATTTTTCAATACAAGCTACTCATTCCTGGTGGAGGGTAACCCATTGCAACAATATTTCATCTTGGGAGATGGCCAAGTCTACCAATTTATGTAGATTTTCTGAACTAGAGAAGGAAGAAAATTCAATTCCTTTATATCAATGTCACATAAGTCCCAAAAATAATGTTCATGCCTAATCCATGACTTGGTAAAAGATAAAGTTACCTACTGAATTATCAGTGCACCAATTTATTCACACTCTAAGAGATATTACATAGGCTTGGTTTTAGAAATAGGAACTGAAGAGACAAATATCTAGCTAGGATGAGATAATTTCTTAGTTCTGTATTTATTTCAGCTTTTCAGACGAATATTCCCATATTGTAGAATTCATAAAAGAAGTTAAGAAAGTTATGTTTCCTATTGGAAAATCCCTTTCAAAATACTTTAAAGATATAGGCTTCCATACTCTAGTTGATTCAGGTTTTTAGATGGCTGTCACTTGCATAAATATTAATAAAGATCTGGATGATGAAAATTTGGAAAGATTTAGACATCCCTATCTTAAATATTATGAAGGAGAATGAAGTATAAAATAGGATACCCCTCAGGATGCTCCTCATTTACAACCTCTTAAGTTGCAAAAATTTAATATTGGTTATGATGAGAAACCCAAATTAGCATCAATAGGAGATTATTGGGATGAGAAAACAAGTAAGGAAACATTTTATCTTCTCAAGGAGTATTAATATTTATTCTCCACACTTGTTTTCAAACTAAGAGGAATCATAGGAGATTTAGCTAAAATTAAGATAATGAAACTAGATGCATGACTAGTGAAACATCGTCCACATCAGCTAAACACCATTTTTAAAGAGAAGGTTAAGAGAGAGATTGATAAAATGTTGGCCTTAGGAATTTTTTTCATATAGATGAATCTGATTGAATAAGTCCTATAGTTATTCAAGAAAAAAAGGATTTTTAATTATTAGAGTTTTTGAGACTACTGTAGTTCAAATAATGTGTGTGCTCATGCTCCCTCCCCTACTCTCTTTAGTGATAAGATCTTCGAAAATATTTCAAGATAAGAGGCATATTCTTTCATAGATTGCCTTTTAGGTTATCATCAAGTTAGGATTACAAAAGGAGACAAAAGGTAGATCACTTTTATTTCTAAATTGGGATCTTATGCATACCATGTAATGCCATTTGGACTCAAGAATGGTCTTACAATTTTCTCTTGGATTGTTATTACAAATTTTAGATACTACATACATAATGTTCCAGAAATGTATATGGATGATTGGAATATATACAATATTATGAAGGAACATTTAAGTCTAGTCAGGGAAATGTTTGACCAGTGTAGACAACTGCAAGTTTCCCTTAAATCAAATAAATGTACTTTTTGTGTGCCTTTTGGGAAATTTTTGAGACATATGTTTTGTAAAGACAATGTATCCGTTGATCCAACTAATTTTTTTTTAATTCTTAGCATGACACTTGTAGCAATAATTGAGAAGCTTAGGTCTACTCTAGGACATATAGCCTTTTTCTGTAGGTTTATACGTAATTATTCTTCTAAGAATTCTTCTAAGCATCTTGTAGTCATAGCAATTGAATATCAGCTTAGTGTAGGCTAGATATACAAATTGGGCCTTGATATTATTGTCTACAGATGTGGCTTCAATCATTAAAGGGATGATATTATATGAGAGTGTTAAAATGGAGTTGGGGGAGGACATGTTGGAGGAAAAGCTACTACTCGTGAAGTACTACAAGCAAGGTAGTGGTGGCCAAATTTGTTTAAATATTCTAAGGAAATTTCCAAAACTTGTGATGTCTATTATAGGGTTTGGAGACATTCCCATCGAGATGAGCTTCCATTATATCTAGATCAAGCATTACGATATTTTGAGAAGTGGTATATTGGCTTCATTGGACCTATGAAACATCATGCATGGCATTCCAAAAGAAAGAGACATTAGTACCACAACTTACTATTTCACAACATGGGTGGAGGCTATTCCAATGAGAGACTATACTATAAATACTATTGCTTATTTTTATCTTTGAAAGTATTATTACCAATTTTGGTAGTCTGAGTCTATCTAGTGATCAAGGGGCCCATTTTAGTAATGATACTATTGCAAGTTTGACACAGGAGTTTCATATTCAACACCATAAGAGTCTTTCATACCATACATAAGCCAATGGTATAGTAGAATAATTTAACAAAATTATGGAGAAAGGTATTACTAAAATATGTGCACCTAATATTGATGATTGGAATGATAAATTTTATGCAAACCTTTTTGGTTATAGGAAAGCCACTAAGAGGTTACAAAATTACACATTTTTTTAGTTGGTATATGGAAAATAATTTGTATTCCCTGTGAAATTCTTGTTCCTAATTGCATAAGTCACCAGGATGATAGATGATGATTTAATTTTTGAACGACTCTAGGATCTATGGGAATTGTATCAATAGGGAATTATAGTGTATTTACATAAAAGGGTGAAAAAGTAAAGGCATAAGGCATGCATGATCCCCACATTAATAAGAAATATTTTTCTATTGGGGATCGAGTTCCTCTTTAATACATTAAGTAGTTGAACACATCTAGGTAAAATAAAGATGCATTGGTTAAGACCATTCATAGTTGTGGAAGTCAAAGTTCCAGGAGCTTCCATACTTGCAAAACTTGATGGTATTTTTTGGCATGGTTGAGTAACTAAAGCTTGCCTGAAACCCTACTATTCCACTTAATTCATGTATCTTTGGTGTTCTCTATCTAGGAGTATTGGTTAGATCTTAAGTCATGGTTTAGTTAGTATTTTATATTTTGCTAGTATAATTAAGTTTCTTTTAGTTGTGTTAGTGGATTTATATTTTTTTGATGTGTTATACCACACCTGATTGTGGTCGGGGACATATAGTTTGTGTCACTTAGTTGTCAGTGTGAGTCTCTTAGTTATGTGTCAATTATGTTGAGTCATCCATGTTAAAATGGTTGGATATGTTGAGTTGGAAATTAGTTCTTGGTTTATATCCACCATATTGTCACCTTTTGGAGTTCGTTGGTCTATTTGTCTGGCCTCCGATATGAAGCCTTGGGATATTGGTTATTTTCATAATAAAGTTTCCAAATTGAGTTTTTGTTTTGTCAGTACTTTTCTTACCTACCTTATTAAATGTCTATATGATAAATTTCTAGTTGGATGTGATGGGAATCTTCTATAAGTATTTTGGTTCAAACCCTTGTCATTCATTAGTTTTCAAGTCTTGGTTGATTTTCCACACTAGAATCTGAATCTGGGCCTTTGGTTTCCACTTTCTGCTCTTGTCCACCGGTTACCGGTGTCTATTGTCAAAAGTGTTTAAGTATGATCATTATCTCAAGGATGTTATTCTTCCCAAATTGCATGAACCTTGAGGCAAGCCTCTTGATGACTTGCGGGTAAAGTATGATAAAGTTATCGTTGTTAATAATGACTTCACTGATGGGGCCTTTTTCCCGTCTCTAAGACCAAAAGTGTAGATTTATTACACCCCACTGATATTACGCAAGGTTGTTTCACTAGTGAAACCTTCATTCCAATTATTGTAGCAATCTACCCTCCTCATGTTTCTATAGTTACGAGTGTTTGGCACTATTGGAGAGGTTGGTTGGTGTACTAATTTCCTAATCAATATAATTCATCATGGTTTTTTGTTGATAGATAAGGAATATCCGATAATTTTCCACGATATTCACAAGTTGAGAGAGTTATATATGGAAGGAGAATACATTTCCATTGCATTTCAAGCAGTGTACAAGTACAATAATAAAAAAATCTCTACTAATATGTGTGAAAAATATGGTTCTAAGTTCCGAGGATGTGGACCAACTTTATAACTCATCAACAATGACCAAATTAATTTTTTTTTCATCTCATCATAGGGAGAGTCATTCTCCATTTTACAAAATGTGAGTGCACGCTCAAGAGCTTCAACCCAGTGTTGAAGACCACTATCCCTACATGAGATTAATTTGAATTCTTACATTGAATGGAATTATTTACTTTTGGCATGACTAGAAGTTCCAAATTCCACTAGCACTAAACATTTGGTTGATTAGGTCAACACTTTATTGGAGAAGTGAAAAGATCGCTTGGATGTATATCTCTCCTTTTCCAATCAGTTATAATTTTTTTTCTTGATTTGGCTTCTTCATTTTATACACGATCATTTGCACAAGAAAAATATTGACTTAGGGGTGAGTCAATAGGTAGTGGTCGAGGCTTGTTGGGTCCCTCATTTGTTGATTGATCAATTTTGATCAGAAATCAATGGCATAAATAAGAAAGTGAGAATTAGAAAAGTAAAAAGCCATTAGAAATTATCAAGAGATCATGAAAACAAGATTGAAAATGTCAAGCGAGTGAGAGTTAAATTGATATTGTCAAATCTCAATTTTATTGATCGTGTGAAGAAATGAAGGTTAAGTTTGATAACTTCAAGGGATTGGGATGATTATTAGTGTTAATAGGCCAAATCTATAAAAGGAGTTTCAAGGTGAGTTGTAGGATATATGAATGTCTTGAGAGAGATAGAGAGGCTAGAGGGGAGAACTAACATGTGGTTAGAAATCATTCTTATGATCTTAGCTCTTTTGTATCTGAAATTGTGGATTTGATGTATCGCGCTAGATTTTGAACTCTATAGATATGTAGAATGAAGTTGCAATCCATGTTTTAGACCTCATATTAATAAAATGAGACTATTTGCAACGGTATATATGGTGTAATGTGTGTGATCTACTCCTTGTTTAAATTTTTTTCTCTTAAGTTTATGATTATTTTCATGTGTAATGGATCACTGCCTTGTAAGGGATGATAACATATTCAAATGCTAAATTAAATCACTCTTATCTATAGAACCTTGTAAGTACACTTAAATTCCTAGTAGCACTCTGGGTGAGACTTTATTCCCTTGCAAAAGATTGAAAATTCAAACACAGGCTATACTTTAGCGAAATCTCTTTGTTGGACCTCAAAGTAGAACCCTATTCTTTGCAGTATTTTTTGAGAACATAAGTCAACATAGTTCTAGTTTTATGACAACACCTAGCATAGCCTTGGGGCTAAAAATGCAGGTCTAAGTACCACTAATATGTCATATATAAGTGCGCTTTTACTCGTAAAAAATTAATATAACTAACAAACCTACTTTTTTTATTTATACACCTCACTCTCCTAGGCCAAACTAAGACTTCATGTGCCTTGCTCAAATGCTTGGATTGTTTGCTGTTGGTTGCGAGCCACTATGGTATTATAGCTGAGATTTTTTGAGAAACACATAATAAATGAGATATTTCCATTGTAAGTAAGTAATTGGTTTAGTAATCCCAAGAAAATTTCCTCCTTAGACTCTAAATCTAGCTTGGGGGTGGTTGGTTGCAAGAAATAATAACAATGCAATCATCCTATAGTTTTGTGGAGGGTTGAAGTATCAATCCTAGTCAACAACCATCTACTTCAAAATATAAATATGTTACTTGGGTAATTGTGTATCCTGAATCAAATGTAAAAATACATTGCTATTTTTATATAACTTGTTTTTTTGATGATGAATGTGTATTCTTATGTATTATGATAAAATTGATGCATGTTCATCACCATGATGTTAGAGATATGTGGAATCTCTATTTCATTAGTTAATTATTTGTATTGAAATGACTTGTATCACTTGGCACTAGGCTATCGAATTATTTAAAGGAATCATGCCTCTCTTTATATATATATATATATATATATATATATATATATATATATATATATATATAAACATTCTCACATATGGTTGTAAATGTCATGGATGTGGAAAATTGTTATCATACTACTAAGGGATCGATATGGTTATGTGTTTAAGCCCTAGATATGGAGGATAAAAATTCATGATATCGATGCATGAGAGTTGTGGGCTTCCCTACTAGTAATAGAACTAAGGAAGGATAGCCAAAAAAAATTATGTGTGCCAAAATGTGTTTCTGTTATTCGATAAATATGTTTTTGTGGTAGCAAAACCCTTTTGGGTCTCATCCCTATATATGTTTCATGAAGAGATAGAGGGGCATGAGATGTAAATATCGATGAAGAAATATTTTTTCGTAAGGCAGGAACATCCATCTCTCGGCCGCAGGCCATTGGGGAAAATTTCAAATTATTTTGTGGTGAGAAGGGCCAAGGAGAGATTACATGGACGGTGTAAGGCTGGGATTCTCCATAACATCTAAGCATTAGAATGGAAAATGTTCCTTTACATGAAAATACATACTCCAACAGGACCCTGGATGGGTTGAGGTGGTAGAATGATGTGGAAAGATTATGACATGGAATGAGAGTGGCATGAAACATGGTCTATACAATGGCCCTTTTGGAGTGCCTAAGTGGCTTGAAATTGAGTGACAAATGGAATCCTTAGGAAGTGCCACATGAATGGTATGATACTGTCAATGACATCGCCTAAAGATCTTGGGATCTAAGAGAGAAGCTTCATAAGAGGAAGATGATATTGATAGAGGTCGGGGGATGGAAAATCTCCCTAGAACTCGATGGGAATTTGTATGTCTGAAGACCTTGTAACTCAGGGTTCCTTTTTGTGTCTATGTGTGGTGGAGGAAGTCAAGGTTGACATAGGTTAGGGAATGGGAAGTCTCCTGGGCACTTGATGAAAATATGTATCTTGCGGGGTTGTAGGCCTCATATATTTCTTTCCATGGTAATGAATGTGGTAGAGGTGGAAGGGGTTAATAGAGTTGGGGAGTGAGAATAGTTCTGAACAGGTGATGACAAGTGTTATTGTCCCACCATAGAAGTTTAGGATGAATTTAAATTTATGGACCCGAAAAGAATGAAAACACTTCTAACGTAACATTATTAGAACTAGTCCAATGAGGCCTGAAGTGAGGGTATGATGTGGCAAGGGCCGTGGGATAAAGAAAATGGTTAAGTTGATGGCATGGACCTACCAGGTTAGGTGGGGTTGTCATGTGTGTTACATGGTAGTATGTGGGTGCTACATGGTTGTACTTGTTGACATGGAAAAGGTTGAACAACCCTTTAACAACCATGCTTTTTGATATATCAATCAGATTAAGATAAAATTCATATCATCAAAAAGTTTTGAATGAGCCAATTTTGATGGTTTTGTTAGTTTTTGGTTTTAGGGAAGTACAAATTTGAGGAGTTTTTTGACCCCATTTCCATAATGAGCCCTCAGAAGTCTAGTTAAATGAAATTAACACCTCCCATCCTTCTTGGGTTATCTAATGGGGTGGGTGGTAATGCTATAGAGACACCCTCTTTCAAAACCAATGTGGAAATTTTGTGGTGAGAATTTAGTTTCATAGAAAACTCCATTATTTATAACTTTCACTACAAATAATATTAATAAAAAAAATTGAAAAATTAGAATAAATAGGGATTTGGAAATATCCAAGAGGAAAATAAAAAACACCAACTAGGAATTGCACAAACCTAACATTGAAAATAAATATGGAGTGAAAAAATGAGAACTTGATGAAAAAGGAATAAAAAATCCAAGAAAATTTAACAAAGCACCAAACCAGTAGAGAATATCATGGAGGTGGAAGTCAAGAGGTTTGTGGCTCAAGGAAGGAGAAAGGAACTGAAAATTCTTTCACAAATAAATTTTAACATACCTCCCTCTCATACAACAATTTTTTTTCTCATTTTACATTAACATTACTAAAATTGAGCATACTTCTAAAATACGTTTCTTGTATATCGCTTTGTATAGCTCCTTACTATGTAATATGCTACTAGTACAATGCATTAATTTTCATTATGTTGCAAGGAGTCTATTTCTATTCTGAATATTGACAATTGATTATTTCAAGTTTCTATATCAATAGTTATTTTTTTCAAGTACCATATTATTACCATTTGAATTTTATTGTTGCACACGATATATATTTCATTAAATATGATTATGAATCAGATCATCATGAAATCCTTGTATAACACCAATTGGGTTACATTGTTATTCCCTCTAAATCCTTTCAAAATGTCTAATTTATGTCCTAAGGAGCGAGTCCCTTATGGTATCTCTACTCACTAGAATCACCTTTGTTCCTATTTACCTTTTTGAAGGTTCCCATGACTCAAGTTAAATTATAAACAAGTAATGTTTAAACATGTCAATATAATGTTGGTAAGTAAGGGTTATTCCCTTTTTTACTAGTCTCTTTTCCTCATATTGAATCTTATACCTTGACAAGGACCAAAATCAGCATAATTATCCAAGTTATTAATTTGAGCCTTACCATTGCTATATTTCTTATGATACAAAATTAAATATTCTTTCTAGTTTTAAGATTCCAATATTTTGATCCACTCATACATATTGGGTATAGGTTGTATTATGGGCTTGCAACTAGGTTACACTTGGTGCTATGGTCAGATACCATGACCCCAACTTCATGAGAATTCTACATGGCTCAAGGACAATTGCACTTCCAAAAACCCAAAATTGAAACTCTAGATATAAAAATAGGGATCTACTAGGGCTATTCAAAAGAACAAGGGGATTTACTCAATGAACATATGACATATTGCATGAATTCGTGACATATTAAACATTACCCTTAATTTGACTACATATTGGAAAATTCCTCTGAAAATCACATTATTTAACCCCCTACCAATATGAACCCAATACATATGTAAGAACCTCTTGGTATCAATTCAACAAACTATATTGTATAATTAGTTATACTATCTATCATGAATTTATATTCTTACATTCTTTTGACTAATACTTCCAACAAAATTTATTTAAATATTTTTCCCTTGTTCAATTTAAAGCTTATACCCACTAGCTCAAATTTGTATAATATGAGATGTTTTAACTATGCATGTACAACATATCATATTCTCAAATCCAGACCTTGATTCACTATATATTATCATATGTCTAATAAAAATTAGTTTCCTCAGTAATTACTCTATCTATGTATGCATACCTTATTTCATGTACTGATAACTCTTTTCTACCTTATTCATGTAGTTAGTTAAACAAACAATTAACCATCATAATATTACAAATATAAAAATGATTGCAATCTTATAACTTATCAAATTGATTACTAAAAATAATTTAATATATGCATTGAAAACTAGTAACTTATAAAAATTATGCAATGAATTCCATGTTCAGTCTGCATTCTAACTATAACAACCTTAATATATCCAATATCAACATATAAAATTGAATAGAATTAGGCCTAACCATAATTATATTCTTGGGGAATACTCAGGAACAAAGCATGTTCCACCTAACCATGAACTATCTCCAACAATTGACCTCGAGATCAGACCTTATTGGCTTCAGGAATCAACAACCCTCTTAGGTTACTAAGTGTTTTTTCTTATAGAGTCTTCACAGCAATTTTTTCCTTAGGATTCATACTTTAACAATATGAATCCCTTAGTTACCTAGGATTTTGTTTGATTGAAGAAATTTATGATATATTTTTCTATAAAGCGCACTTTTCTCTCCCATTATGCTTTTTTATGCTTTATACCCAAGCTTATCATTTCTCTCGAGCTAAGAGATTAACATAGAATATCTCTCCCATTATGGTAATATTTTTAGGAGATTTCTCCTAGGGATTTTTAGGAGACATTTTACGAAGGTCTACTAAGTGGACTTTAACCACTAACAAATATTTAAAAGTTGGCAAGAAGTATCTCATACTATAGTTCTCTTTCATAAATATTTGCAAACAATTTAATTTTTAGTTAACATAAAATAAAACATAATTACATCATCACATTGTTTCCATTTTATTTTCCATATCCATTTAGCCCAACAATATTTTAAAAGTCGAAAAATAGACATGTCTAATAAAGAAAATCATCGAGGGTGTTAGGTCTCCCCCCTATAGAATAAAAATTGTACTCATTGTATCCTTTATTCCCATTTCTCTTGGAACAATGATATAAATGCATCACACATTTTTTCCTACATATCCTAGGTAGCCTCCTCTGGGGTAGATAGCTTGCATTACATTTTAACTTGGGTGATGGCTCAATTTTGGAGCATGTTTTCTCTCCGATATAATATTAGTAGTCGTTCTACTTGGAAATATCCTTCTCATTGAAACTGTACCATATTACAGTCAATCATGTGATAAATTTCATGAATATACTTTTTCAATAAAGAGACATCAAAGACATTATTAATTTTTATATCACTAGGCAATGCTATCTTGTCGGCCACAAAACCAACTCTAGGTAGTATCTCAAAGGTTCCATAGAACATTGCTGCTTATTTAGCACATGTTTCTAGTCTCAAAGTGCTATTCTTTGGTTTCAATATGATGTTTACAAGTTCTCCAACTTTGAATTATTTGTGCATTCTCTTTTGATCCACGTAGCTTCTGTTCATATCTAAGGAAGTCTTCAGAATTTTCCTTATTTCCTTTAATTCCTATTTCAATTCCTAAAGAGCATCAGAGCCCAACAATAGCCTATCTTCTAGTTAACTCCAACTTGATAGAGTGTGACACTTATTCCCATACATAAACTCAAATGGGCTCATTTTTATAGATTCCCTATAGCTGCTATTGTATGCATATTCTAATAAGTGTGAGGAATCCTCCCACTTAGTGGGTATGTCAATAACATACATTCTTAACATGTCTTCCAAAATTTAGTAGTAAACTTAGTGTCTCTATATGATATCACTACTTTCAGTATTACATGTAACCGAAAGAATTCACTCATGAATACATCTACAATTTGGGTTACTATAAAAGTAGAATGAATAGGTATAAAAAGGGTTACTTTACTTAATTTTTCCATAATGACCCTAATAGAGTCAGGTTGTCATCTATTTTTGAAATATCAGTGATGAAGTCTAAAGAAATAACCTCCCATTTCCATTCTAGAATGGGTAAAGGGTTTAACAGTATAACTTGGTGTTGGTAATCTACCGTCACCCATTAGCACTCTAAATATTTAGCCAAATACTCAACCACTTCTCTCTTCATGCCCAACCAAATATAAAATTCCTTGCTCAATGTTGTGATACTTTTTTGATATTAAGGGTGTCCTGAAAATGCTTTCGATGATGTTCATTCAAAATAAGCTGTTACAATGCAACTGCATTGGGAATATAATTTGGTTCCTGAAAGTTAACAATTTTTCTTTATTTTATGCATAACCAAGTAGTTATATATGCTGCAATTTCTGGTACAACTATAAATAAGGTTCATCTTTTTGTGTTGAAATATTTTTATTTTTTGTAAAATATTTCTTGGCACTACTGACAGAAATTTTCAATAATTTATTTTCACTTCTACTTAAGGCATCTGCGACTTTATTATCTCTACATTTGATGTTCTTGATATCAAATTCAAATTCACTTAATAATGTCATCCATATGGTCTGTCTGGCATTCAAATCAGATTTTCTGAAAATTTATTTTAGGATTATGTGGCTAGTAATAAGTGTAAACATTTTCCCGAGTAAATAATGTCTCCAAATATTCAATGTATGTATAAAAAAAAATAATTTCAAATCATAAATAACATAATACTTTTAATGAGGCTTCATTTTTCTTTATTCATACACAACTAAATAATTCTCCTACAGTAACACACCACCCAACCCTTTGATCCATGCATCTATACATACCAAAGTATTTTTCTAGATTTGAAATATTTAAGATTAGGGCTACTGTTAATATAATTTTTAATCTATCAAAACTCTCTTGACACTTTTATGTCGAATTAAATTTCATTCATTTCCTTTGTACATAAGTGATGGGATAAGCTACTTTAGAAAAACCTTCAATGAATCTTCTATAATAACAAATAATTCACATAAAGGACCTGATATCTGATATGTCCTTATGTACTGACCAATTTACGATGGAATTAACCTTCTCAGGATCAACAAATATGCCTCCTTCAGAGATTGGATGACGTAAGTACTAAATGTTTTCGTTATAAAAAACACACTTGCTAATTTTGCGTACAATTGGTGTTGTTTTAAAGTATGCAACAATACTATTAAATATTCTTCACATTCTTCTTGGTTTTTTGAATATATTATAATATCATCTATGAAAAATAAGAAAAAAATTTCTAGATACTTACTAAACATGTTATTCATTAAGCACATAAAGGTAACATGTGCATTAGTAAGTCCAAAAGGTAGTACTACAAATTCGTAGTGTCCATACCTTGCTCTAATTGTTTTTTTGTGTATATCCTCATGTTTTATCCTTAACTAATGGTAACCTGGTCTAAGGTAAATCTTTGACAAAAAAATTTCGCTTCTGTATTGATCAAAAAATTCATTTATGCGAGGTAAAGGATATTTGTTCTTAATGTCCAGTTAGTTCAAATGTTGATAATATATGCATATCTTGAAAGTCCTTTCTTTATTCTTAACAAAAAGCACCAGGGCTCCCCAAGGGGAAACACTTGGTATAATATTTCCTTTATCTAATAATTGTTTTACTTGCATTTTCAATTCCATAGGTTCGAGAATGCTCATTCTATATGGTTATTTTGACATAGGGGTAGATCCTAGTACCATGTAAATTGTAAAGTATATGTCTCTCCTTGGTGGTAATCCTAGAATTTGTTTCAGGAAAACATATTTGAATTTTATAATTACATCCAAATTATCTACAAATTTATCTTATGGTTTCTGAGGGTTTTCTTCAATCTGTACATCAAATAGTTTACAACCTTTTCAAGCACTTATTTTCAACTATAAGGCTGAAATTTTTCTGGTGGAGATATTCCTATATATGCCTTTAATTATCTCTGCATTTCCTTTATCATGCACAAAGGTAGCATTATTTTCTAAATAGTTTATTAAACCTCTATTTTTCTCCAACCAATCCATTCTTATCAATAGCTTTATAGGAACCTGAAAGTGAGTATATTAAAACTTAATTAAATTTTACATCCATTTAGTTGTATATGAAATTGTTTTAACTAGCTTGTTAATTTTCTCTTTATGCCTGTAACTTATTGGGATAACCATGAATTTTTTAAAAATTCAGCATTCAATTTGCATTTTTCCACGAATTTTGGACTAACATCACTAAGAGTAGCTCTTGTATTTACTAATAGGTATACCAACTACTCTAGTATAATGCCTTCAATTTTTATCATGGTTATCCACAAACCCAAAATTTTAGATGTTATATTTCTCTCTTACCAGTCATCCCCTTATTGTTCAGATTTATTTGTTTGGAATCAGTTTGATACTGTGCAAGTTGTGGTTTTTTATTTAAAGAACCTCCCGTCACATCTACCCACTTTCAACGTCTTACGCAGGGTAAACATAAGATGAGAGGCCGCTATGACAAGAATCAACCTCCTTGGTTACCTTAAGGAAATGGAGTCGACAAAGAAACCTTACCAACTTCCCTTAGGAGCCACAGGACCCTCCAGGAGTAACCCAAATGCTCCAAGTATTGATACCCTGAGCCAACCTAAATTTTACTGGATCTTGATCCCCATTTTCTCCCTTTCAAATCCCTCCATGCGAATGGAAACTCTGAGGCACTCCCATCTGCATCAGTTCCACTATGGAATTTTTTTCTAAGTGTTGTGTCAGCGACTATGAAATTTAAGCCAATTTTTCAGAGTAGGGGCTAAGCCTCTTCCCACAAATATATATAACTTTAAAAAATCATAAAGGACTTGAAAAAAATGTTTATAAACCAAAAATGAAACTAGGATTAGCCTTGACCATCCCCAACTAGGACTGAAATTATTTCAAACACTTGGAAATAATGTAACCTACATGTCATGAACACAAGACTAAGAAGAAGGGACTGGAAATTCATATGATACTTAATAATATGGATCACCACCCTCTCTCTTTAGCCGTATTAACATCAATTATGTCTTGCATACATTATTATTTCAGTTATAATTAAAAAATTTAAATGAACCATGACTAGATCTAGTCACATAACCATGCTTATAAAAAGCATGCAACCATATAAATAACCATAAGATATGAGGAATTAAAGCCACATCATAACAAGTGCAAAAGAAAGAGAACTTATATTTCATTAAACATATGCAAGAGGAAACTACGTTTGGGACATCCACATACCACCCAACCATAGATGTAATTGGAACAAATATTTTTTTTAGTGAGTCACCCCTGTGCCATATTCTAAGCATGAATACAGGATCTCATTTTCTTCATTTTCCCTTATTATCCTTCTTTTTCCTCCTCACATGCATCCTTTGACCTTTGACCTTCCTTTTCTCCTAATTTCCTTTATTTTCATAAATAAATGTGCCAAAATACCTTTTTCATTTTTAATGCCTTAGCCATTTCCTTTATCGATTTCCCCTTAGCCATAAACACATCAAGGGATTCCCACTAGGATATATTTTCCCAAATATTGTAATAATTTCCTATTAACCATGGTGTTATTTTTCCTTTATTAACATTTATTACATGAACTTTTATCCCGGGTCTGTTACATAACCCTCCCCCTTGGGGAACACCATCCTCGGTGTTAAACGACACCTATACCTCAACAAAACCACTAAAAATAAAACACACTACCCATGGAGATTTATAACTTAGCTCAATGTAGTCTTTATATTGAATAACGTGCTGAAAGACAAAAACCATAATGAAAACATGAAAATGTAACAACCATACCTCTCATTGGAGCATTATAACTTAACTCATGGTGGTATTTACAGTAGTAACCATACATACTTATGCACATTAAATTCACCCAACAAGAAACCACACTATATATGTATATTTATAAATCCAACTCGATACAATACTGAGAATAATATACACATATATACATATGCAAATTTTCTCAACTAGCAAACGAAAGTATATGATGCCTACATCCGCAACAAGGGAGTCCAAAGGCTCACACCTCCTCCCCCAAAGTAATACCAAGATTCACCTCTTTCTCATGAAGTCCAAAATCCCCTACCAAATTCAGATCTCCATCCAAGGTCCCATGCTACAATCCCGTGCCACTTGTCTTCTCAGTGAAAAATTACCGGCTCATTATTCTAGGGCACACTTCCAATGTGAATTTGACTCCATATAGTAATGATAATGAAAAAAAATCCATCCCCAGCCTTCCCTTTTCCACTACATAGTCCCTGAGGCAATATAGCCACCCCCTTCCCTCAAGTCACTCAGCTTCCAAGTTCCCCGACACCCCCTATCTCGGGCGATCCAACCCTTGGAAAGGCTTCCTCGCATCAGAGGATACAAAAAAACCAAGGAATATACCTACCTCAAAACCATAATACTATTCCTAGCATGCTCATGGAAATTAATGGAAACTATTGGGTACCAGTGTCCCATAGTGGCCTTGCTCCTGAAGTGCTTTACCAACATATTGTTTCTTTTTCCAATTCCTTTTTTCTACTTCTAATTCTTATAGTTAATTTCAACCATCCCAAATCAGGAATTTTCATGCTTTCCTATACCAAGAACATAATTTTCACTAGAATAAAAGGAATTGAAATAAATTTAAATCATACCTAATTGGTGGTCTTTCAATAATGTACACTTGCAATTATTTTCACTTCTTATCACAAAAAGTAAAACTAGATGTTTTACCAAATCATCATGTATAAACATATCACATCTAGTTATCTCAAAATGAAACCATCATAAAATAATCATAAATCACATGT
Source organism: Pinus albicaulis (assembly GCA_034641835.2). Classification (NCBI taxonomy): domain Eukaryota; kingdom Viridiplantae; phylum Streptophyta; class Pinopsida; order Pinales; family Pinaceae; genus Pinus; species Pinus albicaulis. Next base: position 948,591,763 of record CM076579.1, read on the forward strand.
AACCATCATAAACTAGAATCACAGATAACATCCATAATTAAAAACATAAGTAACCTACTGATACTTATCTTTCCATGATTCATTACTTTTACCTTTGTTATTTATCCTTTTTGTACACACACTAAATCGGTTTCCAAACTTGGAAAAACACCTAGTTCCTTCTCCTTAAGAAACAAGGGAAGCTTGAGACTAAATCGCCTCCTCCACGAATGTCAAAAGTAAGGGAATTTAGAGACTAAAGCACCTCAAACCTCAATATCAAAAACAAGGGAATCAAGAGAGTAAACTGCCTCAACCCTCAATAGAAAAACAAGGGCCCATACAAAGTATACAATGTAACACATACACCTACATCTTGTGTACAACACAACACATACACCTACACCTGGTGTACAAAACCACACATACGCCTACACCCGATGTACAACAATAATATATATATATATATATCGTATGATACTATGAATACACATGTCACGATATAATGACTACACAATACCTATCATACCATACCAAATATACACAAGACAAAATATATGACGTGTACACAATACCACATGTACAACATGTACACAATGCCACCTGCATAATGTGTACACAACACCACCTACACAATATGTGCACAACGCCACATGTACACCGCACCATCTCCAAAATGTGTATACCATACCATACATACACATGTACATTGAGCCACATGTACACAACACCATTTGCACAACATGTACACAACACCACATGTATCACATGTACATAGCACCACATTCACGCAACACCACATGTAAAATCGTGCACATCACACCATATGTACAAAACACCAAATGTAGAACCAGTAAATTGCACCATTTGTATATAGCACCGCATATAAAATAGGTAGAATGCACCAAATTCACATAACACCACATTCACTACATGTACATAGCCTCATATGTATACAAAATTGCATGTACAACATGTACTTAGCACCTTCGGTACCCAACACCAGATATGCAATCATGCACACAACACTATATATGAAACATGTGCACAAAATCATATATGCAACATGCACGCAACATCATATGTACACAATAATGCATATGCTAAGACCATATTGTCCTTACTAAGCAACCTTGATTCTAGTGTCTTATCCATGCTTGTCCTAGCATGCCACATATCACAATGCTTTCATTCCGGTGAAATATCCCTCAACATTACCTATCCGCAACATAAACATAGGAATAGTCCAAGCACATAATGCCAAATCATATCCACATGATACTAACCTCATATATCTACAAGGCTACTCTTCCCACTTGATTTCTCATAAATAAGAACCTCTTCATGTTATTCACTTGCATAAACAATCATTACTCCACAAGAATGATCCTTAGTGACGATGTTAGAAAATGACATACATACATATATATACATATAAAAATAAACATAAAACAATCACGATCCCTGAAAACCATTTCATATAATGGTGTTTGCGCACGTGCACGCACGCGCGCACACACACACACACACATATAGACATCAACATAATCATAGTCACACATAATTACTAGATATCATAAATTCAAGGTTAAGAGAAATCCATTTATTTATGCACAACATGCAAAACATTGAGAACAACAGTTCCCAACTTAGCCAAGGCATCTATTACGTTAAGCCCATTTACCTTACCTTTTCTATTACCTTTCTCATTATTGTCATTCCATCATCCATTTACCCTAATGGACCCCACCAATCAAACTGATTGTCATAGTATTACCTTCATCACCCTTATATATGCCCCGAGTTTCATCTGGGTCTTACATTATCTATCAAGTTCCATTCAACCCTTCCTACGGTTCATTAAATTTCCTCTTTCCCAACCGATTCCCAAGCAAAATACTAGCAACAAACACCATGAATCAATCCCCATGGCTTCCCAATACTTCCATAGGAAATCTCAACCTGATACTTCTCCAATATTTTATGGTAGTCTCTTTTCCATGTAATTCCCTATATCATATTTCCATAAACACATAATTGTTAGTGTATAAATAAACATAACAATATACCAATTATCTTACCTTGTTGTGCCAATTACGTTTCCTTGTAATTGAACACACATGTCAGCCACATGTTCCAAATATCAAGTCATCATATCTATTAATTTGAAATCAACCTTTACCAAGTCTAGAAACCATGTCATAATCAACAATAAACTCACATTCATCAGTCATAATATATAATGCTGCAACTCTCACCTACTTATGTTGGGTGTGGAGCCTTATTATCATCCTGATTCAGAAGTATTTGTTTCAACCTAATGTATACTCTAGGAATATTGTAAACCCCTCCACGCATGGGGGACTTGTCCCTGTTGGTGGGTGGGGGGGACCATCCCCCCCGGCTAGGGGGTTCGGGGGTAGCCCCAGTGAACCAACAATAGATGTAAAATTTCCTTTTAAAATATTTTAATTTCATTGTCAATCGGGGCCATTCATTAGGCGGATGATCTGACGGTAGAAGTTATGTTTAATTTAGGCTTTTTTTCACTAAAAGGTAATCCCTCTTTCGTATGAGAGAATTTTGTATTGAGGTTGTGTATTGTGTGTGTATTCTGAGCAAGGAGAGAAAGGGGGACTATGTGAGAGAGTATAGGATATTACAACAGATCTGATGTAGGTTGTGTGTCTTCATTTTTCTAGATAATATAAAGGAAGTTCTCACTGTTTCTTTGTGGACGTAGCCCAAGTTGGTTGAACCACATATATATGTGTCTCTCTTTTTTTATATGTTTACTGTGTTTGTATTTTCGCATATTTTTATGGGTTCCATTGATTTGTAATATATAATTTTATAACAACTTACACTCAAGTACATATCCGTCATTCTCAACACATATGTGTTAGGGCAGTCATCTCAAATAAGATCATTCCTTCATGCAATATTATAGATAAAAACTCATATCATGCAATTAATCAAACATTCAAAAAATGGATAGATGATATAATTGACACCAAACACTCAAACACCAAATAGACGCCATAATCAAACATTCAAGCACCAAATACATAAGAAAATTCATACCAAATAGGCGAAATAATCAAAAACTCATACCTCAATGTATCTCACGAGAGGCTATATTGTCTGCACAATCAATCTATATTAGCATGATATAACTTCAAAAAACATCAAATAAAACATAAATAAGGCCAAGATATCCATAGCAATAACTATCAAATAGGTTCACATCATAAACTCATAAACAATTATCATTCATGTAAAGCAATCACATATGCCAAATCAGTCTAGATTATTATGACATAATATCATAAGCATATCGATTTATACCTGAATTTCATAACCTAATAATCTGCATAGGTCAATCCAAAATAGTGTGATACATATAGCATCAAGATCCTAAGTACAATGACCATAACTATCATGCATACAACCACAATGCATACAACAACAAGTTACTATCCTTCATGACTAACCGACACAATTACATATGATCACACTGATTAACTAACATCTATCATACACATAACTGCAAAAAACAAGGACAAACAGACATGTGCATAATCCTAATTCTTTTAACAACCATTAATCAACATACCTGCATGCCAAACATACATACATGTATGATGATATTCTCTGCCCCCAAAGTTTAGCATTGCAACCTTTCTCTAATGATATGCATCTCTTGCTCTATCTCAGTCAACATATAAACATCATAACATACCAATAGCATCATAGTGACATATCCTTCATACCATAACCTTATGCATGAAAACCTTAACAATGGAAATAGATGCATAACAAAATGCATTCGCCCACATGGGACGAATGGTATAACCATAACCATACCACCGAAATAGAGCACAAACTGCTCTAATACCACCTTTAATTTACCTACCCTCACATCTACCCACTTTGACTAGCTTACCCAGGGTAAACATGAGATGAAGGGTCACTATGGCAAGACTCAACCTCCTAGGTGACCTTAAGGAAATGGAGTTGAAAAAAAACCTTACTGACTTCCCTCACATACCACAAGACCCTCCAGGAGTAACCCAGCCGCTCTAGGTGTCCATCCCTTTAGCCAACCTGAATTGTACCTCAGCTTGAGCACCAATAGCTCCCTTTCAAAGCCCTCCATGTGACTAGAAACTCCAAGTCTCTCATATAGGACTACATCAGTGCGACTGTGGAAATTGTTTCTCAATGTTGTGCTGGCGACTGTGGAATTTAAGACACATTTTCAAGGTTAGGCTAAGCCTTTGCCCAGAAATACATATAACATTCAAAACTCATAAAATACATGAAAAGAATGTTTATAAACCAAAACTAAAACTAGGACTAGGCCTGACCATCCCCAGCCGAGACTGAGATTCTGTCAAACACTTGGAAATAATGTAACCTAGTCAAGAATATAAGATTGAGCAGAAGGGACTAGAAATTGATATGAGACTTAACAATAAGGATCAACACCCTCTCTCTTTATCCATATTAACATCAATTAGGTCTTGCATCCATTATTCTTTAAGTTACAAGTGAAAACATGAAATGAATCATGAATAGAGCCAGTCACATAACCACGCTTATAACCAACATATAGCCATATAAACAACCATGTGATATCATCCATTAAAGAAAGAAAATAGCAAGTATAAAAGTAATAGAACTTAGCTTTCATTAAACATTGGCAATATCCAAGCAGGATCTAGACTTCCACATACCACTTGACCATAGACATGGCCGAACCAAATATTTATTTTATCCAGTCACCCCCATACCATATTCCAAGCATGAATGTGGGATCTCATGGATAAACCAATCCAAAAACGACCAAGGGAATCAAGATGTTAAACCACCTTCACCGTCACCATACCATGATCTCACCTAAACTGACACCTAGATCACTAAACCGAACCAAGACTGGAGTGCCTCCAAATCTCATCACTATACTTGAGGAAATTTCCATCTCCTTGTCTCTAGGCTTTATCACAATCAACACTAGATCACTAGGTCCTTACTGAGACACCACCCTCAGGCTTTACTGTGTATCCTGCTAGAATGGGTCAAGGGATTCCTATGCCTTTTAGAATGTTCCTAATACCATGTCCATCCCAGATTCCAAAACCATCAAGAAATTACCAAGCTCAAGATCAATACAAATCCCAGCACACCATGGCTATCCAGAAAAGGTCAGTGCAAGGCTAAAAACCACTGTCAAAGCCTAGAAAAATCATGCCACCAACAAAAAACTAACTAAATACCAACATGCACATACCGTGGATGTCAAAACTAGCTAGGAAATCATACATGCAATTTATCAGCTATAAGTATTCCCGCTACTGCTGCTTGAACCTTCTATTCCTTGCTTTATCTTTTCTTTTCTTTCCCTTCCTCTTCCTTCATTTCATTTTTTTTTCCTTCCTTTGCATGCTTGATCTCATTCTTCTCTTGGTTCTCTTCTCCTCTCTAAGTGTAATTCTGAAAATGAGCTAACAAAAAAATGAAAAAGAATTTCCAAATGATCCTCCAAAGCCTTTTTATTAATAAGGCCTCTATTTTCTTAATTTTCCATTAGTTTCCTTCATTTTCCTCCTCACATGTAACATGTGACATTTCACCTTCCTTTTCTCCTACTTTCCTTGATTTTCATAGAAAAATGTGTCGCAATACCTTATGCCTTTTTAATGCCTTATCCATTTCCTTTGCCAATTTACCTTAGCCATAAACACATCAAGTGATTCCCACTAGGATATAATTTCTAATCATTCATCTTGGAATAAGTGTCCCTTAACCATTGTCTTATTTTTCCTTTATTAACTTTTATTAGATGAAATTTCAGCCTGGGTGTGTTACAGGTTATTTTGACTGAACTGTTTCAGCTAATGGTCTCTTCCAAATTTCTTCATAATATAGGATTTTGGCTTCTTAACTCCACTTCCAAATTTTCTTTTCTCTTTGTTAAGTTGGGATTTTGAGCTTTCATTCTTTTATTTAAATTGTTGATAAGAGATCCTTTCTTTTATTACAACATTTTCCATGGTATTTTGATTGTCAAATTTAATCCTTTATTTGTAAGAGAGTGGAATATAGTCCAAAAATCATTGCACCTTAACTCTTTACTCCCTGATATAGGATATATATCTTAAAAAGTTTGTAAAATTTAACACAAAATCATCCATACTCAGTTGTCCTGGCCTTAAATAATGAAATTCCTTAGCACGATCATCGGAATATGTTTCAGTTAAATATTTTTCCTTGAACTATTTATGAGATCCTAGGTGACTATTTTCTCATCAAGGTTGTGCATTGATTTTCTTCTTCCCAACATAATGCATCCTTGCCTTGTACATGATATAATAAAAATATAGATTTTAAATTGCTAGCATATTCATATACTTGAAAATAATTAGTGATATTTAACAACCAGGATTCTGCATCTTCTTCTCTGTCTCCATAAAAGGTAGGTGGTCTTATCTTTTTGAACTCCTCTTGGAGTCTTGTTTTATTTTTCATTATGAATTTAGTATATATTAGAGACGTTTTGTGAGAATTTTCTTCCTTACCCCCCTATACCACTATATAAAGAGGTTTATGTATTGAATTTTCAGTCAATTATTTTATGATATTTTCTTGCTCCTTGCTTGCTTTTAGAAAGAGTTCATGACTAGCTCTGATGCTAGCCAAATCCTATTTTAAGTCTCTTACAACATCCAAAAAATAGGCTGGGGGAGGTGTATTTTCCCCTACCAACTCAACCCAAGCCTCTCTTCCTTCACGAGGAGGTTGTTTATAGGGGTTTTCCATGTTTCACTTCCTTTCTACTTACTATTGTACCTTATTGCACAAAAAAAAAATCACATTCATTTTCTAAAACATAAAAAAATTCTACAACTCACTTTTCATTATGGTTTGACCATTAGGCCTAATGTTTTAGCCTGCAATTCTGATACCACATGTAACATACCTCCCTTTCGTAAATTTTTTTTTCTTTCCTTTTACTTTAACGTTACTAAAATTGATCACACTTCTAAATCTTATTCTTACATATCCATTTCTATACCTCCTTACTACGTATTGTACTACTAGTACACCTTATTAATTTTCATTCCATTGCAAGTATTATATTTGGATTCTGATGTTTGACAGTTGATTAATTAAAGTTCTATCCATATATAGTTATTGTTTTCAAGTAACATATTACTATCCAATGATTGTTTTGTGTTCCACAGGATATCAATTTCATTCCATATGATTATCACTTAGCTCATCATGAAATCCTTCTATAAAACCGTTTGGGTTTCATTTTTATTCCCTCTAATTCCTTTAAAAATTTCTACTTTTTCTTCTATGGAATTAGTCCCTTATAATATCTCTACTCACTAGACTTACCTTTGTTCTTGTTTAAATTTTTGAAAGTTTCGTTGAGTCAATATAAATGATAAATAAGTAATGTTTAAACATGTTAATATAATGTTGGTAAAGCAAGGGTTATTACCTTGTATACTAATCTATTTTCCTCATCTTACATTTCATACCTCGATGAGGACCAAAATCAACATAATTATCCAAATTACCAATTCACACCTTACCATTTCCATATTTCTCATGATACAAAATAAAATATTATTTCTAGATTTAACACTCCACCCTTTTGATCCTCTCCTACATATGGATTATAAATCTTATTAAGATATTGGCCCTAGGTAACACTTTGTGCTATGGTCAGATGCCGTGACACCCACTTCATGTGATTTTCACATGTCTTGAGGATAGTCGCACCGCTACTAACCCAAACCGAAACTCTATATCTAATGACAGGGATCTATTAGGGTTATTAGCAAAACCAAACCCAATTTTCAAGTTCATTTCACTCTTTCCATTTGGTTTATGCAACCAAAGTGCTACTCTGCAATTCTACAAGATGTCTCGACTTTTCGTGCCACTTACGTTTTCACTTACACCTAGAGATTCATATGGTAGCATTAGGGGAACTTTGAGGTCTAAAATGGGCCTGCTAAGAAAAATGTACAACCAAAATAAAATTTATAAAAACAATAGGATTCAATATGATGATGTCAACCATGGGGATGATTCACCATTTTTTAAGTAATAAGGCAAAAGATTAAAAAATAATAAAATAATAAAACTACTTTTTCAACTCATATTTTCAACTTATCTCCCAAAAATTTTATTCAAATTTCGAGCGAGAGTACTCATCGGATGAAAATTTTAATTTCTCATACAAGGAGTACCCAGGTTGCATAATTTCGATAGATCTTGCTACACGAAAAATGAGAATTACATGGAAAAATGTGATTGCAAACACGTTTTTCATGTATTTCTCATTTTCTATGTAGCAGGGTCCATCGACAGTATTCAACATGGGTACTCCTTGGATCAGGAATTAAATTTTTCATGCAACGAGTACTCTCACTCAAAATCTGAGTAAAAAATTTGGGAGATAAGTTGAAAATACGAGTTCAAAAAGTAGTTTTTTCTTTTTCCCTTTAAAATTTGATGATGTAATAAATTATTATTTTATTATTTCCATTAGTATCTTATAATTTCCTCAGGAGGCCCATTTTAGACCTCAAAATTCCCCTAATGACATGGTAATGGACATAAAATTTCTCCTACATTCTTTGAGAAGAGGTATTTATTTCACATTTTGCTATGATAGTTGTATGAATATCGTTTCTTCAGTTTTTACTTACCTCTTCATTATAATTTTTAATTATTCTTACTTGCTTTTCCACCCTTTCTCATAGCTAATCTATATAATGTTTTGTTTCGATATTTTATGCACTTTTTCTCAATTTGAATTCCAAGGATTCATGAGTGAAGCTTCCAACATGAGGTAACTCCCTTATCTCACAAAAATTTTATTCTATTCATTGGAAGTTTCCTCTATTGGTATTATCGTAATTTAACCATCATCCTTAGCTACATATAATGAGTGATTAGTATTGGTGTTCATTCATTTCTTACATGGGGACTAGGGAAATTTATAGTGTAATATTATTTCTCCTTCGTGGTTAACTTGGAAATACCATTAATTAAATTTGTAGTCATATGTTTTCTATTGAGTTGAGTCTCTTTCCCTCTAGATTAGGGAGAAAGTACCTCAATTATGGACCGTATTAGGATCGTCTATGAGTGATAGGGTGATTTTTTAAGTTTCCATTTGGATTTAATAATGATTTTTCCAAATATAACTCTAAGGGTTATCAATTTGTTTGTACATTTATTCCTTTCTAATGGCATGGCACTAAGACTAATGTTTTTATAAATATTTTCTGCAATAATTTTCTTTCTTTAAATATTTATTCCTCCCCATACTTATTGGCATAATATTTGGAATTAGCATCTCTGAAGAAGATACAATCCTATTTTGTGTTCAGGTATGATTGGACTAGTGTAGACCATAATTTTTATTTTGGTATCTAGAAAAACCCATTTTCATTTTCCTACTTTATGTTTCATGATACTAATTACTAAGTTTTTTTCATGGTTACATGCATGATTTGTGGAAGGGTAGAAAAATTACTACGTACGTTCCAAGGCTTTCTACTTATCTAAGTATTTGAATGAAGTTTTCATCAACCTATAGGCCGACTCTTCTGATTTACTCAGCCTTTTTCTAAAGCTAATATAGTGTACGACTATACTTGGATGTCTGATTTGAAACAAAATTTAGGGTTTTTCTATTTTTTTTCATTCAAACCCTACAAGGTTTCAAATTGTATTCTTAGGCCTTGTGACCATGACATTGTAGGCACTTATATTTATTTAGGCTCTATTCATGCCTTTATATACACATATGGTTTTCACTTATTTTAATTCATATTTCCTTTCAAATCAGTATAGACCCTATACTTTGTAATTTATATGGAATATATAATTATCATGTGATTTTCCAATTTATTTCATTTCCTATAAAGGTTAGACACACATATCACATTGCACTAGTTTATATATGTATATTGTAGTTTATTTTCATTTTGTACTACAATAATTTCCAGAGTTCTAAATTGGCATTTAATATATGGTTAATATAATTTAAAATTATTGTAATTTCTCTTTTTCATGGTATATCACATTAGTATTAATCTTTGAATTACTATTCCATTGTTTTTTTACACAGTTGACTTATTAACTCGTGCATAATGTAGTAGAATTATTAACTCTTGCATAATGTAGTATAAAGAACTTGTTCGTGAATTTAAAATTTTATTCCTTGTTGTTTTGGAATATTTAATGGATTTTCAAAAGGATACTAAAAATACTATCCACTTAATTAGGCTATTATAAATATCCAACCAACTTATTGGTCTTATATAATATCTAAAATATTACTCAGTATTATACCAGTTCTGCAAAATAATTGAACATTTATCATTATTCAAAAGGAAAAGTATAGGGATATAGTCAAAATCACAAACAAAATGATAAGTTTATTAATTCATAGGAAAACATAGTGATATTCCATGTTTCCTTACCTGAAGAAATAAATAACTTTCGTTATGCATATCATCCTTTCATAATATTACCAATAGGTTATGTATGATTTGAAATAGGTGGGTAGAACTTTAGATGAAATACTTTGATTTCTTTGTCTATTGTATATTTTGTTACATATGTATTCCTATGTGTACTTATGTTAAAGTACAAGATTATAACCAAAGAATTAACTAGGTTTTTATTTTATTATACATAAATATCAAGGATTTATTGGAAAAAAATTCTCTGATACATATGTAAGAACCCCTTGGTATCACAAAAAACTATATTTTATACTGAGTTAAGCGATCTACCATGAATTTTTATTCTTAAAATTTTGTTGAATAATACTTCTAAAAAAATTCATTTAAATATTTTTCTGTTGCTAAATTTAGAGCTTATAACCATGATCTGAATTTGATTGTTAGTTATTGTTCTGCTAATATCAGTTTCAGATTTATGATAAAAGTGCTTATGTTTGCTTCTTGTACAAGGGTTTATGGAAGTTCTTATGATTGATAAAAAGAAAAACTTGTTGAGATTAAGTTTATTTCATGAACATAAAAACATGGAAACTAAATTTTGAACAACAACATATAAACACACATCAAACCATGACAACTGATTCAATAAAAAATTGTTTTTATGAAGGATTTCACCCCTCCTGGGCTACATCTCCTTGGCCCAACTTCCATAGCATGGGCCTTTTTATTAGCTTCAATTGTGAAAAAAAGTGGGTTTTAGTCTCCTTTTTCCTCTACAACCTGCTCCAATGGTTTCAAAACATCAAAATCTACCAAGAATGACTATTCCTAAGCAAAAATTGGTCGAAAATTGGCTCATTTATGGAAAAAACCAATTTTCCTACTATTTCTCCTCCAAATCTCAAAAAAATCCAGCTAACCCTGCTAAATTTAGAAAATCTTCCTAAAAATGTGCCTCTTCCAAGTGCTTTGCCAGTTTAAGAGCGGATTAACACATAGTTAATGAAGACTTAGTTGGATAATCGTGCCATTAATTGCATGCTATCTAAATGTAATGAGGGTGGATTATACTAGCATTGATCCAGGATTAATATTTAATAAAATGTGTTTGTGGTTAATAAAAATCTCGTGAGTATTTAGCCCTATGCCATGGTTCTATCATTGAAGACATATGGGAGGGGGATAGCCCATGCATCTGGCCCCTTTCAGACCCCCGTCATTGGCACTGACAAAAATTAAATATAATTCGCACCCTAGTGGTTAAGAACCATTGTAGGAGCATAGCAGTAGGGCTTACACATAGCATGGGGGTGGTTGTGGGTTCGACCCCGACCGCCACACCAACATTTTATTCCACATTGCAAATGCAAACCCATAGTTTGAAACTATGGTATATAAATATATATCCTCCTACCATTTCCATACACCTATCAACCAAGGTTGGAGGCCTCCTGCCATATCTAATTCCTATCCAATAGTAGAGTCTATCCATCCATCTGCTAGTTAATACCTCTGCCACATATAAATGTATCTGCTAGTTAGAGTCTAAGGTTTAGACCTTAGTTAAAAACAATATATGCAACCCATAATATGTATGTCTACCAATAAATTAGAACTATGGTAATAAAAACGAATTCGAAATTATCCAAGGTTGGACGGGTCCACACCAGAGGGGGCACATGGTGGCCCCTGGTTGCACCACATGTCTAGCTCTGATTGGACTACTCCAACCTAAAAAAGAGAAAATCATTCAACCTTAGAATTATATGTAAACATATTTTACTTCCAAATTTCACTAGCGAATCTGTCTGTGACACTTGTCACAATGTCAGTAGGTTAAAATTGGAGAATATTCCCTAAATATACCTAGAGTGGTGACTGGACTGCCATGTCATCAGTCTATCAATGTTCTGAACATGCTTTTACCTATTTGGGAAAACATACAACATGTCATAACTTCTTCATCCAAAGTCAGATTTTGACAAAATGAATTGCACTGGAATCTTGGCGATGAGCTCTATGCAGTCGTTCTATTTTGAGAATTTATGAGCACTTCAATTTTTGAGCTAAATATTAAGCCTATGATCATTCCTCCCCACTAGAAGCCTTTTAGACCCTAAAATATACTATCAATTTTTCAGCAAGGAAGATACACCTCCCTCACCCTTTCAATCTCCATCCATTTGGCCTTGGAAGGATTTTGTCCCTTGAGTCCCACTCTAAGGTATTTGACATTCCCTCTCCTTGAAGTTATGGTTCTTCTATCAAGTATGAGATCTTGCTGAATTTCATGAAGATATTCTAGAAAGAAATCATCTATTGATGGTAGCTAAACATGCTCTCCTTGATCATCAATCAAAGGAGGCTCAAAAAATCTCAAATTCTCAACATTAACGACAAAATATATATGCATATAAGGAGGCAAGTCTAGCTTAAATTCATTGATACGAAACTTTTCCAGAATTTTAAAAGGACCATAAGGGATTGGCTCAAGATTTTTACCTTCCCCTTGTAATATTTATTTGCTAATATATGATGAGGAGTTCATAAGTTTTACTCAAAATTGAAAGTTACAGGATTGGGTTGAAACTAGGATGGTTGCGAAAATCTCGTCTTCATAATTACAGCACCATGAACAGATCGAAAAAGCTGATCTCATATGAGGGAGATATCGCATTATGATAGAAATCCTAAATAGTTAAATTTTGCGATAGGGTTGAATGGGATGCTTAGTAAGCCTGGAGGGTGGACAGTCGGCAAAAGGAATATTCTAAGGAATATTCCTTTCCTCAGAACCAATCCTAGGCTAACATGTGGTGTGATTTCATTTGTTTAATGGTTGTACATTGTTGTTTGGAGGACCAATCATAGGGAGACACATGGCCAACCTAGAGGATGCCACATGTCCCCTGAATGGTGTATTAAAATTTTATGGAGGTCTGCAGGGCTCGACCCCGTCACCTCCCGTAGAGCAACCACCCACCACACCGCCTGTGCTACACATTGAGTATTAACATTGATGGTTCAAAGGTTTTATTTAAAGTTTAACACATAATGGATTTGGGGTTGGGGACCACCGGTTGTCCCAATCCACCAGCGGTTCCCATGGGTGGACACATGGTAATACAAACCAAAACATAAAATGTAACCTACATATTTTAACCTGCTAGCATATCTGCTATTCTTATCACATGTTCACAGTTATATATCCGATGGTTTCGTTAACACGCAATTTTAAACTTCAGTAATGGAACCTTATCCCCGAGTTTGTGCTATGGTTCTGCCTGCAGTTGCAATTAGACTACATGGTTTTGGTTGGAATGTGGTGACCAAACCACTAACCAATAAATTTAATAATATTCTTGGCTGTTAGTGCTCGTAGAAATTATAGCAGCGCTATTTGTGCGGTTTTTTGCCAAATTGACTCCAGTTAAGTGGAGTACTCCACAATTAGTGGAGCTTTTCTAGGTATTATTGGGAAAACAAGTTGGAGACTCAATTTTCACATATTCTGAGTAAATGAAGAGTCATTATAGACTAATTGGAGCATTCTGGAGCCATTGGTGCAGAGAAAAAAAAAACCATTAGAGGCTTGTAACTACATGTTTTGAAAATTTTTGAGCATAATAAAAGATAGACATGCCATTGGGAGCTGGACCAGCAGATGTATCCCAGGAGGGGAGAACTACTTCATTATGCCTGCTGTGTAAATGTTATGTGGTGACTTTATTCTCTATTTTTCACTATTGTTTAGTGTATTTTATGCTTATTTCATGATTTGAATTCACTAAAATCATCTAAAATTCATGGTTAAAATCCTCAATCCTTAAGAAAACTCAAGGGAAAAGTATGCACATGTTTTATAACTAAAAAGACACTTATCAAAATAAAACTAATACAGTCATTTCAGATCAGATAGGTATCAGAGGTAGAGCTTATTCTATGGTGTTTTTTTGTGCAAAGAGTTGTTTAACTATTTGCAAGTTTTTAGATGCTTACTAGGCTCAAGCTCAAAAGAGGAGAAGGAAAATTGGTGGAAGCAGAAGGGTCTCAAGAAGAGCCAAATCAAAGAAGAGCAATATTACCACAATATCCACCACTTAGTTCACCTCCTAAGGAAGCAGAAGCTAATTTAAGCATGTATCATACAGAAGGAGAAATCCATGAAGAATTTGATCCCAAAGAGGAAGAAAGTGTGTTCAGGAAAGAATTCCTTGACATGCCTGAGATGGTTAAAATCCTTTATCAAGAAAGGAATGAGAGTCTGGAAGGATAAGCATCCAAAATTCACAAGGAAGGACAAGGATATCCAGGAGGTCACAATGATGAAGATAAGTCAAAGAAGGGAAATGGAGGAAATTGAGGCAATGGAGGGCCATCATCCTCACCACCATCATCATCATCGTCTCCTTCATCTTCAATATATCAGCCACACAAGTCAAATAACATGGTAAAAGTCCTTTTTTGAAACTTGATGTTAAGTTTGAATTTCCAATGTTTAATGGTGAAGTCAATGCAGAAAAGCTTGATAATTGGATTAGGCAATTGGAGGTATATTTGACAATCCAGAACCTTCAAGATGATGATACCAAAATCCAATTAGCTTCTTTGATAATGGAAGGTGCAACACTTGTTTGGTGGGAAGCCAATACAAAGGAGGAGATCAATATGCATAGTAAGATTATTCTATCATGGACTGATTTCATTACTGCAATAAAACAACAATTTTATCCATTAGCTCATATGCAAAAATCCATAATGAACTGGAAAAACTTTAGGCAATTGAAGGGACAAAATGTGCAAGAATACACCCAAGAATTTAGGAGAAGAGCTCTCTTATTAGGGGTAGATTTTTAGAGCCAAGATACTTTGCTCAAGTATATATGAGGCTTACATACCTGCCTAAAACATAATACTCTCATTTTTAATCCCACAAGTCGAGATGAAGTATGTGTTCAGGCCACACATCTAGAAGCTAGAGCGAAAATAATCTATGAAGAGGTTAGGAAAAAACCTTTTAAGGGGAAAAACAAAGAGAAGACCTCAAAAGGTAAAAGAAATAAAAATGCATTTGTTAAGAAAGAGGGAGAAAAATGAGTTTTTATGTTCAAGAAAAGGCCATGATGGAACTCATTGTTGGAAATCACATCCTGAAATAAGGCCCAAGAAATACAACAAAAAAGGGAAATAGAAAATTGCAGCTACAATTAAACATGATTTAGGAGAGGATTTAGGTGATGAATCTAAAATTACAGCCATGGAATTGAAGAACATGAAGGGAAAATAAATTGAAACTAAACCTAGTGATAGTACATCAAACTGTCACATACATGCTCCAAATGAAGAAGAAAGAATTGAACTATCCAAACATACTAAGATTGACACATTTTTTGACAGTGGGTCACAACCAAACTTTATCTCTAAAGACTTGGTCAAGAAACTTAACCTTGAGACCATACCACATCCAAAACCATATCCACTTGGTTGGATTTGTAGGGATGCAAATTTATAGGTTTCAAAGAAGTGTATATTGTGGTTTGCAATAACTGGACATTTTGTTTACAAAGTTGAATTAGATGTGGTTCTGTTTGACATAACAGGTATTGTGTTGGGGAGTCCTTAATTGTATGAGAGGAAAGTGATCTTCCATCGTCATCAGAACAAATACCATTTATTCAAAGATGGAAAGGAGTACATTGTTAGAGCACATAGCAAGAAGATAAACATTTCTATGGTAAATGCTCGATAGGTAAAGAGGCTGGTGAATTAAAGTAAGAATTTTGTTCTTCTAATGATTAAGCCTAAAGATGATGTTAATCATGAATCATTTGAGAGATGTGATCCTAAGTTGAAATCAGATTTATATGATGTAGTTGATGCACATCATGAGATGTTTCAGGAGCCAACAGGATTGCCTCCAAAAAGGGAGATTCAACATGAGATTCAGTTGCAACATGGTTGTCCTCTTCCAAACGTCAGTATGTATCACATGTCGATAATGGATAATCATTAGGGGAATTTTGAGGTCTAAAATGGGCCTCCTACGAAAAATGTACAACCAAAATAAAATTTATAAGAACCAATAGGATTCAAGATAATGATGTCAATCATGTGGGACGATTCACCATTTTTTAAGTAAAAGGGTAAAAAATTAAAAAATAATAAAACTACTTTTTCAACTCGTATTTTGAACTTATCTCCCAAATGCTTTACTCAAATTTCAAGTGGTAGTACTCGTTGGATGCAAAATTTAATTCCTCATCCAAGGAATACCCATATTGCATACTTTCGATGGACCCTCCTACACAAAAAATGAGAAATACATTAAAAAACATGATTGCAATCACGTTTTTAATGTATTTCTCATTTTTTTGTAGAAGGGACCATCAAAATTATGCAACATGGGTACTCCTTGGATGAGGAATTAATATTTTCATCCAACGAGTAATCTCGCTCAAAATTTGATTAAAAAAATTGGGAGATAAGTTCAAAATACAGGTTGAAAAAGTAGTTTTTCTTCTTTTCCCTGTAAAATTTAATGATGTAATCAAGTCTTATTTTATTATTTCCACTATTATTTTATAATTTCCTTAGGAGGCCAATTTTAGACCTCAAAATTCCCCTAATGGATGAAATAAAGAGGCAAATCAAAGAGATGTTGGACAAAGGAATCATAAGGCCAAGAACTTCACCATGTAGTTCACCATAGTCTTGATTCCAAAGAAAGATGGGACTTGGAGCATGTGTGTAGAATTCAGAGCTTTGAAAAATATAACGGTAAAGAATCGTTACCATCTCCCAAGGATAGACAATTTTCTTGATCAGCTGAAAGAAGCAAAATTTTTCACTCAGTTAAATTTACGAAGTGGATATCATCAAGTAAGAATTGCAGAAAGTGATATATGGAAAACTGCATTCAAAATGAAACAAGGACTCTTTTGCTGTTTAGTTATGCCATTTGGTTTGTGTAATGCACCAGAAGCTTTCATGCGTGTTATGGATAGTGTTTTACATCCATTCCTTGATGACTTTGTGATTGTGTACTTAGATGACATATTGATTTTCAACAAAACAAGAGAAGAACATGTCTTGCATGTGAATAGAGTGCTTGATGTCTTGAAGAAAGAGAAATTGTTTCTTAAGATGTCAAATTCTGAGTTTGGAAATACTTCTTTGGTTTATTTGGGACACATTGTAGGAGGAGGAGAGTTGAGAATTCATCCTTCTAAAGTGGAAGCCATTATGAATTAGCCCACACCTAGAATAGCAGTCGAGGTAATAAGTTTCTTAGGTGTAGATCAGTATTGGAGAAAGTTGATTGCTAACTTTTCTGCCATTGTAGCTCCTATGCACGCAATGAAATGTGTGAATAAAGGCTTCCAATGTTGAGGAAAAAAATAGCAAGCTTTCAAATCTTTAAATGACCATATCAGTTCAACTCCAGTCTTTTCATTACTGAATTTGAGACAACCATTCAAGATACAAACTGATGCTAGTGGTTATGCCATGGGTGCAGTACTTTTGTAGCATTGTAAGCCTATCACTTTCCACTCTGAAACATTCAATGGTGTTGTAACTAATTATCCTACATATGAAAAATAACTATATGCGTTGGTACAAAGCATCAAGAAGTGGAAACACTACTTGATGGGTAAATAGACGATTGTGCATACCAATCACCAACCATTATAGTACTTGTAGTCACAAAAAAAATTGCAGCAATCACGACATTTCAGGTGGATGGGATTTCTTCAATAGTTTCACTTGGTTATAGGGTACAAGAAAGGTATTTTCAATAAATTCGATGATATTATTTCAATACCAATCATTAGTGCATCTACTTTACTCAAAATGATTCTATTATACATAAGAGTTACATAGAACAATATGCACATGATGTAGATTTTCAAGATGTGTATGCTAGTTTGAGTGAAGGGAATCTAGTTGAAGAAAAATATTATCACATGCATAACAATTTGTTGTTTCATTTGGGCAAGTTTTGTATACCACAAGGAGAGAGGCTAAGTGTCATGAGAGAAGCTCATTCATCTCTTATTATTGGACACTTTGGCGTAAGCAAAACAATGTCGCATCTATAGAGATATTGCTATTGGCCTCGCATGGTAGATAGTGTGTCGAGTTTTATAAGAGGTTGTTCTATGTGTGCAACAAGAAAGCATAACGATAGGAAGCTTGGGTTGTACACACCACTACTGGTACCATCAAGGCCATGGGAGAGTGTCTCCATCATTGGACTTTGTTGGAGGTATACCTATGTCAAGAAAACAACATGATTATATTTATGTAGTTGTGTATAGATTCAGTAAAATGTGTATACTTATGCCATGTAAGAAAACCATTATTGGTAAACTTTATTTTCAACTTGTATGGGTTCATTATGGATTTCCAAAATCTATTTTTAGTGACAGGGATTCCAGGTTCATTGGGAATTTTTGGTCCAATATTTGGAGTATGATGGACACAAAGTTGAAAAAGAGTAATGCTTTTCATCTGAAAACTGATGGAAAAACCGAGGTGGTGAACAAAAACGTCGTGCATTTATTGAGAGGATATTGCAGAAAACATCCTAAGTTGTGGCATGAGAAACTGCATTATATTCAACACACTTACAATCGGGCAAAGCACTTTTCAACTCAAACAACACCTTTTCAAGTATGATTTGGGTATTTTCCAAAATCACCATTAGACTTCATCTTTGAGAAGGATGCTGCAATAGACGACCATAGTGACATTGAAAAGGCTCGAAAGTTCATTGAGAAAATTCAGATTATACATCAATAAGTTCAAGAATGGCTTGAGAAAAGTCAAAGGAAATACAAGGAGAAGCATGAAAAACATAGAGTTGATCACAAGTTTCAAGAGGGAGATGAGGTATGGTTGCACATTAGAAAAGAAAGGATGTAAGGGGAAGGTAAAAATCTCAAACCCATTCACTGTGGTCCATTCAAGATCATCAAGCAAGTCGGTAATAATGCATTTCAACTTGACTTGAATTCATATATGGAAATGTATTCAGTTGTTAATGTTAAAAACTTATGTTTGTATGAGCGATCTTTGATTAATGATCAAGGAAGTGATGTTCAAAAACCTTCTATAGAAGATTTCTCACCAGAATTTCTGGATGAGCTCAAGGAAGATACAATTCTTGACAGGAGGACAAGAGCATCCAAGAGGGTAAGATTTGACTACCTTCGAGTTGGGCTCAAAGGCACTAAACCAAACAAGTAAAAGTAGATGGAGGTTGGACAAGTAAGGGAGTTGTACCCTCATCTACTGAATAGGTAATCAAGCCGTTTGGGATCCAAAAGATTCCCAATGGGGAGGAGTGATCAGTAGTTCATAATTTTTTCTCAAAATTGAAAGTTACAGGATTCAGTTTAAACCAATATGGTTGCTAAGATCTCTTCTTCTTGATTCTAGCACCGTGAACAGTTCAAAAAACTGATTTTGTATGAGGGAGATATCGCATTCTGATCGAAATCATAAACAACTAAATTTTGTGACAGGGTTCACTGGGATGCCCAATAAGCATGGAGGGTGCACATTCAACAAAACGAATATTATGAGGAATATTCCTTTCCTTATAACCAATCCTAGGCTGACATGTGGCAGGATTTATTTTTTTTAATGGTTTTATGTTGTTGTTTGGAGGACCAATCATAGGGTGACATGTGGCCAACTCAGAGGTCGCCATGTGTCCCTTGAATGGTGTATTAAAATTTTATGGAGGTCTGCAAGGCTCAACCCTAGGACCTCCCATAGAGAAAACACCTGGCACACCACCTGCGCTGTGCATTGAGTCTTAATATTCATGGGTCAAAGGTTTTTTTAAAATTTTAACACACGGTGGTGTGGGAGTTGGGGACCGCCAGCGGTCCCCACGGGTGGACACATGGTAAGACAAACCATAAAATAAATTGTAACCTCCATATTTTAACCTGCTAGCATATCTGATATGCTTATCAAGTGTTCATGGTTATATCTCCCATGGTTTCATTAACGCGCATTTTTAAACTCCAGTTCTGGAACCTTATCTCAAAGTTTGTGCTATGGTTCCGTCTACAGTTGTGGTTACACCATGTGGTTTGGGTTTGAATGAGGCCACCCAAACACTAAAAAATAAATACAATATATTTCTAAGTGCTTACTACTAGCGAAAATTATAGAAGTGCTATTTTGTTCAGATTTTTGCCAAATTGACTCCAGTTAAGTGGAGTCCTCCACAATTAGTGGAGATTTTTTAGGTGTTATTGGGAAAATGAGTTGGAGACTCAATTTTCTCCCATTCTAAGTGAATGAAGAGTCATTCTAGACTAATTGGAGCATTCTAGAGCCATTGGTTTAGAGAAAACAACCATTAAGGCTTCTAACTACATGTATTTGTATTTGCAAAATTTTGAGCATAATGGAAGATGGACATGCCATTAGGAGTTGGACCAGTAGATGTAGCCCACGAGGGGTGAAATGCTTCATCATGAATGCTGTGTTAATGGTATATGGTGACTTTATTCTTTATTTTTCACTATTGTTCAGTGTACTTTATGCTTATTTCATGCTTCTAATTCACTAAAATCATCTACAATTTATGGTTAAAATCCTCAATCCTTAAGAAAACTCAAGAGAAAAGTAGGCACATGTTTTATAACCGAAAAGAAACTTAGCACAAAAAAACTAATAGAGTCCTTTCAGATCAATATATAACCAAACTTCATCTCCAACTTGGAATTTGTGGTCAACACAGTGTTTATCATGCCTTTGCTTGTAGCTACTTTGACTCTTTCAAGTTGTTCTTTCACTATGTGATGTACCAATTGAATTTTTTCAATGAAATTCCTTTCCTTATCTATGTCACTATGACCATATATAGCGACATATTTCTCAAATATGAAGTCCAAAGGCGATATTGGAAAGTACCCAAGACATGCCTCAAATGGTGATGTGTTTATGGAAGAATTCTTTGCCCTATTGTATGCATGCCAAATGTAATGAAACTATTCATCCCACAACTTGGGATGTTTGCTACAATAACCTCTTAACTATCTTGTTAACCTCCTTTGTCTATCCATACTTTTGTGGACGAAAGTTTGTACTCTTCTTCAACTTTATGTCCATCTTGTCCCACAATTTTGTCCAAAAATTCCCAACAAACCAGGAATTTTGATCACTTACAATAGAAGTAGGAAGATTAAAATGAACCCATACATTTTGAAAGAAAATATGAGTTATTTTTTCAGTTGTAATTTTTCTTTTAGATGGCATAAAAAGACACATTTTTCTGAACCTATCTACCACAACATACAAGTAATCATGACCTTTCCTTGACATTGGAAGACCTCCTACAAAATCCATTGAGATACTCTCCCAAGGATGTGAAGGAATTGGAAGTGGAGTGTACAATCCAAGTTTCCTATTACTAGGCTTACTTATTTCACACAAATAACATCCTCTAATGAAATGAGATACACTATAAATCATGCGTGGACAATAACAATACCTTTGGAGATTCGTTATCGTCTTGCCTACACTGAAATGTATAGCGATCAATGAAGTATGTGCCTCCCCCATGATATTGTTTCTTTCTCCTTGCGGAATACATAACTTTCCCAAGTGATACAAAAAACTGTTATGCACATGATAATATAACTCTTCAATTTGGTTTCATTGACTCAAGATTTCAGACACATCCTGAAAATCACTATCATATGCATATTGTTCAATGTAAATTTCATGCATAATTGAATTTTTCTTGACTATAATAGATGAATTTAAAATAGCCCTAGAGAGCATATCAGCTACCTTATTATAGATTCCCTTTTTATACCTTATAACCAAATGAAATTGTTGTAGAAATCTCATCCATCTGAAATGTCTTGATTGCTGCAACTTTGACTGTGATTGTAAGTAATACAATGGCTAATGGTTGGTATGTCTAATGGTATCTATTCCCATCAAATAGTGCTTCCATATATTTACACTTTGTACCAACGCATATAACTCTTTGTCATAGGTGGTATAGTTAGTCACAACTCCATTAAAAATTTCAAAATGAAACGAAATAGGTTTACCATGCTCCTTGAGAACTACGCCCATGGCGTAATCAATTGAATTTGTTTGGATCTCAAATGGTTTTCTAGGATTTGGAAGAGCCAATTCCAGTGCTGAAATGCTATTTTGTTTCAAAGCATAAAATTATTTTTTCTACATATCTCCATAATGAAAGAATTTCTTGACACTTGTCAATGTATGTAATGAAGCTGCAATGGAAGAAAAATTAGCAATGAATTTCCTCCAATACTATGCTTCCCCAAGAAAGCTTCTTACCTTTGTAACTGTATTGGGCTTGGGCCAATTCAAAATGAACTCTACTTTAGAAGGGTCTGTATACCACTCACCTCCTCCAGCAATGTGTCCCAAATACACTAAATAAGTCTTTCCAAACTCACACTTCGACATATTTAAAAATAACTGCTCTTTTTTCAAGACATCAAGTACCTTGTTCACATGCATGATATGTTTATCTCTTGATTTTATGAATACCAAAATATCATCTAATTAAACAATGACGAATTCATCTAGAAATGGTGTTAGAACATCATTCATAACTGTCATGAAAGTAGCTGGAGAATTTTTTAGACTGAATGGCATAACTAGCCACTCAAACAATCCTTTTCTAGTTTTAAATGCAATTTTCTACATCCTCAACTATTCTAACTTAATGATAACCACTTCGTAAGTCTAGCTTAGTGAAACACTTTGCATACCTTAACTAATCAATAAAATCATCAATTTGTGGGAGTGTATAGATATTCTTTACCGTGATTTTATTCAATGCACGAAAATCTATGCACATGCGCCAAGTCCCGTCCTTCTTTAGTACCAAAATAATAGGTAAACCACATGGCCAAGTAGATGGGTGTATGATACCTTTGTTCAACAATTCTTGGACTTTCTTCTTGATTTCCAAACTCTACATAATTGACATGTGATACATACCAATGTTTGGAAGTGGAACATCTTGCTGCAACTGAATCTGATGTTGAATTCCCCTCTTGGGAGGTAACCCACTTGTTTCTTGAAACATCTCGTGATGTTGACTTACCACATCAAACAAATCATATTTTAATTTTTCATCAAATCCCTCAAAAGATTCATAGTCAACATCATCCTTTTTTTTTTATCATGAGAATCACAAAATTTTTACTTGCATTAACTAGTCTCTTTAGTTTCCCTGCATTAACAAAACAAATATTCAGCCTTTTGTGATGAGCTCTCACAATATACTCCACCCCATCCTTAAGAAAATGAAATTTTCTCTCATGGCGATAAAATACCGTTTTCTTGTCATACAAATATGGACTTACCAAGATAATCCCAGAAATATCAAGTGGAACCACATCTAGCTTTAGCTCAATTTTGTATAAAATGAGATGATTCAACTTGCATGTATAATATATCTCATTCTAAAATATATACCTTGATTCAATATATATTATCATAAGTCTAACTATACTAAGTTTCCTTGGTAATTACTCTATCTATCCATGAATATACTAGTAAATCTTTCATTCCCTATTCATGTAGTCATTTAAACATGCAATTAACCGTAATGAAATTGAAAATATACCAATCATTGTAATTTTATATCTTATGAAATTGGTTTCTTGAAAAAAAGTTAATATATGCATGCAAAACTAGTAACATATATAGCTGATTCTATGAATTCCATGTACAATATGCATTCCAATTATAACAAAATTAATCTATTCCAACATCAAAATATAAAATAGAAAATAATTATGCCTAGCAATAATGATATGCTCGGTAAGTATTTAGGAAGAGTGCATGTTCCACCCTTCCATGAACTGTCTCCACCAGTTCCCCCCGAGCTTAGACTTTCTTTCCTTTAGGACTCAATAACCCTCTTAGGTTCCTCGGTGCATTTTCTTATATATTCTTCCCAACAAATTTTTCTTTAGCAACGTCTTTATTTAAGGGTCTACATCCCTTAGTTACCGAGGCTTTTTTTTTTTTAATTTAAGAAAAATATATTTTCTTTTTCTATAAAGCACACATTTCTCTCCCTTTGTGCTTTATTACTATGTTCACCCAATCTTAGCATTTCTCTTCAACTAAGTGATCAATACTGTATTTCTCTCTACCATTTTGTTAATATTTTTATCAAATTTATCCTAGGGATTTTTAGGATACATTTTGGGAAGGTCCACCTTTTGGAATTTAACCACTAAAAACTTTTTATAAGTTGGATATAAGTCTCTAATACTCCAGTGCTCTTTCTTGAATATTTCCAAACAATTTATTTATTAATTCC
The DNA here is from genome assembly GCA_034641835.2 of Pinus albicaulis. Lineage (NCBI taxonomy): Eukaryota > Viridiplantae > Streptophyta > Pinopsida > Pinales > Pinaceae > Pinus > Pinus albicaulis. The sequence goes on from CM076579.1 coordinate 948,616,594, forward strand.
ATAAAATAAAACATAATTACATCATCACATAGTTCCATTTTAAATTCCATATCCATTAATCCAACAATAACTTAAAAGTATAAAAATATCCATGTCTGAAAAAGAAAAACATATGGGTGTTACATAAATGGTAGAAAAAAGTAGAGGAACATCAAGATATGGAAAATGAGTTCGTATATTATTCCAATGATCAACCATTAGAACCTCAACCAAGTAGAAGTAAAACTATAATGAAAATCACTAGAATCATTCTAGCCATCATCCATTCAAAGTAAAATAATGGTCTTCTCCATGAAATTTATTTGTAGAAAGTTGAGAAAGAAATGATGGAGATGCCCAAAGGTAATTCCCCTAGTGCACACTCGATTCGTTGTGGAGCTATTTTAAGTTTGTTGGTCTATTATAGGTAATAATGTGTTAAATATTATGTGGAGGCTCTAATTTTGGGCTAATCCATAACATATAAGTCTTATAATGGAAAATTTTTCTTTACATGCAAAGACATACCTCAAACTTCACCTCTCCAAGGATTTTTATAGAATTATATTGAAATATGTGTTCCATATGCTCACTTATTTTGGGTTTTCTAAAAAATGGATTCACATTCATGGCCCTAATACCCAATATTATTCTATGTATCCTTATCAATATCCTAATACTTCTCACCATCAACAGGAATTAAGCATGGGGAACCTTTTTCACCCTTTACGTTTCTTATAATAGTTGAAGCATTGGGTTTTTAATAGTATAGGTTAACTAGGCTACTTCTTGAATGATAATCAATCTTAAAATATCCCAAATAATATTCTTTAATAATATACATTTGTTCTTAAAAAAGGCTTCAAAGGATTTCTCTTTTTTCCAAATAATTAATCCTCACCACCACCCATCCCCAAAAAAAAAACTCCTTCGTTATGTAGTATGGGAAATCCTTCTCCAGAAAATGAGAAAAGAAATAAAGTTGTATATTTATATCTATAAATATTGAAAGTATGTTAATCATTATGAAATAATGTTTTCAAGCTATGCCCCTTTATTTATTCTTACCTCTAAAAACTCTGAAGGTGGTCATAAAAATATATATATATATCTAGCAAAAGTTTATTTGGGGAGGAGAGAATATTAATAGGAAGTAGAAATTGATAGCATGAGAGAAATTCCACCATCATAAGGTTGAGAGAGGATTGGGAATTATATATCCTTATATCCTGAACGTCATTTTGGAAGCTAAAATGTGGTTGAGATGAATCCACTCAACCTCATAATTGTGGGGCCCTCTATGAAAATCCAAATATTCCCGAAAGACAATAGAATAAGACTCAACCTAATATAAAATGTATCCCCAAGGTATCCCATAGTTGTGATGGAGCATGGAAAAATAGATCTATAATAAAAAGTCATATAATATAGGAAATCAATGAAGGAAACCAAGATTTTATCTAGGAAGAATCCTAGAATCAATTTCCAAAATTGAAGAACCATTAAAACATCTAAGATATTCAATTTATGATGGAGAAACAAGGGAGGAAGCCTATAGCACAATATTGGGATAATAATTTGAATGAAGAATACTAGAGAGGTTAGATGAATAAGGAGCACTAGCAATAAGAACAGGACAATCTAAATTGGTAGAAAATTTCGATAGAACTAAGAAAAATAAAAATAAAGTCCAAGAACAAAATGATAAGCTCATATGGGGCTATAAATAAATTGGTAACTATAATATAAAAGAATCATGCAACCTTTCCATTATTGTTAATTCCCTCCCTAAATAAGACATTTGGAAAAAAATATGGAGACTTCATATATGGCCTATCTCTTTCAAAGGACATGATTTCTTGGACGAGGCTTATGTCCATTATGTAAACAAAACTATAATATTATTGAACATATTTAAACTCTTGCAAATTTCCCTCAAACTTTTGGGAAAAAGAAAAAACTGTTATTAATGAATATTTTTTCTTCAATGGAAAAAGTCATAATTTTATTGAACCAAAAACAAGGAACAAAATTACATTCTGTAGACGTTGTTAAGCATTAAATCATGCCAACCTTTTATATAGTTATCAATAAATTGAAATATGTAAAAAATTACATAATTATTTCGGGTTTAGGTCTCATGAAAATCACTTAATTTCCCCATTTTTCCTTTCTTTTTATGAACCTATTGGAAAACCCCATGGTTAGGATCAATTGTCACCATTTCCAATTCACTTCTATCTACTGTAAAGGGACTTTTTTTTCTGAGTCTAAGCTCAAAAATTCATGGGTCCTATTTATACACCCCATGCCATTTTCATTGGATGTTTCCTCTTTCTGCTCTGATACATTGACGTCTACTAATTTAGTAACCTTCTAGATATTTGTTATGATTCTTGAATGATACACAATGTATCCTTCTACTTAATTATCATGTTGTACTTCTGAATCCATATTTTGATTGTTCTTCATGATATATTCTTCTTCTTATTCATAAAGGTCATGTTGATATACTTGCCATCCCTTTGGCTTATGGGCTTGCCTATTTTTATTTTTTGGGATATTTTCTTCCTGTGGGAATGTGTCCTACGAGTGTCCTATTTTAAAAAAAAATTAACATCTAAATGTTATGTTATGATAATCTAAAACCTGAGACAACCAAATTTTTTCCTGTTTCAGTTGGGTACGATTAGGTAGACCTTTACTAACGTTTATATCTACAAAAATTCCGACATAATTTAAGATACCTTTTTATGTTCTATCAAATTCAATCTTTTTGAATTTCCCATAGTATTTCCAATATGATATAGAACCTAATGGTGCTAGAAAGGAAGAGGGACATTTCGAAATATCACCCAAACCAACATTTTTGTGACCACCATGCTTATGGCATCAAAATATGGGCACCATGGAGTTATAAAGAGCCCCACTTTACCCCAAAACCATGGCCCATCACTTATACATTTCTCTAGATATTTATGTGTATCAAATTAAACTATGAAGAAGCCTTCGAAACATAGGTAGATGTCAAAATTAGGTCTCTAAGAAGAAAAAACCCATTGCTGTAAATCTTAAATTCTTGGTCAAAAACCATTAAACCTACTTAATGATTCTCTCGATTAAAGGTCAACAAAAAATAAATTTACTTCTAGGTGATTAACTTCCATGGCTGGTGTTTATTCCATTTGTTTGACAATGTAGGGTCCTCACATATTTTGGATCTACTCAACATAAGTGGTATCCTCCCCTTTCACTACATCCTTGAAAGAGAAAGATCCATTAGGGATTTTGAAGCCTGATGATCCACTCCACAACCTCAAATTTATTATTGTTGTGGAATTCCTTGCAATACCGTAATATTTCATATGAAAGGAATCCTCTAGAAATTTTCCCACATATAAAAAAAATGATTTTTTTTTGGAATACCATGGTTGCTATGAATGCTTTTCTTCATGTTTTCCATCAGATATGAACCCATATCAAGAACATGGAGGTATTACCATTAAATATTTGGATGAACATATGGAATTTTTTAGTTTCTTCTTCTCTTCTAGCTAGATTTGGGAGTAAGAGATGGAGACAATCCTTTTGAACTAAAATTTTACTTAGGTCAACTCTGATTCGGGGACCAGCTTGAGATAGAAAAAAACAAGAGGGTATCCCAAAGGAAAGAGGCTCCCTTGAGTACAGTGACCGCTTCATTTTTACAGCACCTTTATCAAATTATTCAAGGTAAACAATAGAGTATGTAATAAATAAATAATTCTTTTGCCCATCTGGGCTATCCTTTTGCAGGAAACATGTAGTGATCATACCCTAGTTGAGGCACCAAACCTTTGGAAAATTGGGGTGCTTTCGTACCTTGGCTCTATATTTGCCTCAATTCTAAAAAATAAATAAAATGGTGGGTAGATCTATTGTCAACTTTGGATGCTTTTGATAATATACTACAAGATATTAATAATTCCTAAAAATACTAGGACCGGTGCCACCAACCTCCCACATATTGGAGAAACATTGGATATACGACATCAATTTGATGTCTACCTCCTTTGTGTAACACTAATCCATAAAATGTGGCGGTTTCAACGAAGGCTTTATATAAAGAGAAAAAAAACCCCTATTTCATCACTCACACTTCATATTATCTACCTCCATGCACTGATTAGTTTGATAATATGATCCCATGTTTGGCCAATCTTATCAAATAAACAATGACATTTTAACCATCCTTTCAAGATGGAGAGACTCAATGTTTTCATAACCCATAGTAAGTCAAGCTTGGAAATCAACTCCTAATTTCATTCTTAAATTTGGTTATGTGGAAGAAAAAAAAAAATTTTCTTTCAATGAATAGGTACATTATGAGGATAGGGGTTGGAGTAGGATAGAAATAAATATCAAAGAAAATTTATTAACCATGAATTGATCGCGACAATATTGGTCTTCTACTAGAAAGGAATCTACCATCATTTAGTATTTAGCCATATTTACCACTATTCAAATCATATTGATAACTCCTTTCCCCACCTCATGTTATATCCCTAACAAATCGATCACTCGTCCAATGGTATTTATAAAGATAAAATTTGATAGTGCCTCCAAGTAAGATCTCAGGCCTCCAAGATTTGGGGATGTGTTAAGAGACTAAAAGGGGTCAATCATGTATCTGTATGTTGGTAATATTGGTTTTTATAGTAGCAAATATGTTGACCTCAATTCTATGGAGTATGGGCTTCAGTTAGCCATCAACATTTACTTTCCCAACCTAGTTATAGAAGGGTACTCTCAATTAATAATAGGCATGGTAAAGAAACTTCAAAATGGATCCTCATACAAAAAAGTATCAATAAGCTAGAGACTTGAAGGAGGATTTAAAAACTTAAAAGAAAATCTTATAGAATTAATAGCATTCATATTGACCCATGGTGTGTGCACATGAAATAATTTGACCGATAGACTTGTCAATGAGGGAAATTTTCTAATCCTCCTTTTGGACTCTTAACAGAAGGATATCATATAAGAACATTAAATTATGTGACCACTCCCCCACTTTAGGTGAATATGATAGGAAATGAATGGAAAAGGTGGAAATAGGATGCATGGGGAGGTCGAAGTCATAAAATATCCCCCAATTGGAAAAAATATCATAACAAGGAAATGAGTGATTATGGAGTATGGTGATATTGATCTAATGAAGGGTGGTGGAGTAGGATGATGTTGGTAAAGAGAAATATTGATATTCATGGAAGGCTTTGATGATATTACACGTCTGTCATGTCTATTAATGGGAGAAATATGAGAAAAATATACACCATTGGTAGGAAAAAAGTAAGAATCCCACTATATTTTTGGGAAATTGGATTCATGAGGTTATATTTTGGTAATGGGGTAGGATATTGTGATATATTTTATTCTCTCTAGTTCCATTGTGACATCTTCTTCTCTGAGTATGAGTTTCATTCTAGGAAGTTAATTGTGTTTGAAATCCTATGGTAATTCCATGAAAATATTCAAACACTATGTGGGTATTCAATTTAAAAGAGTACAAAACCTATGAGGTATGTTTTTCATAAGGGACTTGGGTGAATTTTCATCAATTCTCTAGCCAATAGGTTTGTGTTTACTCCATTATTCCTTTCTCTATGAATTTATCCATTGTCATATCGCGTGGTATAACTAGACTCTACATTGAATTTTGGAGAGGAAAATTATTTTCCAATTGTTGTTTGTATTTCCTCATTCATTACTCTTCCTTTCCCTTTATGTTTTTGGAGGTTTTGAGTGTCCCCTATACTTTTTTATTATTTACTATGGGAAAGGTATTATTTCTTCCTATAGGAATATCCTTTCATTTTTTTTTCAAGAAACAATCTCTTGTTTGGGGATTGTTCAGACATTGGTCCCTTTCTCACCTCCATTTTGAATTACCTACACCCCTCATCCATGCTCTTGTTCGAATTTATTTCCTCATGTACTTTTGACTCCTACTTATTTATTTCAGTGTATTTCCCTATTCCATTCAATCCATGGAAAATATTCCTTCTCTCATCATCACTATGTTAGGGAAAAAGAATAGTTGAATATGAGGGAGAATGAATTATTTTCCCACCAACTTCATAGCATAATGTTGGATTGAGAGGGTCTACACCTAGATTCGGAGTATATGCGCTACCATCAAAACCCTCCATTACTGGACCTTTTAGGAATGATCTACTGTGCATACCTAAGTCTCACCCGAGGAAATATGAGGGGATGCTAGAACCAAGTTTCTACATCGAGAGGGACTATGGGGTGTTGATTCAGGGCTTATCTTTTCTCAATACTCAATCAAAGCTTCGATGAACCATCAAAATTACTAGAATGGACGTTGCTCAATTACTTAACTATTCTTCTTTCACACTACACCTTTGTACTTTACCATGCCTTATTCTTCATACAAAAAAACAATATAACCTTCATGATGCAATCACAAAGATAATATACAGGAAACCCTAATCCAACACAGATAGCTTATAAAAATAGTTAACACCAAAATACATAGGAAATAATTAGATATGCCTTCAAGTACTTCTTTATTAAGTAAGATCCTTCAATTAGAATCCTTCATACCTTCTGCACACAACTTTAGGGCCTATGCACACAACTGCAGACTTACCAAGGTCTCCGTGCACACAACCGTAGGAGCCTTCCCCTTTATTGAAAACGAAAAAAGATAAAGCAATTACAGACTCAATTCATTCATAGGAATTACATATCGATGTCCTTGAATCAATAAGGTATCTCTTTATATACCTTTTCCTTTTACAATACCATGGTCTGAAAACCATTGGTGGAGATCCAAATATTCAAAACAATCCCATCCCTTTACAAAACAAGGGTCTTTGACCCGCCCAAAAGCCCCTATGACTCTTAAAAATATCTGCAAAGTGCACTTCACTCCTAAAAATGTGGAATTTTGAAAAAAACTTAGACCTATGGGGACCCTTCCCAACACATAATATGTTTTAGAATTTTTTGCAACAATTTTTTCCAATACTATTCCACCTACCATTAGTGAAAAAATACAAGAGCCAGGATGAGAGGCATAGTTGGAACATAGATTCATCAATGATGTAGACATGGAAGCTGATGTTTGTGGTTGGGTCCCAGACACTAGAAGCACCATAACTTGGAACAATACTATATACATCTAGACTATCAACATCTATTGAAAAATAAAAATGATAACGGAGAAAGTCCAGGTGGAGTGCTTAGAGACTCACCAAGAATTTTTCTTATTCATAAATGAATTACAAAGGTAGATAAATTTGTTCAATGATAGACTCTTCTCCATGTATAAATTGAAGCTAATCTAGAGTTTATAAATTCAAAATAAGAGGAAGACTATCTAAACATAATTAATGTGGACTTACCATCCAAATAGATGACATTTCAATTTATTTATGTGGTTTTGTCTATGAGTAGAAAGGTTGCAAGTCTATATATGAAATAAACAATTAATGATGGTAGGAAGGCTGATAGATATAAGGTATATTATATAGTCATTTTTTCTCAAGTTTAAACAATTTCTCTTGCCCAATGATCTCTTGATATTCTACTTGTTTTCTTTCCCTTACGTAAAACTAGTAGCAACAACTATTTTTCTATATGATGCAATTTATTAGTATACAAATCCTGTGTGATTAACAAAAAAATGATATACATGTATACGTTCTTTATTATAGATAAATTATAGGAAAAAAATAATTTTATGTTTTATAAAGTAACTATTAGTCCTTAAATAAGGCTAGATTTATAGTGACCTCTTCATTATTGAATTTTCATTAATTATATTTGGATTATAAATTTACCTCCTTAAACTAACTAAAAAATATGTATTTAGTTATGGTAAAATATATCCATCTCCTTCTGAAATCATAATTAATGAATTAAACATAGTATAAATCCTTAGAAACTGAATGAAATTTGACTTGATCAAGTGAATCAGTATGAATTAAGTCCAACAACCAAAATTTTGGTAAGAATTATAATTAAATTGAATATGGCTCATTTTCCATTTATGTAATTCTCGCAAAATACAAATTCAAGAGTATAATTATCAATCCATTAATAATATTTTTTTTTTCTCATGGTTGGTAGGACCTTCTCGCCTTTATTTCTCGATATTTGGTTCCATAACATTGTATTCTATACAAGTATCTTTCTTTTTGAAGCAAGGGATTCCTTGAAGTCTCTAATGAGAAGGTTACATTTCCTATAGATATCCTTTATACACAAGTAAAATATATGTTTCAATCAATAATTCATCAATAAAAACATAGAGTAGTGTTCATAGGTACACTCTTACATAGTACCATAACTTCTTAGAGAATTTTACATTCCTTGTCAAATAAAAAAACCGAAAAATTGACATAATTAAGTGTTCTTATCGATATTAATTTTTTTCTAAACCCAAAATGTGGAAAATTCCATTTATCCAATTTACTATTCCATTAATGAATGTCATCAGGAATCTTCCATCACCAAGTACATTGAGGGGAGTGTCACTTCCATGGTATACTATCCCACTATCATATTCCTCATCCATTCAAAACTAGTTCCAATGGGAAGTCATATGGAAGGAATCTCTAGGTTATATCAATCGGGCACTCTTTCCTAAATAGATTTCTCAAACTATAGCAGAGGATATTTACCACAATCTTGATAAGATATTATGCAGTGATCATTAGAATCATTTTTTTCTTTGTTTTTTTTCTTCTCATATGCCTTGCAGTGTTATATAAAATCCCAAATGTTTTCATATTTCAAACATTTTTCCTAGGAATTTTAGGAGACTTTTGTCTCTCATAGGATTTGGATCCACCATTTTATTTCTTCTTTTATTTATCATTTCGTATTCAATGAACAATAGAGGCTCAATTGGTTGATCCAATTTTTTTCATCCTCAGCTCCTCTGGCGGTAAATAAACTATGGTGTCATCAAGAACCAATGTATTTACAATGATTAAAATGTCCATTACTAGACTTTCCGATGAATATGGAAAAGAAAATAATAAATATGCAATAATCATCCTCATATACCTTTATTCAGTCAGATAAATTGAATCATAATAGTATTAAATATGTTTAGAATAATTGTCACACATTCTTAAGGAAAACACATTTCTACAATAAAATTTTATTATCTACAGATATACACTTATATAAACCATTAAGATTCTTTTAAGGAGATTGTTGTTTTTTCCTAAAAAATGTTGAAAAATACAAAATTGACGAGATAAAGATTTATAATTCATATTTATTTTCTTTCCAAAATCACCCACTCTTGATCCTTTCTATTATTATTTTTTGGTTCTAGATACTTCAATCCATAAATATCAATTTATATGAAGATCCTCATAGATCAAATTTAGTACTAGTAACCTTCCCCATTTATAATTTAGATGTACTTTCCATTTCATTATGACAATATTTCGTTCTATGGAAGATCCCCCTCATGTAAATATTATATTATAAAACTTTCTCCCCAACAACTTTGATCTAGGGTGATTAAGCTTTGATACCAAATGAAAGGAAGAAAAGTTGTGGAATAAACTACCTAGACTAATGCATGACATTAGAACATACTTCAAATTTTTTAAATCATAATAATTCAAAACAATATCAAAAAACCATTAAAAAAATGATTTCTTAAGAAAAAATTCTCCATGAGAAAACATTGTATTCTGAAACACATCCAATGTATTATTTGATGAATAAATGGTCACAATTCATTGTCGTTATTCTCTCAATAATGATTTTTAGGAGTAGAATAATTATGGAAAATTTGGTAGAATAACCATAAGATAATACCCATATAATTACTCTTATTTCTATCATACTCAATAAATACTCTTACTAAAATCATAAAATATTCATTGTTTTCCATTTCCAAATACTAGAGGTTGCGAGTAGGTGATTCCTTACCATTTTTCTGCATTTGTTCCTTATAACTACTTTGAATTTATTTTGTGTTTCACAACAACACTTTTGTTATTTTTCTTAGGGCTTACTATTCTTTTCTTTAGATAATCTCATTTATTCATTCGCATATTAAATTCACCCTATAGGATCTTATCATTATTCATATTTACAACATTATTCGGTAACATATGAAATTATATATAAAGAACAATATCATCATAAATTCAATGAAACATAAAGGAATAATAGAAGAAATAATTCAGACATAGAGACACTAGGATTGGTTGGAGGCCAAGGAAAAACCCACTCTGAGGAAAAACCTTCCAAATTATTCTTCTTATTAGATTGTTATTGAATTTTTCAAAAAAGAGAGAGTACAATGATCCATATCTTCATTCATAAAACTATCCAATACAATAAACTAATCAACATCCAATAGATGAACCCATTAATGCTAATAATCAAAACCTTGATTCAAAAGCCTGCAGTGAATTGTCGCTATTTGCAATCAACTAAGAAATTGGGCAGTCATATGTAAAACTCAAACACTAGATTCGAACTGCATGTAAAAGAGGGATGTGTGTGCGGCTGAAACCCTCCAACTATAGGTATAAACATGCATTACTATGGTTGCAACTGAAATTTTCTAAAACCATCTCTATGGCTGGAAATACAAACCCTAAACAAACATGTGAGTTTCAAACTCTACAATAAAAAGCCTATAGAAAATTCACGAGCCAACCTCAGAAATGTGTGATTGAAACCAAAGAAAGGAAAATTATCATGATGGTGTCCAAATGAGGGTCACTTTACTTGTATTTATAGGCATCCATGGGTTTCCAATTTATCTTTTGGGTCGACCGGACCTTTTATTCACATGTGGGCATTTATTCAAAATTACACTTTCCCTTATCCAAATTGAGTGCTACAATAGTCAAAATTGGACCTATCGAAAAGAGGAGTCTAGTCCATGATTGGAATTTGTCACTAAGATGGAGAAATTAACAACTATAAGGTGTATGACACATCTATCCCAACATTAATATCAAAATATGAAATAATAGTATTATCAAACCCAATTTCATAATGTGATATAATATTGCTTTCATCCACAACATCTTCCTTTCATACCTCACCATAAACTTCTATATCCTTACTTGGGGAAGTGGAGTTGAGTTCTATATCACCTATTGAGATTTTACTAATATATCATTATAAATATTTATATTTTCCTATTATGCTTCCTCCTAATATTCTAGGAATTCAAATGTATTGATGGAGGGTTGGACATAATTATCTGAGGTCCATTTTAAGATGAGTTCCATTATATCTCTATTTATTATCCCATTTTTACACTTTTTTGAATTGGTCCTCCTCATTATTTGTTTCTTGGGGTGGAGATTGCTTCAAATAATAATGTGATTCTTGTAATTTCTAGTAGTTTTCACAAAACTGTCATAATTATGAAAAAAGTTGCATTCTAATAGGATTTTCTAAAATTCAAGGGTTGAATGGCGAATACAAAATTCTAATTTGAGTTCAATTTCTTCCAATAGGCCCCTTTATAAATCTACTTAAAAAATTATTCTATCTTCAGAGTAAATTCCCCTTTAAATTATCTCAACTCAGTCATTGTGGTGACCTTTCTTGTCTCAAATAATTCAAATATTAGTTTTATTACAAATCATGAAAATGCTACATGTAAGAGAGATGAAAATTCCCATGCCTCGATGAAAATTTAGGGTTTAGTCTGAAAGATTCATTTTTTTGAAGCCATTGAAATATGGGTCTCCTTTGAGTATCTATTGATTTAAGCACGTAGAAAATTATTTTAGTTAATTATTACAATCTACTTTGAAGGGAAAATGTCATTCTGCAGTTAATCCACTGTTTAGGACAAGGCATGATGATCCTCAAAATATGTCTTCCTCGTGTATATATCTATATATATATATATAATACAAAGTTGCAATTACAATGAAAGGGTATTATCAAAGAATATATGCTACATACTAATTGAATTAATAAACTATTTTTGATTTCTTATTAGAGCCTTGACATATTATCTCTTTCCTCGGTACTTAAAAAAAAATTACAACAATATATAATTTCACATAAAATATCTCAATGTTTGATGGTCCATAGACTTATTCACTTTCAAATTACTACTCATTCACACATTTATCTTGGTGATGTGTTTAGTCCCTTTATGACCTTAATTTTCTATTTTGAATTCCTTTCGTGTAAATTTTGAGTCTCTAATAAGTGAACAAATGGCTTCTAAATCAATATTATTGGCCCCGTTGATATTTCTCACATCTATAAACTTCTAAATTTGTTATTCATGGATATAGTGCAAACATCAATGGCATAACATAACTAATATAAAAAAGGGTTTGAAGCCACACAATTGATGGAATTTTGGGTAAACCTTAACCACATAGCATAATTTCTACCTCCACTTCCTCTACAAATTACCTAACATTATTCATATATATAATTATGAATAAAAATAATATTACTCATATGAATTACAAAATAGTTAAATAAATTATAAGAAATGTAAATTTATCATCAATAATATTTAATAAATGATTTTCTCAATCATTTTCATATCATTTAAGCATTATAATAAAATGTATGAAAATTATAAGATTAAAATATTTTAATTGATTTTATTTATTGTATTTTTTATGTTTAAGGAAGATAGGATCTATGACCAATCAAAAACTCTTGTAAAATACTTATAGGACTTATTTGCTAACCTAAATACCTGCTTTTAAAGAAAACATGCTCATAACCAATCTAAGACAAAAGTTAGGTCTTATTCCAAAACTAAAATATAGTTTGAGCCTAAATAATGTTGGTACCCCTTATTGTAGCATCATGGAGACTTGGTGACAAAGCATTTGAATCCCTTCAATACAATTGTAAGTCAACTGTTTCTAGTTCATGTTAAGATTTTAGATGAGGATAAGTCCATCCATTTTTTGTTGTCTCTACCGGATTTATGTGATAGTCTGGTTTTTTCCATAGGTAGTAATGAAACTACTTTAACATTTGAAAAAATTGTATCATCCTTTCTATAAGGGGAGATGAGACCTAAAAACATGGAATTCTAGAATGGAGATACCTTATGTGTAAGAGGATTCTCCTAGAATAGAAACTAAAGTAAGCTCTTCAGTGGGGGGTCTAAATCTAGTAGGAGCTCTAATATGCAGGGATGTTTGTAAATGTATGCTAGAGATGAAAAATAGAAGGTAACTATAATAAATATTATAGATCTAAGATTCTTTAAAAAGGAAAGGCATATCAATATGATCCTCCTGTAAAATAACATACCTCCCTGAATGAAGGAGGGGATGTGTACATGAACTCTTCAACTATACATGTTGGTCACGAGGCTTGGATCGTCAACTCAAACACACGATTTCATATGAATACTCACAAGGAGTGTTTTTGCAAGTATGCAAGATTCAATGGTGGTGATTTTTTTTTGGAAAAGTCAATTTTACACAAATGGGTAAAAGGATTACATCAATTCTTTTTGTTATGCACATCCCAGGATTAGCTCTATTTTTGTAACCAAGATGAGCAACACAAGTATAAAAAAAATGTTTGAAAAGGATACCTATTGGATGGCTCAAGGAGGAATGGTATTGTTGAGGGGAGTTTGGATTAAAACGCTATATAAAATATTAGGAAGAACTATTAGTGATGGGAGAAATAGTTATGTTGTTGCTAAGATTTGGGTAGAAGAAGGATAAAATATTGTAGCTTCTAGCGAAATCATTATTCTATGGAATCAAAGACAGGGACATACCAAAGAGAAGATCCTTTGAGTACTAAACAATAATGGTATGGTAGAAGGTGTGTCCCATATTTCTTTGGATTTTTATTTTTGTGAACATTTTTTATATGGGAAATATAACTAGATAATACTTTCATCTATTTCTACGAGGCTAGAGGGAAATTACAATTGGTCCAAAATTATGAGTTTGGACCTGTTTCAATTCCATCACTAGGTAAATATGTTTACTTCATCCCATTTATAGATTAATTCTCAAGGAATAAATGGATTTCTTTCCTAAAGAAGAAATATAAATCATTTCATAAGTTCAAAGAGATTTAGTTTTAAGGGAAAATCAACTAGAGAAGAAACTAAGGTTTTGAGGGAAAATAACAGAGGAGAATTATGTGGGAATGGATTTTAATAATTTTCTAAGAAGTGCAGTATAGAAATGTAGAAGGGAACTCCATAAACAACTCAATATAACTGAGCTATAGAAACAATGATTAGAGGATTGTGGAGAAAGAAATGATCATGCTTAGTGGTGATAATTTAGGACAAACATTCTGGGTAGAGGTTGTGGATATTGTGACGTGTTATCTTGTAAAACAATTACCTTGATCAAAATTTGACACAACAATTCCACATGAGGTATGAATTGGTAAGAATCATTCTATTAAGTGTGGAAAGGTATATAATTTTGATGCTTAATGTACACATTCCAAAGGAGAATAGGGGTATGCTAGATAAGAAAGATGAAAATGTATATTTATTGGATAGAAATATGGTTTGAAAGGTTATAAGATCTAGATCCCAGAAATGAAGAAGCTTATGTATAGCTGAGATGTGGTATTTAGAGATTTCAAACATGTTTTCAAAGAGTAATTCCTACCAAGGGAGAAAAAACCAAAGAATATTGAGTTTGAATTAAAGGATGATGAATCAATCTCTAGAGAAAACTATGAATCAAAAGAAGAACCACAAAAGAAGGAAGATGAAAAAGAATACTCTACTTGATTTCCATTCAAAATTTTCATTGTTTATTAGTATTAATGGTCCTAGAACTATTATGGAGGTGGTGGATTCAAACGATGTCAAACTCTAGAAAAAGGCCATGGTTGAAGAAATTGGAACCTTAGAAAAGGATGAAGTTTAGGATCCAGTGGAGTTACTAGCTAGAAGAAATCCCATTAGCAATAAATGGGTGTTTAATAAGAATTTTAATATAATGTAGAGTGGAAAAACAAAAATCTTGGTTAGTAGTAGAGTGTTATTCCTAGGTAAAGGATACAATATTTGGTGATATTTTTTTCTATCATTTCCAAGTTAACATCTATTATATTTCCTTTTGTCTATTTCTCATGCTTTTATCCTTGAAGTAGAACAAATGGACATGAAGATACTATTCCTACATTGGTATATGGAAGAACAAATATACAATAAGTAGCTTAGAATAATTTATTGTGAAATGAAAGAAAGATCTAGTTTGTAGCCTAAAAAAATCCATGAATCCGTTAAATAAATCACCATTTATGTGTTATCTAAAATTTGATACTTATATACTATGAATTGGCTTCACAATGAGAAATTTAGATCACTATGTATATTGAAAATTAGTTGGTTATCATTTTATTTATTTGGTCTTGTATGTGGATGATATTTTGTTGATTTGAAATGGAAAAGGAATTATCTAGGAAGTGAAAACAAAATTTTACTCTAAATTTGACATGAGGGATTCAGTGCTACAAATTTTATTATGAGAATGGAAACTAATAAGCATTGGGAAAACACAAAACTATAGTTAATAAATAAAATCTAAGTAGAGAAAATATTGTAGAGGATTACTATGCAACAATGTAAACTATTAAAGGTGCTTATTCCTATAGGCGTAAAGTTTTTAGGAGATTAGTGTAGCAATACATAAGAATAAGAGGAGGACATATCTTGTTTTCCATATATTAATATAATTGGAAGCTTTATGTATGAAATGGTATATACTAAAATATTCATTATACATATAGTGGGAGTATTGAGTGGATTAATGTCAAAACCATGGAAGGGGCATTAAACAATAGTAAAGAGGGTTTTAATGTATTTTTGTGGCACTACTAACTATGGATTGTGCTACCACGGAAGAATAGGATTGAATATAGGGTTGAAAATACATGGATCGTTGATGAACACTAGGGTGGAGATCAATTGCAAAATATCTATCAGTATGTGTCTTTAAACTATTTGGAGGTGCAATCAGTTGGATGAGAAAAATGTAATCTATAGTGGAACTCTCAGCTACATAAGACAAATAAATGTAAGCCACACATGCAAGGAAGGAATTATTATGGTTATTATCATGTCCCCCAAATTTCCATTAAAATATTTTTTTCTTTATTTTTATATATGTATACATATTCTTTCCCCATAGGACAATTTATAGATTTTTAATGATGATGGGTAACTTAAATATTTTTTTCTTATGTGTTTCATCCATACTTAACTAATTCCATTTGATCATTTGATTCCATAATTCACTTTATATATTGTATTTCCAGGAAGTATTTTTACTTATAGTGCATACATAGTCATGTTGTTTCTCTTTCCTAATGGTCTAACTACATGATTAATTTGGAATAAAATAGATTTTATATACATTATGTTAAATTTTTATTTGGTATACCTATATTTGTCATAACTAGTATTGTAAGCCTATGAAATTTAGTGCCTAGATGATGAAATGGGAGAAATTATGGTGTATTTATGGGTTATATACACTATAGTCCATTTTATTGTACTATGAGTATGCTTGGGGGATTTTCATTGGCACTCCCTTTAGAAGTCATGGAATAAACACATGCCTTTCCACACTTGATTCCATCCAAAAATGGTAGAAAACTAGTTTTATACACTAGTTGGAAATGATTTAGTGTTTCCATATAACCCTAACTTTTGTTTCCTAGGAACATTCTACTATGTATGTTCTTTGTTGCATTGTATCACTCCACTACAGTGGAGAAAGGTCTCCTACACTTGTTGGGTATAAACAATGACAACTACTTCCCTTCCACTTGGAGATGTTTTACTACATCACATAATACTCATAGGATGCATTGTGACTCTCTCTCGGGTAGTATTTTTTATTGAATTTTTTCCTTTCTGTTGGGGTTTTTCTTTCTCAGCTTAAATTGGTGAGGTTAATTCCACTATTCTCCTCCTAAATGAATTATTATTTGTGTTCCAAGTTGAGACCTGACGAGTTATTTTATATTCATATTGCAGGGTTTGATGTCTCCCCAATAATTCATTCTAGACTCTTGGTGGAAACAGGGACCTCTTTTCTTTTTCAAAAGACAAGTATTCTTTGAAATTTGTGGTATTTTCCCTAGTTCATCTTATGGTTTCATTCTGCAACATTTTAGACTCTATTCTCTTCAAATATGACCCTTATCACTCTAATGTACATTATTGTTTCGTATTTTCTTCCATAAGGACTTCAGCTTCACTGTGGAGTGTTCAGGTTATTTCATATGTTTTTAACAAAAGATGCATATCCTCTACCACTTCCCTTCAGGTAATCCACAAATGGAAATTAGGGATAATTTTATTAGGCCGGTAAATGTAATAGTTACCAAAACATGTCATATCTTTCATTATGGTTCGTTTTTTTTTTCCTTTAATGGCTCTTAGCATGGTTACATCCCATTATGCCATTGGTGAGGTTGTATGCTGCATTATATGCTAATTTTTTCCATAAAATGATATGGTTATTTAGTTTTTCTTCTTGTATTTTGATGCCTCATTTTTACTATTCAGATTTTTCCATTCAAATTGATTTGTAAAATTACCTTTTTTAGGCATGTATGGTTATGCAACATTAGTGAGATTTTAATTGTGCTAACCACTTTAGTTTGTTTGTTACAGGCACTGTGGATTAGATCATGGCGGATACCTCTCAGTTGTTGAATTTTTCTTATAATATGCACTAATGTGGAATTTCTTGTGAATAGATTTATTTTCGCTAGTACCTCTTCTATAAACATTATTTAGCTCCTCTCTCTCTACAAATACACATATTTTGGGTTGCAATAGCCACAGGTGAAAATGAAGTCTAATTGTTTTCCTTTCCCATTCCATGTTGGAGTAATTCACTCCTCTTCTGTATGTTTTCTCCAGGTTGGCATGTCATATTGTAGTATCTCGTCATTTTAATGGTTCCTATGCAATGTTTCAATTATAGGTTCCAAGTAGTCGCACATTTTATAGCGTCATTAAAAATTCCTATAGACTGATGATCTTTTATGGCCTTGGGGAGACCCTTTTCCCATGCAGACTTGACTTTATTCCAAAAAATATATCTCAAAATATATACTTGACTCTGCCGATACTAAATCTCATACATACACGACTCACATAACAATATCCCTGCTTATACCTTGTAAATATGGAAAAATAAAATAAAATGATACTTTTTGGGCATGCTTTACGGGTTTTACCGAGTGCCCACCTATGAGATATTATGGACTAGCTGAAATAACCAATTTGAGGTGGTGTATATACACCCCTTGGGTAGACCTAATTGGAATAATAGAAAGATATCAACATTGTGCCTAATTTATCCTCAATCAAGTCTGCTTTCTCATGCCTCCTACACTCCCAATCTCTAAGAAACCCTATTTTCCTTTACAAAGATGCTCATCATCATTATATAAGATATAATTTCACTTGTTAGAGAATTTGTCTTCGTGGCTTAGGTTGGATGGATCTGGAGGAAGGCTTCGATAGTGCCTTTGGCCTGGATAAGGTTGCACCATTCCTGCACTTATTATTGATAATCAATAAAGAAGCTCATGTATTTTTCATGATATGTTATTATCTCATGAATGATAATTTATATGTTTATATATTATGATCTAACATATTTTTTATGTACGCATTTTGAGTTATCTATTATATATATGCTTATGTGATTGAATTGCAGGTTTTTTCATCTTAGATGAAGGATAGGGTTTGGACCCTACATGCCCATCATCAAATGTAGGACCTATAGGTATGTCTCCAAACCCAAATTTGATAATTCATATGTTTGGAATGCTTGTTTGAGTGTTCTTTGTTGATTTTTTTTATCCTACTCTATTGAGGCTTTGAACCCTTTCCTTAGGAAACTTTTCATGCCAAAAGAATTGGAAACTTCGCTGGGGAATACCATCAATTATTTCCTAGAAGGGTCGTTTTACTTTGATCTGGGTTTGGTTTGCTATTTCTTGGTTTTTTCTAGCCTTCTCTAGTCTTAAGTAATTTGGTCATTCAACTTGATATTTTGGATCCCAGCATTCCTGATTTTTTTTCCTTTAATTTTCCATTTATACACGATTTTTATTTTATACAATTGCATATATAAATTGTTTCTTCAAAAGAAACCTATGTATACACATGTTTCTTCATAAAAAATCACATATAAACGTGGGACTATATTTAAATATTTGTGTATGGATCTGAAAAATCGAATTTTTTTGTTTTTGGATTTTTCAGAGGGCTTGACCATGTTTTTTTATGATTTCTTGATGTTTATGAAGCCTGTAATTACCTTGATGTTTGTTGTTGTTGATGTCTTTCATATTGTTTGAGAAAATCCTATGTCAAGCTAGGTTTTTTAGTTTTTGAAGATTTTTTTGTTTGAAGTTGGATTCAAGATCCTCTTTATGAAGCTCTTGGTTGTTATGTGCCTCTGAAATAGGTCTTACTTCTCTTAAACTCGTTTATAACCAAATATTTTATTTGCTTCTTTTTTCAACCTAGAAGTTGACTTTTTTTTTTCTTTCTCTTTCTTGTTTGTGAAAGGGGTTTGTAATTCTTGGATAAACAAGATATTTTAGTCCTTTAAAGTCTTTTTGGTTTTAATAATCTTGTGTATCTTTCTGGCCAAATTATTTTATTTTATTAGGTCTCTTATTTCATTCTTGCCTTTTATATTTTTTATCATTGGTGACTAGTGGGATTTGAGTCTTTTTCATGTTTTTGGTCTTGAAATCAGTGGTTTTCTTTCCCTTTCTGAATTTTTTTAGTCTTTTAAATATTTAAAAGAAGAATAAAAACATTTTCGTTGTTTTTCTTTTTCTTTTTCATTTATGGTCTTTTGAGTTTTTGGTAAATGTGTGAATTCTTGTTTTAAGGCTAAGAGTTTCTTTTCTTTGAGTGTTTTTCTTTTCATATTTACTTCTCTTTTCTTGTTGAATTGACTTTGAATTTTGCGATCAATTTTTTTTATGTTTGAGCTTTTCTTTGAATCTTGCATTGGCATTATAGTGTGCATTAGGGTAGATTCATTTTAGACATAATTTAGTATTTTTTATTAGGTGTTTAATGTGTGAGTGCTTAATTGAAAAATAAAAATAGTTTTCACTTTCTTATGATTCTCGTAGAATCCTTGTAGAAGTCCCTTTCATTGAATAAAAAATGTATTGCATTATGATGTAGCCTAGGTTTTCTATTGATTTCTTTTGCATCAAAACATCATAAATTTACGCTCTGCTTCCGTTTTCTTAAATAACAACTAACTTAAATGAGAGATTAAAATTAAAATGAACTAGAATTTTTGTTTTTGTGATAGCAACATCAACTATTCTAGGGAATTTAGGGTGTTATATTTGTGGAGAGTAAACCCTCCAAGGCCACTTAAAATGAAATTATAGAAGTTTATTAAAGAGTGTAAATCTAGTATCATTAAGATTTTCAGGAAAGATCATCTAACCAGGATTCAAGCACCAGGACGTGTGAAGATAAGGAAAGAGAGACACCCCCTCTCCTACTTGTTGGATTATGCATCCATGAATTTTCCACTCATATTTTGACCATGAGTTGGTCACCTTAGTTGTGCTCACTCTCCTTATTTTTTTCTTAATGGTCAATGTTAGTGGTGCAAGTATGGTTGCCGACATAGCTAGTGTACATACTCCTTCAAATATAGGAGCAGATAATATTTCTATATCTACTATTACACCTAGTAATGTATTTTGGATCTACCTCAATACTGATTTCAAGTCAGGGCACCCAAACTTCTGCTCCTTTTGATGATTCTTATATTTTCGGAATGCCATCTAGTGGAATTCCTTTATTATCATCAAAATTACCTTCTACTGATTCCTTATTTATGACTTCAAAGCCTAATGGTTCATGATCTTTACAAGGTTTTGATTTTGGAAGTGGACATGTTCCTCCTTCCAATCCATCATTGAATGTAGGATCAATGAATTTCTCTGTCCATCCTCAAAAAATTAATCCTTCTCAAGGGATTCAAGGCTTGGTATATCCTTCTCTTAGTGGTTTTTGGGCTTGTGATATCTCCCATTTATTTGGTGAATAGGGGAGTATTCCCTTCCCTACTACTAGTACTTGACAGGTTTTTCCTCCTTCGGCTAGTGCTTGGAATCCTTAACACGGATTCTCTCGTTCGGATAATGTTCTGTTGGGAGGAAATTTTCCTATGACTAGTAATCCTACAATAGGGGGTGGATACCCTCTATATACCCATGGACTATAAGGTTTTTCTTATCGTTCAGTTGCTTCTACCAGTAATCCTTGGCAGTTTGGTGCCTCTCAAAATCCAGGATCCTACTTTTTGAATGTTGGAAATTCCACTCTTAGAGCTTGGAGTATTCCAGTTCCTCCATGCTTACAATTCCTGGAAACTCTTAATTTTCCAGATCTTTCAAAATTGACTAATGACCTGATCCATTATAGCTAGGCTTGGCCTTCAATTCGTACTAAAATTCCATCTAATATACCAAAATTTGAAGGGAAGTCTGGTGAGGATCTCACAAACCATATAACCACTTTCCACTTATGTTTCTCATCAAACTCCTCGATTGATGATTCAATTAGATTGAGACTATTTCAATGCACCTTAACTAGAAATGCAGAGAAATGGTATATCGAGTTAAGAGGGGGTAAGTTTTCTACGTTTTGTGAGTTAGATACAATGTTTCTGAACCATTTTCATTTTCCTGTCCATATGATGCTGGAACTGAGCTTCTTGCCAATTTTGAGCAGGACAAGGATACCCATATTTTTAACTACATTCAAAATTGGAGTAGAAGGAAGATATGGATCAAGGAATATATCCGTCATGAATTTCTTCTAGAATGGTTTTTGAAATCATTATAGCTAGAGGTATTTACGTATTTTCCATTTTCATGAGTTTTCACTGAAGAAGGGGCTATCTTTGGAGACGATTAATTAGAGCTTATTTATTCCCAGACTTGAGTCCTCAAAAATAATTTTCCTGATGCTCCTATATCAAAAATAATTTTTTCTACACTAAAAAAAAGCCCTAGTGTTGGTGGAGTTTTAGGATAGATCGATAATAATACAACTAGTTTGTTAAATCAATAACAAAATTTATCATTGAAATCTTCTTCTATGACTTAGACTACCCCACAAGTGTGTCACGTTATAAAACTTTAGTGGTTAATGTTTTTCATTCCTCAAATCCCAATGGAAATCAACAATCTGGTGCGAATAAGGAAGTGCATCGGAAGAAAATAGATAAGGGAGGGAAGGGAAATGCTAATAAAATCAGTGATGATACTGGTGAGAGCAAGAAGTAATATAAAAAAAGGTTAAATTCCAATGCAACTTATGCAGTGGGGATAATATTACCCATATTTTCCCCAATATTGAAGACACTCAAAGCTTGTTAGCCCAACATGCTTCTTTTAGTTTCCCGGTTGTGCTTGCTAACCCTTTTCCCTAATGGTAGAAATTACTTACTGGCGTTAATTCTAGTACTCGAACCCATACAGGGGGAAATCAGGAAGGAAAATCTACATTGAATGCATATATGGTTAAGTCTCATGTTGATATTTCAAGTAGAAATTATGATTGTGGAGAGAAAAAACCTTCTAAGGCTAAAACTACTTCTGATACTCAATAACTTATTCATATAGAGAGGATCACGGCTAAGAATATACCTCGAATGTCGAAACGATCCTCAAAATAGTAGACAATAATCCCAATTCTATGGCTGCTCAGAACTATTACATTGTTGAATATTTCGCTCAAAGCCCTTGTGTTATGTCGGTGTTAAAGGTTCTCCGGTCGTGTCCTATGAAAAGGCGTTCTTTTCTCACTGTGATTGAAGTAGTTGATCCAAAAAACTCTCATAATTACATTTGATATGTTAAATGTTAAAACGAGACTCCCTCATCATATTTATTTTCAGATTAAATCTACATATTGTAATAAGACCATATTTTGAACCATAGTTGATGAAGGGGCTTCCACATGTGTCATGTCTATGTCATGTTGGAAAGCTATCAGGTCTCCTGAAACAATTCCCTATCCTACTCTCTTAATAACATTCGATGCTCATTCTCATAGGCCTCATGGGATTCTTCCTGCCTACCCTATTTGTTTAGTGGGCAAGGTTGTTAAGGTGGAAGTAGATATAGTTGATGCTAATCTCGATTACAAGCTTTTTTTGGCTCAGAATTAGTTTTATGCAATGGATGTGATACTCTCATATTTATTCTGCATCTTATGTTTTCCTCGCAAAGGGAGAATTATTACAATTGATCAATTCACTTATTCTCCCAATGACCCCAATGTATAAAATGACTCCAAGATCCCCTTGGTAAATCATACCAGGAAACCTATTCAAAATTTAGCAATTGGGATGTATTATTCTTTCATGGGTACTTTTGATCTTCCATCTCCTGTTGCTCATGCTATTTCCATTTCATCCTCTAAGATCATTCCACGACAATTTTCTTTTAGAACTCGTTATTTCTTGGATCCTTGGCCCTTGCCCCCTCCTAAATCCACATTAGAAGATGGGATAGTGGGTAAAATTTCCTATCCCATATATGTAATGGAAATTATGTATTAATCTGCTGTTAAGTCTATAGATTTTGATCCTATCCCTCTCCCATCATAGGATGTTGTTGATGGTGTGGTGTCGGTTTGGAAAATTGATTCCACTTTGGCTATGGATTTACTTGATATTGTTTTACCATCCGAGGTGGAAATTATAGAATTAATGATTGATGTAGAAATATTGTGTAATGTTTTGTATCATCGGCCCTATTTTCTCCCTGACTTGCCTAAAGATGATTTAAATTTGTCTAGTCCTCTTTCTAGTGGAAGTGTTCCTAAAATCTCAAACCCTTTTGCTACATCACACATTTTTCTGGAAGGTAACATGGATAATATCTCAAAAACTATTTTGGTGAACATTTCCAAGAATCCCAACATTATGGAGAATATATTAATTGGAGATGAGTGTTCCCCTATATAGTAACTTTGAATGATGATGAATGGATATTCAATTCACAAGACTTATATAGAAATAAATACTATGTGTACACAATATTATGTGATGTTGATGAATAAGGTAGGCATATGGGAAGGTTTAAACATAAATCATCCATCATCTGTGAGATTAAATCCCATCTGTGCAGAGTCAGGATGCCACAATATTTCGAATTTAACATATCTAGAATTGGTTGATGATGTCGAAAACACAAATTGCTATTACCATGAAGCACTTCCAAGGACAAGGCCTTGAAGAAGATAGTTGAGCATACATTTGAGGTAGGCATTAATTATACTAAAAATTTAGAAGAAATTTCAATAAATGTTGTCCCTAGAGACATAACTAAAATAGGTTTACTTCGTTGAAAATATTTTGTCAATTATTGTGTGCATAGACAAGTTACTTATATTAAATTCTTGGGAAAAGCTCTAATTATTTTACAGAGAGACATAGGTTAACTATTTTTATTTTGAAAATATTGCATGGTTTTTTGCATCAAAAAAATATAAGTACCATGTTTTTTTCTTGAAAAGTATTGCATATAAAACTTGTGCATAAATATATTTCTTGATTGCATGTATGTCGTGTGATAATATCATTGGAAATATTGCATTGTTTCTAAGTATAAGAGGACAAGTTAAACCATGGCGATTTCATGAATTTGGGCAAGGTTTGGTAACTATATGGACTTTGTTGTTATCACTCATTAGTTTTAACACTTTCATTGATAGGGTCATACATGTCAATCACCTAGGTTCATGGTATCTCATAAGTCATTTTCATGAAAATTTTGCATTTGGTGATGTCTACCTTAAGTTTAAAACCCACCTCTAACCATGTCATATCAGTCAAATCAACCTCATCTTATATATTTTTCATCCCCATGCTTTTTAATCACAAAATATTCCACCTGTCATTTTTTCACAGTTTTGTAGCGCACTATATTGCAAAATAGTAGATTTTGCTACGAAACTGCCTAACAGTTCTGTGGCGAATCTGTTAGCAGTTAAACAATTTTCACTACGAAACCGGGTTTTTTTCTATAGAAAGTGTTAGAGTGGTGTGAGGAGTCAACTTTTGATAAGACAAGGGGTTATGTCATTTGAGTTAGTTATGATGATTATGAAACATGCATATCCGTATCTGTCATCATTATTGTATTTTATGGTCACATGTGTCATCATTAAACTTTGAGTTGTAAAATTACCTTTAAAACTTTACCCTGAGCTGATCTGCGTCATTCAGTGTTCAATTCTTGCATGTGAAGTATTTCATTGTCATTGTTTGATAGCTGCTTCATCACAGAAAGCAGGTTGCTGTTTGAATTTAGTTTTGCAGGTGTCATTAAAAAATGAGGCAATAACGAGTATAAAGCATCATGGCATCGAAGAAGAAAAAAAATAAGGGAGGTTATTATGTAATATATGAACCTATGTATTTGAAGTTGCTGAATGAAGACCCCACTGCTGTGGAGGCTTTCAGGAAGACGGGTTGCCTACATTTTTGCCAGAAATTGTAGGGTTTCCATTCATACATATCCAAAGACTTTGCAACAAATTTTACCGGGACAACATCAAAAGATGGGATCTTGAATTTTACAATGTCACTAGATATCATCTCCCAAGCTAAAAAAATTCCTAGAAGTGGTGCAAAATGGTTCAAAGTTACAAATTTCAGAATGCAACGTTGTGAAGAGTTTCTTAAGAAGGAGCACAGAGGAGCTTATATGACCAAGGGCATCCCCAGGAGTTATATGAAAAATAATTATGCAAATATGTTGGTGGTGATCCAAAAATACTTCACGTACGAAGGGAGATTCCACATGGTCTATTGCTATCATATTAGACTCCTCCTGCATTTTGTTGGTAAGAAACCACTTGACCTGCCCTTATTTTTATACAAGAGTTTGTAAAATATGTTAGATAAAGTCTAGGTCAAGACATAGGGTAATGAAACATCAATATTTCACCATGGCCTAATAAAACTATTAGTGCTGGAAGAGTTGAAAGGGTTAAATAGATATTGGACCTCTTTTATTTTTATGAGTGGGTATGAAGTAGATGTAGTGATTCCAAAGAAAGTTCAAAAGCATAAAACTAATACATCACCAGCTGCAACAGAAGATATTGATTAAGAAGGAAGACAATTTCATGTACAACCAATGGACATTGAAGTAGAACCTCTGCCAGAAATTGATATCCCTTAGCCAGCAACCGAAAAACAGAAACAGAATATTAGAAAACAAAGTAGTAAGAGGATGAAAATGAGTTATACATTGGCCAAAGGAAATCTGGAAGATATCCTACATGAAATAGATATTGAGGAGTCCCCAATAGTGCAAGCCGAACATAAAGAAGATGATGGAAGAAAATTGAAGAAATGTAGGTATGTCAAGAAGTTGGATTTTGCAGGAGAGGATGTTGACTTCATGTTTCATCCAAGGAAGCTAATGAACTGGTTAAAGAGTACAAAGAAGGCCATGGAAAGAAAAAGAACTGATAAATTCAGTGAAGGTATGCAGCCAAAAAATATCATAGATTTATCCCCAACAGCAGAAGAAGTTGTCACTATGTAGAGAAAGGGAAAGGAGAAGATGGTTGGAAAATCAGAAATAAAACTCCTCAGAGAACAAATAAGATAATAATGAAAAGAAATACTTGAGTTGGAGTTGGAAGCATATAAGCACAGGTTTGAAAAGGCCGTGTTTGATCAAATGATGAAAAAATGGGACAATCAACTCTCAAATGTTTCAGAATCTATGAGTAATGTAAAAATACTGCTAAAAAGGACCCAACCTGTAAAAATTATGGCTAAACATACTAGGAAGATGAATCTGCACTTTCAAGCTAAAAAGAGATCATTACAAAATCAAGTGGAAGAACTTAAGGAACAAATGGACATGATTCACAATGAAC
The DNA here is from genome assembly GCA_034641835.2 of Pinus albicaulis. Classification (NCBI taxonomy): domain Eukaryota; kingdom Viridiplantae; phylum Streptophyta; class Pinopsida; order Pinales; family Pinaceae; genus Pinus; species Pinus albicaulis. Next base: position 948,643,547 of record CM076579.1, read on the forward strand.
TGGAGAAGAGTGGGCTGGAAATGAAAGTGATTGAATAACATGAAGGTCAACCTATTGTTATTGAAGATGAAACTCCCAAAGACTAAAGAGTTTAGCTGAGACATTTTTTTGAGGTTTATAGCTTGCAAGTGACATAAATTTTGGCTTAGGAGATCAAATTCTGAAGAAAGTTACAAATTCTGCAATTTCTGCCTCATTAGGCAATTTCGTAGCAAACTCCAGGTTTAAAGGCCGAAAAATGCTACAAAATTTCTGAAGATTTATTTCGGCCTTTAAAATTAGCTTTATGAAGAATTAAGGAGGGAGCTTGACTGTATTTAGGTATTTTTACCTAACAAATGTTTTTGACCAACAGAGGTGGCAGAAGGAAGGGTGAGAAGACAAAAACCATCTTTCTACAAAACTACGCTACGAAACTGCCTAAATATACTCTATTTTGCAGTGAGGTGTTTTTGAAGGGTTTTTGGAGGTTCGAAAGGCATATGGAAGACCAGTGAGCTACCTGGAGGAATAAAAATAGATAATAAGACATCTCAACAAATATTCATCACTTGACATATGTGCCACTCATACAAAACAACATGAAGGAAAAATTATAGTTATTGTTGATCCTTTCCTAGAAAATAGGACAATTGTTACAGAATTCTTGGAAAGTACATTAGTGTCTCATGTCATGGAGAATGAAATTCAAGCATCTGATCTTTATTAATTTAATGTTCCCACTATTAGAAGAAGTGGAGGAAATAAATGTAATTAGAGTCCCATTAGGAGAGAAACTCTTAAAACGAATAGGTGTATTTTTATGTTTTAGAAATAGAGTTGTTAGTTATGCTTAGCTGTCAGAGTTAAGGTTCGATGATCCAACATCCAATGTAATGTAAAAGAGTATATTTATAGACAGAAGATTGAATATCAAAGGGTTGGAGATTATTGTACTACACTGTTATTTTTTGTAAAACTTATAGCTTCAATAATACACAATGGAAGTTTTGGCCCTCTTCACGTAGGATTTGAATGAAGTGCTCAATGAGTTACTTGTCTTGTCTCTTTCATGTATAATATTTGCAGTTATTTTATATCTAATTACTCAAAATTCATGGAAACATGCTCTGACTTCCTTTAGATGTTAAACTTCTATTGTCTTCCTATATTGTGTATGTGTACCATCTTTCATTGAAAATTCCATTTTCCTTAGTTTCCACAAGAAGGATAATTTCATTGACTTGTCTAATGTTGAATCTATTTTCCCAATGGTAGCAGACCTTTACATTTTCAACCTATAATAATAATTTTACATTTATAGAGTTAGCCATCTAATTGAGTTTTCACTAAGAATCATAAGTTATATTGAGAGAGCCCTCTCAGACTGAAGAGGCTAATTTTCAGTTCAAAGTTGGTTGAAATAATTATTCTAAGTTGTCTAGTGGAGAATCCCAACAGGAACTGAATTTATAGATAAAATTTTGGTGCGTCTTCCAGGAGCCTGAAGATATATTTCCCGAAGTTTGTGTGCAAACAATGAAGATGAACTCTTGGAGGTCGCAAGAGCTCAGAAATTTTCAAGGCTGCAGAAACTACCTTGGTGACTTCACTATAAATTTTCATGCTTAAAGGTGGCTTCAAGAAAAATATATGCAAGGATCAATCTAGATCCTAACCCACCTACCATTGTGGATAATCTAGAGAAGATTCTCAGAGGCATTGGAAGAAGCTCTTCAAAATCAGGTATTCCATCAAATTCAAGAGATTTTTCCTCTGAAATTATTCGAAGTCCTGAAGATAGGAAATTTGATGATAAAATTAAATAAGTTTTATTTATTTCTAAGAGTGAAAATGAATTGAATGATATAATTCTAGACCTGCAAACACTAGGCATTTATACATCATCCCTAGTATCCAAAAAAGGAAAAGAGAAATTCTGAGAAATAGTTACATCAGAACTGATGTTAGAGAGTGAGTCTTTTGAATAGTTAAAAGAGTTGGATCCATTTGAATTCTTTTTGAAACTAAAATATGTTATACATTTTCCTGTGTGGAGTTCATTTATATCTAGATGGAAAAGACCAACTACACCACCTCCTAATAGCTCATCTTCTCCTACTGTTTTTCGAAGAAATTAGAAACCAATATCATCTGTTGTCCTTTCTCATACCATAGTTCCTATAACTATGGCTTGAATTGTTCCACCTCTACCTCCTCTTGCTTCAACTGCAAGATATGCTCCACATGTCCTCTGTGCCGTCCTTCATGACCTTGCAAGTAAATACTCAGTTAGAATTAAAACCTTCTGGAGTGAAAAGGAAATAACAGCTGAAGAACATGTAGATAAATTCAATGATTTCATTGTTAGAGAGGAGGTATACCATGAAGATATTAAAATGAGATTATTTTCTCAAAGTTTCACTGGTGAAGTAAGAAAATGGTAGAAATCCATAGCTCCAGCAAGCTTCTAGAATTGGAACCAGTTTGAAGATAGGCTTTTGAGAAAATGGGGGAATACGACAAGTCCAGTGCAAGCCCTAACTGAATACAAAAATTTAAAAATATCCTTAGATGAATCTATCCAATATTTCTCTAAGAGGTTTAATAAAGTCTATAAATCTATACCTTCTCATCTTAAACATCTCCCAGGAGCTACTCAACTACGCTATGAAGAGGCATTAGATTATGATTTCTCTATTCTGCTTAGGGAAAGAGAGTCTACTTCTCTAGAAGAAATGCATAATGATGTTGTGAAGGTAGAAGTGAACATGATAGTAGAAAATAATTCTAAGATGGGAAAAAAAAAACTTAAAGAAGAAGATAAACCTTCATCCTCAGATGATAAGTTTGACTCTATGTTGCAGACCATGGAGAAACTCATGGATAGACTCGCCCTTGGAACCACTTCCTTACTTCCTGCACAAAATGATCCACAAATTAGAAACCCACAGTTTAGGAGGCCTTAGAATCATCAAAGACAAAGAGAAAATGGAAATCAGGTTGACCCTCAAGTGAGGCCTCCATTTTAGCAGAATTTGATTGATCAAGAAGAAACTCAGCCTGAGATTCAGGAAGATACTATCCACTGTCTAGATGAAGAGATCTCTGGGATGTTTCTGACCAAGGAGGAACATGATGAGTCTGGTCATGATTTGATTAAAGATGAGGGATAATTTGATTACCTAAAGGGTTATCATCATGATATATTTGAAATTTAGAAGCAGTACAATCTTAGAAACAGAAATGTTCTCATCACCACAAATAAAACTCACCTATAGAAGGATGCTCCTAAAGAAGTAGAGCCCAAAAAAATCCACCACTTCCTCCTCCTACCGAAGAAAATGAAAGGGTCTCTTCTACTTTCAGTTTAGAAAATAAAATCTCCAAAATTAATATTCCTGTCCCATTTGGAGAAATTATCAAGGTCAATTAGTATAGAAGAAAATTTTGAAGAGGTTGAATTCTGAACCAGGAGATTCAGATATCCTTAGTCTACCATAAGACCATCCTACCATCTACCTAGGACCAAGGTTGGAAGATGAGCAGAATGAAGAAGTACCTCCCTTCTATGTCAACCTTAATACCCATGATATGACCTTACACAATGCCATGTTGGATTCGAGGGCTTCTCATAACATCGTGCCTAAGGTGATTATGGAAAGGGTGGGTTTGGAGATCACTAGGCCACACATAGATTTATTTTCTTTTGACTCTAAAAGGGTCCAATGAATAGGACTGATCAAATATGTTGTTGTTGGCTTGGCACAAGTGCTTTCCAAGACAATCGTGATGGACGTTGTGGTGGTAGATACTCCACCCAATTTTGGTATGCTCTTATCCAGATCCTGGGCAGCAAAAATGAAAGGCACCCTTTAGATGGACATGACATATGCTAGCATTCCTATTTTTGGTGAGCAGAGAAGGTTGTAAAAGGAGAGTAGGATGGCCTATATGGTAAGCAGCAAGAAAAAACCTCAAAATTTTCCCATTTATGCTGTTCAAACTGAATTAGGATTAGCAATTATTTTCAATGAGCTAATTGACAAGGCAGAAAGTGAAGGGGAATAGAAAATCAACAAGTTGAAAATCAGGAAATTGTGGAAGAGAAAGAAGATGGTTAGTGGCTTCTACACTTTTATGGAGCTCCTAGAAGATAAGGGGCTGAAGAAAGAAAATGGATCACTACTCCTGATGATGAAAGTAAGATTTATTCATTTAAACTTAACTTTTATTGTACCAATAATATGCTTGAATATGAATATTTGTTTTTGGTTTTGGAAATTTTGAAAAGATTGGGTGTCAAAAAGATATCAGTGTGTGGAGATTCAAATTTGGTAATCAAAAAAGTTGAAGGATTATACCAAACTAAGGATGTAGGGATGAGATCTTACAGAAATCTAATTATGGAAATTCTTGAAAATTTTCAAGAATATGCTTTTATTGTAAAAACTAGAGATCAAAATTCAGTGGCTGATTCTCTAGCTATTTCTGCAAGTTTGTTTGTCATCCATACACATTCTATTAAGAAGTATGAAATTGAAGTCCATCATAGGCTTGCCATCCCAGATAATATCATCCATTGGCTAGTGTTTGAAGATGACCAAGAATTTAGAAATTTCATAAAGTTAAAGGAGGAGTTTGAAAACACATAAGTGGATCAGCAAAACATGCTTGCTGAAACTAAGGTTAATTCTGAAGTTTCGCAGCTCAAAAAATAATTGTATACCTAAGGGCCTTATTCCACTTGAGAAAATTTTTGATCAAAATGATGTTTTTAAATCTACTAGGATGCAGGATGATGATTAGGAGGTAGAAACTTGTAATCTTGGTACAACAAAAACGCCTAAAATGGTAAAGCTTTCAAAATTTCTTTCTATGGGGATGAAGAAAAAATATATTGAGATGATGAAGAAATACATTGATTTTTTTGCATGGAGATATGCTGATCTGAAAAGGTATATCCTAGTATTATAAAAAATAGTATTCCTATCAAAGAGAATGACAAACCTTTCAAACAGAAATTGAGAAGGATTAACTTGTTGCTCATGCCTCTAATTGAGAAGGAGATTAAGAAACTTTTTGATGAAAATATAATTGTTCCTATAATATTTTAAAAGTGGCTTGCTAATCTAGTACCAGTCAGAAAGAAGAGTGGTGAGATCATTTACTGTATTGATTTTATAAATTGAACAAGGCTTCCCTGAAGGACAACTATCCTCTTCCCAAAACGGATCAGATTTTGCAGAATATTGTTGGCTTTCAAAGGCTATCCATGTTGGATGGATTTTTAGGTTATAACTAGATATTGGTACAGCCATAAGACCAAGAGAAGACTACTTTTACCATGCCATGAGCGAAATTCATGTACACCAAGATGCCTTTTGGTTTGATGAATGCAGGAGTGAACTTTCAAACAATAATGGACATTTCCTTTGTTGAAGAGAAAGATAACTTAGTTGTAGTCTACTTGGATGACATAACTGTGTTTTCAAGAAGGGAGGAAGATCATCTGAAGAATTTGGAGAAAATCCTGTAGAAATGTAGAAGATTTGGTATCTCTCTTAACCCCACTAAAAGTATTTTTGCTCTAACTTCTGGAAAATTTCTTGGACATATTGTATCAAAGGATGGGATTAATATTTATCCCAATAGAGTTAGTGCTTTTCAGAAGATGGAACCTCCATGGAACAAGAAAGAAATTCAACCCTTTCTTGGGAAGGTAAACTTTGTTAGAAGGTTCATCCCAAACTTTGCTGAAATTGTTAAGGAAATTACCAAGAAGTTGAAGAAAGGAGATGATATTAAGTGGAATGTTGAGGCCAAGAAATCATTTGAAGAGATAAAGAAATCCCTCACTCAAGCTCTAGTGCTTATTAGTCCAAAATTTTCAAGTGAATTTCTAGTTTTCACATTTTCATCTGAAAATACCATAGCTGGAGTTTTATTGGAGAAAGGACAACAAGGTATACAACATCCAATTTCATTATTTATCAGAACTCTCCCCGAATCAAAGCTAAAATATAATATTTTGGAAAAACATGCATATGCTTTGATCAAAGCTGTTAAAGACTTCAGAATTTATATTTTTCACTCTCATGTCATTGCATTTCTACCTAACACTGTGGTTAAATTCATCTTGACACAAGGTGATCTTGACGGAAAGAGAGGGAAATGGATGCGGGGTTCGCTTTAACCGAAGCTATTGCATTGTCTGCCTCAATGATGGCGTTTCTGATCTCATTCGTATTCCAATGGAGTTGCGGAAATATGGAGTGACGTAGACGGAAACTTCTGCTTCATCTGTCTCTTAAGGCCCCCCGGAGGAATAGGCGGGCCTATCCATCTATACCTCCTGGGGGGGAAGGGAGTGGCGGCGGGCCCTTCCCACTTTGAGGTTCTGGGCGGGCGAATAGATAGGAAATGCTTGTTAGGAAGGATAGAATAAATATGGGATAAATTCTTTGAGTGACCAGCTGATATCCATGCGATCTATCCTCCCGGGTGGTTTTGAGATTCTAGTTATCGCCGATATCGCCGAAAGTTATCGCCGTCGGAGACGCGGGGCAAGCCGACTCTATTGCACCCTGCAACGAAAGCTGAATTGACACGTGATGGATCGGTATGATCCCATCCATGATCCAAGGGTTTATTGACTGGATTGGTACTGGCTGGAATATGACATAGAAATCATGCCTACAATGTTGGTGAAAGGATAGGGGTTAGAAAAATTGATGGCACAATTCAATTTTGAATGTCTTGACATGAATCTCATTGCAAAAATTTCAGAGCTGTTAGAGGAAGATGAAGAGATGATACCTATTGAAGAGAAGTTAATTTTATCTGAATGGTACAAAGATATTATCTTTGTCTTGAATCATCACAGAGCTCCTTTAGAGTTGACCAAATCAAAAGAAAGGTTTGTGAAGCTGAAACCATTAAGATACTGCATTGCAAATAAGAATTTGTATTGGAAAGATACCAGTATAATCCTTTTAAATTGTCTGTTGGAAGAGGAAGATGAAAATCTTATTGAAGAATTTCACAAGGGAGATTGTGGAGGACACAACTAATGGAAATATATAGCAAACAAAATACTCAGAGAAGGTTACTATTTTTCCACCATGTTCAAGGATGTCTTCAAGAAGATTGTTGATTGTCATGAATGTGAAATTTTATATGGTAAGAAAAAACAGATTCCTTTACCTTTGATGCCAATATATGTTGAGGCTCCATTCCAAAAATGGGGGTTGAATTATATTGGTGAAATACACCCATCATCTTCAGGGCAGCATCGCTAGATCCTGACAACCACAAATTATTTTACTAAATGGATCGAGGCAATCCCAACAAGGTAGGCCACTGATTTAGTTATCATTCAGTTCTTGGAGAACAACATTTTGTCAAATTTTGGTTGTCCTATGAAGATTATTACTGACAATGCACAAGCTTTTAAATCCAAAAAATTAATTATCTTTTTCAACGGTATCATATAACCCCCAAGTCACTTGGAAGTTCAACAACCTATTACCCCCAAGGTAATGGCCTTGCAGAATCCTCTAATAAACGTATTGTGAGAATTATCAAAAAGGTATTTCAGGAAAACAAGAGATCATGGCATTTGAAATTGAAATTTTCTCTTTGGGATGATAAGGTCTGTACAAAGAAATCCATTGGTACATCACCTTATGAACTTGTGTATTGAGTTGAAGCAAATTTTCCCATTTCCTTGTAGTTCCTGTAATGAAACTGCTACATGAACTTGAGGAGGAGACCAATGCCATTCAGAGGAGGATAAACCAGCTCATAGCATTGCAAGAAAAAAGAGAGGAGGTATAAAACAACCATCAGCAATCACATAAGAGAGTGAAGAAAACATTTGACAGAAAAGTCAAAGAAGATAATTTCCAGATTCAAGATGTAATTTTAAAATGGGAAGCCAGAATTGAGGAAAATGGGAAGCATGAAAATTTTGAAAACATATGGAAGGGACCTTTTGTAGTAGCTACATATCATGGCAACAATGCTTATCTACTTCAAGAGTCTTGGATCCTTGGTTAAACTAAGAGGGGAGGGGGGCGGTGAATTAGTTTAATGCAGTCATGTTCTTATTAAATTTTCTTTTATACTCATTCACATCACCATTATGAAATCAACTTAATATACAATGGAACAAAAATCTTAATAAATGAGCAGCGGGTATTAAGCAGAATAAATATAGAGTATCAACACATAATCATCATGCATGTAGACAACAGATATAACTGGAAACCCATAAAGGGAGAAAACCGCATCTTATAATTTTTGTGATGCAAAGGCAAGTTCCAACTCCCTCTCAACACTGATTTTCTGTAGGCTCCAACCTACAGGAGGCTCCTACCTCAATTATGCAAGCTACAACTTGCAAGGAAGCTCCAACTCCCAACTATTTTCTTTAGGCTCCAACCTATATGAGGCTCCAACCTCAGTCAGCTGCAACTGACATCTATCAAGCTACAACTTGATATGGAAGCTCCAACTTCCTCACTCTTTCAAAATCATATGCTGATTTACCTTGGATATCAGCTCTGTTCTGTTCCTTCTTCACTACTGTCCTCCAACTTTCTTATCTATCGTATATCTTCTCTAATTGTTCACATCATCTCTATTTGCTCCTCCTTCTTATTATCCTCTCTGCCTCAATTCTGCATTCTCTAACCTCTGTATGCATATCTATGAGATATCATTTATAGAGTTCACCTCTTGACTGTTTGTATTCTACAGAGAATTTGGAGTGAAAAGCCATGACTCTTTGACCTCTACCTTCTCATTCCTTTTTCCAACTCATTCAGAAAAAAAAATATAACAATATGTACAAATTTCAATATTACAGTGGGATATTTCTTTTCCTCCGGAGACTTGCCTTTGCATCACAAACAATATAAAAATAAATAAAAATTTAAATTTTCAGTTACAATAAGGACTTATATTCAGCCCATTTAGTTTTTGGCTCACGGTGAGATTGAATTTTCTACTGTTGCAGTGTAACAAAATCACATTTTCATTCTTGTGCATTTCACATTCTAATTCTGCAATTCTAAATCCCTTCACTGCACACCTCTTCAAATCTGCAATCTATGTTTACCTCTATTAGACCCACATTCTCCAAGTTCACTGTGCATGCATTAATGTTTTAAAACTGACAGTTGTATCAATGTTGAAGCTTTCTTTTTCCATCACTATGGTAAAATCTTGTATCAAGAGTTCATTTTATGGAAGTGCCCAATCAATATTTTCTTTGGTTTAATCTTCAACGTAAATCTTCGGCAAACAAAGAAACTCAAGGTTCGACTTTAGTTTAACCAGCATGCTACAACTCTTCACCCTTAGAATTTCATACGAATTCAGACTTTGATATATATATAAGGAAAATGGGGCCCACAGTACTTCGAATTTTATTTAAACCAAAAGCCCAACGCACCTTTAACCTTTGTCTTTCTCTCGGGCCCCCATATATAATGGTTCTCTTCATTATTCATCCTTAACTTGGTTCAAAACATAAACCATCACACCAACGCACATATATTAGTAGTCTTAAAGTCCGACATATCAACACCCCAGTTCATACTTTAATTTGAATTGCACAACATGTATTATCACAAAGACATCTTTAATCTGCTTAACTCATACCACGTTCAACTTTGGTTAACCCATAATAATTGCATATATATTTTAACAATTATTTGAATGTTTGGGTACCACAATAGTTATTAACACATATCATCTCACAACTTTATAACTCACGAACATATATCAGACTGTTGGCAAGAAGTCAGGTCTCGCGGACAAGACCAAGGTTCAAGAGTTGTGGCCAACAAAGGGGTCCGATGTAGTCTAGGAACACGCCGGCATTTCCACCCTGCTCAGGAGAGCAGTGCGTCTCACCCGAGCCATGCCGCAACCACATGCAAAAGGGGATGAGATCACGGGCAAGGAACAAACCCGCAACTAAAGAAAGACGGCTCATCCATTCATATACAAAGTTATATGTGCAAGATCACTTAATAAGCATTCAGACATTCATAAATAAAATTTTAAACCAACATAAACGCATTACATGCACATGAACACCTTATTGATACAACAACCTTCCATTGTATTAATCTCTTGGCCCAATACATGATTACATGGCAATCTTCCTGTTAGCTCACAAAGCTGATACAGATGAATCTCAGGACAGAAAAGTAGAATAGAGAAGATAAGAAACCATATGAAGCACATGCACGAATCCTCCGCAGCTGCTCTGCACATCCTTCCTGGTCTCTGGCTTTGCAACTTCTTCAGTACGCATTCAACTCTCAGCATTTAACCAACCTTTTTAGCCGGGTGACTGTTATTTATTCACCTGCCCTCGCGACTATCGGCTCCTCTGCGTCTTTACTTGGGCTTCTCTCAGCTTCTCTTCTGATGTATGCGTGTTCCACTTTCTGTTTTCTGCTATGTTTCCTTCATCTGCACTTGTATCTGTTCTATCTCCAGCTATCGAGTGCTTTCGCGCCGCCTTGGTAGCTCCGCAACTCCTGGTAGTTGCGGCGCGGTCGCGGTTGCCATGTGTATTTATTCCGCAACTCAAAAAGGGTCAAAACTCAAAATGTCTTGGCCAAGGTTCCAAAATTTAAACAAAAGCAAGGGCCCCAATAGGCCCCAACCACAATTCCTTGACTCGTCCGCGAGTCAATCACAAATAACGGTTTCTATTTCCATTTCCCCGCTGGCACCCGTACACTGCTCTGCTGTGCTTTCACCCTGCGCCCTTTCCTGCTGTGCTCCGCCACTTGGTTGTTCAAACAAGGGCCCCAATTCCGGGACTCGGCGGAGCGCTGTATCTCTAAGCTCTGTGAAGGCCGCCACCGCTTGTTGCCATTCTTGCATAAGCAAGTCGGCTTCTTGAGAGATTCGGTTGGCGACGGCTTCGTCTATGGGCGTCGGGGCAGCCCCAAACAGCGTGGTGAGCTGGGCTTCGGCCTTGGCATCCAGCTGGTGCATAGCGTCAGTATGGGCGCGAAGGGGCGGACGAATTTCCCGGATGACATGTTTGGCCGCTGCCGATTCGGCCTCAGTCTGTTGCATATGAAGTTCCAGCTCGTCCGATTGGGCGTAGAGTTGATCAAGCCGTGCTGGGTCCATGGTTGCCTGAATGTCCCGGGCAATCTGTTGCAGTTGGGCAGCGATAGGCTGCGTCTTGACAGTTAGCACGAGTGAGCACTCCTGCAGACTTCGCAGAAGGGCAGAAGCCGCGGCTGCAGTGGAATGGAGAGTTGCTTGTAGACTGACTGCCTGCGTCTGTTTGGCAGTCACCTGTCCTAAATGGTCACTGGGTGGATCTGGAAGGGTAGGCCGTGCGGCTAACGCCGCTTGGAGTTCCTGGTTCTCCCTGCAAACAATAGTGAAAACTTCCCTGAGGTGGTGAGCCTGTAGTGCTATACTGTCCTCCTCGATACTGGTAGGGAGTGGGGCATAGTGAGCCCTTGCAGCAGGCCATACACTGGAGAGCGCCTGAATAACAATGTTGGCCTGCTCCTGGAGGTTGGTCTTCTCCCGCAGCAACTGATTGCGCTGTTCAGTAAGCGCCGTGATCTGATTCCGCTGCTCGGTGCACCGCCGCTGTAGCTCTGTGTGAATCTGCTCGGCCTTGAGGGCCGCCCGCTGAATGAGCAGGTACAGCTGTGCTGGACTCCATTGTTCTGTATTGGTCATGCTGGGTGTGCCCTGTTCCAGCACCCTCTCCTGCGAAGGTTGGTGGCTGGCCGCTGGTCGGCTGGAAGTTTCTGGAGGATGGACCGACGTCTGCTGCTGCACTGAAGTGGCCATCTCGGACTCCGGCCGGTCTTGCTGCGTGGTCTGCTCTGGGGGAGGGGCAGCCGAATCAGCCCCGCCATTCGTGAACCTGGTAGATATAGTAGCATGAGGGTCCTGGGCCGTGGCCATGGGGTCAACTGGTGGTACCACGGCTGCAGTACTGGAGGTGACTTCCACCCCGTGGTCACCTCCAAAGAGTTCCCGAATCAACGAATATGACATAGTGGCTAATGAGTTGGATGGATTGGGGGAGGTGGCAGGTGGTCGGCCGGTGGGAGCGGTGGACGGAGTTAAAGAAGTGGGAGGGAGGCGAAGGTTGAGGAACTCTGCCAGATCGATCAGAGGTTCCTCCGGAATCAGAGTTGCTGTGGGCGGAGTGACTGGTGGATCATCGTCAGTCAGATCCACCACTGGATCTGTAGCAGTAATGCGGGCCCTCTTGGATGGAGGTGGGTCAGAGGAATCAGGTTCGGGCCCCGGTTCACCCATTGGTGTGATGAGGGGGGTGGCAGAAGTGAACAGGTTAGTGGGAATGGGAGAAATGAGGGGGGCGGTGTTGGAGGGAACGCGAGACCGACTAATATGAAATTCAGCAAAAGAAGGAAATATAGGGGCACCACTTGAAGCAACGTGGGTGGCCACGTTAAGTCGTCGTACCTGGTCGTTGAGGTGCTCGACGATCGAGACTAGCTCTTCAGGCAGATCTGGTGCGGTCTCAGCTTCTTCTTGTGGGGGGTCCACCGCAACCTGTGAGGACCCTGCTGCGCCGGTCGCGGCAGGACACTGTTCCGGTAGCATCCCCTCAAAGTTATAGCGGGTGATCCCGTCGCGGACGTGCTTGAAGACCCCTGGCCACGCAGAAACCTCACGGTGAAAGGTGTCGTCATTCAGCTGGAACCGGAGGGGCGCCATGTGAAAGGTGGTGTCCGGCACGCAAGTAGGCCGGAGGAAGGTGTGCATGTGGCTGACCCCAAACCACACCTGCTCACTGTACTCATCCAACAAGTGCCTGGGCACCCGTTGCTGGTTGGCCACAACATCGGTCATCATCCCGTACCACGCCCGGAACGCTGCCGCGTTCACCTGTTTGGTGCTGGGATCCATGGACACCTGCCAGGGGGTGTATTTCATCGCAAGAGGTTGGCTTATGGTCGTCTCCGCCGGCTCCCGGATGGGAGGAAGATGCCATTTCCACATGGTGAAGGCTAAGATCAAGTAGCCGTAAATGAAACTGGTGGTACGTCTATAATTTTCTTCGCAGGCCACGAAGAGTTCCTTCAACACGAAAGAGCACCAATTCAACTTGGCGCCCCGGGTGCAGTGCTCTGCAATGGAAATTGTGTCCAGGGTGCATTCTCCCTTCGTATAGTGGCGCATCGTCTTGCTAGCGATCAGGTAGTAAGCGAACCAGATTTTTGGTTTGTTGATCAAGTCAATTTTGGCACCTTTGCCACCCCGGCGAGTGCCATACTTGGTGTACAGGTCGGCATCGCCCGACTTTCGGGCGCGCTTGGAGGAGGTATGGCCCGCAGCGGAGACATCTGCACCGTTTTGAGACAGCCCTGTAAGCCGATGAATGTCTTTGACATGAATTGGGATTTCTTCGTTTAGCCACAAGGACCCGTTTTGTACCCGACTGAGGAGGAACTGGGTGCATTGCAGAGCCGATCCCGTAGTTCCGAAAACTGGAAGAGACCTCAAATGCATCAAGGTCGACTGCTGCAGGCCCCTGAATTCTTGTCGCATCCGACTGTTGGAGCTACTGCCTGGCGTGTAATGGTGATCCATGTAAGTCTGCCAATGGAGGTGAGGAAACTCAGCCGGGTCGGACAAGTTGGCATCCATACATGCTGCATTGTCATACTTGCCGACCAGCGATTCTACGCGGTAAATTCTTCTGTCCAACGCTGGTTCAGGGACAGATACGATAGCCCTCGACATCTTGGCGCGACGCTGGTAAACTTGGAGTGTTCGTCTGGAGTTCTCTGCTGAATGCGGTGTGCTTCGATGCTGCAAATTCTCTGGAGACGCTGCAACTTCCAAATTGAACTAGTCCGTCATTCTCGTGCTGTTGATCTTCATGCAAATTATGGCATCCGTTGTCACGCGCGGAGTTGATGAGACTCCATAATGGCAATTAATTCTTGCTATCCTTCGAGGCTGTGATAATCGTGCGATCAATCGCGTGCCTGTATGTAATCTGACAGTTGCTGACGGCGTCATGGGAAGATGAGCGGACTCGACGACTGAGGGAACTGCGGGTGATGGCAAATGATTACGGTACGATTACTGTCTATTATGGTAATTTATGAACAAATCTGAGCGATCCTACGGACTGACAAAAGGACTGACGGAAATGACCTGGACTGACACTGGCACGAGGATGGATCCTACGTGAACGACATGCTGGACTGGCGTGGCGACATGCTGGACTGGTGTTGCGACACGCTGGACTGGCCCGCCCCGACCCCAGTCAGTTGCGGTGCGGTTCCTGCAACTGACTGGTTATTTGACTAATGACGTATGAATGGACAAGACTACCTACACTCAACCTGGTTGCGGGAGAGTTATTCAACTACTCTACTCTACGGGTGCTCTCGGTTGCGAGAGTTATTGCTGAAAAGTGAGAAGGTACCTACTCCTGGGAGGGTTTCAGGCGTGCGCCATTCACCCACCCAGGAAGAACTGTGCCGTCCAGCTATGCCAACCGAATGGCGCCTGAGTCGCGGATCTCGATGACAAAGTACGGTCCCAACCAGTGCATCTGGAGCTTGCCTGGAAACTTCTGGAACCGGCTGTCGTAGAAAAGAACTTTGCCGCCAACTTGGAAGGCCTTAGTTTTGATGTGGCGGTCGTGCCACGCTTTCTGCCTGGCCTTCTAAACCTTCTGGTGGAATTCCGCGAGGAATCGGGCCTCATCCAGCTCCTGTAGCTCCTGGAGGCGTTCCCGAAGTGATGCCTCTTCTAAGAATTGAAGGGACGTTGCGATCAAAAGACTGGGTACCGTGAACTCGGCGGGAATCACAGCTTCCCGGCCATACACCAACTGGAATGGCGTCTGGTTGGTCAAACGTTTCACTGTGGTCCGGTAGGCCCATAGGGCCGCTGGGAGGCGCTCATCCCAATCGTCGCGCTGAGCGTTGCAGATTTTAGTCAAGCCCTTCTCAAGAATCTTGTTGAAGGCTTCCACCGTACCATTAGCCTGTGGGTGGTATGAGCTACTTTTATGATGCTGAATCATAAATGTGTCTAGTAGTGACTTGACCGTGGCATTAATGAAATGCGTACCCTGATCGCTGGTTAAGCTCCGTGGGCAGCCAAAGCGGCTAATGATGTGTTCAAAGATGAACCGGGCAGCGGTCTCTGCCGAGCAGTCGCATACCGCTGCTGCCTCAGCCCACCGTGTGAGGTAATCCATTGCGGTAATGATGTACCGGGCTTTGGAATGTCGAGCGATTGGTGCGATGGGGCCCACGAAATCAACAGCCCACTTTTCAAATGGCCGCAACACATGCACTGGGTGTAGCGGAAGCTCGTCCCGATGTGAAGGCCTTCCCGTCTGCTGGCAAACATCGCAACGCTTCACATAGGCCTTACAGTCTGCATGTACCGGCGGCCACCACCGGCCAGCTTGAAGCACCTTCCTTGCAGTAGGTTTCGCACCCACATGCCCCCCCGCAACACCATTGTGACATTACCACATCACTGCTTCCCGTTCATGGTCGAGAACACACCTGCGCAACACCTCATCAAGCCCCAGTTTGTACAGCTTCCCTGCAATCAATTGGTAGTCGGCCGCCCGGACAACCAGGTGGCGTTTCTGAAGCGGGTGTAATCCTCAGGGCACTGTCTCGTGGTCAGATATGTGGCAATGTCAGCCAGGTAATCTGGTACTGCTTCAACTCGGAAGAGGTCAGCATCCAGAAGCTGATCATCCACCGGGCCTTCATTCTCCCCCGTCTCCAACCTGGATAAGTGATCGGGACCAACATTTAACCTACCCGGCTTGACAATCACCTCAAACGTGAACTCCTGAAAAAGTAGAAGCCATCGACAGATTCTTCCTTCCAACACAGGCTTATTTACCAGATATTTCAATGCCGAATGGTCCGTGAAAAATGTAAATTTTCCGCCCAGAAGATAGTGGCGGAACTTCTGGAGAGAGTACACCATCGCCAACGCCTCCCGCTCGGTCGTGGTGTAATTCTTCTCTGCATTCGATAACCGTCGGCTAGCGAAGTATACGGGGTGGTCAACTGTCGTTTCCTCGGGTTGCGCCAATATAGCTCCAAGTGCAATTCCGGACGCATCAATATGCACATGGAACTGCTTATTCCAGTCGGGATGAACAAGTATGGGTGTCGTCGCCAACTTCTCTTTCAATGTGTCAAGTTCCTTCTTGCACTCCACCGTCCACTCAAACGCTTCTGACTTCGCAACAGTTTCTCCAGGGGGGCCGTAATTTTGGCGTAGTTGCGGATAAACCGCCTGTAGTATCATGTGTGCCCGAGCAGTGCCTGCAACTGCTTCACGGTCTCGGGGGTATCCATGTGGACGATGACCGCGACCTTGGCAGGATCAACGCAGACCCCTTGCTTGCACACCACGTGGCCCAAGAGTGTGTCGAATGGTACTGCAAAAATAAATTTCTTCAAGTTCAAGGAAATCTGCAGGTGGCGACACCGGTCGAACATAACACGCAATAGGGAGGCGTGTTTCTTCAGCAGGCTGTAAACAGTCCAGTCGTCCATGTAGACTTCCAGGAACTTGTGAATGTACTCCTGGAAAGCAGCAATGACAATCCGGGAAAACACAGCCGGTGCATTCTTCAGACCAAGCGGCATAATGTGGTATGCGAATGATCCCCACTCAGTGGTGAATGTCGTCTTTGCTTTATCTTCCTCGGTGATGCGCACCTGATGGTAGCCCGAAAACCCATTAGTGAAGGAATAAGCTTTGTTTCCCGCAACATGATCTAGAACTTCATCGCTGAAGGGAGTGGGAAACGGGTCATGGATACAAGCATTTTTCAAGCTCTGGTAGTCTACACAGACCCAGATCTCCGCTTTGTCCTTCTTGTTATGGATGACAATCTGACTCACCCATTCCGCTTCTTCTACTGGAAAGATGAGACCTGCAGCTAGCATCTTGTCAATCTCCATCTTGACCTTCTCTTTGATACGTGGATTCAACCGGTAGGGTCGGTGCTTCACCGGCCTGGCCCCCGGTTTCAGTGTGATGCGCATCTCTCCCAGATCCCCCTTTATCCCCTTCAGGTCCGCAACTGAGGATGGAAACAAATCTTCATATTCCCGGAGGAGGCTGAAAATTTCTTTTGTTGTCTCCTCATCCCAGTAATCTCCCACCATTGCGAGCTTAGGTTTCTCATCCGTGCCAATGTTCAGTCTTTTTGTCTTGAGCGGCTGTAAATGGACTCCTTCAGTCGTCGGCTCTTCACTGATGCTCCACTCTCCTTCCATTTCATCAAAATAGAGATGCCTGAGGTCCTCCAAACTATCGTCCTCTGGATCGCCATCAATCCGGTGACAGACCAACTCGCGCCGGACCTCAGGTCGTGACACAGCCGGGCCCTTATCAGGCTTAGGCTGGCGGAAAAACAAGACCTCCTTGATCGCCTGTAGGGCCTGAGACTCCTGCGATGTCTCCCCTTCGAACGAGAAGCTCAAAACGAACTTGTCCGCAACTGCCTGCCAAGAGCAGGTCTCCCGTTTCCGCTCTTCCTCCAGGTACCAGGCCTGGGGAATGGTGCCTAAGGAATGGACAAACCTGTGGACCCACAGCTCCTCAGGGTACCGTGAGCTCCGCCACTGTTCTTCGCAGGCCCGCAAGTGGTGTCGCGGGTCTGAATTTTTATGATACTTGAGCGTACTGGAGGGTCCTTCATCCTCTTTAAAGCGTGCCTGCAGAGCCTCCACCACACACTCCCATCGCAACAGAGTGTTGCGGTGATTTTTCCACCATCGAGACGATGTTGACTGCAAGGCCACATCCAAAAGGGCCATCCGGCTTTCAGCTGGGACCTGATCTTCCACTTTGGCAATAAAAGTATTGACCGCTTGCATGTTTGATAATGTGGGATATCCGCGGATCTCAGTCCCTACCTACCGGACCTGAGCGATAGAGGCACATCTCCGCGTGGTGGTCTCGTATCCCCCTTGCTGCCAGTCTTCCCAAGCGAGTTCGGAACCGAGCTCCGAGCTCTATACACTCCGCCAACTGACAGAGCCAGTTGCGGTCGGGTTAATATAATCGTCCCGCTTCCCTGCAGTCATCTGATAGAGATGGTTCATTATCTGAGCATCCTCCCGATTGTCCACTGTTTCTGTATATTTCGGGCCCTGATACGGGTCGAGAGGCTGGGTAACTCGTACCTCCCCATCCTCAAAGATCATCAGCTCCTTCTTGAGGTCGATGATGGCGTAATTCTCAAAAGCCCAATCAATGCCGAGTAAAGCAGGATAGGGATCCTTGTCGCCCATGATATCAATAACCTCAAAATCGGTGTATGTCTTCACCCCCGCAACGTCGACTTCGACTCCCTCGAGCCGGTCGATTGGTAAAATGCAGTACTGGTTCGCCATCCTGAGTTGGATTGGCGAGTAGGCTAGCCGTGGCCTTCCAAGAGCCTCCCATGTCTTTCGTGGCAGTATATTGACGTCGGACCCCAAGTCCAACATGGTGTCGCTGATTTGGAACCCTGCGACCTGTGTGTTAAGCCGAAATTCTTTGCCTGTTCGTTGCTTTTTCTGCTTGACACGTTGCACGTATTGAGGGCTAGCGTCCACCGGATCTCTGGGTTCTGTGCGCCCCTGCAGCGCTCCATCCAAAGCATGCTTAAGCTGCTACCGCAGCTCAGCGTTATCAACAATCCTGAGGAATAGCCGGAGCCAATCCTCGACCACAGTATCTGCGACGTTCTGCGCACTGGATTCTGGCCGCCTGGGCTCCTCCAACCCTCCCTCGTTCTACAACTGGGCGAATGCCTCAACCGCCTCCTGAAAATACTTCCTCTGGACTTCGGGCCTGATCAACTTCTTTGGGGATGACGACCGAACCACTCGTGCTGGCTCCTTCTCGTGGGCATCCTCTCCAGTCTTCTTTCCACCCCGCGTTACTATCGCGACGTTCTGCATGTCAGGGATTGCGGCCCCTCGTGGTTCTGAGTTTATCAGATTCGCTCCCCTCTGCCTCGCCCGTTCTTCCCACTTTTTGATGAGCTCCGGACAGTCTTCTGTAGCATGGGCGTTGACCCGGCACTGGGAACACCAGGGTCGTCGCGGAAGGGGACATTCTCGAGCCACATGACCCTCCTGGTCACAGTTGTAGCATTTTACCGGACCGCGTCCGCCTGTTCGGCCTCCCCGCAAGCCGCCACCTCTTCCCCTTGGAGCCTCATTCACCCTGTACGAGGGACGATCCAATTGATCCGCAAGTGCGTCAAGCGCCCTGCACTGCTCAGTGTTGTGAGTCTTAGACACACAGAATTCGCAGTATACATTATTCGGGACCGTGGAGTACTTCTGTAATATCGGGCACATCCGAGGAGGATGCCCCATCGTCTGGCAAATCTCACAGTACTCTGTGGTGGAGGACCCCAGTTGCGGTGGGAACCCCGCAAAGGTCTGCTGTGGCTGGTAGACTCCCTGCGGGTTCATCCCCACACCACCCCCTGGTGGTGGACCCCCCTAGATTGCTGAGACCGATGGTCCTACTCCTGTGCCGCGCAACCGAGGACATTCGGTTGCGACGTGGCCCTCGACCAGACAATGTGTACACCAAACATTCGGTCGCGTTGGTCTCACCGGCTGAAGTTCCTTGAGCTTTTCGGTCAAGCTGGAGATATGGTGTTGCAAACCTACCAAAGAAGGTTCTTGCGGGGCCACCCCCCCCGATATTCCTGGGGGTAGCCCGCCATGGCTTCAATATTCATGGCCTGCTCCAAAGCATCCTGCAGATTATCAATCTTCTGCTGAGTAAGAGGGGTTCGTGTCAAGGGGAGCAGAGCCTTGATGAACTAGTCCCTCTGGTGGTTTGGATCGATCAGGTAGCTGAGTTTCCCGATCGCGTCCTTGAATCGCCGCATCAACTCCCACGCGGTCTCACCTTCCTTCTGCTTAATTTCCCACAACTCGGACAGGCCCTGCTGGTCTGTCTGGGGAAGCTTGAATTCGCGGACAAAATCCCGCTTCACGTCCGCGATTACAGGGTTAGGGTGCGCCTCGGACCACTTGATGAACCAACGCAGAGCTCTTTCTCTGAGCGTGGTTTGAAACTCTATTAACTTCCCTGCATCCGGCGTCTGTCGAGCCCTCCAGATGGCTTCGCACAGATACCAGTGTTGTTCTACGTCGTCGTTGCCCCGACCAGAGAACTCTGGGTACCGGGTGAAAGATCCAGCCATGTGTACTTGCGGAGAATTAACCAGGATAAAACCTCCCGGTCCTGGTTGCGTAACGGTCCCTCTAGGGAAAATACTACTACTAGTAACGCTGCTATTACTGGGCGTTACCGACGCTGCTGAACTACTGTATGACTGACTTAATGCTTGTAACTGAATAAAAATATTTCTTAAAGGTTGATAAAGTACCAGGGGAAGGTCGGTATCCTGGCCATGCGGAAGGTGGGAAGTAGCGCTGCCTGGAGGGGTGGGTGACGTCTGATCTTGAAACATCTGCTGCATCACGCCGTGCCATTCATCATCGGAACTCTCTTCGGGCTGCATCTTTCCGTTATCTTCGCTAGTCACGATCTCTCTTCCTCGCATTGCTGGGCTCCCATGAACCCACTGCACTTCCGCTGCTGTCCCGTCTTCTTTCTGGGTATCCAAACCCATAATTCCCGTCCTCTGAGGCACCTCCTTATGATTCTTCCTCTCGATCTCTCTTCTCTTCAAATCTCTCATTACCCTTCTTTGCCACCTATCGGCGATCTGTGCCTGCCGATGCACACGTAGCTCCCACAACTTGCATGTGGCCTCAACGTCCATCCCCCGCTCCCCACTCTCAGAGTCTACACAGCATCGGTCCCCTCAATCCTTCCCCCAATACGGGTGGTTTACACTTCCATAATCGTTTTGTGGAATTCAATCAATCCTTCGTCCACCATCAGGGCTTTGATCCACAGCGGGATCTCCTTCAACAGCTTCCCCCTCAGCCCTGAGTGAAAAATAGCCTCGGCCTTCGAGAAGGATTGGTAGCACTCGGCAGCAAACTCCACAGTGTATTCTTCCAACGTGGTCCTTACCCAAAAGTCCACTGCGCGAGTTAGTTCAGTATCTACCCGATGCAGTGCCACGAGGTCGTCGTGCGTCCACCTGCGGTTTATCTTCCGCAAGCCTTCTTGGGGCAGCATCGCTCTTAACCTCCGCAACCAATTGTAAAAGTCCGTAGGGAACCTTCCCCAAAAAAATTTGTACGTATCACTGGCTGAATCAGAGAAAAGAACGAGCTCCTTCATCGCCGCCTCCTTTTTCTTTGTCAGCTTTGCTTGCTGAGCAATGAACTGGTCAAGATGATCATCCCACCATCGCCATATTGCTCCTTCAAAAATCCTCGATACCATGATCTAGATCCCCTCAGAACATGCAGGTCCCAGCAACGGAACCATTTGTTGGCGAGAAGTCAGGTCTCGCGGACAAGACCCAGGTTCAAGAGTTGTGGCCAACAAAGGGGTCTGGTGTAGTCTAGGAACACGCCGGCATTTCCACCCCGCTCAGGAGAGCAGTGCGTCTCACCCGAGGCGTGCCGCGACCACATGCAAAAGGGGATGAGATCACGGGCAAGGAACAAACCCGCAACTAAAGAAAGACGGTTCATCCATTCATATACAAAGTTATATGCGCAAGATCACTTAATAAGCATTCAGACATTCATAAATAAAATTTTAAACCAACATAAATGCATTACATGCACATGAACACCTTATTGAGACAACAACCTTCCATTGTATTAATCTCTTGGCCCAATACATGATTACATGGCAATCTTCCTGTTAGCTCACAAAGCTGATACAGATGAATCTCAGGATAGAAAAGTAGAATAGAGAAGATAAGAAACCATATGAAGCACATGCATGAATCCTCCGCAGCTGCTCTACGCGTCCTTCCTGGTCTCTGGCTTTGCGACTTCTTCAGTACGCATTCAACTCTCAGCATTTAACCAACCTTTTTAGCCGGGTGACTGTTATTTATTCACCCGCCCTCGCAACTATCGGCTCCTCTGCGTCTTTACTTCGGCTTCTCTCAGCTTCTCTTCTGATGTCTGCGTGTTCCACTTTCTGTTTTCTGTTGTGTTTCCTTCATCTGCACTTGTCTCTGTTCTATCTCCAGCTATCGAGTGCTTTCGCGCCGCCTTGGTAGCTCCGTAACTCCTGGTAGTTGCGGCGCGGTCGCGGTTGCCATGTGTATTTATTCCGCAACTCAAAAAGGGTCAAAACTCAAAATTTCTTGGCCAAGGTTCCAAAATTTAAACAAAAACAAGGGCCCCAACACAGACCATGAGTCTGCAACCATACTTGGGTCCCACAACAACTTATAACATAATTTCCGCCCGTGCTGCTTTACTTGCAATCCAACAGTGGTCGCAACACCTCAACCTGTCCTGTGAAATCCAATGGTGGTCGCAAAAGTTTTACCCCCATGGTTTAACACGAATTTTTTTTGCGAAATAGTTGGATTTGGAATACCACCTGGGCCACGTGTCGATCACCGAACCATACAACATTTTTTTCAGAAAATATCTTACCACTTATTTCTTTTGCTAAAACCACTGGTGGATTCCCGAAACCACATTCACTGTTGTTGCATGGTTTCGTTACCTCATGGTTCCACCATCCCTTCTATTACGTCTACGCCATCGTTCCATTCGATTTCATAGCTCTACATAACAATGAATCATCACTTCTACTGCGATATGGAATATCAACCTTCCATTGCATGTTTGGGGTTCTAACCTCCATCCTCTCGCAAGCTTCTGTTCCTTCAACCCAAGGTTCCATTCATGTGTGCATTACTCCGATTCATTTTTTTTGTTCATCACAATCTCATTTCCATCGCAAATAAACCCTTTCACCTTTGCTTCTAAATTCATTGTTCTGCATTGATCCGTTGTATTCAGTTCCTATGCATGACTGTGCATGTCAGTGCATGACTATTGCTCTGCATGACCGTTTCACTGCATGACTTGTTTCTCTCCATGACTATTTCATTGAATGACTATTTCTCTGCATGACTGTGCCCTTTCAACCTCACTACTCTGCCTCTAATTCCTCTGATGCTTCTGCTACCTGGGCTGCCTCTTGCCTGTCTCCTCACTTGCTCTAGTTCTTTTGTGACAATATTTGTTGATTGATCTCCCCCTGGAATGATGCTTTCTTTTCATGTCAGAGAGTAACTTCCGTAGACACTACTCTTAGTTTGTCTCTTACATATTCGAATGGTTCTTTAGCAAGGGGTTTTGTGAATATGTCTGTTGTTTTTTCCTTTGTTGGTACATATTCCAGCTTTACTACTTTCTGTGCTACTTGTTCTCTGAGGAAGTGGTACTTTATTGGGATGTGCTTTATTTTTGAATGAAGTACAGGATTTTTTGATCTACTTATTGCACTTATATTGTCACATTTGATAGAAATAGGTTCATCAATGCTTACCTTCATGTCTTGGAGAGTTTGTTTCATCCACATTACTTGTGTGCAGCATGCTGCTGCTGCTATGTATTCTACTTCTGTTGTAGATGGAGAGATAGAAGTTTGCTTCTTGGTTAGCCATGCCACCAGACTTTTTCCCAAACAGAATGCTCCTCCACTTGTGATTTTCATGTCATCCACACAGCTGGCCCAATCTGCATCTGTATATGTTGTCAAAGCGAAGCTTTTTCTTTCTGGATACCATAGCCCATAATGTGTAGTTCCTTGTAGATATCTGAATATTCTCTTGATTGATAGTAAGTGATTTTTTTTTTGTGCTACTTTATATCTTGCCACAAGTCCTACTGCAAGAATAATGTCTCATCTAGAGGCAGTTAGGTACAACAGACTTCCTACCGTGGACCTGTCATGTCTTTGTTCTATATCTGTAGATCCATCATTAGCACATAGCTTGCACCCAGTGATCATGGGAGTTGACACAGGTTTGCAGTATTCCATTTGGAACCTTTTCAACATATCTCTTAAGTATTTTTCTTGTGAGATGAATTTTCCTATGTTCTTTTGTTGAATTTGAAGTCCTAAATAGAAGGTGAGCTCTTCAATCATAGAAATCTCAAATTCTGATTTCATTTCTTCAGAAAATTATTTTGTTAACTTCTCTTTGTTGCTACCAAACATGATGTCATCTACATATACTACTACAATTAGGATTTCATTTTCATTAGCCTTTATGTACAAATTTCTGTCTACTCCACCTTTCTTAAAACCTTGTTTTTGAAAGTATTTGTCCAGCCTTGAATACCATGCATGAGGAGCTTGTTTTAGCCCATATAAGGCTTTCTTTAATCCACACACATAGTCTTATTTATCCGTTAAAGAGAATCCTTCAGGTTGTTCCATGTAGAATTATTCCTCTAGATCTCCATTTAGGAAGGCAGACTTCACATCCATTTGATATACCTTGAACTCATGATAACATGCAAAGGCAAAAAACATTCTGATTGCTTCCATTCTGGCTACAGGGGCAAAGGTTTAATCATAAGCAAGACCTTCAATTTGTGAATATCCCTTGCATACAAGTCTGGCTTTATTTCTGATTACCTGTCCTTGTTCATTCACGTTATTCTTGAATACCCATTTTGAGCCAATGAAATTTTTCCCAGTGGGTCTTGGAACTAATTCCCAGGTATTGCTCTTCTCAATTTGGTCCAATTATTCATTCATAGCATTCACCCAATATTTGTCTTTTCTGGCTTCTTCAAACTTCTTCGGCTCTATTTGTGATAACATAGCTAGGTATACTTCTTCTGTTTATTCAGAAAGTTGTCTTCTTGTCTGGAGTCCCACATTCTTTTCCCCAATGATTTAATCTTCTGGAGGATTCTTTTGAGTGTGTCTTGATGGAAATTTTGAGTTTAATTCAGTATCTTCTATTGTCTTGCTCAATTCATCATTATCTTGGTTCTCTTCTTCATGATCATCTAGTGGATTGCTGCATTCTGTGTTTCTTGTTATGTTTGGTAGATCTTCATCAAATCTTACATCAATGATTTCCACAATTTTGTGTAGTGTTTTGTTGTAGCACCTGTAACCCTTACTTTTTGATGCATATCCTACAAATATTCCTTCATATGCTCTTGCATCAAACTTTCCCATATTTTCATCATTAATTTTTAGAAACACTTACTTCCAACAAATCTAAAGTTCTTGATTGATGCTGGTTTACCATGCCATAGTTCATAAGGAGTCTTCTCACAGTTTGGTTTTAGATGAGCTTTGTTAATAATGTGAACAGCTATGTGTACTGCTTCTGACCAGAAGGTTTGGGGAATGTTACTTTCTTACATCATAGCTCTGGCAATCTGTTGTACTGACCTGTTTTGTCTCTCTTCCATTCCATTCTGTTGAGGTGTACCTAGAATTGTAAACTGTTGTTTTATCCCATGCTCATTGCATAGGTTTGCAAAATCATAGTCTTTGAATTCACCTCCTCTGTCTGATCTGATGCACTTTAGCTTGCGTCCTGTTTGATTTTCTTCCAATTCCTGAATATCTTGAATTTATCAAGTGCTTCTGATTTATATTTTAGAAATTCAACCCATGTCATTTTGGAAAAATCATCAATTATCAACATGAAACAAGTCTCTCCACTTGGTGCTTTAGTTATTGAAGGTCCACACAAGTCCATGTGTACTAGTTGAAGTGGCCTACTAGTTGATAATTCATCTTTGGTCTTAAAATATGTGCGGGTCTGTTTGCCCAATTGGCAAGCTTTACATATGGTATTTGAAGGCTTCTTTATTGCTGGCATATCTTTGACTTCACTTTTCTTGCTCAGACTGATGATGTGGTCAAAGTTAAGGTGTCCCAACCTTCTATGCCATAACCATGATTCCTCAGGTTTTCTTAGGTGGCATGCTTCATTCTCCTCTTTCACTATGTAGACATTACTTTCTGTTCGAATACCTTTGATCAAGGTCTTTCCTATGTTACTTGATATTACTTCACAGTCTTGTGCTCTAAAAATAACTTCACAGCCTTTATCACACATTTGACTGACACTAAGTAGATTTGCTTTCAGCCCATCCACAGATAGTACATCTTGGTCCTTTCCTCTTCCATTATCCAGACTGACTAAGCCTTTTCCTTTGATTTTCCCTGCTTTATCATTGCCAAAATTAGCATTTCTAGATTTATTTTCATCAAAGGTTATAAAATTACTTCTCTCTCCAGTCATATGCTTTCAACATCCACTATTCAAATACCATTGGATTTATGATCTTGGGCTATTAGAGCTAGGTCACATTTATTCACCTTCTTTTTCCACTATATGCATCCTTTTGTTTGGTTCATTTTCTGAGATGATGGACCACATTATCTGAGAGGACATTGGGAAGACATATGTCCAGTTCTATGGCATACACAGCATTTGATCATATTTTTAGCATAATTATGAGTATGAGTAAAATCTCCATGATTCATAAACCTCCTTGAGGTTTTTAACATAAGTCTTTCTCCATATGTTCTGCACTTTATGACTTTATGTCGAAATTCATTACAGTAAAAACAATATGCATAAAAACAATTTACATACCTGATGAAGGGTTGTCTTTTCCATTTGTTTGCTTGAGGTAGTCTTTTCACTATTTTCATCCTTTGCCAGTTTGAATCGATTCTCCTTGTATGACAGTATGCAACAATATGTGCCAGTTTGTGGCAAGCATAACAAGTGACATTTTTCATAGGGTGGAAAATCTCCTTGGATAGCTTCCAAATTTGATATATTCAAGAGTATATGAGCCTTTTTCAGTTGAACTTTTATTTATTTAATTCTTTGTCATTTGAGGTTCCTTCTTGTTTCTGTTTACTTCATTGCAGGTTTCTTCTTCTATAGGAACCTTCTGAGCTGCTTCATTATCCTTATCAGATTTTACAAAATTGATATTTCTGTTTTTCTTTTCTTTGCCTTTTCTTGATTCTCCTTCATAGCCTATCCCAGTTTTTATCAGAGGAGATCTTTGAGCATCTAGAATTTCATTCAACTTATCAGAGCTTGTCATTTGAGGAGTATTCATTAATAATTCCCTTTGGGATTTTTCTAATTTCTTTCTCAACACACTACTTCTTCTTCCAATTTCTCTTGCTTCTGAATTTTATCTTTAATTTTCTTAAGTAGAGTGTCCTCTACCTTCTTGGCTTCTTCAAGCTCTACTTTCAACTGAATGAGGTCCTCTAAGTTTTGTTCTTCTCTTACATATTTGAGGAGAATGTCTTTCTATTTTCTGCACTTTAGTTTAAGTCTGTCTATTTCCTCCAGAGCACTTCTTAGCTCCCCCTCAAGATCAACTTCACCTTCTTCCTCATCTTCTAGAAGGAATCGTTCAAGTTATTCTTTAGCCATCAATACAAATTCAAAGGTTCCTTCTTCACTTGAGGATTCATCTGAGTCTTCAGATTCATTTCTGTCTTGCTAAGCATAAAAATATTTTCTATTGAATCTCTTCCCTTTCTGCCAATTCTTTGGTATGGTTTTCTCTGATTCTTGAGTCTGATTCTTTGTTTTCTTATGAGGACACTTAGAAGCATAGTGTCCAACTCTTCCACAGTTAAAGCATTTAAATGGAAGTTTACCTTTATATTTACCTGAGCCTCTATCCAATTTTCTGATAAATTTGGCCTCTTCTTCGTCAGAGCAAGAGTATATATCTTCTTTTTCTTCTTTCTTATTCTCTGTCTTAAAGGCTGCCTCCCTCACATTTGACTTCCTTTGTGGTAGTCTCATCTCATAGGCTATTAGATTTTCAAGTAATTGGTTCATGGTCAAATTTTCCCAATCAATTGTTTCTTCTATGGCAGAAACCTTGGGATTAAAGCTAGAAGGTAAAGATCTTAGAATATTTTGAACAATTACACTTTATTTTATGGTTTCTCCTAGAGCCTTCATCTTATTTACAATTTCTGCAACCCTTAAAAAGAAGCTAGCAATGTCTTCATCATCATTCATTTTTATATTTTCAAACTGAGCTCTATAGACTTGAAGTTTGGCTATCTTCACCTTTTTGTCTCCCTCATGGATGTTTTCTAGTGTATCCAATATTTCTTTGGTAGTCTTGCTGTGCATTACTTTGATAAATTTTATCTCACACAGTCCACTTAAGAGTGCATTCATGGCTTTTGCATTAGCTACAAAGTCTTGTTTGGCCTCTTTCTCTGAGTCAGTCTCCTTTGGGGCATATCCTAGTTCCACAGCAGCCCAAACCTCTATTCGTAGAGACATTATGTACGTCCTCATTCTTATTTTCCAGAAGGCATAATTTTTACCGGTGAACAAAGGGGATTTATTTCTTGAGAAACCTTCTAGACTAGCCATCATGGGGTCCTAGGATCTCCTTCCAGTTGTTAAGCTGATATAGAAGGAACCTGGCTCTGATACCAATTGTTGGATCCTTGGTTAAACTAAGGGGGGGGGGGTGAATCAGTTTGATGCAGTCATGTTCTTATTAAAGTTTATTTTATACTCATTCACATCATCATTATGAAATCAACTTAATATACAATGGAATATAAATCTTAATAAATGAGCAACAGGTATTAAGTAGAATAAATATCGAGTATCAACACATAATCATCATGCATATAGAAATCAGATATAAGTGGAAACCCATAAAGGGAGAAAACCACATCTTATTATTGTTGTGATGCAAAGGCAAGCTCCAACTCCCTCTCAACACTAATTTTCTGTAGGCTCCAACCTACATGAGGCTCCTACCTCAATTCTGCAAGCTACAACTTGCAAGGAAGCTCCAACTCCCAGCTATTTTCTACAAGATCCAACCTACAGGAGGCTCCAACCTTAGTCAGCTACAATTAACATCTATCAAGCTACAACTTGATATGGAAGCTCCAACTTCCTCACTCTTTCAAAATCATATGCTGATTTACCTTGGATATCAGCTCTGTTCTATTCCTTCTTCACTGTTGTCCTCCATCTTTCTTATCTGTCTTATATCTTCTTTGATTCTTCATAGCATCTCTATTTGCTCCTCCTTCTTCTTATCCTCTCTGCCTCAATTCTGCATTCTCTAACCTCTCTATGCATATCTATGAGATATAATTGATAGAGTTCACCTCTTGACTGTTTGTATTCTACAGATAATTTGGAGTGAAACGCCATGACTCTTTGACTTCTGCCTTCTCATTCCTTTGTCTAGGTCATTTAGAAAAAAAAATATAACAACATGTACAAATTTCAATATTACAGTGGGATATTTATTTTCCTCTTGAGACTTGCCTTTGCATCACAAAAAATATAAAAATAAATAAAACTTTACACTTTCAGTTACAATAAGGACTTCTATTCAGCCCATTTAGTTTTTTGCTCACGGTGGGCTTGACTTTTTTGCTGCTGTAGTGTAACAAAATCACATTTTCATTCCTGTGCATTTCACATTCTGATTCTGCAATTCTGAATCCCTTCATTGTGCACCTCTTCAAATCTCCAATCTCTGTTTACCTCTGTCAAACCCACATTCTCCAAGTTCACTAGGCATGCATTAATGTTTTAAAACTGGCAGTTGTATCAATGCTGAAACTTTCTTTTTCCATCACTATGGTAAAATCCTGTATAAGGAGTTCATTTTATGGAAGTTCCCAATCAATATTTTCTTTGCCTTAATCTTCAACGTAAATCTTCGGCCAACACAGAAACTGAAGGTTAGACTTTGGTTTAACCAGTGTGCCTACAACTCTTCGCCCTTAGCATTTCATACAAATTCAGACTTTGATATATATATAAGGAAAATGGGGCCCATAGTACTTCAAATTTTATTTAAACCAAAAGCCCAATGCACCTTTAACCTTTTTCTTTCTCTGGGGCCCACATATATAATGGTTCTCTTCAGTATTCATCCTTGAATTGGTTTAAAACATAAACCATCGCACCAACGCACATATATTAATAGTCTTAAAGTTCGACATATCAACACCCCAGTTCATACATTAATCTGAACTGCAAAACATGTATTATCACAAAGAAATCTTTAATCTTCTTAACTCATACCACGTTCAACTTTGTTTAACCCACAAAATTTGCATATATATGTTAACAATTAATTGAACGTTCGGGTCCCACAATAGTTATTAACACATGTCATCGCACAAACTTTATAACTCACCAACATATATCAGACCACGAGTCCGAAACCATACCTGGGTCCCACAACAACTTATAACTTAATTTCCGCCTGTGCTACTTTACTTGCAATCCAACAGTGGTCGCAACACCTCGACCCATCCTGCGAAATCCAACGGTGGTCGCAAAAGTTTTACCCCCACGGTTTAACATGAAATTTTTTTACGAAATAGGTGGATTTGGAATACCACCTGGGCCATGTGTTGATCACTGAACCATATCGCATTTTTTTCAGAAAACATCTTACCACTTATTTCTTCTGTAGAAAGTGGAACGATGGCAGATTCTCGAAACCATATTCAATGTTGTTGCATGGTTCTGTTACCTCATGGTTCCGCCATCCCTTCTATTACGTCCGTGCCATCGTTCCATTCGATTTCATAGCTCTACATAACAATGAATAATCACTTCTGCTACGATATAAAATATCAACCTTCCATTGCATGTTCAGTGCTCTAACCTCCATCCTCTTGTGTGGTTCTATTCCTTCAACCCAAGGTTCCATTCCTGCATGCATTACTCCAATCCATTTTGCTGTTCATTACAATCTCATTTCCATTGCATATAAACCCTTTCACGTTTGCTTCTAATTTCATTGTTCTACATTGATTTGTTGTATTCAGTTCCTGTGCATGACAGTGCACAGGCAATGCATGACTGTGCACGTCAATGCATGACTGTTTCTCTACATGACTGTTTCACTGCATTATTGTTTCTTTACATGAATGTTTCACTATATGACTGTTTCTCTACATGATCGTGCCCTTTCAACCTCACTACTCTGCCTCTAATTCCTCTTATGCTTCTGCTGCCTTGGCTGCCTCTTGCCTGTCTCCTTAGCCTATTTTCTACTTCTTCTTTCTTCTCCTTTTCCATAGTGATATAGTTCAGGTGTTGCTCCTTTCATCTCTTTTGCCATTAAATTTCAATATTTCCAACAAAGAGATGGATGGACAACTTTGTGCTGGACGACTTGTCAATGGTAGGTTTCTAAAGCACTACTCCTCTTAAATTTTACTAATTTTTGACTCCATTGTATATATTTCGTTTTATTGTGATGTTGTGCTAATAAATACATGGTAATCATCAAATTTGAGCCTTAGGAGAAGGCCATAAGAGTTTTAATAAGGCTTGGTGATTTTTAGAAGTTTTACTTAAAAAAAAGGATGGAACTGGAACTACATGTTCTTTATTGTACCATAGGGCCACACCATCCCAGTGGAGCCACTTTTATCACTCATTAGTTTTTAAACTTTCATTGATAGGTTCATACATGTCCTTCACCTAGGTTCATGTTGTCTGATAAGTCATTTTCATGAAAATTTTACATTTGGTGATGTCTACCTTAAGTTTAAAATCCACCTCTAACCATGTCATATCAGTCAAATCAACCTCATCTCATATAGTTTTCATCCCAATGCTTTTTGACCACAAAATATTCCACCTGTTAGTTTTTCACAATTTTATAGCGAATTATATGGAAAAATAGTAGATTTCACTACGCAACTGCCTAAAAGTTCCGTAGCGAATATGTCAGCAGTTAAATGGTTTTCCCTACAATACTGGGTTTTCTCTGCAGAAAGTGTTAGAGTGGTGTGAGATGTCAAATTTCGATAAGAAAAGTAAGGGGTTATGTCATTTTATTTTATTATGATGATTCCCAAACATGCATAGCCATATCTGCTATCATTATTGTCTTTTATGGTTACATGTGTCATGCTTAAACTCCGAGTTGTCAATTTACCTTTAAAACTTTACCCCAAGCTTCTCTGTGTCATTCAGTGTTCAATTATTGCATGTGAAGTATCTCATTGTCACTGTTTGAGAGCTGCTTCATCACGAAAAACAGGTTGTTGTTTGAATTTGGTTTTGCAGGTGTCATCAACAAGCAGGGAAAAAAAGAGTATAAAACATCATGGCATCGAAGAAGAAAACAAATAAGGGAGGTTATTGTGTAAGATATGAACCTATGGATTTGAAGTTGCTGAATGAAGACCCCATTTCTATTGAGGCTTTTAGGAAGAGAGGCTCCCTACAGTTCCGCCAGAAATTGCAGGGTGTCCATGCATGGGTATCCAAAGAATTTGCAACAAATTTTACAGGGACAACATCAAAAGTTTGGATCTTGAATTTTATAGTGTTTCCAAATATCATCTCCCAAGCTACATAAATTACTAGAAGTGGTGAATAATAGATCAAAGGCACAAAGTTCATAATGCAAGGTTGTGAAGAGTTTCTAAAGAAGGAGCACACATGAGCTGATATGACCAATGGCATCCTAGGGGTTATATGAAGGAGAATTATGCAAAGCTATTGCTCATGATCCCAAAATACTTCATGTGCGAAGGGAGATTCCACATGGTCTATTCCTATCATATTAAAGTCCTTCTACATTTTTTTGGTAAGAAACCACTTGACCTACCCTCTTTTTATACAGGAGTTTGGGAAAGATGTCAGATAAAGTTCGGGTCAAGACAGAGGGTAATGAAACATCAATATTTCACCATGGTCTGATAAAATTGTTAGCGTTGGAAGAGTTGAAAAGGTTAAATAGAGATTCGACCTCTTTTCTTTTTATGAGTCGGTATGAAGTAGATGCAGTGAATCCAAAGAAAGTTTCAAAGCCTAAAACTACTACATCGCCAACTGCAACAGAGGAGATTGATGAAGAAAGAAGACAATTCTTGTAGAGCCAATGGACATTGAAGTAGAACCTCTACAAGAAACTGATATCCCTCAGGCATCACCTACCAAACATAAACAAAAGATTATAAAACAAAGTAAAAAGAGGATGAAAAGGAGTCAGACATTGGCCAAAGGAAATATGGAAGATATACTACATGCAATAGATATTGAGGAGTCCCCAATAGTGTAAGAAGAAGATATTGAAGGTGATGGAAGAAAATTGAAGAAAGCTAGGTCTATCAAGAAGTTGGACTATCAAGGAGAGGATTCTAGCTTCATGTTTCATCCAAGGAAGCCAATGACTAAGTCACCGATTGCAAAGAAGGCCATGGAAAGCAAAAGAACAGAGAAATTCAGTGAAGGTATGCAGCCAGAAAATATCATATATTTATCTCCAGTAGTAGAAGAAGTTGTCACAATACAGAGAAAGGGAAAGGAGAAGATGGTTGGAAAGTTAGAAACTGAACTCCTGAAAAAACAACTAAGAGAAGAAAGAAAAGAAATACTTCAGTTGAATTTGGAAGCAGAGAAGCGCATGTCTGAAAAGGCTGAGTTTGATCAGATGATGAAAAAATGGGACTGTCAACTCTCAAAAGTTTCAAAATCTATGAGTAATGCTAAAAGACTGCTAAAAAGGACCCTTCGTCTAAGACTTATAGCCAAACATATCACGATGATGAATCTCCAATTGCAAGATGAAAATAGATCATTACAAAATCAAGTGGAAGACCTTTAGGAAAAAATGGACATGAGTCAAGATGAACTGGAGAAGAGTGGACCGAAATGAAAGTGATTGAAGAACCTAAAGGTCAACCTGTTGTTAATGAAGATTAAAATCCCAAAGACTGAAGAGTTGAGCTGAGACATTTTTGTTGAGGTTTATAGCTTGCAATTGACATAAATTTTTTCTTAGGAGATAAAATTTTGAATAAAGTTATAAATTCTACAAAAATTTTAAAGAAAGTTACAAATTGTGTAGTGAAAGTTACAAATTTGCATAGATTTGTTTTGGCCCTGACTGTTAAATTTGCGCAAATTGCGTAGCGAAAGTTACAAATTTGCGCAAAATTAAAGAGGGAGCTTGACTGTATTTAGATATTTTGACCTAATAAATTTTATTGACCAACAGAGGTGGCAGAACAAAGTGTGAAAAGACAAAAACCATCTCGTTACTAAACTATGCTATGAAACTGCCTAAAGATGCTCTATTTTGTAGCGAGGTGTTTTTGAAGGGTTTTTGAAGGTTCGAAGGGCATATGGAAGAATGAAAAGCTACCTAGAGGCATCCAAACAGATAAGGAGAAATCTGAACAAATATTCATCACTTGACATGTTTTGCACTCATACAAAACAACATGAAGATAAAATTATAGTTATTGTTGATCCTTTCCTACAAAATAGGACAACTATTACTAAATTCTTGGAAAGTACATTTATGTCTTATACCATGGAGAATTCCATTCGATCATTTAATTTTTATTAATGTAATGGTCCCATTATTATACTAAGTGGAGGAAATAAATTTAATTAGATTCCCATTAGGAGAGAAACTCTTAAAATTAATAGGTGTCTTTTTATGTTTCAGGAATAGAGTTGTCAGTTATGCTTAGCTGTCAGGATCAAGGTTTGATGATCTAGCATCCAATGTAAT
This sequence comes from Pinus albicaulis, assembly GCA_034641835.2. Lineage (NCBI taxonomy): Eukaryota > Viridiplantae > Streptophyta > Pinopsida > Pinales > Pinaceae > Pinus > Pinus albicaulis. The sequence goes on from CM076579.1 coordinate 948,678,055, forward strand.
GTAAAAGAGTCTATTTATAGAAAAAATATTGAATATCAAAGGGTTGGAGAGTATTGTACTACACTGTTATTTTTTGTAAAACTTTCAGCTTCAGTAATATACAATGGATGTTTTGGCCCTATTCACCTGGGATTCGAATTTAGTGTTCAATGAGTTACTTGTCTTGTATCTTTCATGTTTAATATTTGTATTTAGTTTATATCTAGTTACTCAGAACTCATGGAAACATGCTCTAACTTCCTTTAGATGTTAAACTATTTTTTTCTTCCTATATTGTGTATGTGTACCATCTTTCATTGAAACTTCCATTTGCCTCAGTTTCCACAAGAAGGATCATTTCATTGACTTGTCTGATGTTGACTCCATTTGCCCAATGGTAGAATTCCTTTACATTTTCTAACATTAATCAATCATAATCATTTTAAAATTATAGAGTTAGCCATCTAATTGAGTTTTCACTGAGAATCATAAGTTATCATGAGAGAGCCCTCTCAGACTGAACATGCTAATATTTAGTTCAAAGTTGGTTGAAACAATTTCTCTAAGTTTTCTGGTGGAGCAGCCCAACATGAATTCAATATAGAGATAAATTTTGGTGTGTCTTTCTGGAGCCTGAAGACATATTTCCTGAAGTTTGTGTGCAAAAAATGAAGCTAAACTCTTGGAGGAAGTAGGAGCTCAGAACTTTTCGAGGCTACAGAAACATCCTTGGTGACTCCACTACAAATTTTCAAGCTTAAAGGTGGCTTCAAGAAAAAAATATATATGAAGCAATCCAGATCCTAACCCACCTACCATTGCTGATAATCCAGAGAATATTCTCAGAGTCATTGGAAGCATCTCTTGAAAATAAGGTATTCCATCACATTCAAGAGATTTTTCCTATGAAATTATTCAAGGTCTCGAAGATAGGAAATTTGATGATAAAATTCAAGAATTTTTATTTGGGTCTTAGAGTGAAAATGAAATTACTTATATGATTCTAGATGTGCAAAGACTAGGCATTGATGCATCATCCCTACTATCCAAAAAAGAAAAAGAGGAATTCCGAGAAATAGTTACATCAGAACTACTATTAGAGAGGGAGTCTTTTGAAAAGTTAAAGAGCTAGATCCATTTGAATTCTAGTTGAAAATAAAATCTCATATACCTTTGCCTGAGTGGAGTTCATTTATATCTGGATTGCAAAGACCAACTACACCACCTCCTAATAGCTCATCTTCTCCTATTTTTTTTCCAAGAAATTAGAAACCAATATAATCTGTTGTCCTTTCTCATACCTCAGTTTATGTCATTATGGCTGGAAGTGCTCCACCTCCACCTCCTCCAGTTGCACCTACAATATATGCTCCACTTGTCCTCCCTGTTGTTCTTCATGACGTCCCAAGTAAATACTCATCTAGAATTAAAACCTTTGGGAGTGAAGAGGAAATAACAGTTGAGGAACATGTATATCAATTCAATGATTTCATTGACAGAGAGGGGCTAGACCATTAAGATGTTAAAATGAAATTATTTTCTCAAAGTTTCACTGGTGAAGTAAGAAAATGGTATAAAGCCCTAGCTCTACCAAGCTTGTGGAATTGGAACCAGTTTGAAGATAATTTTTTGAGAAAATGGGGGAATAGGAAAAATCCAATGCAAGCACCGACTAAATACAACAATTTAAAAAGAGCCTTAGATGAATCTATCCCATATATCTATAACAGGTTTAATAAAATCTATAACTCTATACCTTCTCATGTTAAACATCCCCCAAGAGCTGCTCAATTACACTATGCAGAGGCATTTGATTATGATTTCAATATTCTGCTTAGAGAAAGAGAGTCTGCTTCTCTAGAAGAAATGAAAAATGATGTTGTGAAGGTAGAAATGAACATGATAGTAGCAAAGAAATCTAAGACAGGAAAAAAAACTAAAATAAGAAGAGAAACCTTCATCCTCAGATGATAAGTTGGACTCTATGTTGAAGACCATGGAGAAACTCATGGATAGACTCGCCCTTGGAACCACTTCCTTACCTCTTGCACAACATGATCCAAAAATTAGACACCCATAGTTTGGGAGGCCTCAGAATCAGCAAAGACAAAGAGAAATCAGAAATCAGCCTAACCCTCAAGTGAGGTCTCCCTTTCAGTATAATTTGATTGATGAAGAAGAAAATCAACCTGAGTTTCAAGAAGATACTATCCACTGTCTAGATGAAGATATCTCTAGGATGTTTCTGGACAAGGAGTAACATGATGAGTCTGGTCATGATTTGAATAAATATGAGGGAAAATATGATTACCTAAATGGTTATCAACATGTTATATTTGAAATGCAGAAGCAGTACAATATTAGAAACATAAATGTTTCCATCACCACAAATAAAACTCAGGTAAACAAGGATGCTCTGAAAGAAGTAGAGCCCAAAAATGATCCACCAATTCCTCCTCCTACCAAAGAAAATGAAAATGTATCTTCTAATTTCATTTTAGAAAATGAAATCTCCAAAGCTAAGATTCCTGTCCCATTTGGAGAAATTATGAAGGTCAGTGAAGATGTTGAATTCTCAACCAGGAGATTCAAATATCCTTAATCTACAAGAAGACCATCCTACCATCTACCTAGGACCAAGGTTGGAATATGAGTAGAATGAAAAAGTCCCTCCCTTCTATGTCAGCCTTAATATCTATGATATGACCTTACACAATGGCATGTTGGATTTGGGGGCTTATCAGAACCTAATTCCTATGGTAATTATGGAGAGGATGGGTTTGGAGATCACTAGGGCATACAATTTTTTTTTTTTTTTTTACTCTAAAAGGATCCAATGCATAGGACTGATCAAAGATGTTGTTATTGGCTTGACATAACAACAAGGACATGACATAAATGTAGTATGAATTTAAAGGTGCCAATGGGAGATAATGATTTGAATTGTACCCATATATAGTAGGAAACTGCTTAGGTGTTGGATTTGTAAATATGTGTGATTTAAACTTAAACAAAAACAAAACAAAATAAATATATAAACATAACTACAAATATGCAGTAGAAATAACACTTCATTTCATTAATATCAAATAACTGAAGTAAAATAGAATGGAAATAAACTAGCTCAGGTGATGGTAGATTATATTTGAGAAGATATGTGGTAGCTACATCCCTCTGAACTATGTTACAATGAGGTTCAAGGGAATTTTTATTATTCAACAATGGGAGAAAACCCTAAAAAAACAAAATCCTAACCTCAAGAGATGGAACACCAAGAGTGTTTGGGCCCCATTGGGGTTAAATGGGCAACTTAACTTGGTCATATTATATTTTTTTGGCATGTAGAATACCTCATTGGAAATATCTCTTCGATTACTAGAGGATTTTTTGCATGGCCCCTTAGTCCTACTACGTACCTCAAAACAAAGTTGTTTTGAAGGTCAAAACTACTCTGGAAGTTCAGGACCCAAAAAATGGCTAGGAATAAAAATGTTGCTATAAAAAAGGAAATTGATGAGACCGAGTGGAGGTATAGGTGGAATAGGTAGGTGGCCACTAATATCCACCTAGATCATCCCTCCCTCCTTAGGAAGAAATGGTACCCATTGCATTCATATCCTTCATGAGGTGAGGAAATTTGTTTAGAAGATGGTCCCTAGTGAAGGAGTTGGTCAGATTTGACAACACAATACACTTAGATCCTCTATTAGTGAGTGTTATTGATCTGCATGTCCATGATATGATCAATTGTGGCTTGTTCCATGCAGTCTAGGTTTAAATTTGTTGGTGTGAGTTGTTATGTAACGTCAAATGTGTCTAGTAATGGTGAAAAGTATGGTTCAAGTTCGTCCACATTGAGCACTGGGTGTAGGCCAATGAATGGTGGAATTTTGATCTCAAATGAATTTTCCCAAATAACCTTGGTGATGGTGTACGACTTATATTGTAGCAAGAGAAGCTTGCGGTGGGGCCTAAGGAGGTGCTCCTTTTGTAAATGTAGCCAAACTTTGTCACCCACATGGAACTTGTGTGGAACGTGATGTTGATCATGTCACTCCTTATACCTAGAATTGGCACTGTCAATTATGGCATGGACATGATGGTGGATGTGATGAATGCACTCAATAAAGCCATTAGCCCTGTCATCTTCAAATTTTACATGAGTTGAATCTTCTTGAGGAACTACAAATGGTGTTGCCATATCAATGGCACATAGTGGCTGGAATCCCAAGCCTACCTAAAAGGGGATGTGGCCAATTAAGTGAGAGCTATGTTATAGGTTTGCTAGAGATAGGGGATGCTTTATTCTGACATGCATGGATTCTTTGAGTTTTACATGTGAAAAAATGTGTATGATCATCCTATTGATGACCTCTATTTGGCCATCAATTTCGGGGTGGAAATCCATGGACTTAGTGAGCTTGGTATCAAGCATCGACCACAAATTTGACCAAAATGTACTTAGGAACCTGTTGTCTCAATCTGAGATAATGGAATGTGGGATCCCAAAGTGTTCCCACATTCATTCCAAGAAAATCTTAGCATTGACTTATGCTATGTTACTCTTCTTACAGGCTGTCAGAATGGCCATATTAGAGAATATTTCGACAACCAAGAAAAAAAATTCATTGCATTGCTTATTAGAAGGAATTTTTGACATGTAATCCATGGATATGGATTCCCAAGGTTGTCCATGAGTAAGAAGAGTAGTATGTAAGCCTTTCTTATTGATGGTCGGTTTGGAAATAGCGCAGGAAGTGAAGGATCTGATGTACCTCCCAACATGTTGTCGAAGGTTTGGCCAATAAAAATACTTATACAGTATTGCCACTATTTTATCTCCCCCAAAATGTCCAGCAACCCGACTGTAGCGTGCCTCGTAAATAATATTGGCATGCTCACTTTAAGGAATACAAAGGTGTCTCAAGTGGCATAAAAATTTATAGTGGAGGAGATAATTTGGAAGTTTCTTTCCTTCCATGAGCGTCTAGTATGTGTTGCTGAATTCTAGATCTCTATTCTAAAGGGCCAACCATCTCGAAGTATCGTGCCCACAAGTGTCGAGCACAATGGTAAGTAGCATGACTGATGATCAGGTGAGGCAATCTGCAACATTGTTGGGTGTACCCTTCCTATACTTAATTTTCAAATGTAACTACTGCAGGATGTGAACCATTTCTGATTGTGAGTGTTCTGCAAATTCCCTTGTTTCTATATGAACTATAGGGGTCGGTGGTCTATGTGGATGAATTTTTCCTTCCACATAATGTAGTAATTCCATTGTTAGCAGACCTACATAATGGAATACATCTCTTTTTCATATGTGGAATACTTTCAGACTGTGTCTAAAAGTGTATCATTGCGATATCCTACTTGATGCCCCTACTAAGTAAGAACTGCACCAATCACATACTTAGAGGAATCTGTCTCAGTCTCAAATGGTTGCTGCAAGTATGGTAATGTGAGTAATAGTGTAGAAAAGAGACGATGCTTCAACTCAGAAAATTCCTTTTGTTGGGAATCATACCAAGAAAAATTTTATTTTTCTCCTCCCTTTGTTACTTGACTCAAAGGCAAAGTGATATGTGATAGTCCCAACACGAACCTGAGGTAGAAGTTGGAAAGACCTAGAAAACTCGTAGCTCTGTTAGAGTGGTTGGGGTTTTCCAATCTCAAATTATTTATATCTTTGATGGGTCCACATGCAAACCCAACTCATCAATGATGTACCCCAGATATTGAACCTGGGTCATACTAAAACTGCATTTCTCCAAATTGGCACACAACTTGTCTTGTCGAAGGGTTTGGAGGACTTGTAAAATATGGTGGAGGTGCTCTTGAAAAATATGGATGAAGATCAAGATGTCATCTAAATACACCACCACGAATTAGTTGGTGAAGGGTCACAAGATATCGTCCATCAACCTCATGTAATTTTTGGGGGCATTCTTCACCCCAGAAGACATGACCAACCATTCGAAAAGACCCTACTTGAATTTGAAGGTATTATTCCACACATCAGAAGGTTTGATTGGTACATGGTGATAGTCAAAATTTAAGTCAATATTGCTAAAATATTCGAACCCCTTGAACTGGTCTAGAAGGTCATCAATTTGTGGGATTGGATAGATGTTCCAGAAAATGATCTTGTTCAACACCTGATAGTTAATATATAGTCTCCAGTTGCCATCCTTATTCTGTACCAAAACAATTAGACTCCCACAAGGTGACGAGATTGGCCTGATGTGCCATTTTTTCAAAAACCCATGAATCTACCTTTTGATGTGATTATTCTCCAGAACAAAGCATTGATAGATGATTCCATTGGGTAGCGACACGCCCAGGGTCAGATCGATGGATTTCCCGACCTGACATTGTAGAGGTACCCCTATGGATGAGGTGAATATGTCCATGTACTCCTCCATGACCATGTCCATCAGTTTCTTCTGTGCGAGGGGGCCATGTCTCGAGACCATGGCAACAATATTATTTTTTCCCCGAGGGTGAATCATAAGGAAAAAAATATCCTGGTCTGGAAAATGATATTAATATGTTTCTTTGTAATTATTAAGAGATGCTGGTAGGCGTTGTTATACCTATTATCCTGTACAACTTATTTCCAAAAGTAATAATAAAAATGTGAAGCCTAGACTCATAGACAACATGTCGCTTCCACAAGTATGGTTGGTCTCATAATACATCCCAAAATTAAAGAGGAAAAAAATAACACCATACCTTATATGTGAAGGGCTTGATGCTGTAGGAAAAGTGACATAATTTTTTCACCCAGAGATCTCCTATCTGGTGAAGCCATTAGATGTTATATGACTGCGAGTTTGTCATGGTTGGTAGGCTCACCTGCTTCATGATCTCTACTGAAATGAGGTTCTTTTGGATCCCACTATCGGCAATGAACTACAATGGAGAAGCCTTTATCACATATGGGAATGGAAGAGGTGCCCTCACTCCTCTATATATCTGGGCTCATCATTCTAGATCTCAGTGGTGGAAATGTTTGCACTGTGGTTGACATCAATATTATGTTTGTTTCTTTCATTCCCCTTGTCAAGTTTTGCCTCAAAGTCAGAACATGCATCTAATTCAGAAGCCTTTAGCTCGACCACTAGTGACTTCTTAGATTGACACTCACATGTGTTGTGAGTGGGGCCCTTATGGAACTCACACTACTTTCCCATTTCCTTATTTGTCTTCATGGCATTGTTATTTTCTTGCGTTATTGATGGGTTGTCCTAGGCTGCCCGCCTTGGCTTTGTCCTTTGTTCTACAGATTGGGGGCACCTTTCCCTTAATTCAGTTTCATAGATCCAAAGTCTTGCTTCTTCTATTTAAATTTCTTCTTGGTCTTGGAAACATATCGATATGCTCCACCAAGTGAGGAGATGTCGAGCAAATCCATTTCATCTTGAATGGATTTGTGAAAAAAATTGTGATACTTGACTACCAAATGTGTCTCTAAATATTTGATACCCAACTTTGTTCATAGGGAATGGAAAAAATTTATCAACTCATGCACATCTTGATCACTTTCCTGCTGCAGCCAGGGAAAATTTTAAGGATGGATTTTTATCTTAAATTTTAAAAAATTGGTGAATCTTAGTAGTCCCTAATACGTAAATTGTAAAATTTTTGATGTTATTTTTTCAAAAATATTCAGTTTTCTAATAATTTTATATTAGTATATATAAATTTTTGGCGATTTTTAGGGTAAAATATTTTTATACTATAAAATTTGGGTGAATCAATTTTAAAAAAAAATGGAAATTAGCGAATCCTTTTTTTTTTGGAAAAAGCATGGAAAATTAGCGCACCTAAGAATATTAGCCCCTAAAATTTTCCATGGCTGCAACGTGGTCCATTGTATGTACTTTTCATCATAGATACCAACGGGGTAATATTGTTCCTTGATGACATCTCTAAAATAATTCTAAGTGGGTGTGGTTGAAAACAACGAGGGTTATCTCTCGTCCCTCTATTCATAGTAGGTTTCCCAGCAGTCCTTGAAATGGGGGGAAGCTTTGAGGAGCACAAAAGTAATCTTGTCCCTATTGGAAAAATCATGAACTAAGAAATATCATTCCAATAGATTTAACCATTTATCTATGTTTTACATCTATTTGGCCTTCAAATATGGGAATGTCAAAGTTGACTTGTACCTTGAACAGAGTGGCACTTCTAGAGTGACTATCGGATGAAGGTGTGTTGCATGTGGGAATTCACCGAAGGATCTGGAAAAAGTTGTCCATCATCACATTCCTCTATCATGTGAGGGATTCTTCCAACAATATTTTGAAAGGATATATTGCTCCCTCTTGTTTATTTTCTTCTCCCATTGGAGGTCATCGAGGTTTGTGAGGCTGGTCTTGCAAAGGTTCAACTAGTTCGAGCCATAACTCCTTATACCCTGACCTCATTGGGGACATGCAAATGAAAATAGAGAAAGGGCAGACTAATATGATTCCACTGATATGAAGTTAAACCAGAACATAAAATAATGCATATATAACCATAAATATATACATGCAGTAGAAATAACACTTAATATTATTAATATCAAAGAATTTAAATATTATTATAGATAGAATGGAAATAAAATAGCTCAAGTGATGGTAGCTTATCTCTGATAAGAGATGTGGCGGCTACATGACTCTGAACTATGTAATAATGAGGCTAAAGGGCCTTTTCATTATTGAACAACAATAGAAAACCCTTAACAACCAAAACCTTAACCTCACGAGATGGAACACGAAGATTCTATGGGCCTTGTTGGGGTTACCTCAACGACCTACATCCCAGGGTCATAAATTGGTGATATTATCTCCATTTGGTGTGTACGACACCTCATTAGAAGTTAAAACACCATTTGGACAGTTAAAACTGCTCCAGAAGTTTAGGACCTAAAAAATTGCTAAAAATATTAAATCCTGCCAAAGAAAAGGAAACTAAAGAAACCGACTAGAGGTCTAGGTGGAATAGGTAGGTGGCCACTGATATCCACTTGGAGGAATGTGAAGTAATTTTTATTAGTTTCTTGATAGGAAAATAGCATAGTGCTAATCCAATTTGGATCATGAAGTTTTGTATCGAAATTACAAAATGACCAAGAAGGTCATTTACAAGTAATTAGTCATTGATTTTGTAATAAATAGGTTGTGTCGAAATTGCATCAACCAAGAAGGTCTTATGAGAAACGTTTCATCGACTCAAGTCATCAGCAGGATCTTGTCAAAATTGGTAAGCAACTAAGATGGTAACAAACAATTTTCTTGCTATGTGTAGGAATTTAAGTTCAACATGTTCGTCGTCAACTTCGACATCAGCATCAGTGACTTCGACAACATTCACCAAATGTTTTTTTCTTCATGAATTGAATCCAAAATGTCATCATGTAAATAAAATTGTCATAGTGAGTTGTGTCGAACTGTGGCAATAAAAAATTAAAGAGAATTATTCATAATGAGAATTGTAAAGTGCTAAATCCATGTAAAGACCTAAGGAAAAACAATCTTAAGTCTAAGCATTAGCATTGTAATTCTAAGTCAGTAAATGCTAAGTGTTAGTGTTAGGCAAAAATGTTAGTGATTAGTATTAAAAACATTTGTTAAAGACTAAATCCTAAAAGGCCTAAATATTAGCAGAATAAGGTTATGCCTAGGTGTAAGTCCTAATGTTAAGTCCAAGGTTAAAATCCTAAGGTGAAATAATATGAAAGGACTAATCCTAAAACCTAGCGCTAAAGTCCTAGTTCAAAAGACTTAGTTCTAAATCTTAATCTAAGTCTATAACTTAAGGAGCATGGTATTAAACCTTTCGTCCATGTAATAAAACATTAAAAATAAAATGTAATGTTTTAAAACAGCTAAACTATTGGATTAAACCGTATTGGAATTATGTTAGCATGTGAGAAAATGTTAACATTAACCGTAGCAGGAAGATTTAGCATTGCCACAACATTCACTATCTGAGATCCTTAAAAATGTGAACATCACATTGTTAATGTTTTATGTGGAGGTTAAGGGATAAGCCACAACATTTCTGTCGGCAAAAAGTTGTCACATATCATAACAGTCACCACAAGTAATTGGAGTTACTGCTGTATTGGAACCATTGGGTTTTAAAACCATGAATGCCACCATTAGAGATTTGTTGTCACCTGCAGCTGTCACAGAAAATGTTGGAGTAACCACCAAATACAACCACTAATGTGGTCACAAATAGACCTGTTCACATGCTGAAAACCCATCCTCCGTGCGGTTATGCTGATCATCAGGGTCAAATTATATCCTAAAGTTTATTTATGGTTTTTTGCATAAGAAATGGCGCTGATGTAAATGCAAACCTTATCCCCAAGACCTTAAGGTGTAATATAACCCGAGGTCATAAAAAACATTAAAACTCAACCTATATCCAATTGTGGTTTGGGTAATCTCGAGGAAGCATCAAGATTTATGTAAAGTCCAAAATAGGTCTTGATAAGATTTTATTCATTTAATTCCTTAACTAGAAATGGAAATCATATTAAACCTAGTGAACCATAATATTTGAAGTATGAAGATAGAAAAGTGGGCATGGATTGGTTTAATGCCATTATCCCATCATCCTATTTAAGAAGACAAATATGTTTTGAAGAATATGGAGAGAAAGAGAGAAGTTTTCGGGAATAATTTAGGAAGAGTGCTTTTTGAAGAAGCATTAGAACACATTGTAGAGAGTTTTGTTTTTGCAGGAAAATTGTGGAGAAGGAGAGCTCTATTTCTTGCTTACATTCAGATTTGAATTTCCCTGCAGTGCATCGAGTTCCACTTCAAACATAAAAAATAAGATCATATACTTTTATGCAGAGCTTCATAATGATTCAATTCACCAGTCGGAGTGTGTTGATCATCACCAGACTTTCTTGGCCAACTAAATGTCTATTCAAGTAAAGAGATAGTATCTGAAAATCTTGTTGAGGAGAATTGCCTTCTACATTATCATTGGTGCTTGTCAGATGATAAATCAATGTAATTCCTTTTCTCTTGGATTTCTTAATACAACGGTCACACATTTCTGAAGCAGACCCGGAGACGTAATCCAGGAGGGATGAACTCCGTCATTAATCCTTGTTGTCATTCTATGTTGATATTATGCATGATTCTATAATTTTAACATCAAAATTAACAACTTATATCTAAAACACTTTGTGTTAAGAAATTGGTTAACATACAAGCAACTATTAGATATATTCTTCTTGCCATTCTCATTTTTTCCAAGAGTTAGAAAGATCTTGGCTATCCGCTTTCAGATCATATTTTGGTATCGAAGTATACTAGCTCTTTTATAGGTACAAAAATGGGCAAAAACTCAAGACAACAACTTCGGTTGAAGCAGGAGAATACTACACTACGAAGGATGGTGCAAGCACTAGAAAGTGACAACCAGATATTGCAGTCTGAAATTGAACTCTTGAGAAATAACAAAAGAGGAAACAATCCTCCAATAGAATGTGCAACTTTTAACGGAAAGAAGCCAACACTATCTCTTCATCAGGAGGATGAAGATAGTTCTTCTCTTTCATCATCACCAAAATCATCAAGAAAGGCCATCAGAACCTTTTCCTCACCTGCTGAGGAAAATCCTAACATATTGGAATCACCAAAGAGTGGTTCAGACTCTGAGGAAGTTTCTAGCAAGAAGCCATGTGCAGCTTCTTAAAGAAAAGGTTTGTCCATGATGAAGGCCATGGGATATCAGGAATGAGAAGGCCTTGTAAATAATGGTCAATGAAGAGTTCTACCAATAAATGTACAAGAAAAGCCTAAGTATCATGGTCTAGGTGATGGTTTAATGAAGTGTGACTATTGTGAAAATATGGGCCAAATTTCAAGTCAATGTTGGTCTTTGCATCCTGAGCTCATGCCAAAGAAGCTTCAGGACAAGAAAGGTAAAAAAAAAAATCCTGTGGTAGTGATTCTAGAAGTGATTTCTTTTACCAAAATTGGGTTGTAGAAACTATTGAAAGAATATATCCATGCACATTTTGTGGATGTTCATGGCATTCTGTAGAAAATTGTTGGAAGCATAAAGCCTACAACAAGAAAGTTGGAGCTACCAAAAGCCAACCACAAGAAGATGATGAGACACTTCAAGTGAATAAGTGTTCAGGTAAGAACTCTCTTCAATCTACCAATGAATCCACTGAAGATGAACAACATTCAGGAAACTCAAAGGCAAAAAGTACAAATTCGAAAGAGATAATTTGTTAGCATTGCAAATTTTTGAGGCATGCTAAGAGCACTTGTCCAATCCTACCACAAGAAGCAACATTGACATTAGCAAAACAGGAGACATCCAATTCACTTGCTGGGGAACATTCCACTGCCAAATGGAACAAGGCATACTTTATGCCATATGTCTAAAATGAGTCTGTAAAAATATTTCTAGATCTAGATGAGTCTGTAATTAGGATCTAGAGTTATTTTTCTTCAAAGCATTGTAATAAAAAAATTTGGAGAGCCAAAAGTTTTTTTTGTGGGAAGGTGTGATCCAATTTGTATCCTGAAGTTTTGTATTGAAATTACAAAATGACCAAGATTGTCATTTACAAGTAATTAGTCATCGATTTTGTAATAAACAGGTTGTGTTGAAATTACATCGACCAAGAACGTCTTATGAGCAATGGTTCATCGACTCAAGTCATCAGCAAGATCTTGTCAAAATTGGTAAGCGACCAAGATGGTCAGAAGAAGTTTTCTTGCTATGTGTAGGAATTCAAGTTCAATATGTTTGTTGTCAACTTTGACATCAGCATCAGTGACTTCGACAAAATTCACCAAATGTTTTTCTCTTCATGAATTGAAGCCAAAATCTCGTCATGTAAAAAAAGTCGTCATAGTGAGTTGTGTCGACTTGTGACAATAAAACATTAAAGAGAATTAATCATAATGAGAATTTTAAAGTGCTAAGTCCATGTAAATACCTAAGGAAAACAATTCTAAGTCTAAGCGTTACCACTATAAGTCTAAGTCAACAAATTCTAAGTGTTAGTGTTAGGAAAAATGTTAGTGATTAGTCTTAAAAACATTTTTTAAAGACTAAATCCTAAAATGCCTAAAGATTAGCAGAATAAGGTTATGCCTAGGTCTAAGTCCTAATTTTAAGCCTAAGGTTAAAATCCTAAGGTGAAATAATGTAAAAGGACTAATCCTAGAACCTAGCGCTAAATTCATAGTTCTAAATCCTAAGTTCTGAATCTTAATCTAAGTCTAGAACTTAAGGATCATGGTATTCAAACTTTTTTCCATGTAATACAACATTACAAATAAAATGTAATGTTTTAAAACAACTAAACTGTCGGATTAAATCATATCATAATTATGTTGGTATGTGAGCAAATGTTAACATTACCGCAGCAGGAAGGTGAAACATTACCGCAATATTCACTGTCGGAGATTTTTAAACATGTGAGAATCGCATTGTTAAAGTTTTATGTGGAGGTTAAGGGATAAGCCATAATATTTTCGTCCAAAAAAAGTTATCACATATTGTAACAGTCACCACAAGTAGTTGGAGTTACAACTGTATCGGAACTGTGGTGTTTTAAAACCACTACCACCACCATCAAATATTTTCTATCACCTGGAACTGTCACAACAGATGTTAGAGTAATTTCTAGATCTGAACTGCAGAGATATCCACCATCTATAACTGCATCAGAATTGATATCCATGTGAACGAAGTGGCAGATAAGGATAAAGTCGGAACTGCCCGACATAACCATAACTGTTAGAAGGTTTGCATGTGAAGGAGACAGAGGATAATACCGTGACCACCGGATCCAACCACTATTGCAGTAATCAAAAGAGTTGTTCACATGCCGACAACCCAGCCTCCACGTCTTTATGCTGACCATTAGGGTCAAATTATATCCTAAAGTTTATTTATGGGTTTTTTTCATAAGAAATGGCACTGATGTAAATGCAAACCTTATCCCTAAGACCTTAAGGTGTCATATAGCCCAAGGTCATCAAAAAATTTAAAGCTCCACCTATATCCAATTTTGGTTTTGATAATGTCGAGGGAGCATCAAGGTTTATGTAAAGTCAAAAATAGGTCTTGATAGGATTTTATTCATTTAATTCCTTAACTAAAAATGGATATCACATTAAACCTAATGAACCATAATCTTCGATGTATGAAGATAGAAAATTGGGCATGGATTGGTTTGATGCCATTATCCCCTCATCCTATTTAAGAATATAAATATGTTTTGAATATTATGGAGAGAAAGAGATGAGTTCTCAAGAAGAATCAAAGAACAGTGCTTTCTGAAGAAGCATTAAAACACATTGTAGAGAGTTTTGTTTTTGCAAGAAAAATGTGGAGAAGGAGAGCTCTATTTCTTGCTTACATTCAGATTTGAGGTTCATTGCAGTGCATCGAGTTCCACTTCAAACATCAAAACTCAGTTCATCTAATTTTCTGCAGAGGTCCAAAATGCTTCAATTCACTAGTCAGAGTGTGCTGATCATCACTAGACTTTCTTAGCCAGCTGAAGGTCTATTCAAGTAAAGAGACAGTACCTGAAAAGCCTGTTCAGGAGAATTTCCTTCTACATTTTTAGTAGTTCTTGCCAGCTGATAAATCAATGTAATTCCTTTTCTCTCGGCATTCTTAATACAATGGTTGCACACTTCTGAAGCGAACCCAAAGACATAGTCCAGGAGGGATGAACTCTGCCATTAACCCTTGCTGTCATTCTGTGTTGATATTATGCATGATGCTTTAATTTTAACATTAAAATTAGCAGCTTATATCTAAAACATTTTGTGTTAAGCAATTGGTTAAAATACAAGCAACTATTACAGTTATTCTTCTTGCCATTCTCATTTTTGTCAAGAGTTAGAAAGATCTTGGCTATCTTATTTCAGATCAAGTGCTAAGGGAAGAACTATTATAATTGTATTTTGAGGGTAACCTCTATTGTATTTATAGTCTCATGGATTTCTTTAAAAATGGGCTAAGATATTATGTTCTTTGTGATTTTATCGCCACTTTGATCATTTTTGTGATTAGATAACTATATGCTCTCTCAGTACTTGGAGATGTATTGTGGTAAAATTTTGATAGTTAAATATATTACCTAAAATTATATATATGACTAATAGTTGAAAATATTTATGATTATCATTTGTTTGAGAATATTGTGAAAAGAATAATGTGATTATGATTGAGAAACAATCACTATATTTGTTCGTCATATGACACAGGGTGCTTGCCATGGAGGATGATAAACCACCAAAGGTGATTGTTGTTGGGCTGATAAACCACTCTCATAGTTATTTCCACAACTGATAAACCACCTATAATTAAGTTATTGTGTGATGTGGACATGGTTTCCAAGATTATTGGAAAGTAACAGTAAGTTCCATACTGACCTTATTTTTTATTTTACGAAATTCAACAATGGAAAAAACATTGAAAGAAAAAGTTGAATATTTTTGTAGTTGTAAATGTTGATGATTATTAAAAAAAGAACATTATAGCTTTTACTTATTAGAATTTACTGAAACTAAACCCTTCATTTTTGTATGAGAAGGATCCCCTTTTGGTTGTCCTCGTTATAGAGCGATCATAACCAAGGATAGATTTCATAAGTGAAAGTTGATCTAAAAAACATATTACGAGAGATAAAAGAAATATAAATAAAAATATAAAGTACCAATGGAAGATTAATATTGGGAAAAATATAATAATGATTAAAAGAAGAGATGAAAATAGAGTATGATGTTATCTTTAAGGGGGGAGAATGAAATATCTCTATCCCTAGAACTAGACGTCATGGATTTAATAATATAAAAACTATTATTTATTAATATGGCAATGTAATTCGAGTGTTTTTTTATCAATAATACATTAGGGTTTTTATTTTATTACAATTAACATGATAGGTACATATACCATAGAAAAATATCATTTACTAGGAGGAGAGTCAATTTTGGATGATGAAAGAAAAGGTGGATGGAGAATTAGCATGGCCATCAATATTGTTGCAAGAAATTATGGATTCCAAATATTTGAGTATGTTTTTTTATTCTACTAAACTATTATATTTCTATGGATGCCACATTGAGGCAGTTAATACATGTTCCATTGACAAGCTCATGGTTTACTACTAGGAAGTGCCTATTGTTCTCTAAATGCAAGGCTTTGTTAGCAAGAGGCAAGAAGGGATTTCGTAATTATAAAATACAACCTTGTGGAAACAATGATTGCAATCGAATTCATTAAGTATATATGCATGTTGATGGCATTTAGGACCACCCTTAACTTCCATGCTACTATAGTTGGCTTCCCTTTTACATCGTTTCCTGAAAGAAGAGTCTCATTTGGAAGTGAGATCATCGACTATAACGGCCATATAATAAATTTGAGTGATGATGAATGGATACTCAATTAAAAAGTATTATATAGAAAGAAAAATTCCATGTACAAGAGTAGATGTGATGCTGATGAATAGGGAAGGTGTGTGGGAAGGTTTAAAAGCAATAGATATTTCATCTATGAGAATAAATCCCATCTATACAGAGTTGGGATGTAACAATATTTGGCATTTAACATATCTAGAATTGGTTGATGAGTTCAAAGACATACTCCACTACTAACATTAGGTACTTAAAAGGCCAACGACTTGAAGAGGTTAGTTGAACATAATTTTTAGGTATGTGTTAATTATATTAAAATTTAGGAAAAAATTTTATGAAATATTATCTGCAGAGACATAGGTAAACAAGGGCTACTTTGTTGAAATTATTTCATGAATTGTTGTGTGTAAAGACTAGGTTTTTTTTTTTATAAACTTGGTAGTACCTCTCTATTAATCATACGAAATTAGGTTACAAAATATGTTTCCGGTGACCTCAACATGCCCATATGAAACCAGGTTTGTTGGCCACCGATCAACATCATAAGCAATCCAAAATTTAAATAGTTTGAGCTTGTCTAACCAATATTCCAAAGATACCATGTTTACTATCAATCTATTATGACTAATGTATGTGTAAATTATATCACAAGTCATTAAAACAAAATAGTAGAAATTTTCTAGAACACCATAAATTCGAGAGGTAAATCATCTGATGGTTCTACCGGGGTTGGGTCCTTAGCACTTGATCCTGACATCTCTGGCTATTGCAGACTCTGCAATTGCTTCTCCATGTGTCAGAGATTAACATTCTTGTGGAAGAGTTTCACTTGGACTGACTGTATTTCCTTCTTAATTACAAACAGGCTCGAATCCTCTTGCTAGGGCTGTTGATGGCCTTGCTGGCGAGGTAATTCCCTTTGCTGTTGCATATCTATCATAGCTTTCTCTAGTAGGATTTTCATAAACCAATATGTTTGGATGGCATGTTTAAACATGACCAACCTACCTCTAGTATTTCTGGGGTCTACTACGATTTGTTCCCTTTCTTCTAGTTGGATCGGCTCCTCTACTTCCTTTGCTTTTAGTTATTTTTCCCATTTTGAAATTTCCGTTTTCACCTATCCCGATGAGCCTTCACTATATGGATGCAATAGGTTTTGAATGTTTTCATCCCGTGTTCTCCTTCTTCTCTTCCTTTGCAACTGGCATGTTAATATTGGAGATTTCCATTTCCCCTTGCTAGGGTTGTCGTGGCCGCAATGACACTTCGAGCCCTCCATTACCTCCACCTCCATTCTCAAAACGACATAATTTGTCAAATTTTTCAAGTCCTCGTGTACCCTCTCCAAGGAAATCACCAATAGAGTGGGAGATGGAGGGGAAATAATTTTACACTGACCTGAAAGGAATTCATAGTCAGAAACAATGTTAGGAGCATATTTCCTTTTATAGCCAATATCTCGCACTTGTTCCTTGTGATATGCCAATCCATTACCAAAATTTTAGGCCAAACCTTGGATGTGTTTGATACCCCGTGTTCTCTCGGCCAATTCCTTAAGGTCAGAAAATGGTGCCACCATTGTATGACAGTTCCAAAGACATAAAACCTGACCACCTACCCAGCTCTTGACATGATTCATTACCAGAATCTAACTCCCTCAACTCTTCCCTTTCGATTTCATTTATGCCACCTTAGTATTATCCCCTATCCACAGTTCCTCGAAATCTACCCACTTGCTCAATTGATTTAAACATAGAAGACATACCCTGCCTCGACCACCTATCATCCTTCTATGGCTTCCCATTACCCGGGCTTCAAACAAACCCGTAACTAGGTCAACCTTACCAACCCACGACTCCCCAGAATCTCCCTCCCAATCTCCTTATTTGTGAAAATTACCATAAAGAAAGAGTGAAAAGGTTGACGTTACCATGTTTCCTAGATACCCAATGCTCCCCTGCAAAGACTCCCCAGACTCTCCCACCCAAAGCCCCCAATTGTGGAATTTAATAGAAGGCAAGAGCTCAAAGGTTGGCGTTACCATATTTCCCAGAGACCCAATGCCCCTCTGCAAAGGTTGCATGAAATATACTGATGTCGACAAGCATAAGAATACTGAAAATTTCCCCATCCTGAATCCTATAATCCCATGCATAAGCAAGGACAGAAATAACCATTTTCTCATAATTTTGTTCCTCTTGACCTCTATTTCAAGAAAGAAGAGGGTTTGCACTACATACTAGGACCTTTGCCTTACCATCGACCTGGAGTTCTCGACACTTTTGTGCTTCTAATACTGCTAGTGTCAAAGCTCGTTCACCCCAACTTCCTTGCTTCTCCAATCTACCACTGCTACACAAATGCTTTTTCTTGTAGGGCATTTACCATACCACATATGACCTATTAGTACTTGCCCCCCCAACATCCCAGCTAGCCTTCTTATGGCCTCACCCAACAATAATTGCTCACGATATGTTGTGGAATTGGGTAGCCCACCCACATATCTTGGCCTGCTACCTTACTGACATGTCCTCAATCCATATGTGCGCCCTCTCTCATCCTCACACCCTTATCAGGGGGTGTGTAGAGACTAGTTACTTATATTAAATTATTTGAAAAAACTTGATGAATTCTTATGCGTAGAGACATATGTTAACTATGTTTATTTTGGAAATATTGAATGGTTTTGTGGATAAAAAAAAAAAATTACCATGTTATTTTCTTGAAAATAATTGCATAATAATCTTGTGCATAAAAATATAGGCAACCATGTTAATTGTTGATTTCATCACTCTTATGTGTTAATCTCTCTAGAAAAGTTGCATGGTTTAAGTGTATAAAATGACAATTTAACCATGTTGATTTCTTGAATAGGAAAGGTTTTGTACTTGTATTCATGTTATCTATTCACATGCAAGCTAATATAAACATGGTTTGAATTGAGATACAGATAAAAAATTATTGTTTTACACTTGTATGCATGATCTTCATTCAAATTTATCTTGAAACTTATTATTATATAGCTAAATGTAGTCTTGTAGTTGGAATAAGGATGAAAAGGGGAGCCTTTATGCATTCAATTAATGGATATAAATAGGATTTATTAATATTTTTTATGCATTTTATTTAATGCATGTGTGATGTGGATAAGAAAATCATATTTTATAATTATATGCATGTATTTAATGTTTGTGAAATATGAATAAACACATATTCTTTATAAGTTGGCGCATTTATTTAGTGCAATATAAGTAGGTGTTGTTTTTGTATGCAATTATTAATTCATTTAAATATGAAAAACTAGAAGTGCATTTATAAGTATGTGTAGTTGTATAACACATTGGAATAAAACCAACCAATTTTTAGTTGTATTTCCTATTATTAACCAATGGTATTACATTGGTATTAAGAGAAAAAATATATTATTATACATGGTATATTAATAAGAAGAATAACTAGACACACACGATTGGGCCAAAAATGGCGTGCGCTCTCTGCAACTTATGGTTTCTGCTCGCCTCTGCAACGGCGCAGTCTGAGCCCTCTTGGCCTCTGTTTTCCCTCTGCCTTCACCCTCGCGATAGCAACTTGATGGCATAGACCTCTTTGCAATGGCAGACCCTCAGGGGGGGGCTTCAAAGCCTACCCCCTCAGGCGAGAAAGAAAATCAAGCGAAGATACTGACAAAGCCCTCCGGTCCAGAACAAAAAAACACGAATACAAGAGATTCCTCAATACAAGATACGAATAATTCTCCCACTGATCATTCAGACAGATGCAGTGATGTACATGAAGGAGAGGTCAGGAAAAATGAAATGCCCAAGGTTACATCAACAACATGCAAAACCCATTGCAGCTGAAAGACCCAAAATAGAACTTCCCAGCCATAGAATCAACGGTCAAATCCAATACATGAGGGACCATGCTCTCATTGGAAAATTCATTGGATACTAGCCGACTGAAAAAGCTCTACAAGGATGGATCTCTACCAAATGGAAACCCAAGGGACATTTCACCTTGCAGCTGGGACCAAAGGGATTTTTCACTACGATTTTCATTTGCATCGAAGACCGTAATAGGGTTATGGATGAAGGTCCCTACTTCTTCAACTCCGCCAGTCTGTATTTAAGGGAATGGGTAGAGAGATTTAACCCTGACAAGGAGGATTTCAACTAGGCACCAGTATGGATCCAGATGTACTCACTCCTGTTGGAATACTGGGATGAAGAATCGCTGAGAGACATTGGCAAAGGGCTGGGGGAGTTCATAAAAATTGCTGAAGAAATGAAGCTGTGCAGATACACCTCCTATGCCCATATTTTTGTTTCCATGTGCCTGGAAAAATCCCTTCCGGATTCGGTAAGTCTCTATCATGATGATTTTGAATGGATCCAGCACTTAGATTTCGAACATGTACTCTTCTGCTGTCATAAGTGTCATGCCCATGGGCATATTTTTCAGGACTTCCCTCTAAATGAAAAACCCCAAACCTCTGACCCCTCAAACAAGTCGGCCCAAGAAGGTTTTACCAAGGTCAAAAATCGAAAAAGATCGCATAAAAAACCTACCTCCAGGAAAAATCCCCATCACGACGCCACCTCCATTCCCTCCACAAGCAATAGTTTTGAGGTTCTTGCTAAAACTAGTAAAGACCCCCCTCAGAACATCATGAAAATCCCACCATTGATCATCTCAACCTCTCCTCCCCCACTGTCTAGATCTTCTCCCACTCCTTTTCCCCTAGATGACAACATCGGGATTCCTGAGGCAGATCTGAAGGACCCTGATTAGAAACCAAATGGTATGGACGTCGACTGCATCCCCGGCCAGACCCTACACTCAACAATTACCACAGCAGAAAGCAGTCAAATGAAAAATATGGAAGAAGAATCGGAAAGAATTGACTTGGGAGGACTTGATATCTTCGAGCTTGAACAAGCATGCAGAAGGAAGGACTATGACAAGATTCAGGAGAATCAACTAAACACCCTGGAATTCATCATCTCCATGGCTTACCAACAACAACAACTAGACATACAACCGGGTACTCAATGGGATGGCATTTACTTTCCTAAACACTCCAAAAAAGGTGGAAGAAAGACAGATCTTCAAAGAACTATCACAATAGGGAAAATCCTGGTAGACTCAGGCAGATACGCTAAGTTGACAAAGTACTACAAGCCCACCACTAATAGTGAATCATGAAGCTCACTTCATGGAGTCTAAGAGGGCTCAACAGCCCCAAGAAACTCAGAATGATAAAAAACATGATAAAGCAGGAGCAGCCTCATATCTTCTTTATGTAGGAAACAAAATGTAATAGTAACACTCTTGGAAACATCCTCTCTAGAGCCTGGCCAGGTTGTCACTCGGTTGTAGTGGATGCTTCAGGTGCCTCCGGAGGATTGGAAATTGCTTGGAACATGCAAGCTATAATGCTCTCATACTTCCATGCCTCCCATCATATTATACATGCTACTTTTCACATAATCGGCACCAACATTTATGGTCATCTTACCAATGTCTACTTCCCTCAGGAAGCAGGCAGTAAAATTGCTCTTCTAGACACAATATAAGCGCTCAAATTCAACAGACTCCATCCTCTTTGGATCATCGAAGGAGACTTCAACATGATCACCAAGCTAGAGGAAAAGCAGGGAGGCTAAGCCAAACTGGAACACGAAAATGGCCCCTTTAAAGATTTCATCCAAAAAAATATTCTAATAGATCTGCAATTATGCAATGGAATGCACACCTGGAGCAATCGTAGTGTTTGGTGGCAACAAATTGCTTCCAAACTAGACATATTTCTCATCTCAGATAACGCAGTGCATCTTGGAGGTGACATCTCTGCCTCAATTCTCCCTTTGACATGCTCAGATCATTGGCCTATCTCTCTCCAATGGCAAAGACCGGGCAATTCTACCAGGTGTCCTTTCCACTTCGAAGCTTTCTGGCTCACCCACCCTACCTTCAATGACCTCATCAAATCCACTTGGACAAACTTCCCTTCTCCAGAGGGATAAAAAATGTATCAGTTTCAACAGAAACTCAAATTCCTGAAATCCCAAATCAAGCGCTGGAATCAAGAGACTTTTGGCAACATCTTCCAGGCACAGTAATATCTAAACAAAGAAATGAGAGAACTCCAGCAACAGATAATCACAGAGGGCTACACGAAAGGGATGATTGAACAAGAAAAGCACATTCACAATCAATTGGAGGAAAGAAGAAATCAGGAAGAAATTCTCTGGAAGCAAAAATCTCGAATTAGATGGCTGAAAGAAGGAGAAAGGAACACCAAATTCTTGCACAGAAGTAAAATACAGAGAAGAATGCACAACACCATCTCTTTCATTCAAAATCAAGAAGGGGAAAGAATGGAAAGCCATGTAGAGATGGAACATGAGTTTATCAATCACTTCCAGGAAGTTCATCAAGAACCCCAAATTGATAGACAACCTGCTATAGAAAAGATCATTCAAAATATGTCGAAAATTTTCACAGAAGAACACAACCAACTTCTTCTACGGCCAGTTCTACCTCAGGAGGTGGATTTTGCTATGAAACAGATCAAGGATGGCAAAGCTCCTGGTCTGGATGGCTTCACTACAAGCTTCTTCCACTCTTTCTGGGAGCTTATAAAAGAGGAGGTATGGTTGGTGGTGGGGGAATCGTGCACTCTTCATTGGCTTCTGCCCTCTCTGAACTCAACCTTCATCTCCCTCATTCCAAAATAAGAGAACACTAGTACTCTGGACAAATTCCATCCAATTGCATTATGCAATGTCATTTACAAGGTGATATCTAAAGTCATCGCTAATAGGCTGAAGCCGCTTTTACCCTTGCTCATATCACCTAGACAATCTGGATACGTAGAAGGAAGGCAAATACTGGATGGTATAATCCTCACTCATGAAATCATACACTCCCTCAAGCACTCCAAACAGGAAGGTGTGATTTTCAAGATTGATCTCTCTAAAGATTTTGATAAGTTACGCTGGACCTATATTCAAAAAATGCTAACAGCCTTTGGTTTTTCCCCAACGTGGGTCCGATGGATTCCGAGTTTGATTTCCTCAACATTTTTCTCTATCCTTATAAATGGCATACCCTCTTGACCCTTCAACCCCTCTAGAGGTATCAGACAAGGAGATCCACTTTCCCCATTCCTTTTAGTTCTAATGGCGGAAGGTCTGGGTCGCCATCTCAAACAAGCCCTTCTCTCCCAGCAGCTCAAACGTCTATCCATACACAATTCTCCAGCCATCACACATCAAAATTTTGTTTATTACAATATGTTGTTTGGGCACCCTTCTGTTCATGAAGCCTTCCATTTTAAATCCCTTCTGAATGATTTATTTGAAGCTTCAGGGACGAGAATTAATACGGAAAAATCGCAGATCTTCTTTTTTCACACCCCCCTGTAACTCAACATGCTATTGCCCGCATTTTGGGCTTCTCCATAGCCTCCCTACCTTCCAAATACCTTAGAGCTCCCCTAATCGAATCTACCATCAAAAACACCTCTTGGAGTCTGCTCCTTGAGAAACTCGAATCTCGTCTCACTTTATGGACTTATAGAACTCTGAACTTAGCTAGCAGATTAGTGCTAATCAAAGCTATGTTACAGGTGATGCCTCTCTACCTTTTCTCAATCTTGGCAGTGCCTAAATGGGTCCTTAAAAAAATTAAATCTCTACAGCGCAACTTTCTCTGGGGTTCAACTGGTACCCATCGAAAATGGGCTCTGGCAAAATGGTCGACAACTTGCAAGCCCAAAGAAAAAGGGGGATAGGTCTGCAAGATCCTTATCACAACAATGCAATTATGGGTACAAAATTATGGTGGCAATGGCTCTCTACTCCCAATAATCCATGGGCTGCCATTTGGACAACCAAATATACCAATCACAGACCACCAGAAGAGCTAATTAGATTCACTCCTACAGATAAAGGCTCACTAATATGGAACGCTACCAAAAAACATTTCTTGCTGATCCAACAACACAGTTTTTGGGAAATAAGGAACGAAAACACTGCTCGGTACTAGACAAACTCCTGGCACCAACTACCAAAGCTCATTGGCATCCTTAGACATCCTCGTAGCTAGGAGTGGGAGGAGTAGAAAATGGAGTCTGTCCAGCAACAATGGATTCCGGAGACAGAATAGAGGTACAGACAATGGAAGCAGATCGACAGGTTAATCAGGAATGTTGATGAGCAGACTAAGGAAGTCATGGAGAGTGAGCTCCATAATCGACGCATTAGATCATCCAAAGGCATGGATATATTAATATGGGGATATAACCCAAAAGGATCCTTCACCACTAAAGAGGCTTATAAAATTATATGCAATGATCCAATGCCCCTGAATCCTTTATGGAGTAGAATCTGGTCACCGGGTACTTGGCCCAAAGTCTCCCTATTCCTCTAGCTTGTTGGGCGCCGAAAAATCCTCACATGGGACAATCTCAGGAAAAGAAAGTTTCATGGGCCCTTCATTTGTCCCAATTGCAATTGTCAGGAGGAAACTCTCCAACACCTCCTGGACTCATGCACTCTTGCCAACCAACTATGGGAGAAGGCTAGCTTCCGTTGTTAAAAAATATGTAGAGTCTCTGAAGATATAATCAAATCCGTTCACCATTGGCACCAGAACCCGTATAAAAGCGAATTACTCAACCAATTATGGAGAATTATTCTCTTCCTTCTCCTCTGGAAAATATGGAAAGAACGAAACAAGTGCATCTTCAAAGATCAAAGAACTCCTTTAGATATCATATGGAGCGATTTTTGTCTTAATCTCAAGGAAACCTTGGTGCTTCAAACTTGGAATTCTGAAGATTTTCCCACTCATGCAGATGAGAAAGCCATCTGGGAAAATTGGAACATAAAACTCCCATAAGGAACTCACAATCACAGACCTTCAGAATGCAACAATATCAGAAAGCACTTATGGATCCCCCCTCCAAGGAATACTTTCAAACTCAACTTTGATGGAGCTTCAAAGGGAAATCTCGACAAAGCAGGATTTGGTGGCATATTTAGAGATCATGATGGTTCTCCTCTCCTAATATATTTTGGAAAAATTAGCTGGGACATGAACAACTATGCTAAATTGGAGGGTCTCTGGCAGGGTTTCCTCTTTTCCCAGCGTCATGGGTTCCACCCTTTGGAGAACGAATGTGACTCCCTAATTCTCATCAACCTGGCTAATCAACTCTTCAATGGGGCACATGCGCACAAAATTGACAACAGTTGGAGGCTCGAAGCCAGATTGGATGCAATAGAACAATGGCTTCACACCAATCATGCTATCATATTCAATCATGTTAAACAGGAGGGAAACAAGGTCTCTGATCTACTTGCCAATTTGGGGATGGAAAGTGGGCACACTATTCTCACTGGAGCTCTAGACATAATTTAGAATCATGATCAAAATTAGGAGTGCAAAATACTGGTCCAAAGGGATGTAGATCTCCCAGATGCGGGTGTATAGAGGGGCGATCAATGTGACGGGATGAGGGTGGGACGAGGTGTGGCGACACCTGCCTACCCAGGACATGGCGGGCAATCGGCTTATGAAGGATGGATCCTTGCATTTAAGACGTGCAGGGTTCAATTGTATTGCATTAAGTGATTTTGTTGCTCATACCCTTTCCTCCTCTCCTGTTCATGCCTCTGCATGCTCCAACATGCTTTGGACTTTGAATTTCTTCAATGAGAGAGTAATGGCGGGTGCTTCTCGATGCTTGAATGGGGACGATAAATTGGAGCTCCGCTCTGGTTTATCTGTGGTGCTGCATCTGTCGAACCATTTGCATTTCTCTCTGGCCTCTGGCATCTGTTCTGGCTTCAATCTGCATTATGGCCCCGTCATTCCTGCTGCTCTGCCTTGCTTTGAGCCCGCTACTTCTCGACGCTTGATTGGGGACGATAACTTGGAGCTCCGCTCTGGTCTTTCTACGGAGCCGCATCCATTGAACCATCTGCATTTCTCTCTGGCCTCTGGCCTCTAGTATGGCTTCTGTCTGCATTGCTCTGGCCTCGTCATTCCTGCTACTCTGCCTCACTTTGAGCCCACTGCTGTTTCCTCCACTATGCCTCATCTGCATCATAGATTGCGAAGCCACAGGGGCGGCACCAGGGGCCGTCCCCTGCGCGTGCCCTCCAACCCCTCTTCCGAGTCACCTTCCCTCTCCAACGAATTCTATGCTGGCCACTATCCTCTCACCCATAGTGGGAGAGGGCAGGTTCATGTTTCTAGCCACCATTTGGGCTCCACTATTCCCCAACCACCTACCACCTTTCCTTCTCCCACGACAGGCTCTGTGCTTTTCTCCTTCAACTTCTTTCTGAACCACCCAAGGATAACCGTTATAATTACTATGGTCTTCCATGAGGAAGCTCAGTTGGGGGAGCCAAACTCTCATCCGGCGGGCCTCGGCTCTGACAAAGCTCAAATTTCGAACCTCCAGGTGGGGATTAGTAGTGTGACTACGTAGGATCTGGATGCTCAAGCTCGCAACACTCTTGATGTGGAGATGGCGCTGGTTGATCCTGGTCCTTCTAATTCTGAAGCTACTCTTTCCAGGGACCTGCTTGTAAAATGTTTGTGCGATATTGTCGAAGAGCCTCCAGATGATTAGTTTACTCTCTGTGGTCTTGTTATCTTGCTTCGCAGCCCACATAATTTGGAAAGATGTTGTTCATATTGCTATGTTAAATTTTTGTTTAATTTTGGAACTCTGTAAACTCTGCAAACATCAAAGAGATCAAAATTGGCCTCCCTGCGTGGAATTGCTAATCTATTCAAGACTGGTTTCCCTATCACTGGGTAGTCTTCATCTATGTTTTTCTTGACAATTCTGCCTTAAATCAGGGCAGTGTTTTTGACTACAGTCATGATTTAATTTTACTCCCTTTGTTAATAAATTAATCTTAATTAGAAAAAAAATAAAAATAAGAAGAATAACTAGGTAAAGAAAAAAATAACATGGTTGAGAAAATTTGTTCCCATATTTTTAGTTTTTGATTAAAAAGCATTAAGTTAAAGTTTGCAATATTGGGTGAGGAGCTTGATTAGCTTCCTAATTTAGAGGTTTTATTTGAGCCACGTTTGGATCACAATCCGTGACAAGGGGCATGGTGGGATTTCCTCCCCACTAGCACTACTAGGGGGGAATGAAACGATCCTCTGGAGCCCCTCCAAGGCGAGGGTTTTGAGGGAGTTGTCCCCAAAAAGAAAAAATTAGATAAAAATTTCCTTGTAAAATATTGTAATTTCGTAACAAATCTGGGCCATTTATTAGGTGGAAGTTATAACCATTGAAGTTGCTTTAATTTAGTGGTTTTTTCTCTAGAAGGAAACCCTTGGTTTATAAGTTGGAATCATACTACAGTTGGGTATTATTTTGTGTGAGAGAAAGAGAGGATATTGTATGATAATGAAGAGGAATTTACATCAAATTTTTTGTAGGTTGTATCCCATATTTTTGCTGGGTAATATAAATGAATTACTAACTATTTCTCCATGGACGTAGCTCAAATTGGGTGAAAAACTTATATTAGTGTCTTCTTTTATGCTTTTTTGTGTTTGTTTTTCTAGAGTATTTTTTGTGTTTCGTTTCTTTATTATTTAATTCCTAATAAACAATATCAAAACCGAAGGTATATTTGGCTGATAAACTCACAAGAAAAAAGGGTTCCTTGTTCGAGTGGGAGAAATGGTGGGAGATGGTAGGTTTAGGGTTGATAAATTCAATGGAAAAAATTATCAGCTTCAAAAGATGCAAATGGAGGATTGTTTGTATATATATTATCTTTACCTACCATTGAATGGAAAAGAAAAGAGGTCAACAAGTATGATAGAATAATAATGGAAAATTCTTGATAGAATGGCACTAGGGACAATATGACTTTGCTTAGACATGTTGGTGGCTATTTTAATCTAGAGAATAATGCACATTTTTATTAGTAGATACACATAAGTAAACATACATAAAGAAAATAAAGGGATACGACACGGTAATGCAAATATAACCAAGTCACATATATGTATTATGTATTATATCAACAATATATGTTAAATTGACACCGACATATATATATATATATATATATATATATATATATATATATATATATATATATATATATATATATATATATATATATATATATATATATAATATAGTTAGTAGTATGTATCGAATCACGATTGACCACACTGTGTAATCTATCATTTTTTATGTGTATGTCATATTACAATTCTACTTACATTGAAGCTAGTAAATAGGGCTCACTAGCGTTTTCAATATCCTACTATTTGATCAAATCAAATTGCTCCTTCAACATCTCACCCACCCTCACTGCCTTCTTTATCCTAAAGAAGGGGGAAATTATGAAAAATAAAAATAAAAAAACACAAGACAAGAAGACAAAAGATTCTTTTCCATTAACATTTTTGAATTAAAAGTAAAATAATCATAAAGTTTAGGAATTTGGAAAATTAGAGCCTAGTGGTTCTGTTTCTACATTCAACATCTCTGAACCTGGCTGGTTCAGTGTTTTATCAACCCGTTCTACATGAGATTATTATTTTTATAGAACAAAAAATTTAGAAGTACTGGGTGCATAAAACTAATGGGTAGGTCATGGTGAAAGTGGAGAAGTGGAGGAAACTCACAAAGTTGGAGTCACACCAAGAAACGTGGTTTGATAGATCCCTGGAACCAACATCTACAAATTTATGTTGAATATTGACCATTCTCAAATTGCTAATAGAGCTTCTACACTCAACTATATAAGATCAGGCAGGTATTGTACATTGTGTTCAACTACTGTAGGGTTTGCTATCCTCTAATTGAATGGTATGTTCTTCTCTATGTAATCGACAAGTTGTAGCATTTGATTAAGGAACTGAGAGGCATTTGAATCTTCATGTTCGAGATTTGTTTCCTTCACCCAACCACTATCAATTCTGTCACAAGATTTGTGCATAATATTCCCTTTCTTACTCCAGTTGAGTTTTTATTTAATGTGGTCGAATATTGATTTCATTGTGTAGACGGGGTAGTGGTAGTACTTGGATTGATTACAGGTGTTGTATTGGAAATGGATACTATGCTTGCTTCTATCTGTTGTGACTCAATTGAACCATGGTTTTTCCACTAATTAAAATCATAGATGGTCTCATCCAACTGAGTCCATTCGGATGAGTTATATTTATAACTGGGGTCAGACTTATTATGGATGTCTAAGTGATTATCGTATGACTCGTTTGTTTTTGAATGGGAATTTTCTATCTGAGTATTCTCCAACAGACCCTGATTTGCATTTGTCTTCTCTGTTAGGTCTCCGTTGGAATGCTCTTCACCTAAATGTTCTACATATGATTTCTCTTTTCTAGATTCTTCCTTATCAAATTTCTATATGTCTGACACATCTTTACCATACTATTCCTTGCCTATGTAGTTTATCTCTTCGTGAACTCAAGTGGGAGAGTTCACAGGGGAATTTTTGGTTATGTCAATTTCTGTAACTATGAAAGACTTACGTTTCTACTTTTGAGATTGAGAAGATGCCTAAGTATATTGGTTTATTTTTTGAATGAATTCATCCATTTTGTGTTAAACATTCTTAGCAAGCAAGACTTTTTCACTTTCTACGACATCGTGTAATTGTGTCTAATCAATGGGGTTCTGCACTTAGTAGGATTTTCGACAATAGATTTCTTAGGCTCCAAATCCTTAAGAACTGCATCCAATTTCTCTTTCTTGGCTAGATCATTCAATTTAATATTTTTAAATATTCTCTTCCACTAGGAGAACTTGATTTTAGAAGGTGTATACTTGGGATTGGAAAACTCTTTTCAGGTATACTTGTGCAAGGATTTAGGTAGGGGTATGGATATGTCAAATTTTAAGGGATACAAATAAAGGCTAGCCTAAAATTCTTCCTCAACTTTGGCATCTTGTAGGGGTGTGACAATGTCATGGGTTGGTTCGAATACAATGGGTGTAATAATATATTTGGCGTTAGACTGATGTCTTAACTCATCAAATATTTGTTCTATTGAGTGCTAGTAGAGGATTTACCTTGGGTCAACCTTTGGGGAGTTATTGTACCATACTTTGGTAAAATATAGACCCAACTGAATATGAGAAATGGGAGGCAGGGTGTGATTAACATGTTGAGCCACTCACCATTTATTATAAATATTATTTATGTTCAACAACTAGTTCCTAAAAATTTTACTGGGCCCTAATAACTGACGTTCCCCTGACCAAGTACTAGAAAAAAAATCAAAATTTTCATTATAGGTATCTCCTTTTTTGTAAAGTCGGCTCCCCCCACTAGTGGGTGTGACTTCATAAAGATCCATATAAACAAAGAAGGTAAATTAATATACTTACCAAATTTCTGGAATTACTGATAATTAACTTTGATTAGCTCGGCCACATGGTCTGTCGAGTGATATTGGACTCTATATTTTTCTATGTCATCGATTGATTCCAGCATGGTGAGATTAAAATATGAGGCTTGAATTGTGGAAGTTATAAATAAGAAAAAATTATACATATCCATGTCGTGAAAGGGTCCTAACCTAACTAATCACAAGACCTCTTGAATTTTTCATGGAAGCCCCTTTAACAAGTTCTGTAAGTAAATGGCTTATATCAGTCGTAGTTGGTACCTTAATTCCGTCGAAGGGGAGCTTGGTAATTAAATGGATGGTCATGCTGGAGATGGAATGTGGTTTATCCAGCCACAATTTTCCTTTTTAGTATCTTCTCACTAAGTACTTGGTATCTTCTTCCTTCATTCCTTGAAGGTTTGCGGCCAACAGAGCCCCCAAAATTTCTCTTATGCCGAAGTTTTCAAGGTAACCTGTCTAAGGGTTCCATTCATTATCATTCCTAGACCACTTGAGATAGGAATAAAAATAATTTTCCTGGGTGGGTTCTTTGACCTTCTCCTAGCATCTATTATGAAGAAAAACTTTGTGTTAAGTTTTACCAGTAAGATCAAACCAAGATTTTGTTTTGGGTTCAACTATTACTTCTTCCTCCTCTGATCAGACCTTGCATTTTGTCATGGTGAAATCCTAACAAAATTTATCTATTCATAGACAATGAAGGAGATATAAATTGGATATTACATAACTTTCAATGTCCGAGATGTCCTTCGAGTCACAGGGAAAGTTTCTTGGAATTTTTGGAAATATTTTAATCAATTCGAGGAGTTATTTGATTTTTTTAGAGGTGGAATTTAATGCACTGTCATTGTCATTTTCTTTCATTACTTTCAAATGTCTCTTCAATTTTCATGTAATCTTCCGATTATCATCTTGTGCATGCATGGCATCATCTCACCACCTTTATGACAGAATGGGCAGTAAATGTTGGGAATCTTGAAATGACCCTTGCGGTATATTTGATAGTTTTTATATGTGTGAGGCATGGGACATGTTAGAAGATTAAACTGTACTTGATTTCCTTTATTTCTAAGCCCTCCATTTTGTCTTTTGTGCATTTCTTAGTCACCTTAAAACGTGTTGTATTTATGTGGTAGTAAATTTCAAGAACTCTTCTATGGTAGGTCATCTTATTTTCCTTCTATTATTAGCGATATTTAGGATCGTACTCTGCGAATCTGGTTGGTCAATTTATATCTTTGAGGCATAGGTCTACTCCTTTGTCTTATTTTTTCATGTTTATCATCTTGATGGTGTTGTCACTGTGAACACCTTTTAGCTCTTAGAATGTTACGTAGGTCGGCTTGACACTCCATTAATATTGGTTAGTTTGATTGTATGACTTATCCTACAATGGTTTTTTATTGATGCACTGAATGTTACATCATTTATGTTTATAACTAATTTTTGTTAATAGTTTGGAGGTTTTTGTGGTGTATATTTTCAGATAGAGATTTAAAAATATCCACAGCCTTCGTTTGTCTGTCTACATTTCAAGTCTAGAATAAGAGTCATCTTCAGGACAAACCTACCAAGAATAGGGGAAACCAGAGATAATAAATATAGGGTGGAGAGACTGCTCAGGATGGAAAAGCCGACTAGTAAAATAAAAGAGATGAATATTATGTATTATATTATGATTTTTTGTTAATTGGAGATTTATACTAGTTTAAAGAAAATACAAAAAATAATGAACGTAATAATTAAAAATTATTTTTATTTACTTATTAAGTAATTACTTTATTTACATTTTGTTGTTTTGGTTATTAATGGTTTACAACTAACCTATGCTAGCTATTTGTTTATGTAACATATTTTTTAAGTCCAAAACCATTAGCAAGTGATTTGAAAAGGTGACCCTCCAGATTTATTACCTGAACTTCTCTCGACGGTCGAATGTCATTAATAAAAAATGGGTTGAGCCATGTGACTTAACGTTTTTCAGTTTTCCTTTTACTCGATTGTCATATAGAAATACTAAATGTCCTATTTGGATTCGTTTATGTTGTAGGTTTCATTCATGTCAGGATTTTTGTTGGTCCTTACTAATTTTTTGGTGGTGTAGTGCGTACAGTTAGTCTTCACCCAATTGATGAATTTATTAGAGGGTTATGCTTGTAATTTGGTATTACATTTAAATATTTCCAACACATCTTGTCCATTTGTTGGAGAATTAAATGGTATGAGTGTTTCTTGTATGAAAATAAGTTTGAACATTGTAGATGCTGTTGAATTATTATAAGATGTGTGATAAGGCCATAATACTACTCAGTTTTTTTCATCCCAGTCGTCCTTATCTATGTTGTATATTTCCAATAATCCTTTACACAAATTTTTATCGAAATATTCGGCAACGCCATTTTCCTAGGGATGGTATGCCATAGTCTTCTTCTATTCGATTGTGAAATTTTTCGTGAATTTTTTATTTGTAAAATTAATAAAGTTTGTTCCGCTTTTGATAATGATGACGACGAGACAACCAAAATGTGTCACTATATTTTCATTTATAAATTTGGTTGCAACTTCATCGGTGCATGATACTACTAGTTATGCTTCCACCCATTTCATTACATACTCAATTTTAGTGATAATGTACTTCTCACATGCTTTCTTTGCTCTCCTCAGGACTGGGATGGCAAATAAAGTACCCCATATTTCGAATGGTAAGGATGGAATTATATAATGCAAAAAAAAATTATGTTTCCAAAGGGATCAGCCTATCCTCTGGCATATGTCATATTTTTGGACGTTTGGCCATAATGGCGAAATATGGTTAACCACCACAATCCAACTTACATTATTTTATGGGGAGTCATGTCTCCTTGGAAGTATCCTTCAGATCCTCCTTTGTGGTCTTCTTCAATGACAACTTCTATTTCATGCTCAAGAACACAGCTCCTGAGTACTTCATCAATTCCTAACTTATAGATTTGGTCATTTATTAATGTGTATGCCTGTGCTTTAATTGCCATTTTTTTTATATTTTTTTTTCAGTTATTCCTTCCAGTGGTTTACCTGTGTGGATAAATTATTCTATTTCGGCGAGTTTGGTGTGAACTACTTCAATATTGAATAAGTGTGAATCAGAAAGGTCATTGTCGATCTCCGTTGGCTCACACTGTGATTCTAGTCTTAATAAATGATAGGGGATAACATTTTGTTTTCCGAATTGAACTTTAACTTCCAATTTAAATAATTGAAATAGTAGTAGTAAATGGAAAATCCTCCTATGATACACAAATTTGATGACAAGGTAATTTAGGGCTCAATTATCCATGTAGAATATGAACGAATTTCCCAAAAGGTAATGGTTAGATTTCTGTAGAGTGAATAATAATGTTAAGTCTTCACATTTTGTCATCGAATAATTCATTCCAACTTTATTAAGTTTGCAACTCATGTAAGCATTCATGTGAGATATTATTTATTCGTCGGGTTGTGCTAAGACTTCCCCAACTTCCACATTCAATGAATCAACATGAACTTGAAACTACTTAGACCAATCTAGGAATTTGAGGATTGGAGTTTCAAATAGTTTCTTCTTTAATAACTAAAATGATTCATCACATTCAACAAACCAAATAAAACGTATATATTTTTTTAGGAGTTAATCACTTGGGAATTTTACTTCGGAGTACTGTCTAATAAATCTTTTATAACATCCTGTATGTCCCAGAAAAGGTTTAATCTGCTTCTGGTTAACTAGGGGCTTCAATTATAAGATTACCTTTATTTTTTCCATGCCTACTTTAACTATGTCTTTAGAGATGATGTGACCCAGTAGTATTTTGATGGGACTTTTAAAAATACATTTCATAATGTTAATGGATAGTTGTATCTACATACACCTCTTTAACATTAACGATAACCACTATATATGATCCTTTAGTAGTGTGTATATTGTCCAATCGTTAAAATAGAAAACCATAATATTATTAATGTATTCCTGGAAATATTTAATGAGAATTATTGATAATACAACTGGTTCATATTTTCATCCAAACAACATTATTCTATACGTGGAGTTAAATTCTGCAACAAAGGCTTTTTTATCTCTATCTTCTTTTGCTATGGGTACTTGATTGTACCATGAAAATTTGTTCATAAAGGAAAAACATTCATGTCTTGCTACCTCGTTGAGGATTTCTTCGGCACAAGGGGTTGGAAATGGGTCAGTGACTTAGTTTATATAATCCACGACAGTTAATAGTTATGCAAATCCTTTTCAGATCATGCTTTTTTGGTTGGACAACCATAAGGCTTTCCCATTATGATTTTTTTACTGTGTATATAATGTTAGAAGAAAGAATTCTTTCAAATTATTTTTGGATAATAGGATTATATTTATGAGATAATTTATACGATCTCTTCTTTATTAGCTCCGCTCCTCAGATTATATTAATATTCATTTATCCCGTTTCTTTAAGTAATAAATTTAAATGTTTTCAATCTCGAGAAAATACATATTTAGATTATTTGAGCAGGTCAAGGAAGTTCGATATTTGTTTCTTCGACCAGTATTCCCCTAGCCATGAAATTTTTGGTTGGTTGTCATTTGATATATCAACTTAATTTATCTTAATTTTTTCTTCTGCCTTAGATTCATTAAGTCATTATTCCTCAAATTTTACTTCTTGGTATGTTGGTGGAAAGTCTAGCTTGTCTGGTTTATCTACATCCTGTTTAGAAACTTCATATATAGAATGAATTTTATTAAATTTCTTGGGATAATTCTCATTCAAGGTAAAACTCTAGCCAACAATGGGTGATTATTCCATTTATAATTAACTAGCCATCCTGTGTTTTGTAGTAGAAGTTATATAATTACAAGTTAAACTATTTTTGGTTAAGTCTGTGGATCCACTATTTTTTCTAGTATGAACTCTTTTATTTTTTGGACTACATCTTTTAGTTTTGATTCCTATGGTTGGAACTCGAAATATTTAATGAAAAAATCTTTTGCAACCTTCCATTTTAGGTATTTGCCCCTTTTTTATTCTAATTTGTACCATTTGTTTGGAATATTAGCTAATGCGTTTGGGAACATATGTGGCTAGAAATGGCCGTCATCGCTGTATTTGATTCTTCACCATTCAAAATCACCTATTTTGATGTTTTTAATAGGGTCTCTTTGAGCACTAAAGTTTGGTATTTTTTCTTATGCAGAGAAATTTATTCCGCTGAATCGCTCACTAAAATAGGAAGTTATAGTCATCCAAGTTTGAAGTCGAGATGAGTGTGTATCCCACCATCTCGCTCCTTGACTAAGAAATTTTTTCACTAGTTTGTGCATTCATCCTTGTTATCCAATTCATATTGTTACATATTCCACATGGTTAACATGGGATTATATTTCATTAAATTGAACGTAAAAAATGGAGCTAGATGTTAGATAAGTCAAAATAAAATAAGGCAATTCTCGACAATTATTTTCTCATATAATTGGAATGACGTTGATGGAATAGCAAGGTCAGATTATAGATGTTGGAATAACTTGTATCTACCAACACTCATTTTCATTCAATTCATATTTCTTTATTTTATATTCATTAAATCCAGTATCTGAGTTCTAACCTATTGAAAGAGGACATACAATTAATATTTTACCCAAAGTATTTGGTTCCACATTATCATGCCCATCATGTAATAGTTGATACATTTTCCAAATTTCAGCTTCAACATCGGTAGACTCTACCCAAGGTTGGCTTTCATGAGGATCTAAAGGAATGCCAATATTTATGTTATTTCCTTTTAATTTGATTCTATATTTTTCTAGCGATATAGTTTCCTTCATTTTTTATCCCTGTGGGTGACCAAGTAATGTTGGATAAGGACAGATATCCTCGACAAAGTCCATGAATTCAAAGTCCATTTTCGTTAGGATACCCATTATCTAATTTTTAACTTGTCATAGTGTGATCATTGGTTCAATGAATCTTCGATTGGCCAATTTGAGATAATCAGTGGTTATTTGTAGACTTGGTTGTCCCATGCTGATCCATGTGTTGCTCGATAGGATATTTAGTTGAGATACGAAGTCAACAACTACTTCTTTAAACATAAAACCATTTATTTCTAGGTCCACTTATGGGTCATGATCATCTACCTGGCTACCATGTGAAAACTCTTTGACATATTTCCCTCTTTCTCTATTTTCGTTACAATTTTTTAACATATTCAACAATTCGAAAAGTCGAGAAATTTTTTTTTCTTCCTTTAGAAGCTTCAAGAATTATTCCAAGATTAATTCCTTATATACTTGTTGGTTTTCACTTTTTTCGTAAAGAATTAAATTGTTTGGAACATTGTATGATTTTGTTGTTGTAAAATTGGGTACTTTGTTCAATTCTTGATGGGTCAGATAAACTCGTTAGTCTAGTCACCATTATTTCTTCCAATGCCTATCCTTGTAACTACATGAACATTTTTAGAGTTCAAAATTTCATGCTTTGGGACAGTTTGAAATAAATTAACAAAAATTTTATTTAAAAATTTTTCCATGATTTTCAGACTGTCTTCCATCAAGTTGTTGCCCAGACCACATATGTTACAGAAACGTAAGTCAATTTGATATTTTAAAGGAAATTCAGTCACGATATGTTCTTATTTTAAGCAAGTGTAGCTGTAAAATCTCCCATGATGTTGGCCATGACCATGTCCTCTTCTATTGTAATAGCCTCGTCATCCACCATAACCTCCTTAATATTGTCCTCTTCTGTTGAATGGGGTTGGTTTTGATAATTTGTTGCTTTCCTCAGTATGATATAAAACATGATAATTAGGTTTACTTTTTCCATTCAATGGACATTCCTGGGTGGAATGTGCATTTTCTTCACATATTGCACACCATTTTGGTTTTGAATTTCGTATATTATATTGGAAATTCTTGGTCGTATGGTTAGAATGAGTTTTAAATATGTAGCAATAGACATAAATTTGTATTCTTCTAACATCTTGGTGAAAATATTTTAATAACTTACATGTATCTTTGATGTGTCCTTCGATGTGGGAATTTTTGCAACATAAATGATTCTTTTGAAGTGGTAATGTAGTGAATAATTTTGTAATTGGTCTAATCTATCTTCAATTTTGTTATGGGTTAGTGAATTGATTGATTTATTATTATCGGATTTCTCAATCCTTTGGCCTATTTTAAGAGCTTCTTCACATGTCTCAATTTTGTTCATTCGTAGTGGCCTCAAAAGTTTCTGACATAGTCCATATAGGTACCATTATACTAACATATTCTCATCGATAGTGTAAGGAATCTAACTTAATAAGTATTTGAATCATTTAACATATTCACATACAAATTCATTTTTTGTTTCTTTTATTTCCTTTGGCTTTTGTGTTTCCAGGTTCTTAACATCTTGTGCTTTAAAGAAGGTAAGGAAAATAACCTTGATTTCGTCCTTTGTCTTATTTTGTTTTTCTATTAAATTTATAAGCCATATCAAGGCTCGTGTGTAAAACTGATCCATTTGTTTTTCTTGATTGTCGATATCATTTGTAACCAAAAGTTTTTCACAAACTAACTAGTTACTTTTCGGGTATTCATATCCCTCGTAAAAGGGTATATGAGTTGGTCCCATATTGTTTATTTGATGTGAATTCAGGTGAAATTTCTCGTTGTTTTTACTTTCGTCATCTTATACTAGTTATTTATTTTATTCTCTTATGTTGGTGATTTGATATACAGATTTGTCGTTTTCACACTTGTTGTCTATATATTTTTTGAATTGACTTATTTGCAGTCATGAATCTCCGTCGACTGATTCTGGACTTCGGTTTTATTCAACAGATATGAGCTGCGACAGGGGGGAATGATCATGATGATACATAGTTGGAGAAGTATTTGATCTAGTTCATTACTATTATTCAATTGTTTTTTAGTATAATTTTCATTTTCTTGAATATTTCTTCACTGGTCGTTGGTATACCAGATTGAAGGTAATTCATAATAGTTCCTCGATTGAAGAAATTCTCTTAAATTAGGACTCGACAAGGTTTTCCTTGGAAAAATTCTTATTTCTTTGTTATATCATAAATATATGTTACATTCATACAGACAAGTATATATAGATTTATAACACAATTACATGAGTCTAGCTGTGCGATTAACCATGATGCTTAATCTATGATTTGTTATTTATCTGTCTATTACAATTATGTTTTCATAGAGGTTCGTCGACTAGGCTAACTCGCCTTTTCCATATCTGACTAGTTGGTTAACCCTTTTATCTCCTTCAACAATGGCCTTTAAATTTTCAAAGGAAACAACAACATAAGGAATAATAACAACATTGGAAAAATTATATGAAAAACCATCAACCTAAAACAAGGTATTTCTTATGATGAATTTATTTAATATGAATATGTGAGAACGTGGATCTGTTTTTGATCATTTAAATGAATTTAACATGGTTACTAGTTAGTTAAGCTATATAGGGGTAAATATTTATGATGAATTTAGGTATCTATTGTTTCTAAGCTCATTGTGAGAAAGTTGGAATGACTTAGTCATGGATATCAGTAATTTTGTCTCTAGATCTAGTACTATAAAGTTTAATGATGTTGTTGGTGCTATTCTTAATGAGGAAATGTGATGGAAAATCTCAGGTGAGAAAATTGGTAATTCTTTCACTGAAAACACTAGAGGAAGAAAACTAGAGAGAGGAAAGAGCCTAGGATAGCACTGTATCTCAAGGAAAGAAGAATATAAATGTAGATCACGGTTAGTGCGTTGGAAATGTGGGAAGAAATGACACCTAGAGAAAGACTATAAATATTGGAAAGGAATACAAGGAGATAGACACCAAGAGAATAATAAAAAAGTGAATGTGAATGGTGATTTTTTGTAATATTCTCTAATTCATGCATTAGTAAATTTTATTGATTCCTAGGTGCTATATTTAGGGGCTTGATTGCATGGCACACCAAATAAGAAACATTTTCATGACTATTTTGAAGGATATTTTGGACAGGTTTGTCTAGTTGATGATAAACACTGTAAAATTATTGGAATGATTAAGGTACTTGTAAAAAAAATAATGTAAAAAAATGGATACTAAAGGAGGTAAGGCATATTCCATATATAAAGAAAAATCTAATTTCAACATAGTAGTTCGGAGGTGAAGGTTGTGTAGCTACATTTATAGACAGAACTCGGAATGTCACTAAAGGAGACCTTGTAAAATAAAAAAGGAGAAACGGTCAATACATTGTATTAATTCGAGGGTATTTCTAATTCTGTTAATTCTTTAACCACCATAGGAGAAGATACAACACGGTGGAATCATAGGCTAAATCACATGAGTGAGAAGGGTATATGAATTATTCACTCAAGAAATTTGTTACGAGGTTTGAAGCATGTTGATTCGGATTTATGTGAGAGTTGTGTTTACCGAAAACAAAAGAGAGTTAAATTTCTTAGAGTTGGGAAAGAAGAGAAGAGTGAAAAGTTATAGCTTTTGCATAAGTATGTATGGGGACCTACTCAAGTATCATCTCTTGGTGGCTCTCTCGATTGTGTTACTTTTATTAATGATGCAACTAGGATAACATAGGTTTATTGTATTCGAAATAAATATGCTATATTTTACACTTTTAAGAGATGGAAATATTTGGTTTAGAATGATACAAGAATGAACTTGAAATGTCTTAGATCAGACAATGGACGTGAAAACTGCAACATGTAGTTTGAGAGTTACTGTTCATACCATGAAATTTAAAGAGAGAAAACTTTTCTTGGAACACCATAATAAAATAGTGTGTTAGAAAAGATGAATAGAACAATCATGGAGTCTGCAAGGTGCATGATTATATTGCATGCAAGATTTTCAATACAATTTCAGGCAAGTGTTGTAGATACTATCATTTAAATAATAAACAAAGGGCCTTCAAGTTCCTTGGATGGTGGTATTATAGAGGATGCATGGAAAAGTAAGAAGTGTACCTTCATTAGATATGTTGTTAACAATTTTTTTTATTGATTATATGATTATGAAAACCATAAAATGAACAGTAGTAGAGATGTGGTATTCAATGAAAGAATCATGTAAAAATACCAAATGCGGGGAAATAAAGATGAAAAATAAAACACATAATACACAGTGCTTGATGAGATCATAGAAAAATTCAAGTCAAAGTTGCCAGGAAATCATATTGAACAATAGCTACAACAAAAATAGTGTCAACTAACACCTCAAACTCTCGCTAGTGTTGTGTTGTGCTATTCAACAACCCCCTTATTTTAGAATAGGTGCATTAGAAAAATAATGGGGACACTTTAAAAAATTTTACACTAGAACAAATAAAACCCTTAGGTGATTAATTTAAATAGAAATAAGAGTTAAATGGGTTAAGCGACACCCTTTTTTTTAAAGGAAAATTAAGCGGACAATTCAAAACAAACATGCATGCAAATCAAAATCGCAAAATCGCTTAAGCAAAATATGGATTTTAAAGCCAATCTAAATGATTTGTGATGAAAAAAAAATAAAAGACATTAGTAAAGGAAAAAGGCTTCCACCTGAATGATATTTCACAAAAATAAAACCATGGGACCCGCCACTGCCACGTAATCAATTGCAAATCACACATCGCATTTCCACCGTGTCAAAAATCAATCCACCATTTACATTTCCCTAATGCAATGCATTTAATCACATTTAGATCTCGTTAATAACAAATTCTGCCCACTATCCAATTTTTCTGAAATCGTGATTGCAATATCGCGTCACAAGATTACATACTTTCCTTTCGTCTCGCTAATTTTTGAAGCCTTTAAAAAAATTTAAATCTTCTGACTTGAACAGGGTTATAAGCACGAAAATTAATTTATCACAATCGAAAAAAAGTGGTTACTCAACATTCTAATAAGTTCACACATGAACATATTTGTGATGCAAAAATATACTATTTAAATGATTAAATGATTACTCGGGCACGTGAACCCATGCTTTCTATTAATGCCATAAATTTATGGTCTAATAGTCGGAGCCTTCAAAAATGGTTGACTGCAAGAGTATTAAATTTTTGGATTATCTACATGCCAAGTTTTATTTTTCCATTATTTCCCTTATTTTTTACACTACTCTTCCATTGTGAAAATATTTCCCCTTTTTACTTATTGTTCTTGATTTTTCGCAGGAAATTCCAAGAAGGCAAAGTTCCTTAGAAATGTCTGAGGCTACGAAGTAATCCAAAAATCACATGGCTCCCACTAATCGTGTAGCTTCTTCTAATGAAGTAACATAGATGCCCCCTTATTGATAGATACAACATCCACATTAGAGAGTGGTTCTTCATCTTGGGAAGTAATGTACAGATTATTTGAAGATGAGAAACCCCATAGGGTTGAGAGAAAAGCTACTGCAAACTCTTCTAATTCTTGAGAAGCTACTATAACAGATTTCACCAAACCTCTTGTACACCGATTTGCTACATGCCCCAATATTTTACCATATACATATATGGTAAAAAGGATTATTGATAACCTCAGCATTGGAGACAAAACTTTCCTAACAAGAAAAGGTACAATGATAGGGTCTTTTAGAGCTGAAGATTTGAATAAAATGTACCAGATTCTATACCTGGAGAAGGTATATGATAAAGATTTCATAGAATAATTTTCCAAGTATAATGAGCTAAAATGGACCCCATAAATCAATGGAGGAGCAACCCTAACAAGCATAAACAAGGTTATAAGGGTATGTATTCCACTAATTCACTTGCTGGTCCCTATTTTTATATTTCTGTAATGATGTCTAGACTTTTTGGCAAACCCAATACTACTAAATTATCAATTGAATGGATTCCACTTATTGATGTTGTTATAGACTCTTATATCATGGACTGGGGAACCATTTGGTGAAATAATATTTCTACCCAGATTCTTGAATAAAGAAATAATCATTCCAGTTCATCTAAAATCCTTTCCCCAATTTATATGGGTGTCTACATTGTGGATGTAGTATCTTTTACCTCAGATTTTCCAACCATGGGTTGGAAATGGAATACCCAAGGAACTACCCGCATTCATTTCTATCATAGAATTCTACAGGAATCAAAATATGAGATTCACTTCTATAATATCTTCCATGGAGTTATGCTCCCACTATTTCAAGTTGTGTTTGATGAAAAGGCCCCCATATTGTCCAAAGAAGCTCAAGAAGACTTCACCTCCATTGGAAAATGGTTTGGAGAAGAATTTTTTACTTATTTTATAGTTTCCAGGATCTTATACCAAGCACATGTCTTACCATTGTATGTCCTAGATAAAATTCTTGCAAGAGAAATTGCTTATTAGATTGTTGGTAATGGATTGACTAAGGTTTTTAAAGAAGAAAACAAAGTTTCGTGGAACTCTTTTCCTATTCACTGTGGTGTCTATGCGCTATAAAATTTCAAGCATGCAAGGTTAGAAATCAATTAAATCCAATGCTTGAAATTATTTACAATTTCTAATAGGAAATATGACCCAAACCAAGTTTCCTTAAATTTCACAACTCAAGTGAAAATCAGACCATTTTTCCATGAAGATGATGATTTTGATGACTTGTTTGAGTCAGTTGATACTTATTCTACAATACAGAAATTAACAACATCACGCCTTAATCCACAACAGCTTTGAAAGTTCAAGAATTACATAAATAGAATATTAGAATTGATTCCTCTAAATATACTAGAGGTATCCTACCCTATCTCATAGAAGGAACATTAAAAAAATAATAACAAGAGAGAAATAAGGAAAAGGAACAACCACCTAAGGATACTCAAGTCCTTAGTGGAACAAAAGAAGATAAGTTTTTGGAATTCAAACCAAATATCCTTTATTTTCAATTGACTTAGATAATGTCTAAAAATATTTTAATCAACAACTAAAAGGAGACCAAGAAGTGGTGATCATTGATCATCAACAAAATTTGGAAACACCTCATGGTAACCTGCTTACTACTCGGTCAACTAAGAAATTAGTTAACACAGAGGAAGTAGAATTTATCTCGGCCTACCCAACATCAGAAATTGTGTTGAAAATTGAGGAAATACCTCCTTTAGATATATTTACATCCCCAAGCCTAAATTTGTCATGAGAAAGTAGAAAAAAATGAGAAGAACATAACAATCAGAAATTCTTGTTCCCAGAGATGTCTCTATGGAAGTAGTTTGGAAGGACCCACAAGTAGATCCATCTTAGGATCTAACACATTTGACTCAGTTTGAAGAAGAATATACATCTTCCACCATTGAAAAAGCCATTGAAGTTCAAAAATTAGTCAAAGAAAAGGATGAAAGTATCCATCAATTGGAAAAATAATTGCTAGCAGAGAAGCATAATGTTAATAAAAAATTAAAGGCACAAGTGTCACAACTCCAACAGAGCTTGGATCAATTAAAGCTGCAACACTAATCTAAAATTGGTGCTAAAGAAACTCAGATACACCAACTGAAATTCATTATTAAAAAATTTAAAGATAATGCTAAACTAGATGAATTCAAGAAGGAAGCTTTGGAACTAAATACCCTGTTGGCCCAACAACAAGTTGTTCTCTGCCAAAAATTATCTAGTATTATTGAACTATGTGAGATGAGTGATTCACTGATGAATCAAATAACTAACCAGAGGATCATATTTGATGAAATTGATGACAAAATATCTCAATATGTGATCTAGAAAGATAATGCTCAAGGCCAAAAAGCCAATCTTCCCAGGATTGAATATTCTAAAAAATAAATATTATTTGTT
The DNA here is from genome assembly GCA_034641835.2 of Pinus albicaulis. Lineage (NCBI taxonomy): Eukaryota > Viridiplantae > Streptophyta > Pinopsida > Pinales > Pinaceae > Pinus > Pinus albicaulis. Next base: position 948,722,686 of record CM076579.1, read on the forward strand.
GATTGGGATATACAGTTGAACCATGCTGAAAGGGAAATTTCCAGAGCCAAAGATGTTGCCAAAAACATTGTTAAAATAGTTAGCCAAAATCTCATTTCTTATAATTTGATTAATAAATGCCCTCTTGGTTCTCTACCTATTGTAAAATATTTGATGAGACAGTGTCAGGAAATGTCAAAGACAAAGGAATAAATCATCAAGGAATTGGAGAAGCCACATAGCCAATGGATAATGTTTCATTGTCTAACTAACACTTCCTCTCACATGATGCCTCCACTATCAGATGTGGTCTATACAGGGCAACTGCGTGACAGGCCAGACCAACCTCATGAGGTTCAAATTATGATTAACATCCTTCAACTAAAGGAACGAATGGAAAAAGAGACAATGATGTAATCCTGAAGCGAGTCATCCCACCAAATTTTGTTTTTGTTTTAATTTCACTTAATTTAAGGAGAGTTGTTTAAACCTCCTCAGCTCTTTGTGTAATTTCTTATTTTTTACTCTTTTATTTTATTATATAAACGCTTTCATGTCTTTTAAGAAAGGATCCTGAAATTTTGGAAAGAAAAATTTACAGAAGCTGCACTTTTTTACTTTTAAAGTTTTTTTTAATAAGAAGGCTAGACCAGATACTATTTTTCAAATGAGCAGAGTTAGCATATAGATGGTAATTTTATCTTTATGTTGATATTCTTTTTCAAATGAGAAATAATTTATTTTCCTTATGATGTTTTGTTATATGTATCTTTTTAACACAATCCAACATTAATTCACTTTTGAACATTTTTTATTGCCATTTTTTATAAATATTCAATACATGCAATAAATAGATGCAATATATACTTATTTAACCGATTTGATCAAGTATTTAATAAAATCAATTATCTTAAGTTGTTCTACATTTATCTAAATGTTTGTTCAATATTCATTTGCATTGACGGAAAGATCATATTTTGAAATCACATATAACAAAAATATAATTCATCCCAGGATAGAGATGGGTATATATATATATTTTATTCAAACTTGTTGATACTCCCATTCACCAAGTCATAATCAGTTAAAATATCACGCATCCACCAAATTATATTTCATTGGGAAACTAGTCCCATAAATGTAATTGGAGTGACTATCTCAAACATATAAGGGATTATTTTTAAGTCCTCGACTGGGTGGTTTTCCCCGATGTTGTTGCACTGATTTTTGAGGCACCAAAATTTTTGGCACTAGAAGGAGGGCCACTAGACTATGAATGGCACCGAATATTAATCCAAAAAGAAAAAATACTATCAAAAGAGTTGTTCCCCCTCAAAATCTCCTACAACTTCAAGTACGCACTCAAAATCCTCTATCTATAAATCAGAAGTTGTTCAATTTTCTCCCAAGTCACCTAGTTCAATTCCCAAAGAACTCTCCCTTGTTTATACCCCATAATCACCTAAAGTATAGAACTTAATTAATAAATTAGAAGAAATTTCTATTTCAGCATAAAAGCATGTGCTTTCTCAAGCCCCTGAAAGAAGTGTTACTTCATTTTTACAAGGCACTCATGTATTGACTCATTCTAAGAGTGAAAACCCCAGAATAATCCCATTTGAGTTTTCTCTTCTTTCCCATTATAGGAAATCTCAGACATCCGAGGATCAGACATCCACTAGTGATATTCTTTTATCTTCTTCCCCTAAAACTCCATCATTTATCCCTCTTTCAGTTACATTTTCCCAAACAATTTCTTCATCAATTCATATCTCTTCTTCCCACACTACAAGTTCTACTTAAGTTAGTACTATTTTTGTGGTTGTTTCTTCTTCAACTACATCCATCACTCGAACTACCTCTTCCACTTCAAATTCTTCTTCAAGACAAGTCAATCCTCTAATTCACACAATGGTAAATATACCTTGAATGAATCTTGCAATTGTTCAATTACCAGGCCCTTTTCATCTTTTACCTAAGCATCCAGAAATATTGCTGCCAAAGTATAATATAGATGATGGTCTCCATGTGGAAGAACATCTCCATAATTTCATGTTGTCTATGAATCTAAATGATGTCTTTCAAGAAGATTGTGTAGTAAGATTATTTCCCTTTACTTTTCAAGTATCAACTGGATCATGGTACTTTTCATTACTATTGGGAACTATTACTAGTTGGGACATATTTGAGGAACAATTTCTAATTAAATTTTGTGATGATCATACTAGTTATACTCTCACCAATGATATTTCAAATATTAAAGAAAATTCGGGTGAAAAGATTAATTATTTCAATTCTAGATTTAATAAATTGCTCAATAAAATCCTAGCTACATCTAAACCTGGTGTAGATGTACATATTGAATGGTATATATCTTGTCTTCATTATAATAGAGAATTTTTGTATATAGAACTAATAAGGTTACTTTGGTAGAAAACATGAAAGAAGCCCTTTCTATAGAAAAGAGCATTTTTTCCTTAGAGAAAAAAAACTACCTAGGAGGATAGAAAAAATAAAAAATTCACGTTTAAGGATGAACCCAAAAAGAAAACATCTAAAGACCCTTACAATATTGAGGGATTAAAAAAGGTTCTAAAAACTATGTTAAATGGCATGGTAGAAATAAAAAAACTATTTGAATCTTCTTCGAAGAAACCTTTTAGATATTTTAAGAAAAATATGCATGCTCCAAATTATCAACCTCGAAATGTAATCTCAAACGTTGAATTAAATCAAGACGAAGATGAGGATGAAATGTTATTATCCGCTGATGAATCAAAAGATGAAGAGTTGGTTGATGTTCATGGATTATGGGATTTTATTCTTCCTACATCCAATAATGAATATGGACATGAGGCACTGCCAATTAACACTATAAGTAAAAATTCTATTGATCTTCCTCAGTCTCCTCAAAAGTAGAAATCTTCAACCCCTTTTGTTAAAGACAAAGTTGTTAACAAAAAGACTCCTTCTCATCAATCAAGCCCAATTTCTTCTACATCTCCATCTACATAGAATACCTTAGTTGTCTCAGATACCATCATGTATAATATAGTGGAATATATGAAGAAAGTTAAGGAAAATATCTCCATGTATGAGGTGAGTAAATTAAAACAACACCATAAAATATTACTTAAAGAAATGAATGCAATCTCTGCGTTGCCTTACCTGTGCTTGTTACTTCTAAACCCTCAAAAGGAGTAGGAAAACCTCCCACTGATTCATTTGAAAAGATCGACAACAATGATGGTATCCCAATCAGAGATAGATCTAATTTGCACACTCCTCCTTTCATTTTGATTTTTGAAGTTATTAAAAATAATGTCCACAATTTCCTAATATACTCTGGAGCTTCTTCAAATATTATGCCATATTTTGTTTTTTTGATGTTAAACATTGCTCCTCAAAAGTCTATAGTACACATTGTGCAATTATATAGAACCAAAGTCAAGTTTTTAGGAGAAATCAATACAAGGGAAAGACCCTCTAGCAGATGTTCTTATGGAAACCCTTATAAAAATACTCTAGACATCTGTTTGTAGCAGAGGTTACTAGAGGAGGTTGGCAGGTGGAGGTTTTTGTAGATGTTTTTCGTCCGGTGCACTTATCATCCTAAACCACACTAGTGCATTCAACAAGAGAAAGCACTGGTGTGTACAAAACATGGGCACACTAGACACCATGCACTCTGTACAAACCCTCATGGTGGGTATTATTACTATAGCGCACCTGTGCTTTACAAATATTCTGCATCAGTGTGTCATAAAACCCCAAGCCAAAACAGAAACTGCCTGGTGCGATCTTAAGAAATCAGACTAGTGCGACTATAAAATCCCGCGCACTGAAACAAGGTTAAATAAAAAAAATTATGGCCAAAAAACTGCATTTTTCATGTTTCTCTGTGCTCCAGAGCTCTCAAGCACCGGTGCAATTTATCCTTTTCTACGCCACCCTAACATCGGTGCTACCATTGCACCCATTACATGCACTGGTGCTGTGCATTGCCCACCAATCTCCAGCTTGAATTTTGCAGAACGGTGGAAAATTTTTCTTTCACAAATTCTATAGCCAACATGCCTCCTCGATGACCAAATGTACAATCATTTTTCTTGTTTTTTCATAATTAAGATTTTTAGTGGATTTAAAATTACCTTAAAATTAACCATTTAAAAGAAAAATATTACGAATGTATTACCTAAACAGACTTGGAAATGAATGGGAGAACCTAAGTTGGAATGGTCCACTATCCAGCTGTGCATGGCTAATCAGCAAAATATTATACCTTTTGGAAGACTATAAAAAATCGTGGTGGATATCACGGGAGTAAAGGCCCAGGCAGACTTTGAGGTAATTGATATCGTAGAAGATGTGGACCCCTATCCTGCGCTCTTAGGCTTGGATTGGGCTATCGATATGGGAGGAATTATTAACTTGAAAAAGAGAAGCATGGTGTTTGAGAATAACGGTACACGGGTGATAGTGCCATTAGATCTTGCGAAAGGCAAATGATACACTGAGCCGCTACACGATGAAGAGGGTGTGGATCATATTTATAAGCTAACTGCACAAGATGAGGATTGGATCAACCCCATGGCTGATGATGTACTCTGCTGGGAAAAGGACAGTAAATGTTTCTCCAACTCCAATGTGGAGATGGAGAACTAGAAAAATTCATTACATGATGTCTCTGCACTGCACTGCTTTCGGGTCACGAGGGACTTCTGTTGCATTTCCTCAGAGGTGAGAGACCTACCCTATTTTTATGGTTCTGGTAATATCAGAGATTTTTTATGAGAATTTGAAGCTAAGGTTCCAAGAGGATGAAGGCTAGGGGCCCTTAATATCTCCATGCGTAAGACACCTACGCGGTGGTGGGACACACATAAGGAAGCATTCCAGGATTTGGAAAAGTGCTAGGATATGATGGTCCTATGATTTGAACAGTCCGATCACATGCGCGTCCAGACATACATCAGCCCTAAAGACCCGCGCAAGTATCTAGTTGTATGGATGGAGAAATGGCAAGACAAGACTATGAAATAATGGGTTCATATGTTTATTCATGCCTTGGGACCACTTCCCACCACATGGTACTTAGATGCGGAGCTACACTAGCGTACCTGCCACTGGGGGACATTGAAGGATGAATTTCTGGGGACATTTGGATTAGTGGGTGGCACAAAGGCGCTCCACACAGCTTTGCAAGACATTGAGACTGTAGCATGGGGTGAATTGCCCATATATGACGCACCTGAAGGGCCCACATGGGAAACGTAGGTAGCAAGCATGGTCAACTACCACCGTCTACTCCCTAAAGCAGGCAATAATTACCCACAAGCTTCTTCTGACACAAAGTCAGACAAGATGCACATAGCTACTAGACCACTCAAGCTGCAAATGGGTAGCATTACGACACACCCTATGTTGACTAAGAGTGGGGATGCAGATACATGAGACAAATTTATCATGAATCCTAAAATGAGGGAACAACTACAGTCAGTCCTTGACCACGCAGGGTACTACAGGGAGTTCGTTTGAAAATATGCACTAATCACAACACTTAGGCGGAACTTGCTTGTAAAATCTATCTAGCTCTGTTGGGATGACGCATGTCAGGCGAGCATGTCTCGGGTTTTGAAGCACTTAGGGAAAAATCTTGTGTTTGGGGAGGATGTGGCATAGGAAGCACATGTGTTTAACCTAAGTATAGTAGAGGTGCGAAAACTAGCCGTTGGTATAATAACATCTGGTAAAAATAAAAAGTCACTGTTAAAAGGAGCAGGCCGTTGGCATTTAATGGTGCGAATCTTGGAGATATGTTACCGTTTACCTGTTGGGAAGTTCTAGGTGAATTATAACATACCGTTGGGTGACTGCAGGCACTATAAAAAGGGCAAAATAACTCAGACAAGGTTCCATCTTACTCGCATAGCTTACATTTATCGTCTTTACCTCGAACGAAATCAAGCTGTAAATTTTTTTAGGTTTGCACTGTCCCTTTAATGTCTGATGAAGCCCCTCCATCTGACAGTAGCCATCCAGAGTGGGGATTCATTTTCCATGCTAGGATGATAGCCATGAACCGTGTTTAACCTTCGACACCAGAAGTTGAGGAGGTAATGAAGATTGGGTTTGAGGAGAAATAAGTGCTTTATACGACGATCACAAGGAAGGGGAAAGAGAAAGAACAAGGCTCAGGAAAGCCCCTGAAAGCTGCGAAATGGGCTGCGAGGAAGCCCAAGACTTCCCCGAAGCATGCCAAGTCCTTGTGCACAACACCTAAGGCTTAGGATGAGCAGAAGGAAGCCCTGCCTGCCAATCCAATCAATTGGTTACCTCCCTTCGTCCAACCACGCAAGCCCTCAACGTGCACGCTAAAAAACTTGGATGGCTTGATTACATATTTGAAAATGTCGTTCCTATCCTCACTAATCTGTGTGAAAGGCTCCAACCTCCATGAGGTCAAATTTGATGATCATGACTTGGAAAATTATGAATCCTTCCCTGAGTTAGCCCCGGCATTGTACTTCAACACAGTTTATGAGGACGATGGGGTCATAGTTATTCCTCAGTGATGGGTCTCTAGGTTGGATGGATCTAGACTCTTGAACCTACTGTGGATTCCCCATTTTTTCCATTACAATGTCACAGATCGACTAGCTCAAAAATTTCATGCCTTAATTCATGATGGCTGCTTATGGATTTGGGACAGAATCCCCATTGACGTTGTGTTGATCAAAAAAATTACGGGCCTTCCCATGAAAGGGTCGTACCCCGTCGAGCAGGTGGGAAAGAAACACGAAGGATACACTACGTAATATGTGCGCCAAGGGTACCATGTGGAGCAAAGTTCTCATGGATTCATCATCAAATCCATCAGTGATCCTACTACGCAGATGGGTACTATCATGCTACTGTGCAAGCTAATGCGAAAGTGCCAGGTCGCAAATGCAAAGGGGGTCTGCGTCAATTAGGCTCAATACTTATGCGATGAGTTCTTAACCAACGTCTGTGAGTTGCAGGAGTAGGGAAAATCCTTCTGTTATGCCTGGCTATTGTTCCTTATATCGCTAGTCGCCTGGGAGGCCCCTGTGGAGTCGGTCCTTCCCGAGCTTACCCCAGACATGTGCGAAGGTGATCGGTATGCCCATCTGTGGGATTATACGGATGTGCAACGCATAGAGGATAAAAAAGTCTTCTGGGTCCTCTTCTACAGTAGCATGGAAATGAACATAAACTCTCAACCCTGGTTGTCCCCGATGTTATATGAGAAATACAAAAATATTGCAGCATTTCAGGTTACTATGCACCATGTTTAGATCAGAGCCCACAAAGGTAAAACCTAGACCTTGCTCCCCTACACGGTGATAGATGAAGAGATTGAAAATATCATTGCACTCTGGCCCCCTGCCTCAAAGATAGGCTTCAAGACCACCACCAAGGAGACCATAGGACCAAGAAAGAAAATCCTGAACGCAACCACAAAAAAGGGAACATGGCCAAAGCTAACCACCATGAAGGACACTGAGGCTAAAACTTGGGTTGATTTGGAGCAGGATTTGGGCATGGGAAAATTGGATATCGAAGGTACCACCTCCCCCCAGGGTGTGAAACGAATAGGTGAGCCTATGAAAGGACCCTGCAAGAAGAAGCGATCTCAGCGAGGGGAATGCGATGAAACAATCACGTTGACTGAGGGAGACCTTGAAAAAATTGTGGACGCGGTCACCCTGGCCACAGAGGAGAAATGCGTCACCTTAGAAGCATGATAGCAAGTCATACTTGATACACTCCAAGCCGAGATCTATGCCGTGAAAACCAGTGTGATTCAGGTACATATCCATCTACAACCAGTAGTATGGCAGTAGTTACAGAGGAGAGCCGTCTCTACACCCTCCCTAGTGCCGCCCTTATTGGAATATAGCCCCAAGCTGGTGCAGAGGTGCAGTTGAATTTGGCTAGGCTGTCCCATGAGGCATTGCAAGCTCTCCACACCACCGTGTTCCAAGAGGTTCACCACCAGGACCAACAGGTGCACCAACAACTTAGTACGACTGAGCAGACCATTGCAACACAGAGCGCCGAAGTATCCATCGCTATGGCACAACAAGCTGAGCTTGAAACATTGATCCACCAACTCTAGATGGAGGTTATAGAAGAGATCCCGACCATAGCCACCCCCGGGATAAATTTTAAGAATTGGTCAGAGCGTTGAAGACGTCCAGAACAGAGATGGAGGTCATGAGGACGTAGCTAGAGCAACAAATCACCGACTTAAAGGCCAAATTGCAGCCCGAAACACGTCCAGAGGTATGAGCCCAATGCGCTGCACTAGTGACCGAGGCTACCAACACCATTACAGGACAGATTTCTCAGGGCACCCGGTTACTCGAGGACGCCATGCAGCTTTGGACCAAGATCTAGCACGATCCGGTCCTCCAGAGAATCAATCAGGACTTGCAGTAGAAGGAAGAAGCTTTCGATCAAGTCGAGGCTACATTTCCCTCTTTAGTTCCTGCCCAACGTTTAGCACGTTTGAAGACCAAAAACGCTCTCCAAGACAATATTAAGGAACTTCGGCACAAGAAGCATGCCATTGGGGAACTATTGAAGCCTTGGAATGACGTAGCCCTCTAGCTATCATAGGATACTGATGTTTTGGTCAAGTGACTAAATCAGAAACTGGAGAGTGTCACCACAGCGACAGGAGGTTCAACATCCCAGAAGCTCGTGGATATTATGCAGAGTGCTGCTACTCAGAGTCAAGAAGTGCTACCCCCACTGATCACCGCCATTAATGCACTGTGCGCACAAGTGGAGACCCCACCTTTGTAGTGACTCTGGACGAGTCACAAGATTGTGTTGTGGGACTGTTGGAACAAGGTCTCCTACAAGCTGTGAAACTAGTCCATTTTGTATATTTTTTATTATATTTATTCTAACGTAGGTGTTTTGGGGTGGGTCAAAGCCCCTAATTCATTGTAAAGGGGTCAAGGGCATAGCAAGAATCCGCAAACCACAGTTTGTGGACCATTGGATGCGTAGGCTAAAATAGTATAAGTAGTTGAACCTTTTTGAGTTGTATGATAGATTTGGGAAGAGAGATTGATGCTAAGTGCGAACTGATAGATCTGGCTAGGGTTGTTGGGAAGGACTCCTGTTGCTGTGTGCATGGAGATTCTCTGTCCTATTGTGTGCAGACCTTGCTGTTGTGTGCGTAGGATGGGTTTTTGGGTACTGTAAGTAGAACTGAACGATTAATGAATGTGGAAGTATTGTTGAATATCTCAATCTATTGGAATTACTTTGATGTGAATCTGTGATGTTTGGTTAATTAAAATATACTACTATGTTATTGATTTAAGTTGCGATCATATTTGTGTCTCTCGTTTATGCTTAGATATGGGTCTGTTCTGTTGTAATTCATATAAGAATATCTTTAATAGCTGTGTTATCATTATATGAGTTCATGATCTGTTGATTACTATGAATATCATTACTATTGCGCACATGGACGCGAAGGTAATCTATAGATCTAGGCTCCATGATATAAGATTTGGTCACTATAAGGTTGAAGACAGCTTTTCTTGACTTACCTACCCTCTCCCAAGCTGCAGAAACCTGGTTTGAGCACCCACCCATACTATTTCAGGTGATACTTTGGCCTGCACAAGAAGGTCACTGCCGAAAGGGCCAGTAGTATAGGGTTTTTTTGGCAATCCTTGAACCTCTGAACCTGGGTCAGGACCCCACAAGCCAACATACGTGGTGCGCTTGAGCTGTTCAACTCGCATTAGCTCGCAGTATTTTCTGTAAATTTATAGGCCTCACCGCAACCGGTGCTAATGGTATCTGCACTAGTTTAGGGGCGGTACCAAAAGGTGCACTGTGTTATTTTAAAATTTTAAAATAAGTGTGGTGCGGTCAGTTACCCGGCTACACCGTTGACAATGTGGAATAGCGGAAATGCAGTGAATTGACTTAGATAACCACCTCAGGGCGGGTATTTTTATCAGCATCGCATTCCCCATTTTGACAGGGTCAATGATGTGGCCTAGTAAAATACTACACCTTTGACTATGTAATGATGTGAGGAGGTCGGTGTGCTAACCGAACTATACACCCCGGGGTGTAGAGTTTAGTCAGCGCACTGCACTCCAGACACCGTCCATAGTCAATCGTGCACTGAAAATTTTTAGGTGCACTGCCGCTGGTGTACTGAATATTTTCTAGTGCACTGCCGCCAGTGCATGAAAAAAAAAGACACTGGTATTGGTGCATACCTATTTTTTGTGGCGCACCAACTATTTTTTTTTCCAAAAGAAATATATATATGTATATTTCTAAATACATGTCTCATTTAATAAAAAAATTGTATTTAATATGTCAATAATTTAGAGATGTGAAAGGACGAGAATGAAATAATATTGATAATCTAAATTAAAAAATTTAAATATTATATTAAAAAAAAAATTGAATTTTTTTTTTTTTACAATAATAAAATAAAATTTATTTTAAATAAACTAATATAATTTGTTGTCGGCTCCTCTCATCATTATTATCCCTCACTATTTATTCCTTGGCCCCTTGAAACCTTCTTTCATTCATCATTCATTTCTCGTCCTGAAGATGGATCCCCGTTGGGATTGGAAACATCAACCATTGTTTTACGATACTGTGGATAATCCAGATTCTACAAATAACAAAAACCACAGAAGTTTGAGAACCATAATTTAGATATGTCACATCCTAGGTCTTGAGGGAATTCATGTTTCACACACTGACACACAAACAAAGGATAATGACACTGCAAAGTTATAAGCACATGCAATAATATACAAAATTAGTTATGCTTTATGATCCCTACATGGGATTAAATTTATTAATATAACAAATAATAAAATCATGCTTTTAACATTATATATACTCTTAGAAGATTCAAATGGTCATGTGATTTCAACCCTGACAAATGGTCATCCACGGTGAAGCAGCGCCATAGTGAAGACCCATATTAAGTTGGCACCCTCACACCCATTATAACTTCCTTTTCCAAAGAAATATCATCTTTTTTTAAAATCCAAGGGACATAACCTTATTTAAAATACAATTAATTAGAGGCAACGATGCATACCTTTGATCTTGTGCTTTCTAATCGTCTTGGTCAATGTTTCTTTTTTGTTTTTGAAGTAATAAGATCTTTCCTAAAAACCAATGTGTCACTTTGTTTCGATGATATGTGCCTCCATAAACAAGATGAAACATTTTTAAATATATGTAGGGGATCTAATAAGTGAGTAATCTTAAGATTCTCCCAATATGGGAGGTTATAAAAGATAGATTTCCTTTTCATCCCAATGGACAATTTCTCAACATAGGTGTCGAAGAATTCTGGATCATCAAACATATGCTCCCCATTTGAATCGAATGTTTCTACGAACTCCTTCTCCTTCTCTCTCTCTCATATGCTCTAAGACATTCAGTTGGTGTCATTATTGGAGGCCTTTGGGTTCTCTTTCTTTTACCATTAAAAGTGGATGATTCTCTTCTGTAAGGGTGTTCTTCTGGGAGGAATACCCTGGAGCAATCAGACACTAGCTTTCTTAGGTCCTTGGACCATCTGTTGGAAATATTGTCATTGATGCCAAAGGAGAAGAAAGGAGCAGCACCTAAACTATCACAAATAAGAACCAGAAAAAAGAGGTAGCTAATATACAGAGAGGTAGTAGAGAGGCAGCAAAGACCTGCATAGAGCTAGATAGATCTGGAGATTTAGAATAGGAACAAAAAATAGATTTCTATAAGCCTACGAGTAGCATAAGGGCCATTTATTTTCAAGATCTGGCCAGAACAAGTAGTCTTCAACTAGGTATGAATAAGGCTCTGTGATAAGGTTTAGATGGTGCTCTGTTTTAAATGCAAGAGTCGATGTCAATGATCATGGGTTAGCTGAATGCATAAAGAATTATTTGATTTTCCATTGAAGGAGCAACGTTGAATTGATAGAGGAATTACCAAATTCTATTGTGATAAGGAAACCATAGAACGAACTATGTTCCTCACACATTTCAGTAGTTAGCTATCTGGATTCGAGATTTAAAGCTAGTAAAGTAGGCCTCATTGAAATCAAAAGGCTTGATTCATGAGCGACCATATAACACATTATATGAATGGATGAGGGACTTGGTTTACAGGTATGTATGTATATTGAATGATGAGAGCGACGGTTCATTAAAAGCATGGAGCTATAGAGGTAATTGGGATCATGGTTAACCTGTAACAGAGGAGAAATTCTTTGTCCATCGAAACTATGTATCAAAGGAAAAAGAGCTAGAATGAGAAGTTATAACCCAAAGAAAGGAAATGTTAATAGTGCATGAGAAGGAACCTGGAAAGAAGGCACGATAGAACCATGAAGATGAAAGCGGGTTTTAGAACCCGACGGTGGTTTTCGCAAAGTTTTTAAGTAGTAAGTGGAATGTCAAAAAATAATGAGATAGAGGTCCTTGAAGGATGTGTGGCAAGGCTGTTTTAGAATACATCCCATTTCGCAATGTTTTTGAGGCTTAAAACTCTATGCGTCAAAAAGTGTGATATCCGTCGGATATGCCGATGAAATGATCGGATGGTGGTCGCATTTCCTAGTTGCGAGTAAGTTAACGAAAATGTAAGTGATGTACTTGCTGTGGGCTAGGATGATTGTTATTTCATATGTGTGTTGGTGACATTGGTTTATGTTTTAATCCAAGTCAAATTTATAAGAAAAGAAGTGACAAAGACGTGACCCATTTTTGCGTTATTTGAATAGACGGAGTTAAACAAACGAAGGAATGGAACCGTGAGAAACAGGAAGTGGAACCGTGAGGAGAAACCGGATGGGCAGTTTTGAAGAAGAAACACAGCGGTATCGCGCGACCACAAGGGTGGTAAATGGAATTGAAAAAAATGCGATATTGGTCTTTGATTGATGCATGTCAATTAGTGGTTTTGGAATACCATTTATATCGCGTAAATTTGGAGGATTAAACCTCGTGCATGCTAGTTGCACGATGACCATTGGATCATCCCAAAAAGACGCGACAACTCCTCAGCCGTCGGATGTGCAAGGTATGATAACTGAATGGTGGGAGCGAGCAGACCTTAAGGTTTATTGGGTTTTGTTATAAATCAAGTCAAGATTTAATAAGGCTGAAATGTATAAATGAAATGTGATGTCAGAAATTATAGCCAAGGTAAGAACCTTAGGCGATGTGAATGTCATTTGCTGTTGGGTCAATATATGTTGGAACCAATGTATAACATAGTTTGATATGCGTGAATGTTTGATATGTGGGTTAATAAAGATTGTGGACCCGAACATTCATATTTTGCTAGAGTTTGGTTTCAAATCGAAGGTTTATATGTGACATTTAATTGTTAATGGGTTAAACTTTGTAAAGGCAAGAACGGTAAATTATGTTGATGCCTTAGGTGAAAGCAGGGTCGAACTTTTAAATGGTGAATTACCCACATGATTGAAATGTGGGGCCTAGACTTTAATATATATTGGTGTTCGATATTTTAACCATAGCCTGAGGTGTATGAAGCGCTATGGTTAGAAGCTCATGTGTGGATACACTAGCTAAGCCAAAGGATAAGCTTAGTAAGTTAGTTAAGCTGTGGAATTACATCGATAAAGAGTTGGTTTAACAATGTCAAGATTAATACTAATAAAGTGTTCATAAGGTTGTGAGGCCGTATTACTTATTTGATAACTGGGTTTTATTAAAGAGTGAAATGAAGTTGTGGCAGTGAATGACTCTATGGTTTATTGGTTTATAAGCCTTAGAGTTAAAGTTGAAAAAACAGATTATTATAACCATTGGATGTAATTTATTAAAGCCTGAGTTACAATACAATGCTGAAAGTTAATTAATCCAAAAGTTTTATCATAAGACTATTAAAAAGTTCTTTCATGTGGAAATGAATTAAAGGTGTAGACTTTGGATTAAGTGGGTTCCTATGTTTTGTTTCATAATCAGAAATTGAAGAAAAGTGCCTCCGCGTCAATGTTGTGAAATTTCCAGATTGTGAATTTATTTGGGCAGGAATTTGCATGCATTTTATATGTAGCTTTGAGATTTGAGAATGTGTGTATGATTTATAACAAGATTTTAACATAGTGATGGAAAAAGAAAGCTTCAACATTGATACAGCTGCCATATTTAGAACATAAATCAGAAATGCATTTTTATATACATAGTGAACTTGGAGAATGTGGGTCTGACAGGGGTACATGCATAGAAAGCAGGACAGTAAGTAGAAACTGAAAAAGCCAGTGACAACAACAGAAGAGACAAACACATAGTGAGCCAAGAACTGAAAGGGCTAAATGAGATATATCGGATGCAAATTTAAATGTAAATGTTTTAATTTATTTTATTTTGTTTGTGATGCAAAGGAAAGTCTCCAGAGGCAAAGAAATATCCCATTGTAATGTTGAAATGTATATCTATTGTTATATATTTTTATGAATATGCTAAGAAAGAAATGAGAAGGTGGAATTCAAAGAGTCGTGGCTGTTCACTTCAAATTCCCTATGGAATACAAACAATCATGAGGTGAACCGTATAAATGATATCACATAGATATGCATAAAAAGGAAGAGAATGGAGAAATGAGGCAGAGAGTGTATGGAAAAAGGAGCAGATAGAGAAGTTGTGAAGATTCTGAAATGATATGAGATAGATATGAAGGCTGGTAGATAGCAGTGAAGAAGGTACAAAACAGAGCTGATATCCAGGTAAATCGGCATGTGATTAATTTTATGAAAGAGAAAGGAAGTTGGTGCTTCCATATCAAGTTGTAGTTTGATAGATGTCAGTTGTAGTTGGCTGAGATAGGAGCCTCCTATAGGTTGTAGCTTGCAGAAAATAGATTGGATTTGGAGCTTCCTTGCAAGTTGTAGTTTGCAGAATTGAGGTAGGAGTCTCCTGTAGGTTGGAGCCTACAGAAAATTAGTGGTGAGAGGTAGTTGGAGCTTTCCTTTGCATCAAAATTATAATAAGATGTGGTTTTCTCCCTTATGGGTTTCCAGTTATATCTGTTGTCTATGTGCATGATGTCTATGTGTTGATATGGTATATCTAATCTGCTAAATACTTGCTTCTCACATATTAAGACTGCTGTTACATTATCTAATCTGCTTAATACTTGCTGCTCACAAATTAATATTGCTCACATATTAAGTTGATCATGAAATGAAGGTGTAAATAAATGTTTAAAGGGAAGTTTTAAAAGCCCATGAATGAGTTAAATTGATTCATCCCCCATCTCAGTTTAACTAAGGGTTCAACAATTGGTATCAAAGTGGGTTCCTTTGTTTTAAGCCTTATATCTTGAAGGAGATCTGGTTGAGTCATGGAATATAAAAATGTACCCATGGTAAATACAACAAGATTTCCTGAATGGAGAGATAAGGTTAAAATAGATTTAATGGCCTATGAACCTGAGGTATGGAAACTTGTAAGCGATGGTTATTGCACAGACTCTCCCTCGGTGCAATAACAATAGTGGAATGCCAAGGAAAAATGTGTGATATATAACAATATTCATAACAAGGATCTTGATTTAATAATGGATCTAACCTCTGTAAAGGAAATCTGGGATAGATTGCATTTCATGCACGAAGGAGACACTAGTGGCTGCATTGTTAAAAGGAGAAGAGAATCAAGAAGAAGAAAAATTCATGTCAAAAGGAAAATGTTCAATCAAATGAGATGCCTACTAGGGTGAATGGATGTGAGTACCATGAAGAAATTACAGTAGAGGGAAAGCCCAAACTAGACACATCCTTGACTGAAATAGAAGGATTGAAGAATGAAAACAAAGACCTTAAGACATTGGTGCAAATATGTGATGAGAAAGAATATGAAGACAAGAAAGAAATTGTTGGCCTAAAGACACAACTTGAAGAAGCATGGAAAGTAGAAGACACTCTGCTGCAAAAAATGAGAGAGAAAATTCAGGAATGTGCGAGATTGGAAGAAGAAGTAGTGTGCCTGAGAAATAAATTATAAAAGCCCAAAGATAATTATTAATGAATACTCCTCAAATGAAAAGCTCTGGACAATTGGACCAAATTCTAACTCCTCAAAGGTCTCCTCTCATAAATACTGGGATAGGCTATGAAGGAGAAACCAGTAAGTCCAAGGTATAAGATCACAGGAATATCATTTTTGTAAAAGTTGTAAAGGATAATGAAGTAGCTCAGAAGATTCGTAAAGAAGTAGAAGCCAACAAAAACATGATTTTCAAAGAAACAAACAAAAACAAGAAGCAACATGAAAGGATAGAGAATGAGAGGATGAAATAGTTAGCTGAAAAAGGGTCATACACTCTTGAATATGAATTGAATAAATTTGGATGATGTCAAAGAAAGTTCTTTCCTCCTATAATAAGTATCACTTGTTTTTCCTGCCACAAACCTAGACATATTTTAGCATATTGTAAGACAAGGCATACCAACTTTAACCAACAAAAGATGCAGCAAATGAGAAGAACCCCTCAAGCAAGCAACTGGAAAAGACAATATTTCACCAAGTACAGAAATCATTTCCATGGCTACTGTTATGCATGTAATAATTTTGGACATAAACTTGTTGAATGTAAATTACGTTCAAAAGGGAGCATAAAATATTATACATCAACTCAAATGTACCTTGATAAAATAAGATGTTATGTATGCCTCAAGCTTGGTCACAAAGAAAAAGACTGTAATCTGCCATATACATTAAAGAACTCTAGACAGATGATGGAATCTAATCAAATCAAACAAAACTATGAATGAAAAAGAAGTGCAGACATTATGAAGAAGCCCAATAAATTGTGGAAGGAAAAGAGAAAGGGGGAGCCTGTTACCTCAATAACATAATGAATCCATCATAATCTTAAGGGGAGCTGTTCTAGGAAGCAACAAAAATATCCAAACAGTGATAGATATGAAGCAACATCCCAGGGGGAGAGCAGTTCATAAATAGTCCCCACAAAAGTAGTCTAATAAGAGCTCCTTGGAATGAGGACAGCTATAAGATCAAGAAGGGAAAGGACAATTTATCTAACAGAGAACTATAGAGGAAGAAGATTATCTGAAGCATTCAATAGTAGACAGATTGATGGAAGAAGAGAAGGAAACAAGAAGCTATGATGGTAGAGGGAAAATCTGTAATGAACATGTAAGTTAACAAGACATCAACACATTAAGTGATGAATGATTAAATCACAAAAAATTATCTTTTGAGCTACAGAACAGGAAAGACCCATAGAGGATGAACACATTCTGCATCATACTGCTAGAATTCGCAATGAATCACATTAAGAAGGATGAGTAAGAAAAGTGCCTATCATTATTATGTCATTACATCATTCATATATGAAAATTTCCCTTGGAGGAATGCAATTAAGTAGATGATAAATCTCTGAGTGATCTATCCATGACGATTCCTAGTATAGAAATTGAAGATGTCTTCCAAAATATATTTATGTTAGAACAGTTGAATTGTATATAAAGCAGCAATGATTCTAGAGCAGTCCTAGAAAGGAAAATGCAGTGACATTCTTTTAAACCAAGAATGAAAGAATAAGAAAAAGATTAATAATGCCAAGATCAGATTCAGTATGTTAATTATTATTGTTGAGAACAGTGGAGAGCTCAATAGGAGAAACTATGAAGGTTGTCTTAACTATGGGTTCATGTGCAAGCTGAAGTGAAATATCTGCATGGTAGTATAAATTGGTATTTAGGTACAAGCAGCATGCCTATCAACAGAATACCAAGTGTTATCAATGGAGCAGCAGTGTGGCACAGGTCCTCAGGATCAAAGGATTATGGCAAGAGTACATCAAGGTAGTATCCCAACGTTATCTGCATTTTTAAAAGCATAAAAGGGTCAATGAAAGGGAAAAAGGATCATTATTTTGTTTACACTTGAAGTAGTATATTGAGCATGATCTATTTCTAGATATAACTGCATGCCTTCCTAAAGTCAGTACATATATATCTTCAAGGCCTCTTTCTTAAGATCATTCATAAAAATGTGTGAAGTCTGTTGGCTGATATATCAATTAAACAACTTGAAGATGTTTTTGTTGAAAATCATCATGACAGAATAATTGTGTTAATCTAACAGTTGAAGCTCAAAATTTTGTTATTGATTCATCACAAGCATACTTCAGCAAAAAGGAATTGCTGGTATTTCACCATTGAAAAGAGGTTGATCATTGACATACATACCCCCTTATGTCATAAAGAAAATTGCATGGTTGATAAGTGAGACTGAAAAATACATTGAATGTATCTAGGCTCAAGGGTTTGTTTTGAAAGTACATTCTACAAGCAGTAATGTTGGTATTTGGTCTCTTAAATTGAAAGATATCATCTAATCTCACAATAATTTGTAAGCTCTGGGTTGATTCGTTGTTCACATCAGCAACAAGGACCTTTCAGCTACTAAGTGTAATATCCTTGTCAGCATCCTAGCTCATATCACCACCAACAAGCAGTACAAGTGAACCACAACCACAAAAGATATATTGGCATCATCATATTTGAACATATGTGTATTGTATAAGTGCATTTTAGAAAAAGATTTACTCCGTCTACAACCTTCCTCAATAGATATGAATCATAGATGAAAATTATAATATAGACTGAAGTATAACTGAAGCAAGCTTGATATGTCACATGGAGCATTCACAATCTTTAAGTATTGATCCAATGATGCATCTCTAAGCATATAATTCTAACTAATAAGTCTATTCTACGAAGTGTCATTATCTTCACTTTCAGCTTTATACAAGTGAAAGAAGTCTATGATTTGGGATGGTATTAACATACTGTGTATATACAAGTTCATTAAGTCTCAAAAGTGTTCTCTCGACACCAGTCTGGAGCAGCAAGGTATAAAAATACAAAAGAAGAAGGGCCTAAACAGAACTTAGAGAGAGGAAATACAAAGATAGAATCTACACTGAGAGATGTGCAACCCTTTTCCATTAATGTCAA
Organism: Pinus albicaulis; assembly: GCA_034641835.2. Lineage (NCBI taxonomy): Eukaryota > Viridiplantae > Streptophyta > Pinopsida > Pinales > Pinaceae > Pinus > Pinus albicaulis. Next base: position 948,741,704 of record CM076579.1, read on the forward strand.
AGGGGGAGGAAAAGAAAGCAAAAGAAGATAGGTAGAGGAAGACAAAACACACCTTTCAGAATGAAAGGGGGAGGAAGTCCCGAAGAAAGTATTGGAGTATTGGTGGAGTATTGCTATCAATGCCAAAGGGGGAGACTATTGGAAATATTGTCATTGATGGCAAAGGAGAAGAAAGGAGCAGCACCTGAACTATCACAAAGAAGAACCAACAAAAAGAGGCAGCAAAGATGCAGAAAGGTAGCAGAGAGGCAGTAGAGACCTGCATAGAGCTAGATAGTTCTGGAGAGTTAGAGTAGGTACAAAAACTAGAGTTCTGTAAGCCTATGGGAAGTAGAAGGGCCATTGATTTTGAAGATCTGGATAAGACAAGCAGTCTTGAACTAGGTATGAATAAGGCTCTGTGATAAGGTTTAGATGGTGCTCTGTTTTAAATGCAAGAGTCAATGTCAATGATCATGGGTTAGCTGAATGCATGAAGAATTATTTCATTTTCCATTGAAGGAGAGACGTTGAATTGATGGAGGAATTACCGAATTCTATTGTGATAAGGAAACCATAGAATGAACTTTGTTCCTCAAACATTTCAATAGTTAACTATCTGGATTCAAGATTTAAAGCTAGTGAAGTAGGCCTCATTGAAATCGAAAGGCTCGATTCATGAGCGACCATATAACACATTGTATGAATGGCTAAGGGACTTGGTTTAAAGGTCTGCCTATATATTGAAAGATGAGAGTGATGATTCGTTAAAAGCATGGAGCTATAGAGGTAATTGGGATCATGGTTAACCCGTAACAGAGGAGAAATTATCTGTCCATCGAAACTGTGTAGCAAAGGAAAAAGAGCCAAAATGAGAAGTTATAACCCAAAGAAAGGAAATGTTAATAGTGCATGAGGAGGAACCTGGAAAGAAGGCGTGACAAAACCATGAAGATGAGAGCGTGTCTTAGAACCAGATGGTGGTTTTCACAAAGTTTTTAAGCGGCAAGTGGAATGTCAAAAAATAATGCGATAGAGGTCCTTAAAGGACACGTGGAAAGGCAGTTTTAGAATACAACCGATTTCGCAAAGTTTTTGGGGCTTAAAACTCTGTGCATCAAAAAGTGCGATATCCGTCCGATGTGTCGATTAAATGATCGGACGGTCGTCGAATTTCCTAGTTGCGAGTAGTTGTTGAATCTTTAATTAAACTGAGAGGGGGGGGTGAATCAGTTTAATACTTACATAAGCTTTTCAAAATTTTCTCCAAATTTATTTACAACTTAATTTATAGACAGTATTAAAATGTTGCAGCCAATATTAAATTAATGTGACACCACACTTATGCTGAGAGCAGCAACCAATTAAGCAGATTGAAAGAATCACATCAACACATAAGAAACACACACACAGAAAGCAGATGTAAGTGGAAACCCATAAAGGGAGAAAACCACATCTTATTATTGTTGTGATGCAAAGGCAAGCTCCAACTCCCTCTCACCACTGTTTTCTGCAGGCACCAACCTACAGGAGGCTCTATCCTCAATTCTACAAGCTACAACTTGCAAGGAAGTACCAACTCCCTTCGATTTTCTACAGGCACCAACCTATAGGAGGCTCCAACCTCAGTTAGCTACAACTAACAGTTATCAAGCTGCAACTTGATAGGGAAGCTCCAACTTCCTCAATTTTCAAAACTGAATGTTTGCTGATTTACCTCAGATATCAGCTCTGTTCTGTAGCTTCTCTTTCTGCTCTTCTTTTAGTCTTCTCTGCCTTACACTTCTATACTCTACCTTCTCTAGATTTACTCTCTCTAACCTCTCCTTGCATATCTAGATGATATTATTTATAAGAGTTTTCTTGTGACTGTTAGCATTCCTCAAGGAATTTGGAATGGATAGCCATATCTCTTCTCTTTCTTCCTTTTCATTTCTTTTCCAGCTTACTCACAAAAAAAAATGTAACTGTAGGTGCTTATTTTAATATTACAGTGGGATCTTTGTTTTTCCTCTAGAGACTTGCCAATGCATCACAATAATATAAATCAATTAAAAATATTTACATTTAATTACAATAAGAGCTCCAGCTCACTCATACAGCCTTTTGGATCGCTGCGCATTTGTCTTTTCTTTGACTGTGCTTTATCTTTTTTCAGCTCTATTTGCTTTTTTGTCCTCTGCTGAGGTGTAACTATTGCCTTTTAAATCTGGGCATATCCCAATGTCTTTCATACAATAAGTGTCTTGTTGATGTGGAAGTTCCACAAGCGGAACAGACATATATCACAATCATTGTATATAAATAATCGCCCTCCCATTAAGCTGAGGCATATACATACAACCCACGAACCACGCGGCACATCTTTAATACCACCGCAACAATGTTATATATATATATATATATATATATATATATAACAACACCCTTTCATATATACATATAAGTAATTTCAACTCTCGACATACATACAAACTTCCTTTTTAAATCAATTCTCAGCGTAATATAATGAAGACTTTTTAAACATATAAGAAATCATTTTGGGCCCACTTGACATGCTTCCTGATGCAATGAGTCTCCTCCGATTGCAATTGATCGCTCCTGCTCCGATTGCGATTGATCGCAATTGCACCTTGCGTTTGCATGTTTCTTTGCCAACTCTAAATCCGATGTGATTGAGTCACTTATACCTTCTTTCGATTTCTCCGATTGCGATTGGGTTGTTCCGATGCGATCACGCTAGACTTCAAATACTTGTTACTTATGGTTTATAAGCCCATTGGGTCAGGGCTTCAATTGCAATCGCAAGTTTTGGTTTATACACTCTGTTGTCCTTATAATCTCCGATGTGATTGGGTTGTTCCGATGCGATTGGTCACCGTTCATTAAAATGGTCATTGTATTTTGCCGATGCGATTGGGAAAGTACTTCAAACACGTTTGAATTATAATTCATACATCCATCGGGTCCGGAACTTCCAATCGCAATCGCAACTCTTTGTTGCATGTTCCGATGCTCTTATAATCTCCGATGCGATTAGGCCGGAATTCAAATATATATTAACCATTGTTTATACGCCCATCGGGTCCGAACTCTTAATCGCAATCGCAAGTCTTTTAATATGTGTTGCGATGGTTTGTTTCTTTCCGATGCGATTAAGCCGGATTTCAAACTTATCAAGCCACTGTTTATATGCCCTATCGGGTCCGAAACTCAATCGGAGCTCTTGTCACTATGTTCCGCTGCCAACCTTTTCTCCGATGCGATTGGGTGAGGGTCCCACTTTATATTACTTCCTTTCCATTGATCATAACGCGCTCCACTTAAATATATATATTAATGTATATGCCTTGGACCATTGCAAAATATGAAATGCGCGGCATTTAAATGTATTGTGATGGATATGTATATATGTATCCTCCAGCGGGTTAGGCGATTCCCGGAATAATGTTTGTATAAATATGTAACTCCCATTGGGTAATGATTCTCGGAATATTATATATCTGTCCTCCGGGTTGGGCGATTCTCGGAATTATAACGACTCTGCCTCTGCCTCTGTCTCTGCTGCTTCTGTCGCTCTGCCTCTGCCTCTGCTTCCTCCGTTTGCTTCTTTGCTGCCTTCATTGTCTGTCTTTGTCTCCTTGTAACTGTTCCTGTCTCTGCATCTTCTACCTCCTTTGCCATCAATGACAACATTTCCAACATAAGTTAACGAAAAGGTAAGTGAAGTACTTACTATGGGCCCAGATGATTGTTATTTCATATGTGCGTTGGTGACATTGGTTTATGTTTTAATGCAAGTCAAATTTATACGAAAAGAAGTGACAAAGCCATGACCCATGTTTGCGTCATTTCAATATTATTTGAAAAGGCGCAGTTAAACAAACGAAGGAATGGAACCGTGAGCAAGAGGAAACAGAACCGTGAGGAGAAACCGGAAGGGCGGTTTTGAAGAAGAAACCCAACGGTATCGCGCGACCACAAGGGTGGTAAATGGAATTGAAAAAAAAACGCGATATCAGTCTTTGATTGACGCGTGTCAATGAGTGGTTTTGGAATACCATTTATATCGCGTAAATTTGGAGGATTAAACCTCGTGCATTCTAGTTGCGCGATGATCATTGGATCATCCCAAAACAACGCGACAACTCCTCAGCCGTTGGATGTGCAAGGTATGTTAACTGAACGGTGGGACCGTGCAGACCTTAAGGTTTATTGGGTTTTGCTATAAATCAAGTCGAGATTTAATAAGGCTGAAATGTATAAATGAAATGTGATGTCGGAAATTATAGCCAAGGTAAGAACCTTAGGCGATGTGAATGTCATTTGTTGTTGGGTCAATATATGTTGGAACCAATGTATAACATATTTTGATATGTGTGAATGTTTGATATGCGGGTTAATAAAGATTGTAGACCCGAACATTCATATTCTGCTGGAGTTTGGTTTCAAATCTATGGTTTATATGTGACATTTAATTGTTAATGGGTTGAACTTTGTAAAGGCCGGAATGGTAAATTATGTTGATGCCTCAGGTGAAAGCAGGGTCTAACTTTTAAACGATGAATTTCCCACGTGGTTGATATTTTAACCATAGCCCGAGGTGTATAAAGCGCTATGGTCAGAAGCTCATGTGTGGATACGTTGGCTAAGCCAAGGGCTAATCTTAGTAAGTTAGTTAAGCTGTGGAATTACATTGATAAAGCGTTGGTTTAACAAAGTCAAGATTAATATGAACAAAGTGTTCATAAAGCTGTGGGGTCGTATTACTTATTTGATAACTGTTTTTTATTAAAGAGTGAAATGGTTGTAAGGAAGAATTACCCTATGGTTTATTGGTTTATAAGCCTTAGAGTTAAAGTTGAAAAAATAGATTATTATAACCATTAGATGTAATTTATTAAAGCCTGAGTTACAATACAATGCCGAAAGTTAATTAATCCAAAGGTTTTATGATAAGACTATTAAACAATGCTTTCATGTGGAAATGAATTAAAGGTGGAGACTTTTGATTAAGTGGGTTCCTACATTTGGTTTCATAATCAGAAATTGAAGAAAAGTGCCTCCACGTCAATGTTGTGAAATTTCCAGATTGTGAATTTATTTGGGGAGGAATTTGCATGCATTTTATATGCATCTTTGAGATTTGGGAATGTGTGTATGAGTTATAAAAAGATTTTAACATAGTGATGGAAAAAGAAAGCTTCAGCATTGATACAGCTGCCAGAGTTAGAACATAAATTTAAATGTATTTATATGTAATGAACTCGGGAGAAAAAGGGTCTACCAGTGTACATGCACCGAAAATAGGAGAGTAAGTAAACTAAAAATTCAGTGACAATAGTAAAAGACATACATAGTGAACCCCAGAATTAAAGGATGAAATGAGATATATTTGATGAAAATGTAAATGTAAATGTTTTAATTGATTTTATATTGTTTTTGATGCAAAGGCAGCCCAGAGGCAAGAATATCCCATCAGAATGTTGAAATGTATATCTATTGTTATATGTATTTCTTAATATGTTAGGAAATAAATGAGAAGGAAGAATTCAAAGAGTCATGGTTGTTCATTTCGAATTCCCTGTAGAATACAAATAGTCATGAGGTGAACTCTATGAATGATATCACATAGATATGCATAAAGAGGTTAGAGAATAGAGAAATGAGGCAGAGAGTGTAAGAAGAAGGACAAGCAGATAGAGAAGCTGTGAAGATTCTGAAATGATATGAGGCAGATATGAAGGTTGGTGGACAGCAGTGAAGAAGGTACATAACAGAGCTGATTTCCAGGTAAATCAGCATGTGATTAATTTTATGAAAGAGAAAGGAAGTTGGTGCTTCCATATCAAGTTGTAGCTTGATAGATGTCAGTTGTAGCTGGCTGAGGTAGGAGCCTCCTGTAGGTTGTAGCCTGCAAAAAATAGATGGGAGTTGGAGCTTCATTGAAAGTTGCAGCTTGCAGAATTGAGGTAGGAGCCTATAGAAAATCAGTGGTGAGAGGGAGTTGGAGCTTGCCTTTGCATCACAACTATAATAAGATGTGATTTTCTCCCTTATGGGTTTCCACTTATATCTGTTGTCTATGTGCATGATGTCTATGTGTTGATATGGTATATCTAATCTGCTTAATACTTGTTGCTCACATATTAAGACTGCTATTACATTATCTAATCTGCTTAATAATTTCTGCTCACAAATTAAGATTGCTCACATATTATGTTGATCATGAAATTAAGGTGTAAATAAATGTTTAAAGGAATGTTTTAAAATTCCATGAATGAGTTAAACTGATTCACCCCCCCTCTCAGTTTAAGTAAGGGTTCAACACCATCTAGCTTTCAGAGAAGGTCTACAAAATTTACATCCAAAATACCCTTTTGTACAAGACCTGCAAGGTTATTGTATACAATTAATATGCATGGCACGTTAAAGAATATCATGAAGATTAGAACAAATATCACAATGGATTAATTAACTAATATGTGAAAGAATATTGTTACGTATATAAACAAATCAATAAATTAAACATGTAATTTACCAGAGCAAACTCCTAAGCCTAGATAACCATGTGTCGTGTAAGCACATATGCCATACAACGTAAAAATCCTCTCTACCGCGATGGGTCTTGATACATCATATACATTTATCCATCCCACAATTCCTTCAAATTCATCCACCAAGCATGTAAGTAGACGTCCATATATATTGTTCACTTGTATTCTCACTGAGGGCTATGAGAGCTAACATAATATTCATTCTTTAGGGACAACCATGGGGGGCAGGGACAACCATGGGGGTATTGCTATTTATCACTACTACATTCCAAACACGTAATAGTTGGTGTTTCGTAGGAATATGCTGACGCCATCCATGGCTATGCTGAGTCGTAGACTTCGTACTTCATCCTTGAATTTTTTGGGCCATGTATCCTCTATATGCTTCATGGCTATTGAATCAGTTGGGATTCGCATAAATCCCAACTCACTTCTGTGTGAGGCATGCCATCCCTGCAACATAGCTAATTCTTTGCAACGAAAGAGCCTTTGAATCCTTGGGATTATAGGCATGTGCCTCAGTATCTTAAAAGGAGGACCACGTGATTTACCCTTCTCTTTTTATTTATCATACCTGTCATGCCCACATTTTGGACATATCTCTTTGTCTTCATATTCTCCTCTATATAGAATACAATCATTTGGACATGCATGATATGATATGTACTCAACACCCAAAATTTTCAACAATTTCTTTGCCTCTTCGCAGCTACCGAGCAAGACATTATCACTCGGAAGAACCTTATCTTTGAATAACCTGTAGTTGGTGATCACGTAAAAATATATTAATAAATGTACATTAATGTCGATATAATTATTAACGTTCATAAAATTTACCATTTGTAATGTTCATTGCAGTGTACTGATTATATTTCAAATTTATATAAGGGGAGTACTTTATGGTAACTTACCTCAAAAGTTCTGATAAACACGCATTCGACAAGCCAAACTTTGCTTTCAAGTTGTACAGTAACATCATTGTCCCCAACTAGGTAGAATTTGATTGACCGCCATGTCCAAAGAGAGGGGTGGTGGAAGAAAATTTAAGGCTTTTGAAAAAGGTGTCAGCGATATGAGCATCATCCCCTAGCCGATCATCATTTTGGAATGCATCTAACAACATTGTCTTCATGGCACTCGTATCCCTTAAGTAATCATCCATACCAACTTCTATTTTATTTCCTCCATTGCCAGCTTGTGAAGAACTACTATTGTTGTAGTCATTCCTAATTGGTGAATCTGGACGTAGCGGGAATTGAATCGGTGGTTGATTCAACCATTCTTGGTATCGTTCCTCTCCGATTTTTTCTCTTAATTCAGTCTTCTCTTGATTTTACATTGTCGTGTAGTGCAACGGAAGATGGTAGGTAGGTCGCTCTTCATCACTAGAATCCTAATAATTTAAAAAAAAATATTTGAGCATGATTAATACAAAATAGATGATATCAATTAGTAACCATGTTGACAATATTGCATGATTAATTGGTTTAACGTTGAAATAATCACTTTCTTCAATATACCAAAAAATTATAATTATTACCATCATTGTCCCAGGATTGTGGCTAGAGTATGCAATATTGTTACAATTGGTAGGGTGAAGTCGATGTCCATTTTCAATCTACCAAATGCGCTTGCGGTATGTCGTCCTCGATAAGAGCTTCCGACATTTTGGAGCTATTTGAATATTTTCTGCATCTGAAATTGATTCGGAACTTGCATGAACCTGCAAATTTGTATACGTTATAAATTTAATTAAGGTGTGCATGATTGACATGGATAAAAAACATAAATTCAGTTAGATAATGAAAATCTAAATAAAATCTGAAGTAAATATTATGTCTCGAGATGGATAGGGAGAACTATGTGATGGACTTTGAGAAATATTATGGAACGAGCTAGATTTTGAAGAATGTTCCATTATATATAATTATGATATTTTCTCCCTCCATTTGAGAAAAATCAATAATACATTTTGGCGCACACACCTAAAATTAATTTCGGTGCCTTAAAAATGGACTTCTTGTTATCGGTGCTAATGTACGTATAACCGCACCCCATAAGCCGTGTTATAAACAAAATGCATCGGTGGGGTGACAATAACCACAAATAAAAAAAGCGCAACTTTATTTTGTTTAAGTGTAAAAACAAACGGTAAATTGAAAAATGGGTAGAAAAATATTTTCGAAATCTAGTTTCATAAAACAATTCTTTAATACTAAACACTTTTCATTATTTTACTATTTTTGTAAGAAAATTCAGCCAGATATTTGCAGGAGACATACCTGGAGCAACAAAGCATGAGAGCACTGTGGAGCAACGAAATACGTTCGAACAAAAATATTCAAACAATCAGAATTCCAAACCTCTCGTGATTCAAACCTTGTAGCATATAATTTCAAATGATCTCATGATTATAGTTGATTGTTTTATTTTACCTTTTCTACAGTTTCTTTTACGTAGTAAGAAAAAAATTTCAATTTATTTTTCATTTTCAGAAAATAAAATAATTAATTAATTAAAAAAAAAAGATAAATCCATTTTTACCCTAAACCCTATATTCTTTTTGTTTATGCCCTTTCTTCTCCATGTTTCTGTGATTTTAGAAATAGGGTTTTTCATTTTAGATTTATAGGGTTTTTGTATTGCTATATATAGGCCTAAGACATCCAACCCACAGGATAACTTGCATAGTCGGATCCAAATCCATGTCGGCCCTTGCGTGAATTTTTGAAAAAGATGTTTTTTTATTGGTGTGCCCGTAACCTACCTATTGTGTGTGTCAAATATCCACAGACCGCGAAAAAACTGTGTGATAGAAAATTAATTTTTTATTTTTATTTTTAAATTAGTACGTCATATTTAAAATAGGCCACATGTGTGATATTTCATTATGGTGCACCGTGAACGTGATGTTTCACAAAAAATGTTTTATTTTGTTAATCGGTGCACCATGTAACATATAACGCACCACACCAGGTCTCCTAGTTGACAGAGAGCACTATATGGTGGTCCATTGTTTGTGTGGGGTGTTTATGCTACAAAAACTAACACTGGATGATTTTTATTATTTTCTTTGTGTTAATTGGTGTGGTGGTTAACATGTAACGCACTGGTGCTCCTTGTTGACATAGAGCACCGTACAGTCTATTATATTGTTTGTACGGTGCATTTATAAGACCCCCACGCACCGACATCGATGCGTACATCATGAAAGGTGCACCGGTTTCTTAAGATTTCTTTTTTACCTGAAAAGTTGATAATTTATTTATAAATATATTAATGAATGATATGGTACAGGTTTCAGATTGATAAAGAAATGACTGACAAGAGATCAAGTAACAAAAATACTAATAACACATCAAGAAAAGCAAAAAAGGCAAGTTCTTTGTAAATTCTCTACAAAAAATATTATTTTTTAGCTATATATAAGTTTAACTAATATGTATTGTTTACTGTGTATCATGCAGAGCCACAAAATGATGAAGCTAGATAAGGTTATTTTTTATCTAGGACCAGAAGAGCGTAAAATCTTGATGGAAAAATTCCAAAAGGATGAATCAGGTGAATGAAAAAATATTATCGATCGAATATGAGTTTTTTTTTAATTTTCATTAATAATATACTTAAAATTATTAGATAACATGTGTCAAACATTCTATTGATTCACATCTGTTTAATGTTATATAGGGACCAACCACTCAGAATAGGAATGTTGTTCTAAGCAAAAAAAAATAGAACATGTAAATGAAAATAAATTTCTCCTTAGCTCATCTGGAGTGGTGTTGGAGGTTAATGAAAGGGGGAAAATATTTTACAAAATTTTGAGGGATCTAGTGGAATGAATGTATAGATGTTCTTTCCACTTACAATACAAAAATCAATCCAATGATTCCAAGAACCAAATTTTATCTAAACTACAAGAAAATTATCCAGAGAATTGGTCAGTGAGACATGTCAGAATTTTAATAGCAAAAATGTATGACAACAAAAAATAAGGAATGAAAAAGTAATATTCCTATAAATATTTGTCTAGAATTATTTATAAATATCACTTTTCTTATATATAATTTTCATATATCAATATAAAAATTAAATACTTTATTGTAACGTTACATTTTCAGGAAAATGATGAAAATCTCAAAATATGAACGAGATGATATCAGAAATATGCCAGTAGGAATGTCCAAAAAGGTGTACAAGGAGATGGTCAAAGAAATTGACAAAATTGCATTGCAGGAGGAGCTGGCCGACACAATGTGCTTCAAATGTAATATGTAATAATTCAGCTATTTTTTCGACCATTAGGGCAATTAAATAAAAAATTTAGTGACAATACACTTAAGTATTTTCTGCAGTAAAAATAAAGAAAATGGAACCCATTCAGCACATAAAACAGGACGACAAGGAAGAAAAGGGTTGATATCTAAGTTTGTGAGTAATTGTTACATCCTTATAGCCACTTAACTAGATTTCATTTTTGTATTTTTTAAGTTGTTTTACAAAAATTATCATTGGATGTATTCAAACAGGTGCTAATATACAAAGAAGAACCATCAGATGAATTGATTGAACTTGGGTTAAATATGGGTTGTGAGTATATGTTGGCATATCATAAATTAATTGTGGAATTTGTAAGCATCTATCGATCTTGTTTTACTCAACTCTGTCTATAATTAATAGAACAAAATAATCTTTAAAAATTAAATATATGATTTGTTATGGTGTATAAAACTTGCAGGAAACAAAGTATGGAACTGCGCCAACAGATGAAATCTTGAAAGATGGAATGGTACATGCTTTGAAAGTATGTGTATAGTTTATGACTCAATTGTTTCTATGGTACATCATTTATTTTCGATTTACATTGATGTATATTATTTAATATTGAAATTTTCATTATTATCACCATTGTATATACACTCATTACAGTTTATTTTTATGTCTGTAGATGGAATTAAGTGAAGAAGAAGAAAATAATCAACACCGTGAACAAAAAATTCATGAAAATAACCCAAGTCATGGAAATAGCTCTAGCAGTAACAATAGTACAAGTGAAGAATGATGATCACTATGTTTGGATATCAAAGCAAGGCGTTGTATTTTTTGAAATATTTTTCTATGAAATCATACATTTTGTTTAATGTGATAGACATAGTGTCCCAATTGAAAGTCAATGGGATACCAATAACTATCCCATTTTGTATGACAAAGACTGTCTTACTGACACACACACACACACACACACACACACACATATATATATGTTTTAATTTATTCTATTGTGTTCTCCATTGTCACTGTGAAACGTAACACCACTCATTAAATTTATGGATGAATAAACATTATAATGAAGAGATGTGAAATATGATGATATGATATAAAAAATTAATCCAAACATCACATTCAAATGCACTAATAAAAATTTAATTCATGTGAATACTATTATAAGATGTGTCGACTTTTGATGAATATTGAATTTTAAAAAATCACAATAATTGCACTGTCAGAGGTCGATGTTTCTAAAAAATACAAAATGAACACCGGTGCGTGTTAGTTATTGTACAAAGGTGTGTTTGTATGCTGGAGTGCACTGGTGTGTTTCTATGACCTATGGGCATTGCACAAATACCAAAACCAATTAAAAATCTCGGTGCATTTGTACGATACTGCACACCGGTGCGTTTATGTGAGACTATGCACAAGTGCATTTGTATGACCTATGGACATTGCACAAACACCAATACCAATTATAAATCTCAGTGCATTTGTCTGATATGGTGCACCGGTGCATTTCTATAAGTCTACATACCGGTGCGTTGAGACAACGTATGGGCACTGCACAAATCACAAGGCCAATTACAATAGCCCGTGTGTTGTATCACCAACATTGTGATCGGTGCGGTTTTATACCTTGATGGCCCAATTCATGCTCCTTCAACCACCCTAGGTTGCCCAGTTTTTTTAGTTGTGTTGAATTTTCATTAAAAGCTTGGCCAAAACCTCCGTAACCATAAACGAATTTTTTAGAAAATGTTTTTCTGACAATTTTGGCTAATTTTATAACAATAAAAACCTCCTTTATAACCTCTGCTAGAGGGTCTTTTCCTTGTAGTGAATGAACTTTGTCCTCATTAGACTAGCTTCTAATTCAAAGGTTCATCAAGCAATTGATATTTTAGTTGCTGATATTCCTGACTTTTACGATTTAATTCTGAGTATATATTAGTTATAAAATATTCATGGTTATTTTACCATAGATTGGTCTCATATGTGGCTTCCTTATAGTGGTAAGTCAAATCAAATTCGAGTTGATCCCGAAAAACTCTTGAAATACTCAGTAACTAATTTTGAGGATGAAAATGAACTCATGGCTTTTACCAATAACATCCTTGGAAATTACTCCGTTGAATAATTTTTGGGTAATTTCAATGCACATAAATCTCCATTTATTACTAATTCATTTAATTCTTAAATTGAAAACTTTTCTCAGTTAAAATCTTCTAAATATATAAACAACGTAGATAAAATTTGTGTTAAAACTTTATTCTCGACATTATACTTTGATGGATTAAGATCCAGTGATGGTGCAAGAGATGGTTGCATACTAATTAGTCCGGATGGAGAAAAGAAAATGTTGGCATGTAGGCTAGAATTTTAATGCACAAACAATATTGTAGAATATGAGGCACTCGTCCAAGGCTTGTATAAAGAAATAGAGCTTGGTGTCAAATATCTTCAAGTATATGGTGGTATTGAAATAGTTATAAAATAGGTAAGAAATACTATTCATTATATTTCTGGTCATCTCAAACATTAGCAGTCACTAGTGTAATCTCTTACCTCACACTTATTAACATTCTATGTCTAACCTATCCCAAGGCTCCCAAATGCAAGCGTTGACCTTATAGCTAATGTACCATCCAAACTTAGTCCTTATGATGATTATATTCTAGATATATTTTCTATAGAATTCATTTTTCTCCCATTTATTCTTGATAATGTCACTAAATGGAGAGTATTTAATGATGATGAAGATGATCTAACCTTACTCATATCAGATGGGTCATAATATTATCAGCTAATCGATGAAGAGGGACATGAAAGATAGTTGAATAAAAAAACTGATGAGAATGAAATACCTAAATCTATGGTAAAAATTGAAGATATTTATGATCTCAAAGATAGATTTAAGAAATTTACTAATTCTAAGCTACAAATTTCAACCTTAATATTTGAATTAATAAACCTTGGCATTGATCTCAATTCTTAGAATATCAATCTAGGTCTTGGTCTCTCGTTTGATGAGAGAATAACCTTCATTCATTTACTGAAGAAATATAAGAACATTTTCACATGGAAATATGAAGAAATCAAGACATATGATACCTCAATTATCCAAAATACTATCCTAATGACATCCACTAAGAAACATGTACACAAAAACTTAAGGAAAATTCACTCCAATCTTGAAAGTAAATTCAAATACGAACTGAATAAAATCCTAAAAGCTAAGATCATATTTCCTGTTAGGCATTCAAATTGGGTTTCAAACATAGTCCCTGGTAGGAAAAAAAATGGTGACATCCACATTTGTATATATTTTAGGAACCTTAAAAAAGATTGCCTAAAAGACAATTTCCCATTACCACTTATGGAACAAATTCTGCAATGAGTTGCTCGATCCAAATTAATGTATTTCCTTGATGGGTTTCTGGCTATCATCAGATTTTAGTTCATCCTGAATTTAGGTTAAAGACTACATTTAGAACCAAATGGGGCACTTATGCTTATCAGAAAATGCCTTTTGGTTTAATCGATGCAAGAACAACTTTTCAAAGAGCAATGGATATTTCTTCCAGAGGACTAATAAAACAAATTTTGGTTGTATACTTAGATGATATAACCATTTACTCCAAGAAAAGAGTTGACCATTACCATGATCTCAATCAAATCCTTGAATACCACTTAAAGTATGAAATTTCATAAAATCCAAAAAAGTCATATTTCACTTTAAGTGAAAGTAAACTTTTAGGATTTATTATGTCAAAAGAAGGCATTTTTATGAATCTAGAAAGGATAAAGGAAAATTTTGAAATATCTCTACCCCAACAAGAAATCCATGCAGTCCTTTTTGGGATAGATAAATTTTGTTAAGAGATTTGTTCCTAACTTTTCCCAAATTGTTTTACCATTGGAATTTATGATTAAGAAAAGCACACTCTTTAAATGGGGACACAATGAAAGAGAAACTATTGATCTAATCAAGCAATCCATCATAAATGGTCCTTCTATAAGTACCCCATATTCTTATAATAATTTAATTTTGTATGCTTTTGCTTCCGAAACATCCTATGCTATTGTGCTAACAAAAATTGATGATAAAAATATTGAAGCACACACTTATTTCTTTAGTTCAATCTTCAAGGTGTCAAACTAAATTATTCAGAATTGGAGAAAGAAGCCTTTGTTGTTTAAAAATATTTAAAGCCTTTTAGGTTGTTTCTCCTAAAGACACATACGAAGGTCATAGTTCCATTTCTAGCAATAAGGAAATTTGTTATTCAAAAGGAACTTTGAGAAAAATAGGGAAAATTGGGTTACTGCTTTGCATGAATATGATTTTTACATAAAACAAACCAAAATTGTCAGAGGGAAAAGTTTCTACAAATTTCTATATAGAACATCTAACATATCAGAAGATGAAGATTCCTGTAATATTGTACACATTGCTGAGGTAAGCCTCATTGAATTTGAATCGCAATATGCTGATCTTATCTTTTATTTAAAACAAGGATATGCTCCCACAGAACTCAATTATAAAATAAAAAGAGCTTTAATATTAAAATCTAATCAATATAAGATCATTGATAATTTTTTGTACAGAAAAAACTATGACTCAGTACTATTAAGATGCCTTGAAAAGTATAAAGCATAGAAGGTTTTGCAGGAACTCCATGATGGACCCAGAGGTGGAAATTTTAGAGGATATACCACTGCACAATAAATCCTTCATGCAGAATATTTTTGGCCAACATTGTTCAAATATTCTCATGCATATGTGAGAACTTTTAAAAAATTTGAAAGTGTTGCTAGAAGACAAGAAAACTAGCATCACCCTTGCAGCCGGTCAACATTGAACAACCTTTTGAGAAATGAGGACTGCATATCATAAGTGAGATTTTTCCTACCTCATCCAGGTAGCATAAATAAATTTTCACTGAAACATACTATTTTACTAAGTGGGTGGAATTTTTTCCACCAAATGTAGCTAATTGTAAAGCCATAATTGAATTCATTGATCAACTCATTATTACCAGGTTTGGCTTACATAAAGCACTTATGTTTGATAATTCATATTATTTTTTTGAGTAATAGTATCACTGAATTTTCTCGTAAAAGGGGTTTTAAACTTAAATATTCTACTAATTACTATCCCCAAGGGAATGGTTGGGAAGCATCAACAAATAAAAACCTCATACGAATCATAAAAAGTACTATTGATCAAAGCCAACAAAATTGGCATAAGCCTTTAAAATTTTCACTATGGTTAGATTGGATCACTCAAAAGGCCTCTATAGAAAATTCTCCATTCAATCTAGTTTATGGGAAAAAAGCTATAATTCCATAAAATTTAGCTCTTACCTCATTAGCCCTAGTTCAATTTATTGATGAAGTACCTTCCTCTTCCTTACAATTAAGAATTTCCCAAATCCTTAAACTAGAAGAAGAAAGGGAAAATTCCAAGTTAACACATGCACGACATCAGCATATTGTAAAAAATTCTTTTGATGCAAATTCTATTTCCCAAAATATTTCTGGGTTGGAGACCTCATCCTTAAGTGGGACAAGGAACATGAGGAAAAATGTAAGCATACCAAATTCCAAAGAATGTGGCTTAGACCATTTCAAATTACATAACAAATTATCCCATCAACCTTTATGTTACAAGATCTTCAAGGGATAAAAAATTTCTTCTTGTCAATGGCTTGATTTTGAAAAAAATAAAATCTTAGAAGAGCATTTCTTCTAAATGTATCATACTCATACTTATATTTTTAGGTTAAATAATGGGTAATGTTTAATTACATACTTTTGGATTTTCCCAACACCTTCGAATCATTTTATGAGTTTTTATTTTTAAGAATAAAAATTCTTAAGGAAATAATTACAAACTCAAAAAATGGATGGATACTATATAACTTTGAAATATTTTTCCATTGAAATTGTAAATTTTGACAACCTGAAAATTCATAAGTCTTTTACTCTATCATTAGTGAGAAAAGTTTCATTTTTACAAAGTAAAGACTAATTATCACTAAGCATATTTAACTCCAAACAGTCATGCAAAACCCTTAAAGAGTGAATGATTCTCTCAATCCTTTAATTATGCTTTTTCTAGAGTGTAATTGAAAAATATAAAAAATCAAAAGAATAAGACGTCTCATCACAAGCCTTCTTACCATTATCATAGGCAAATAATAGACTAACATTAACACTACTGCATATCAAACCAGGGTAATGGATTATGATTTTTAAAATAACCATAAGACAAGGAGTCTCATCACGAGCCAAATTGTTCAATTCAATTATAACCAGTGAGTGGAATTATCACTTTCTGGTTTCCAAGCTAGGACAAAGGATTTTTAAGAACAATAAAAACAAATTATATAATTAAGCATTTATCTCTAAATATTGTAATAATAGATCGATGTGATACTGAATCATTGATGGTTAAAAGGTAACCATGTCGAGGCTATAAATGCCTGCTGGAAATAGTGGTTCTACCTATGAAAAAATGAGTATACCAAAAGACTAAGTTACAAAAATCCACCTACTTTATATTTTAAACTATTTAATGATTTATATAGAGGAATGAATATTTTTTTTATGAAAGGTTTTTGAAATATTAGCAATAAGATGAGTGTTTTTTTTTTTTTTATTCAGAGTAATTTTATTGATCCAAATATTTCGAAGACAATTTTTGTTTCCTTTGTTATTTTTACTTATTTAAAGGTATCAAGAAATTTAATTTTCAGAGATAACTGGTTCTTCGAGTGAATCACCAATTTTTGTGCTAATCGACGACCCCCATTATTTTAGAATAAGTGTATTAGAAATATAATGGGACCCTTTTAAAAATTTTAGACTAGAACAAATAAAACCCTTGAGTGGTTAATTAAAATAGAAACAAGAGTTAAATGGGTTAAGTGACACCATTTTTCTTAAAGGAAAGTGAAGCAGAAATTTCAAAACAAACATGCATGCAAATCACAATCGCAACATCACATTAATGACATATGGCTATTAAAGCCAGTCTAAATTATTTGTGATGTGAAAATAATAAAATACTTTAGTAAAGGAAAAAGCCTTCCAGCTGAATGATATTTCGTGAAAATCAAACCATGGGACTTGTCATCGCCACGTAATCAATCGCAAATAGCACATCACATTTCTACCATGCCAACATTCAATCCATCATTTACATTTCCCTGATGTGATGCATTTCATCGCATCACACTCTCGCTAATAACCACTTCCTCCCACTATACAATTTCGTTGAAATCGGGATTGCGATATCACATCACAAAATTTCATTCTTTCCTTCTACCCCACTCATATTTGAACCCTTTTAAAAAATTAGAATTTTTTTATTTTAACATGGTTTTAAGCATGAAAAGGAATTGATAACAATGGGAAAAAAGTGGTTATTCAACATTCTAAGAAGTTCAGACATGAATATATTTTCGATGCGAAAATATATTATTTAAATTCTTAAATGATTACTCGAGAACGTGAACCCATGCTTTATAGTAATTCCATAACTTAACATTTTAATAGCTCGAGCCTCCAAAAATGTTTTGACCACAAGAGTATTAAATTTTTAGATTATCCGTGTGCCAAGTTTTATTTTTCCATTATTTCCCTTATTTGTTACACTACTCCTCTATTGTGACAAGATTTCCCCTTTTTAATTATTGTTCTTGATTTTTTGTAGGAAAGTCCAACAAGCAAAGTTCCTCAGAAATGTCTAAGGCTGTGAAGAAATACATAAAACCCATGGCTCCTACTAATCCTGTAGCTTCTGCTAGTGAAGTAACAGAGATGTCCCGATTAATTAGGGATACAACATGCACATAAGAGAGTGGTTCTTCGTCTTGGGAGGCAATATAAAAATTATTTGAAAATGAGAAACCCCATAGGGTTGAGAGAAAAGCTACTGCAGACGCTTTTGATTCTTCAGAAGCTACTATAGCAGAGTTCGCCAAATATTTTCTACAATGAATTGATACACACCCCAAGATTTTATGATCTACAGATATGGTAAAATGGATTATTGATAACCTCAACATTGGAGACAACAATTTCCTAACAATAAGAGGTACAATGATAGGGTATTTCAAAGCCGAAGATTTGAAAAAAATGTACCACACTCTAGACCCAGATAAGGTATATGATAAATATTTCCAAGCACAATTTTCCAAGGGGAATGAGCTAAAATTGAACCCCATAATGCAATGGAGGAGCAACCCTAAAAAGTATAAAAATGATGACAAGGGTATGTATTCCACTGATTCTCTTGCTGATTACTACTATTATATTTATGCAATGATGTCTAGATTTTTCGGCCAACTCAATACCATTAAATTCTCCATTGAATGGGTTCCCCTTATGGATGTTGCTAAATACTCTTATATCATGGACTGCGGAACCATTTTGTCAAGTAATATTTCTACCTAGATTCTTGAATATAGAAAGAATAGCTACATTTCATATAAAATATTTCCCATGTTTTATATGAGTGCCTACATTATGGATGTAGTATGTATTACATAATATTTTCCAACCATGGGTTGGAAATGGAATACCCAAGACCCTACTCCCATTCATTTATATCATAGTATTCTATGGGAATCAAAATATGAAACTCATTTTTACAATATCTACCATGGATTTATGCTCCAACTATTTCAGGTTTTGTTTGATGAAAAGACCCCTAGATTGTCCAAAGAAACTCAAGAATACTTCACCTCAATTGGAAAATGGTTTGGAAAATAATTTCTTACTTGTGTCAGAGTTTTCGGGAGCTTATCCCAGCCACATATCCTACCATTTTATGTTCCAGATAAACTTCCCGCAAAAGAAATTTATTATAATACTTTTTGTAATGGATTAACAAAAGGTTTTTAAAGAAACAAAGAAAGTTTCATGGCCCTCTTTTCCTATTCACTGTGGTGTCTACGCATTAGACAGTTTCAATCATGCTGGGTTAGAAATCAATCAAGTCCAATGCTTGAAATTGTTTACAATTTATAATAGGCAATATGACCCAAACCATGTTTCCTTCAATTTCACAACTCTAAGTGAGAAGCATACCATTTTTCCATGAATTTGATGATTCTTATGACTTGTTTGAGTTAGTTGATACTTATTCTACAGTGCAAAAATTAGCAACATCATGCCTCAATATGCAACAAATTTCAAAGTTGAAGCATTATAGAAATAGAGGATTAGAAGGGATTCCTCTAAATATATTAGAGGTATCCCAATATATCTCAGATAAGTAACAAAAACAGAAGGAACAACAACATAGAAAGAACGAAAATGAACAACTGCGTAAGGATACTGAAGTCCTTAGTGCAACAAAATAAGATAAGTATTCTGGAATTCAAACCAAATATCCTCTATTTCCAATTGACTTAGATGATGTCTGGAAATATTTTAATCAACAACTGAAAGGAGACCAAGAATTGGTGATCATCAATAATCAACAAAAGTTGGAAACACCTCAGGGTAAAAGTCAAAAGTTGTTTACTACTAGGTCAACTAGTAAATAAATTAACACACATGAAGTAGAATTTATCCCTACCTACCCAACATCAGAAATTGTGTTGAAAATTGAGGAAATACTTCCTTTAGATATATTTTAAAACCCCATGCATAAAGTTTTCATGAGAAGGCAGAGAAAAAGGAGAAGAACAAAACAATCACAAATGCTTGCTCCCAGATATGTCTCTATGGAATTACTATGGAAGGACCCACAAGTAGATCCATCTTAGGATCTAACACATTTCACTCAGTTTGTAGGAGCATATGCATCTTCCACCATTGAAAAATCCACTAAAGTTCAACAATTAGTCAAATAAAAGGATGAAATGATCCTTAAATTGTAACAAGAATTTCTAGCAGAGAAGCAAACTGTTAATCAACAATTACAAGTACAAGTGTCATAGCTCCAACAGAGCTTGTAACAATTAAATTTGCAGCACCAATATGGAACTGGTGCTAAAGATACTCAGATACACCAACTTAAATTCATTGTTGAATAGTTGAAAGATAATCCTAAAGTATATTAATTCAAGAAGGAAGCTTTGGAACTAAATACCCTGTTGGCCCAAGAACAAGTTTTTTTCTACCAAAAATTATATAGTATTGTTGAAATATGTGAGAAGAGTTATTCATTGATGAATCGAATAGCTGACTAGAGCATTAGCTTTAATGAAATTGATGACAAAATATCCCAATATGTCACCTGAAAAGATATTACTGAAGGTTGGAAGGCCAATCTTCCCAGGCTTGAAGATTCTAAAAATGAAATCTTATTTACTGATTGGGATATAAAGTTGAAATAGGCTGAAAGGTAAATTTGTAGAGCCAGAGATGTTTCCAACAAAATTGTTAAAATTGTTAGCCAAAATCTCATTGCTTCTAATCTGATTGATAAATTCCCTCATGGTTCTCTACCTATTGTATGATATTTGAAAAGATAATGGCAGGAAATGTAAAAGACAAAGGAAGAAAGCATCAAGAAATTGGAGAAGCTAGTCTGGGAAAAGTATTGGAAGTACTTGGTTAATCCACATAGCCAATGACTAATGTTGCGTTGTCTAATCGACACTTCCTCTTACATTGTGCCTCCACTATCAGATGCAGTCTATACATGACAGATGCATGCTAGGCCAGACCAACCTATTGAGGTTCAACCTATGATCGACATCCTTCAACTGAGGGAACAAATGGAAAAATAGACAGTGTTGTAATATTGAAGTGAGTAATCCCACAAAATTATGTTTCTCTTTTAATTTCACTTTATTTAAGAAAATTTTTTCAAACCTCCTCAGCTCTTTGTGTAATTTTTATTTTTCTACTTTTTATTTTATTATATAAACCCTTTCATGTCTTTTAAGAAAGCACCCTGAAATTTTCAAAATAATACTTTAAAGAAGTTGCACTTTTGTGCTCTTAAAGTTTTTCTTAATAGAAAAGGCTAGACGAGAGAATGTTTTTCAAATGAGAAGAGTTAGCATATATATGTTACTTTTATCTTTATGTTGATATTCTATTTCAAATGAGAAATAGTTGATTTTCCTTATAATATTTTGTTATGTGTATATTTTTTATTGCCATGTTTTATACATATTCAATACATGCAATAAATAGATGTTCTACATAATTATTCAGTCGCTTTGATTAACTATTTAATCAAACTAATTATCTTAAATTGTTCTACATTTCTCTAAGTGTTTGTTATATATTCATTTGCATCACTGAAAGATCATATTTTTAAATCACATATAACAGAAAGATAATTCATCCCAGGATATATATATATATATATATATATATATATATATATATATATATATATATATATTCTTTAAACTTAAGGTTACTCCCATTCACCAAGTCATGAAGTGAAGGTGGCCACTCATCCACTCAATTATATCAGGAAATTGTCCATAAATTCAAAGAGACGCACTATATCAAACAGATAAGGAAAATTTTGAAGTCCCCGGCCGGGTGGTTTTCCCCGATCTTGTTGCATCGATTTGTAAGGCATCAAAATTTTGTTAAAAAATGTACCATGTTAAGTAGACCAATTTAATTATATTACCCTCTATTGTATTATTTATTTTTGACTGATTGTGGTGAGCCAAAAGAATATGAAGAAGTAATGCATATAAAAACAAGGAAGAAGTGGGAGCAAGCCATGAAAGAAGAGATGGACTCCTTGGTACATAACTAAGATGGAGACTTATTCAAATTTTGTGTAGGTAAAACAACATGGAAGAATAAATGAGGTCATAGGTTGAACAAAGAAGATGGATGAAAATATATTTATAATTCCATACTTGTGGTGAAGGGATTTACATAAAATAAAGGTATATACTTTGATGAATTTTTTCTCTTTCTTTCAAAATGACTTCAAGCAGAACTATTTTAAGTCTAGCGACAAAACAAGATTTTCATCTTCAACAATTAGATGTAAAGATAACCTTTCTCCATAGGGAGTTGGAGAAAGAGATATTTATGCAACAAACATAAGGGTATGTGGTCAAAGTGAAGGAAAAAATATTGTGGAAGCTGAAGAAGATCCTATATGGCTTAAAACAAGCTCCAAGTCAGTGGTATCTAAAATTTCACAGATTTATATTTGAAGAAGATTATATTCGATGTCACTATGACCATTGTATTTATATTAAGAAACAAAATGATGACAATGGTATTATATTTATATTTTATGTAGATGACATGTTTGTTGGAGGGTTTGACATGCATGAAATAAATGTGCTCAAAGGAAAATTGGATAATTCATTTGCAATGAAGTATTTATGTGTTTCAAAGGATATCCTTGGTATGATAATAAATATGGATGAGAAAAATCACAAGTTAACATTGTCTAAAATTGAGTACATAGAAAAGGTGTTGGAAATATTTAATATGTAGAATGAAAAATGAATTAGTACACCTTTCGCTAGTCATTTTAAAACACCAAGGAGACGAGTACAAATAACCAGCAAGAGATGGATTATATGTATAAAGTGTCATACACATCAGCAGAGAGAAGCTTGACGTATGAAATGGTGTGCACAATGATTGATATTGCAACATGAGTGGTAGTTGTGATAAGGTATATGAAAGATCCAGGAAAAGAGAATTGGATTGTAGTGAAGTGGATTCTCAGGTATTTTATAGGTACCACTAATTGAATGTTATATTTAAGAGGTTCAAACATTACTATATAGGGATAAGTTTATAAATAGATGGTATATGATAGTGATAATAGGAAGAGCACCATAAAGTATGTGGTTATTGTAGGTGGAACACCAATAAGTTGGGCTTCTAAAATGCAAGGCATTATTTCACTTTTAACAATGAAAGTGGAGTATATTGCTGGTAAAGAGCGAAGTATAACAATTATTTGGTTAAAAAGTTTTATGGATGGATTGGGAAAGAAGTAGGAGATTGGTAGGTTATACAATGACAACCAGAGTGTCATTCATCTTCAAAATAATTAAGCATTTCATTATAATAGTGAACATATATAGCTTAGGTACCATCTCATATGGTAAGTTTTGGAATATGGATAGTTGAAGATGGAAAATATACACACTAGCCAAAATCCTGCGAATATGTTAGCAAAGGTGGAAACAAGGAAGAAATTAAGTTTTTGCTTAGTTTTAATTCGTCTTCAAGTATAATGGTAAATATAAAAAAAAACAAGGTCCAAGTGGAAGCATTATTCAAAAAGTTTAATATAATTAGTCTCCAAGTGGGGGATTGTTGTGTGTGCAACCTAATTATCTTCTTGACTCAAAGGTCCTGTTTTAGCCACAATTGGATCACATTCCCTGGCACGGGGTGACAACAATTCTTTGAAGCACTCCCTGACACAGGTTTGGGGGAAACACCCTCAAATAAAAAGTTAGATAATAATATCATTTTAAATTATTTTAATTTCATAATAAATCTAGGTCGTTCATTAGGTGGAAGATATGATGGTTGAAGTTATGTTAATTTAGGTATTTTCGCCGTAGAAGGAAACCTTTAGTTTATATGAGGGAGTTTTATTGAAGCTCTGTATTATCCGTGTGAGAGAAAGGGAGGAGAATTTGTGAGAGTGAAGAGGAATTTATAATGGATGTGTTGTAGGTTGTATCCCTTTAGTTTGTTAGATAATATAAAGTAAGGAATTGTTATTTCTTGGTGGACATATCCCAAATTGGGCGAACCATGTTTATCTATGTCTCTCTTGTTTTATGCTTTGATGTGTTTGTTTCTAAATAATATTTTGTTTGTTCCATAGCTCTGTTATTTAATTTATAACACAAAAATAGTAATTAAGGTTTTAGATGTGTTAAACAATTGTGGTCCTACACTTGATAATTCATGTAAAAGTAAAATATTAACGATTATTTTTAATGTTATTAAGCATGTACAA
Organism: Pinus albicaulis; assembly: GCA_034641835.2. Taxonomy (NCBI): domain Eukaryota; kingdom Viridiplantae; phylum Streptophyta; class Pinopsida; order Pinales; family Pinaceae; genus Pinus; species Pinus albicaulis. The sequence continues at coordinate 948,766,460 of CM076579.1, forward strand.
GGAAGTGGTCTCACACTTTGAGATGCATGTAAAAGTAAAATATTAAAGATATGTTTTAATGTTACTATGCATATGAAAGAATGTGAAACATGAAAATGTTTACAACACATAAAAAATTATTAATAATACCCGATAGAGGTTAATTATTTGGGTTTTGGTAAATGTATATTTTACATAATCATGCTGTAAGAGTTGCTAGCAATTTCAGGAAACAACTGTGACTTGTGTGAAAAATGGATTGATAGTTGTTAATCTATCCCATTCGAAAGAATTGAAATATGGTTATAACTAACAATATAGTGAGAAAAGAGGTCATTATTATTTATTATTGATTCATGGAGAGTGAAGGATCATCAAACACAGTTTACAGCAGATAGCTTACTAGTGGAAACAACCATGCCACAAAGATATTGTACTCGAGGAACTATTGGGGAAAGTGTTTGAGAAATATGACATCATATTAATGTAATGGACTCTAGTAAATTATGTTCAAATTTAAAATTATGTTTCTTTGTAAAATTTCAGAAATGGACAATGGATGGACTCCCTTGTTGCTATTGAGTAGGGGATGAACTCCTTCACTAAACATTTATTAAAATAATTTTTTTTTGGCTTTTCCCTTCAGATTTTCCATGGCATATGCATGTCCATTATTGTGTTTTCCTATTTTTTATTTTGATGATATTGCTACCTTGCATGATACTGAAAGTTATATCTTCAAATGTTTTATTAACTAGACTTATTAAATAAAAAATGCTAATGATGCCAAGGTGCATTAGAAAACATTATGTTAATAAGTTGTGTTCATAGTTATTAATTCATGATATTTTAAATTCCTTTTCTAATATTATTTTTATTATATCATTTGATTATCTGTAAGTCATTGCGAATATTACATGCTAAAAGAATTCATAAAAGTTTCTACTCTTGTGTATTTTTGTAGTGGATCTACTAAGGAGTGTGTTAATACCCAATCCTATGTTGGGGAGAAATGGAATAATAAGTAGAGGGAATGACTCGAGAGTATGTCACATGCATTGAATTGTGCATGAGTATGTGTGAGCCATTGAATTGTGCATTTCTGAATAGTAATAGCAAGTCGTGAGAAATACTACAAAAATATTGCCTCTTTTATAATTTGTTAACTCATATATCATATATTTAATAGTGTAGAGTTCCATGAAACTCCATATTTGGCATTACAATGAGTTTTTGGAGATAAGAGAATCAAGACTAGATGCAAGGCAACGAAAAAAGAAAATTGATACAAGGGAGATAACAATCATAGCCATGTCAAGTTTATCACTCTCTGGGCCTGACAACTGATGGGCTATCAGTGATAGTGATCTCGAGTTCATCCCATGGGAAGATAATCTATGAGATAAACAAATTAATGGATTGACTTCCCATCCTAATTTTGTGAGAAGGAAAGACCTGTTTTATGATTTTTACATAAAGAAAAGTTTGTTTTTTTTCGTTGAGAAACGTCCGTCTATATATCATTTGTAAGGCTAAGTATTTTCTTCCACAAATGAGGAAAAGAAAAATTTTTATCAAATATGAAACCCAAATTTTATATGATTTGTTTTTAGGAATTGTAAAATTTAAAAACATTTATAACTCAATTTATAGCCCATACAAATTTCAATTTCTAGCATCGAAATATTTTGTTTCCTGTAGTGCCAAGAAGTAATAATAAATGTTTGGAATCTTTTGCATTTACCTATGTTAAGTTATATGATTCTCTATCTTGTTGAAATTTAGGCTTACCTGGAATTAGGAAAGCATACACCTCATTTGGACATTTATAGAAGAAGCTATCTTGTACAAATGATGGAAGTTGCTATCACAAGGAAAATGCCTTGAGTTGGAATGATGTGATGGAGGAGATTGCATAAATTGTTTACAAAATTTTTAAGGAAGGTTGCGCTGGGCATAGGAATATGGTGTTCACATTTGAAGAAATTGATCAAAAATTTGTGAACCTATAGAAAATTTTTAAGTCGAAAAGGACATTTCAGATAGTTGAAATATGAAAACTAATTGTAATTAATGAAATTTACCAGACAATCGATTTTATAACAAAGATGCAGTTATGTAACGAAGTAGCCCATGTTAAATTGGATTGCCCCGAGAGGCTTGTAACTTGAGGAGAATCATTCTTGATTAATAGAGTTTCCAATCCCTTGTTGCATGGAGGTTGTTGGGAAGAATATTGAGAGGGGCGGGTGAATCAGTATTTAGAGCTAACTGAAAAGATTTTTAATTTTTCTTTCTATTAAACCCATACGCTATTTTACTAAACTCAACTCGCGTATACACGCGGATATCCTTAATAAAACTTGCATATGTCCAGAGATCTTACTATGAATTTAATTCTTTACTTAGATCATTGCATCATTCATTCATCAGATGTTTAGTAAGCAGTAAGCATGTGTAGTAATAACAGAATAAACCATCACACATAAGCAACACACATGAACACCAGTATTTAAGGTGGAAACCAAATTCGGGAGAAAACCACTGCTGTTGTCGTCTCTGTCTTCAATATTTATTATAAAGAAAACTTCTTACAATTTTTTACTGGTGCAGACTCATACCAGCATGCAGGCACCCACCTGCAGAAGGCTGCAACCTTCTCTCGTTCTCCAACCACTACTGGAAGGGAGCTCCAACCCCCTGATCTCGTTTACCAGCCTCTCCTAGAAGGGAGCTACTACCCCCTGCTCTTGTTTACCAGCCTCTCCTGGAAGGGAGCTACTACCCCCTGCTCTCATTTACCATCTACCACTCCCTCACTAAAGGCTTCGACCCTCAGCACCATTGCGGACCACGTTTCATCAATTTTCATACTGGATCAAAACAACTTCCACTCAACACATCTTGTAGGCCATTTTTCATCAATTTTTCAGACTGGACCCACTCCACACATTTAAGCTCGACATACGTCAAAATTAAACTTATAACCCCATAAATTCATTCATTGAATCATTAACCAATCAACCAACAACTTTATCTTTAATCAGCATAATCAACATTCAAACCACCAAGATCTGTATGAACACATCATTGACAGATAACAGTAAAACGGCTAAACAGATCAAACATTTCATTCCACACACTTCAACAAAACCTTAGATTCCATACGCGCTTTGACTTCACTGAACCTTCGTATACATCTTCACATATTTCAGGACTAACCTCATATTCCATACACGCTTTTTTTGAGACCAACGCGCGTATATACGCGCTTTCTCTGCCACGAACCTGTGTATATATCTGCAAACATTGTACGGCTGTGCAACTCTTCAAAACAGATAAATAGCTCAGACTTCACCCTTTACTTCAACAAAGATTCGCCAGATCACAGATCTAAACATTCCATAAACAGATCTAGAAAATACATAGTCATTTCAGATTTAGAGATCCCTCTTCATCATTTTCTTCATAGGTTCATTATTATTTCAGATCAATCAATAAATTGTTACCCATTCAATGTAGATATACTTCAAAGTGAAGTATTCATTAAAACCCAGACCTATGCACTCTATCAACAATCATAAACTCTTGCCCAACAGTGAAAGCACTGTAACCAGAACTTCAAAAATAACCTAGACTTCAGAATAGATATGCAGATACAAACTGAACCCTGAACAATCATTGATTCAAATAGAATACACTACTTTGATTTACTGAAGCCGCGTACATACGTGCCTTCCTTCACATCAACCCGCATATACTTCTGTGTATTTTATTCTTCAAAAACCCTAACTGCCATACGCGTTTTTCATTAAGCAAACCCGCGTATATACGCGCTTTTACCGAGACAAACTAGTGTATAGATCTAAAAAAGATAAACTTTGCAGAATAGACCAAATCTATAAACTTACCCAGATTCCTTCAATTTATTCATTAGAATTGTGCCAGATCTTCATCATTTATTTCGCAGATCATCCTAGAGATTCATCATTTCTAGAACTAGAGATCTTGAACCTTCATCATATCCATAGGTGCATCATAGATTCAGATCTAACAATTAAGACCATAGTTCATCCATGCAGATATTCCTTAGAGAGATTTATTCATTAACAACCCTTACACCGGCACACAATGCTCTATGATCTTCTTCTCCTTATACAGATTTAGCCTTTGTCAATACCATGAGTTAAAACCACTCAACCGCTAATGGTATTCCTGGACGGGATCAAATAGATAATCCAACGCTCAATACAGTGGGCCAATACCATGCTAATGTCCCTTGGTTTTATAAATTTAGAGTGAAAATATGCATACGCTACTTGGTAAGTAATTTTCCACGTACATACGCTACTTTGCCTTTACAAACCCGCGTATGCTTTGTGACATATCTTATTCATCATTACTCTGGCACTTGCTGGAATTTCTTTCTTTGTTACTTCTGAACTGCTCTGTAGATACATTAGATTTACATTATTAACAAATAGGTTTCTATCCAAAGACAACTCATCAAGTCATTTTCCATCAAGAACAACTTCATCAAGTAGGTTGCCATCAAGGACAACACATTGCATCATATTGCCAACAATCTCCCCCTTTGGAGTTGATGGAAACCATGATGGTGTTTGATCACCACAACAAATACATACATTGATTGTAACCATTATTCAAACACCATGATACTCTCCCCCGGGCCCCTTCGACATCAAGGGCAAAGGGCGGATCAAAACCAAAACAAGGTTTTTCTTCGCTTGTAGAAAGAAGAGCTTTGTAGATACAAGAAGAGCTTTGTAGATCTTATGTGTACTGAAGTTACCATGCTCCCCCTGAGTTCACGCTGAATATTCAAACATATTTTTCAATGAATTACATGATTCTATGACCTTTCCTATCACCAAGGACTCATAATTACATCAATTATCCAACCAATTGGATTGAAATATGTGACTCAAGTACCCAACCAAGTGGGTTTACATATTTTGAAGAAGTCCTTACATGACTAAATATAAAAATTTACATTATAGGTCTCAACATGACCTTTTTCATCAAATTACAGAAATGAAAGATATCAGACTACAAAAAATAATTAGAATGCCAACAATGCATCCTTTTCACATGACCAAAGCTCCCCCTTCGCTTGTGCATCCTGAACACTTTCAACAGCAAATCATCAAGGCATCTTCATCAAATATCAGAGAATGAGAGCTGAAACATCACCAAAGATACCCAATAGCACCACAGTTGTGCTGAATAATGCTAACCCAGAAAAATTTGTCAGCAAACACCCATACACAGTTTTCTGTGTATAAACTCGCGTATATACGTGACTGTCCTTCAGGAATTTCGTGTATCCAATTTAATCTTTTGAATTTAAGCAGATCTGATCCTTTGCATGGAAAAGACTACTCCCAGCTTCTGTCTGAGATATTCGAATGCCTCCATGGGTAGAGTTTTGGTAAATATATCAGCAACTTGTTCTTTGGTTGGAACATACTCCAACTTCACCTTTTGTTCAAGCACTTGTTCACCTAAGAAGTGATACTTGATGAGAATGTGCTTGGTCTTGGAATGCATAACATGATTCTTTGAGATACTAATGGCACTTGTATTATCACACATAATGGAGATAGGAGGTGAACATTTTATTTGAATGTCTTGTAAGGTTTGCATCATCCAAAGAATTTGAGTTTAACATGATGCGACAGCCACATATTCTTCTTTCGCTATAGATAAGGCAATAGAGCTTTTCTTCTTGCTGAACCAAGATACTAACCGGGGCCCCATATAGAATGCACCAGCACTAGTGCCTTTCCGATCATCAACATTTCCAGCCCAATCTGCATCAGTGTAAGCATGAAGAGTGAGATCAGCATTCTTTGGATACCATAGTCCAAAGTCTTGAATTCCTTGTAAATATTTGAATATTATTTTGACAGCCTGAAGGTGAGACTCTTTTGGATTATCTTGGAATCGTCCAACAATCCCAACTGCATGCATAATGTCTGGTCTAGTCCCAGTGAGATAGAGTAGACTTCCTATCACAGATCTGTATTCTGGTTGATTCACCGTGGGAGAATCATCATGAGAACTGAGATTACATCTGGTTATCATTGGTGTACTTACAGGTTTTCACTCTTCCATGCCATAATTCTTCAGAATTTTCTTAAGATATTTTGCTTATGATAATAATATGCCATATATTGCTTGTTGCACTTACAAGCCAAGAAAGAATGATAGTTCCCCAAGTAAAGACATTTCAAATTCTTGCTGCATAACAGAAGCAAATTTCTGACTCATAGACTCTTTATTACTTCCAAAAATGATATCATCAACATATACAACCACAATCAATAGTTTATCATTTTCAGTTTTTTTGTATAAGTTGCTATCAACAGACCCCTTTGAAAATCCTTGTTGATGAAGATATTTGTCAAGATGATAATACCATGCCCTTGGAGCTTGTTTGAGACAATATAGAGCATTCTAAGTTTACAAACAAGTTTTTCATCATTTCCCAAAATGAATCCTTCTGGTTGTTCTATATAAACTTCTTCTTCTAGTTCACCATTGAGAAAAGTAGATTTAACATCCATTTGATAAACTTTGATTTGTTGGAAGCTTGAAAAAGCAAGAAACATTCTTATGGCTTCAAGTCTAGCTATAGGAGAAAAAGTTTCTTCAAAGTCTATACCTTCTTGTTGAGCATACCCCTTGCAAATAATTCTAGCTTTATTTCTTATAACATCCCCATTCTCATTTAACTTGTTTTTGAATATCCATTTAGTTCCAATGACATTTTTGTCATGAGGTCTTGGTACTAATTCCCAAGTGTGATTCTTTTCAATTTGATCAAGCTCTTCATTCATGGCTTGAATCCAACATTTGTAGCATAAGCACATCAGTAACCAAGCCTTCAAGCTCTTTGCAACATCAACATATTCTTCCCAAGAGGAATTATCATACTAGAACAACTTCTTCAATAGACAATATGTGTCAAGAAATCACCCATGTGATCTGTTATCACCAAGATCTTCATGATTTATATTTATTTCATAATCATGATGTAACATGTGTAGGAAAAAGGTCTCAACCGTGACAAAAATCATTAGCAACAAACTCTGCATGATCTATCCTTATCTCTGCATCATAAGACTTCCATCTCATCCATGTGTGAAAACAAAAGATACTCTTGAGCAAAAAGCAATCAAGGCTCATCCATAATCTCTTCATAAGAAACCATATATCATGTCATCATCATTTGAGCATGAGTATTCTAAGAACTAAGGAATAAGCAGATACAATGCCAACAATGAAATCATTAGTAGTTAGACTGATGCTCCCCCTAAACCTATGTTCCTGATCTTTAGCGGTCTTATTGTTTCTCTTATCAGAAAAACATACGCTATTGTCTCAAATGGAAGTCGCATGTATACGCGGATTTAGTTCACGGAACCCGCGTATGGAAAATAAAATACTGAAAGTTTCACAACTCCATCTTCCCCTGAACTTATACCACTTGTACCTGTCTTCTTCACATCAAATGCACTATTAGAAATAACATAACCAGAATTCCCAAACCAACCATGGGAATCACCATATATTGCTCCCCCTATGATGACACATTACTAATCCCTATAATGTATCTCACTTCACTCCTGTAGTCATTATGATAAGTAAACTTTAGAAACAGATGACTGCAGTAGGGTCAATATTCCCTACGGTTTTTACCAGTCCTCCTTCTTTTTCCATCTTTGCTTGAAATTTCTTATTATGTGCTGGAAATTATCCAATTTCTTAGATCTATTCATCCTGCATTATTTTCCTACATGTCCATACTTGTTACAAGCATAACATCTTTTGTGACCAGAAAAATAAGCATAGGGATCATAATGTGTTTTTCTATTCTTTCTTCTATTGCAATCAGCTGCTTTATGACCAAACTTGCAGCATGAAAAACAATATCCCTTAAAGAAACCTGAGTACCTTTTTGTGTAGAATCTATTTGTTTGTGACTGAAACAATCTGCTTCTACAATTGGCTCCAACATGCCCATAATTATGACATTTAAAGTATTCAACATTATTGATCAAAGGAGAGAATCGATTGATGCTTCTATAGTTAGGAGGGAATGATTTCTTTTGAGAGTTCATGATTGTCGGTTGACCTTTCGTTTCTTTCAACACTTCAGGTTTTGCATGGATATCCTTTGAATATTTAGCACTTTCTTGTGAACTAGATTCTTCTTTAACAGTTTCAAGACCCAATTTAACAGAAGGAGACCTTTGACTACTAAGAATATTGTCCAGAATCTTAGTAGTATCTTGAAACCTCAAGAGTTTATATTTTTCTTCTAATTTACCTTTTAAAATGCTTACCTCAACCTCCAATCTTTGGCATTACTTCTTCATACTTTCTTCGACCCTTCTTCCTTCTTCTACTTGATCATTCAATTTTAAAATCTTTTCTTTCAACCCATTTTCTTGTTCTTCAAAAGTTTGTAAAATTTCTTCATTCTTCTTATTTGATTTCTCCAGATCTGTTTTGAGAGAGACGATTTCTGCTTCAAGTATTTCACTTCGATTGGTTACTTTATCCTGCAGTATTTGATATATTTCTTTCTATCCATTAATTCTAGAGATCATATCTTTGTAGATAGATTCCTTCTTTTTAAATTGATCTTCAACATTAATCTTGAGATTTTCTTCTAGACCCATAACATTACTTTCACTATCTTCACCATTGCTTGCATAAGGAAGTGAATCACAAGAGCAACAATCAATACCTGTTTCATCTTCTTCACTTTCTTCTGTACATTTTTTCTAAGATATCTTCTTCTTTTGTGTCCTTCCCATTGTGACGGATCTCCTTCAAGCGATCAAGCTTCTGCAGAAGGACCTGCTCTGATTCCAATTGTTGGGAAAAATACTGAGAGGGTGGGTGAATCAGTATTTAGAGCTGACTGAATTTTTTTTTTACTTTTTCTCTCTCTTAAACCCATACGCTGCTTTATTAAACCCAACTCGCGTATACACGCGGATATCCTTAATAAAACTTGCGTATGTCCAGAGATCTTATTATGTATTTAATTCTTTACTTAGATCATTGCATCATTCATTAATCAGATGTTTAGTAAGCAGTAAGAATGTGTAGTAATAATAGAATAAACCATCACACATAAGCAACACCAATATTTAAGGTGGAAACCTAATTCGGGAGAAAACCACCGCTGCTGTCATCTCTATCTTCAATATTTATTATAAAGAAAACTTCTTACAATTTTTTACTGTTGCAGACTCATACCAGCATGCAGGCACCCTCCTGCAAAAGGTTGCAACCTTCTCTCATTCTCTAGCCACTATTGGAAGGGAGCTCCAAACCCTTGATCTCATTTAACAACCTCTCCTGGAAGGGAGCTACTACCCCCTGCTCTCGTTTACCAGTCTCTCCTGGAAGGGAGCTACTACCCCCTGCTCTCATTTACCAGTCTCTCCTGGAAGGGAGCTACTACCCCCTGCTCTCATTTACCAGTCTCTCCTGGAAGGGAGCTACTACCCCCTCACTGAAGGCTTCGACCGTTAGCACCATTGCGGACCACGTTTCATCAATTTTCATACTGGATCAAAATAGCTTCCACTCAACACATCTTATAGGCCACTTTTCACTAGATTTTCATACTAGACCCACTCCACACATTTAAGCTCAACAGACATCAAACTGAAACTTAGAACCCCATCAATTCATTCATTGAATCATCAACCAATCAACCAACAACTTGATCTTTAATCAGCATAATCAACATTCAAACAAACCAGATCTATATGAATACATCATTGATAGATAGCAGTAAAAAAACTAAACAGATCATACATTTCATTCCACACACTTCAACAAAACCTTAGATTCCATACGCGCTTTTACTTCACTGAACCTACGTATATACGCGCTTTCACAGAGACAAACCTACGTATACATCTACACATATTTCAGGACTGACCTCATATTCCATACGTGCTTTTTTTGAGACCAACCCGTGTATATACGATCTTTCTCTGCCATGAACCTGCGTATAGATATGTAAACATTGTAGGGCTGCGCAACTCTTCAGAACAGATAAATAGCTCAGATTTCATCCTTTACTTCAGCAAATATTCGCCAGATCACAGATCTAAACATTCCATAAACAGATCTAGAAAATACATAGTGATTTCAGATTTAGAGATCCCTCTTCATCATTTTCTTCATAGGTGCATTATTATTTCATATCAATCAATAAACTGTTACCCATTCAATGAAACTATACTTCAAAGTGAAGTATTCATTAAAACCCATACCTATGCACTCTATCAACAATCATAAACTCTTTCCCAACAGTGACAACACTGTAACCAGAACTTCAACAATAACCCAGACTTCAGAATAGATATGCAAATACAAACTCAACCTTGAACAATCATTGATTCAAATATAATACGCTACTTTGATTTACTGAAGCCGCGTACATACGCGCTTTCCTGCACATCAATGTGTGTATACTTCTGTGTATTTTATTCTTCAAAAACCCTAACTGCCATACGCGTTTTTCATTAAGAAAACTCGCGTATATACATGCTTTTACCGAGACAAACTAGCGTATAGATCTGAAAAAAGATAAAATTTGCATAACAAACTAGATCTATAAACTTACCCAGATTTATTCAATTTCTTCATTATACTTGCGCCAGATCTTCATCATTTCTTTTGCAGATCATCCTAGAGATTCATCATTTCTAGATCTAGAGATCTTGAACCTTCATCATATCCATAGGTGCATCATAGATTCAGATCTAACAATTAAGACCAGATTTCATCCATGCAGATATTCCTTAGAGCGATTTATTCATTAACAACCCTTACACCTGCACACAATGCTCTATGATCTTCTTCTCCTTATATAGATTTATCCTTTGTCAATACCATGAGTTAAAACCACTTAACCGCTGATGGTATTCCTGGACGGGATCAAATAGATAATCCAGTGCTCAATACAGTGGGCCAATACCATGGTAATGTCCCCTGGTTTTATAAATTTAGAGTGCAAATAGGCATACGCTACTTGGTACGTACTTTTCCGTGTACATACACTACTTTGCCTTTACAAACCCACGTATGCTTTGTGACATATCTTATTCATCATTACTCTAGCACTTGTTGGAATTTATTTCTTTGTTACTTCTGAATTGCTCCGTAGATACATCCGATTTAAATTATTAACAAATAGGTTGCTATCCAAAGACAACTCATCATGTTAGTTTCCATCAAGAACAACTTCATCAAGTAGGTCGCCATCAAGGACAACACATTGCATCATATTGCCAACAGAGGTTTCCTTGACACCTTGTAAATGTTTTACCACGTCAAACCTTTGATGCAAGAGCATTCATCAAAACTTATAAGATCCATGAGTCTTATTTCACATTTGCTAAAGGGAGTGGTTTCCCTTAATGATTTTATTTATTTTCCTAGGTTTAGTTGAGTTTGAGGAAATTTTAAATTGTAAATTAAAATTGTGGAGAATATGTCGTGAAAGAAGAGATCTTAGAGATAGTTGAGTAATCCTAGGAGAAGTGAGAATTTGAGGGATTTAAAAGCTTAGTTTAAGATTTTGTTTGAGAAAAGAGTGGAGATGAAGAGATACTTTAGGAAAGGATGAGAAATTACTGGATTTGAACTAATTTGGTTCATGAATCCATATTTGTATAAATTTTGATTCTTTTTAAGAGAAAGAGTAGGTAATAGAGACAAAGGATTAGAGAACAAGGGGTTAGATAGATGTAGAGATGTTGGCCCAAAACTAGAAGCTGAGTCTCATGGAGGAGGATTGACAATAGTCAAATAGAATGTTTTCTTTTATAAATATTTTAAGAAAAATACAAAAAACAGTGTGGATTTATATGTGTGGAAGTATCGTGTTTCTGGGTGCTGGGGCATTTCCAAAATCATATTTCTGGGTGCTATATTTCGTTGAAATTATTTGAAGATCAATATACCCTTCTTCTATTTCTGAATTTTATTGAAATTAACAGAGAATAGCTTGAGGGTTTATTGCAGAGTTGTGCATCAGATGTTCTAGATTATTTTATGATCGAACCACTGATTTAAAACTATGTAATTGATCTACGATAGAACTTTGTTCCACCCAGAAGTATGTGTGTCGAATGAATTGAAGTGATGAACTACAATAGTCTTTAAAATAAACCACGAGTGATTAATCACATCGTTCTTCGACGGTTTTTGGTATTGATCGAAAGTGTACGATAAAGGTTTGGAGGGGACATGTGTTACCTATTTGGTGAAGTAAAACCACTTTTATCACAAATTTTTAAAGACTTAAATATTGTATTGTTTTAAATGAAATATCCCTCAGATCAAGAGGAGATTGAAGAATTGGGTAAGTCAATAATTCACGGTTTTAATTCTTATGTTGTTTTCTTCTATTTTGCTGAAGTGTAAGTATTCACAATGTTGCCAATTTCTCACGAGTACGCCATGGCAGAACTTGTATACAGAACATCATTTGAAGCAAACAAAGTCTGCAATTATTAACGATATTGGCCATTCAGGGATGTAATTCTTTTTTAGGATACCCTAAAACATAAATTTCAATCATTGGCTTTGAATCCTTTGAAGCAATGGTTTTCGTTGAAGAATTTGATATAGTTTGTGATAAACTAGGGTTTATGATATATTGAAGGAAATATTTGAATCATTTGTATGGATTTATTTGTTTGTTAGGAATTGAATGTGATTAAATTGAGAAAGAGGCACCTATGTTGCGTCATTTGTGGTACAGAGCTTGGATTTGAAGTTGGACCAAACCGTAAATGTAAATCACATTCATTCTCTCTTGTTTTTTTGCAATCCATCTGTGCAGATAAATATCTTATTATTTTCATTAAACTTGTTTGAAATATTTTGAAAGAAGTATTAGTGTTATAATTACATTTACTCGAAGAGCCCATTTTTGCCATGTATTTCCCACGATCTAACCCTAAGTAGTAGTTATTGTTGGACACCTTTGAAGGAAACTCAAATCGCATTTCCAAATCTACATGGGCTCCAAGGGCCTCGGTACCAAAGTAATTAATCTTTCTAGATAATAGAACCCAATAGAAGACTCATTTTACAGTTCTAGTTGAAATGAAGTTGGAACTACCTAGGAGATTGATAGTGAATTTCTTGTAGATGTTGAAGACATTTAAATGATTTAAAGAATTTTGTAAAAAACTGAATAATGATTGAGGGTTGCTTAAGTATTTTGAAGAAAATGATACTAATGGTTGAAGGAATAGTTAGACTGAAGACTGGATTCGATAGATCTGAATGAAAATCCACTACAAGAATTGGAATTTGAAATTTGCAGAAGCAAGACAAGATTTGCTTACAAAAACATTTCTAGAGGAAATTTGCAGTGTTTGTTATAAATTTTCTCAATAGGGTTGAAAGATCAGATTGAATCTTAATTGATGTTAAAAGATGAAGTGTTCATTATGAAGAGTAAGATGAGAAATAGTTGTTGATTGTATGAATTCTTTTGAATGAAGAATGAAATAGTGGATACATGAATCATTTGGCAGAGATTTAATTGACGGAATGAGTATTAGCTTTAAGACATCTTTGAATAAAATTGGCAAGTTTGAAGGAAAACTTTGATGAATATTGAGGTAAGATTATACAAGTGCAATGGTAATATGAGAGAGAAGATCAGATTTTGAATCTGATCGATTACAACACATAGAGATACAGTGAAAATGAATGGTGAAACGAGATCCCACATATATCTTGAAGGTAAAATGGTAAGTGTTATTTTAACTCTGGTTTGAAGATTATGTTTGCAGATATCAATATGCATATAGGGAGGAAGTATCTCAACAAAAATAGGTCGAGGAAGCTGGTAAGTGATTTCTAAATGAAAGAAGAATGTGGCAGAACCTTGAAGAATTCCAACAGAGGTTGGATACAAATGATGGTTGTGTTCTTAAAAAAAGTAGATGAGTTGAAGCCTAGAAGGTGCAGAGAAGAATTCTCAAGAGGTTCTAGAGAATAGAGAACCAATGGTTAACAAAAGACCAAGTCCAGAGATGGGATTGGTGAGGTAAGTGGTATCAGGGAGGACTTGTTGTTGCAGAGGCTTAGTACATCTCATAGTGAGTGAAGAGCTCATAGATATGGAAGATAAAAGATACGAAAAGGATGATTTGGTATGGTTGAAAAGTAAAAGAATTGTTACATAAGAAAGAAGGTTTAGTTGTAGCTCACCAGTGAATAATGAAAGTTCACCAAAGGAAGAAATGAATTTGAATATTGTTAGTCATAACAAGGGAACAGAGGAAAGTCACAGATAGAGAGAAAATAATTCCAAAGTAGTTCGATTCCAAAGAATGAGTAAAGAAGAAATTGACATAGAGGTGGCTGAGATAAAAACAGAACTCGGTCATTTGAAGAAGCTGATACAGAAAGGAATCAGAGAGGAATTGAAACAAGGATTTTATGTGGGGAAAACATTTAAGTGGTCTATGAGGGAATTATTTGCTAAGAAATTAATATTTCGAACAATTAAGAATGAAAGAAGAGAATACATTTGTAAACCAGAGAAAGGACCTATCCTTGGGGAAAGAGATAGTGGTGATAATGATGAAGAGATGATCTATACAGATCAGCCTAAGAGAAAGGTGTTGGTAGAATCTACACAGAAAAGAGAGTCTCATATTTTTGGGATTAATTATTTGTGTGAATGTACATTTGCAGGTATGAAACATAATGAAACTGAGCCTGAGCATGAAAAAGTGAAATAGGCAGAAGCAAGAAAAACACAGAAGGAGATTCATAAATAAGTTGAAGACTTCAATTAGTGGAGAAAAATAAAAGGTATGAGTGAATGGTTTTGTCTTATCTTATTAAAAACTTATTGGATCATGTTTGAAGGAATTTTAACATGGATAGAAAACCAATGGAAATTGACGGAGAAAAGGAAATAAATGCATTGTAGATTTGTGAAGTGGAGAGAAGAGAAGTTGACATAGATAACTTGGCTGAAGGAGTTGAGTCAATGAAGATTTTTAAGGATCAAAGTCTTTTTATTGAAGAGATAAAGACAAAAATATCTTACTTGGATAAACTGAGTTATGGAGAGAATTATGTAGAACAGGAAGGTATTCTCCAAACCTATGATAAATTTTGCAAGCATAGTCAAGAAGTTGTAGTCCAAGAAGTATTATTTGATGAAAAATAAATAATATATGTTGAGGAAAAGTTTTTCAATAACTTAATGAACTATTAGAATAGTTCAAAGAAGCATAAAGATCTGATTACTAAGGCTTCAATTGAAGAGCCTTGTATTTTTAAAAATGATGTGTTGTGTATGTTTTCAGATTCGACAAGTAATGGACAACAATTGGACAATGTGCTTATGCATGTTGATGAAGAAGTACGATTATTGGAACAAATGGCTGGATTAGAAAAATGTTTTGAGCATGTATTTAATAACTTTGAGAATAATGACATTGGCAAGGAAATTGTCATAATTCCAGAAGATGAAGACAAGAAAATGAGATTCTGTGATGATAACCAGAATGAGGCATTTTCAGGAGAGGGTAAATATAGAATTATTATGGAAAATGTGGAGGAATTTATGATGATGTTGACAGATACAGAAGTTTAGGAATTCTGTGATTTTGAAATTGATTATTTTTATGAGCCTGTAACCCATGAAGAAGCTTTAGAAAAAACATAATTTTGTTTCTGTTATATAAGAAGATGAAGCGTCATCATTTTGTTGCAATGTTATCAATATAGAAGATGAAAGGATATTTCACAATGATATCCTCCAGGATATTCTAGCTATGGAATTGTTGAATGATAGCCTTGTGTCAGAAAAACGAACACTATGTAATGTAGAGGAAATCACTGAAATAAAATTTGTTGACAGTTTTATGAATTTTGTAGAGAATCAACAAAAACACTGGATGGTAGAATTATCTATGGAGCAAGAAAAGCATAGTAATTTTAAATCTGACAATTGTGATGGAAATTCTATTTTATACAGGGAAGAGAAGCCATACGTAAATGACATGCTTATAGAAGATGAGGGAAGATTTAATTTTCTAGAAAAGTTATTAAGTGAACCTGATGATATAGAGGAAAAGATTGGCTTTCATAGCAATGAAGGGGAAGTTGTAAAGAGCAACCAACATATTATAAATGAGAGAGCTAAGGTAAATTTGGATAGAAATTTCATAATTTCTATGGCAAAAGAGAATGTAGAGAAATTATTTTTCATTGGAGTTCAACTAAGGGAAAAGTGTAAAGAGGAAATTGAGAAATTGTGGATGAATAAGTCAGTCAAGAAGAGCACCAGCAAAGAAGAAAAATTACCAACATAAATTTTCATTAGCTGAAAGAAAGAGGACAGTAGCAGCACAAGATTTGGAAACCTAGAAGGACTAAAGCAACAGTGATAGAAGAAATGGAGCAGCAGCATGGTGAAAGAGATGACAAGTTACAAAGTAAAGTTTGGGAATCTGCATGATTTGACAGAAGAACACATGACTAGGAGGTCATGAAACTTTCAAACACAGGGAGTCTGATGCAAGAGAATTCATCAAAAATTATAAGACCCATGAGTCTTCTTTCACA
The DNA here is from genome assembly GCA_034641835.2 of Pinus albicaulis. Taxonomy (NCBI): domain Eukaryota; kingdom Viridiplantae; phylum Streptophyta; class Pinopsida; order Pinales; family Pinaceae; genus Pinus; species Pinus albicaulis. Next base: position 948,783,107 of record CM076579.1, read on the forward strand.
TTTACTAAAGGGAGTGGGTTCCCTTAATCATTTTATTTATTTTCCTGAGTTTATTTGAGTTGGAGGAAATTTTAAATTGTAAATAAAAATTGTGGAGAATATGTCGTGAAAGAAGAGATCTTAGAGACAGTTGAGTAATGCAAGGAGAAATGAGACTTTGAGGGATTTAAAGCTTAATTTAAATTTTTTTTGAGAAAAGAGTGGAACTAAAGATATACTTTAGGAAAGGATGATAAATTACTGGATCTGAACTAATTTGGTTCATGAATCCATATTTGTATAAATTGTGATTTTTTCAAGAGAAAAAGTGGGTGATAGAGAGAGAGGATTAGAGAGAGAGAGGTTAGATAGAGGTAGTGATGATGACCCAAAATCAACAGCTGGGTCTCATGGAGGAGGATTGACAATAGTCAAATAGAATGCTTTCTTTTATAAATATTTTATGAAAAATATCAAAAACAATTTCGATTTATATGTGTGGAAGTATCATGTTTCTAGGTGCTGGGACATTTCCAAAATCATATTTCTAGGTGCTATATTTCATTGAAATTCTCTAAAGATCAATATACCCTTCTTCTATTTCTAAATTTTATTGAAATTAACAGAGAATATCTTAAGGGTTTATTGCAGAGTTGTGCATTAGATGTTATAAATTATTTTATGATCGAATCACTGATTTAAAACTGTGTAATTGATCTATGATAAAAATTTGTTCCACTCAGAAGTATGTGTCTTGGATGAATTGAAGAGATGAAGTATAGCAGTCTTTAAAATACACCATGAGTGGTTTATCGCATCATTCCTTAGCGGTTTTTGGTATTGATCGAAAGTGTGCAAAAAAGGTTTGCAGGGGACATGTTTTACCTATTCGGTGAGGTAAAACCACTTTTATCAAAAAATTTTAAAGAGGTACATATCATGACGTTTGAAATGCGATATCATTCAAATCAAGAGGAGATTGAAGAATTAGATAAGTCAATGATTCATGGTTTTAATCCATATGTTGTTTGCTTCTATTTTGTTAAAGTGTAAGTATCCACAATGTTGCCAATTTCTCATGAGTATGCCATGGTAGCACCTATATACAGAACATCATTTGAAGTAAACAACGCCTGCAATTATTAACGATATTGGCCATTAAGGGATCTAATTATTTTTTAGGATACCCTAAAACATAAATTTCAATCATTGGATTTCGATCCTCTGAAGCAATGGTTTTTGTTGAAGAATTTGATATAGTTTTTGATCAACTAGGGTTTTTGATATTTTTAAGGAAATATTTGAATCATTTTTATGGCTTTAGTTGTTTGTTAGGAATGGAATGTGATTAAATTGATAAAGACGTAGCTATGCTGCGTCATCCTTCATGTATTTACTTGTGTATTTTACATTCTATTTATTTCTTGCTTAATTTTTTCCCCAATTCAATAAGTGGTATCAGAGCTTCAAAATTGAGTTGAAATTCCATTGCTGTCCAACTGCTCTACTGTCCTATTATTTTTTAGCCGCCAGATAATTAAGTCTGTTGCTATCCATTGAAGAAATTTTTTTTATACTGTAGCCACCAGAAGAGGAAAAATGTCCAGTTTGTGCCTGATGTAGAGAGAGCTAAGGTCGTGAAAAAAATCTGACACCGTGAGCATGCTTGTAGATAGCTGAGGTCGATCAGTTGGGCCTTCAAGGAGTTGAGGTACCTATCACCGACAAATGTTGCACATTCAAGAGAATGGGTCTATTTCCTGGTTGTTGAAGAAAGGTTACAAAGATAAAATTGACTAACCCTACTCATAGACCCAAGAAAATTGAGCATCCACATTGAGGCAGCAAACAAAGTCACATTAACCAGGTAAATTTTTTTATATATAGAAAAATTAGTTGGAGTTTTTTTTCTCTGACTAAATAAAAAGTAAAATAAGTAAATCCTAGTTGGAATAGAAAATTAGAATAAATATTATTTGTAAAGATTCAAAATTTGATGGGGAACAAATTCAAAAATGTTTTTTTACAAAATATGTTTTTCTAAGAGGTTTTTTGGAGAAATTTTCTGCTAGAATGAAAACTATGAAAAATTGGGAGTTTGTTTTGAAAAAAAAGGATAAATTATCAACTGAAAAGACATGAAAAAAATATTGGGAAAGAGTTTGAATTTATTTATTTTTAATTCTAGAAATTTTAAAACAAGAAGGGAAATGAGGTTTGAAAAAAAAAAAACCTTAACCGAAGAAGAGAAATAAAAAAGAAGAAGTGGAAATCAGAAAATTTTATTTTGTAAACCCTAGCTACATGAAATAAGGGAAATCAGAAAACTATAGTAGAAATATTTGTAGGAAGAAATGGAAAAAATGATGAATGCAAAGTTCGAGGTGGAGAAGTTGACTTGGAAGAACAATTTCACATTGCTGAAATTGAAAGTTAGGTGCTTGTTGGTGCAGCAAGGGTTGCACAAAGAATTAGATGGGGTGAAGAAAAAACCTGCAAGCATGACAGGTTCAAACTCGGAGGACTTGGATGCTCGAGCCCTCAGTACCATTAGGTTATGTTTGACATATGAAGTTCTCTTTAATATCATTGAAGAGATTACAGCTGCATGTTTGTTAGAAAAATTGGAAACTTTGTATATGACATAGTACTTGACCAATAGAATATATTTGAAAAGAAAATTGTACAGTCTTCGTGGTAAGGAGGGTACAAAAGTTGCAAAATATTAAAAATTTTTTAATACACCTCTTTGCGAGTTTTCAGATATGGAAGTTAAAATTCAGGAAGAAGACAAAGCTATAACCTTGTTGTGTTCTCTACTCGAGTCACAAGACCACTTTGTTATTTCAATCAATTTGAGCACTCCTAATTCTCAGAAATTTGAACACTTGTGGGAGCTCTGTTATCTAAAGAATTACTAAGGAAATCCAGTATTGAAACATATGCATGAGAAGCCATGGTAGCCAGAGGTCAGTCAAAGGAAAGAGGTGAGAAAGAAAGGGGTTCTTCTAGATCAAAATCAAAGGGTGAAAAGAAGTGTAAAGCGAAGTGTTAGTGCTGCAATAAAATTAGACACCTCAAGAAAGTCAGTTGGAAACAAAAGGAGTCATAAAAATAGAATAAGGAAGAAAATCTGGTTGATTCAGGTATGATTGATGAAGTCTTAACTTTTGAAGCTCTACCTATTTGTAATATCTCTCAAGATGTTGAGAATTGGCTATTATACTCTAGTGCATCTCATCATATGAGTCCGCATAGAAGATAGTTTACATCATATGAAGCTGTAAATGATAGTTTTGTGTTTATGGAAAATAATTCATCTTGTTAGAATATTTGGATGGGAAATGTAAAAATTAAAACGTATGATGATACAATTAAAAAAATATCTAATGTTAGACACGTACCTGAATTAAATAAAAACTTGATTTCTTTGGGAGTTTTGGATTCAAATGGTTATAAATTTACATATCACAATGGAGTACTGAAAGTATAAAAGGTAGCCTTGGTTGTTATGAAGGCTGAAAAGGTTAGAAATCTTTACAAAATCAAAGGAAGAACTCAAATTAGTGAAGCAGTGATTGTATCAGAAAAAGCAGAAGAAGATTCTCGTTTATGGCATTAGTGGTTGGGTCACATGAGCGAGAAAGGTCCTCAGGTACTAATGAACCACAAGTTGCTTCCTAATTTTAAATCCTTGAAGTTGGATTTTTGTAAGCATTGTGTGTATGGAAAACAATGTAAACAAAGGTTCAAAACTGGAAATCATAATAGTAGTCAGATTTTAGACTACATTCATTCTCATCTTTGGGGACCATCTCCTACTGTGTCTTATTGAGGTGAATTATATTTCTTACTTTTTATTGATGATTTCTCCTGAAAATTTTTGGTCTATATGTTGAGAAATATGGTTGATGTATTTAATGTTTTCAAACAGTTTAAAGCTATGGTAGAAAAGAAAAAAGTCAAATCAATTAAATATTTAAGAACTAACAATGGCAGTGAATTTACTTCTTTAGAATTTTAACAATTCTATAAGGATGAAGGGATTGTTAGAAAAAAAACTGTTTTTTATACTCCTCATCAAAATGGCATTGTTGAATGTATGAATCAGATACTTATGGAAAGAGCTAGAAGAAAGATCATGAATTTTAACCTGTCAAAATCGTTGTGGGAAGAAGCAGTATCTGTTGCTCGTTATTGAGTTAATATATCAACTTTGGTTTCCATAAACTGAAAATTTCTTGAAGAAGTTTGGTCGGTTCAGTCTTGTCATTATTGAAATTTGAAGATTTTTTGTTGTGATGCCTAGGCCATTATTCCTAGGAATGAATGTTCAAAGTTAGATCCAAAATCAAAATGTTATGTCTTTGTTGGGTATGATTATGGAATGAAAGGATACAGGTTATGGGATCCCTCTTCACAAAAGATATTCATTAGTAGAGATGTAACATTTGATGAATCTTCTCTTTTAAACTCGGATGTTGGAAAAGTTAAACATGAATAAGTATCACCAAATAAGAAAATTCAATTGTAGACTAAAATTTTTCTAGTAAGTTGGAAGGAACGAGAGACATGTGAAGAAAAATATAAAGAGGCAAAGGAAACTGGAGAGATTCCAGAACTAATTCAACAACCAATCACTTTAAGAAGGTCTACAAGGGAAAGAAAAACACCCAAAAGGTATGAATATTTTTCTTCATATTTTGTGTTGATTACTAAATATGGGGAGCCTTCTTGTTATCCGGAAGTAGTGGATGATGCAGATAGCGAGAAATGGAGAAAATACATGGAAGTGGAAATTGATTCATTAGCCAAGAAAAATACCTGGGATCTTGTAGAACTTCCTGAAGGGAGAAGTGTTGTTGGGTGCAAATGGGTCTTCAAGTTGAAGAGAAAATTTGATGGAAGTATTGATAGGTATAAGGCGAGGCTTGTTGCGAAAGGTTATTCTCGCGTTGAAGGTATTGATTTTCATGAGAAATTTTCACCAATTAAAAAACTTGTTGCTATTCGTAGTGTATTAGCAGTAACTGCATTACTTGATCTTGGGTTAGAACAGTTAGATGTTAAAAAAACCTTTCTTCATGGTGGCTTGGATTAAGATATATATGGATCAACGAGAACGTTTTCCACAAGGTCGCAACAGAAGATTAGTTTGCAAGCTCAGGAAATCATTGTATGGCCTGAGATAGTCGCCTAGGAAATGGTACGAGAAGTTTGACTCCTTCATGGTGAGACAAAATTTTATCATAAGTGAGTATGATCATTGTGTATAATTCAAAAGTTTCAATGGAATATTCATTATCTTCGTGTTGTGTGTTGATTATATGCATATTGCAAGAAAAATCATGGAAGAAATTAATAGGTTAAAGGCTCAACTCTCTAGGACATTTGATATGAAGGATTTGGGAGCGGAAACAAATATCTTGGGCATGGAGATACACAAAGACACGAACAATGGTAAGATATGGTTATCAAAACAAAAGTATGTGGAGAAATTAGTTGAAAAGTTCAGTATGAAAATGTGAAACCTATTAATGTTCCATTAGCCTCCCATTTTAAGCTTTCCTTGGATTTAATTATTAGAAATAATTATGAAAAGAAGTATTTGTCTTGTGTACCATATGAAAATTTTATAGGAAACTTAATGTATTCGATGGTATCTACAAGACATGGCATTTCACATGTAGTTGGAGTTGTAACAAGTTCATGGAAAATCCAGGGGAAGAACATTGGTGAGAAGTTAAATGGGTGCTTCGGTATTTGAGAGGCACAAGTGAACATTGAATCAAACTTTATGGTCATGAAGGTTCACTCTACGGATATGAAGATGCTAATTATGCAGGTGATTTGGAAAAAAGGAGGTCTATTATAGGTTATGTTTTTACTTTTGTAGATAGTGCAATCAGCTAGATGTCAAAGAATCAAGAGATAGTTTCTATGTCCATTACTAAAGCAGAGTATAAAGATGCTTCAGATGTCTGTGAAAAGGAAATCTCGTTAAAAGGTTCGCTTGGTGAGATTAAAAGGTTGCACGAGAAATTGATGTGTTCTATGACAGTCAAAATTCTATTCATCATGGTAAGACCAAGCTCATTGATGTAAGGTATCACTTTGTGTGATATGTAATCGATGGTGGCAAATTAGTTCTCAAAAAGGTTCGTACATAGGAAAATCATGCAGACATATTCACGAAGCTAGTTATAGTAGAGAAGCTAAGATGGTGTCTCACTTCTCTTGGCTTGCAGAAGAGATGCCGAATGGGCTTGGGCAAGGGATTAGGAAAATTTTTTCCAAGGTAGAGTTTTTTGAAATATGACAACTAATTGTAATCAATGGAATTTATGAGACAAATAGTTTTATAACGAAGAGGCAATTATGTAATGAAATAGCCCATGTTAAATTGGGATAGCCTGAGAGGCTTGTAACTTGAGAAGAATCATTCTTGATTAATAGAGTTTCCAATCCCTTGACCCGTGGAGGATTCCTTGACACCCTGTCAATGTTTTACCACATAGATCCTTCGTATATTTACTTGTGTCTTTTACATTCAGTTTCTTTCGTTCTTAATGTTTTCCCCAATTCAATAGAGACAGTTGGATTCTTCTCAAGTGAGTGGTATCATGTCTCATTGCGCACATGAAAATCAGTCAGAGTTCCAATATGGCGAGATAGATGTGCTTTCCATGGATTGTGAATTTATAAGCTAGATTTTCATTGCTATCCAAAGCATGGGTTTGTATGGATGATTATGCATTGTTGGAAAATTTGGACAAGTGCTTGTGTTTGCAGGTAAAAATAAATAAATTTTGGTTTTTTATGCTTTGCAAGGTATTGAAGTGGATCGAGGGAGCGTTTACAAATTTTTATCTCTAACCTAGCTTTTCTAGATGATATCTCAAATAGGTATTAGTTAGAAAATTGTTTTCAAACATTGTTTAATTTGATTTAGAACCATGGAAAATAACATCGAAAAAATTATTAATTTATTGTAATTGGATAAATATAATTTTGTAGGTTAATTTTTTCAAAAAAAAATTTCAGAGAAAATTCATTAAATGAGAAAATTTTACAATGACATGATTCTTTAAACTCCTTAACGTGAACTATGAACACAATATAATTTATTCAGGTATAAAACCAGAAAGACCTGAAAAGTATCATTGGACACTAATTGTGTTGCACACCAACACTCAGAGGGAAGACTTCAAGTGTGTAGAAATCACAAAGGCAGCTGTAACATACCCCGATAACCTCGCAGGAAAAATGCATGGAGTTAGGACTTTTTTTCAACATTTACGAATGTGTAATCTTATAAATTTCTTTATATATTTCTGCATTAACCATTTAAATACCCATTATCATCACTTAGAGAAATATTTAGCAAAAATCATAGTGAGTTACACAACCATTAATTGTTCTTGTTGTAGCATATTAACTTAAATTTCCTGCTATAACTATGCATCGATCCCATGATCATTTTAATTCAATTAGTAGATCACCTGATTGATAATATCAACGTCATATCATGAAATAAATTAACATCATCAAAACGACACAATTAACAATCACATAAATAGACACCGATATACCCTGGAAACCCCGTAGGGTGAAAACCAACAAACGTTTAATTTTATTATTAAACGCTCGTGAGGGTTGTCACCCCTCACTCAATGGTTATAAGGGAGTCCATCCCTTGACCATTGTAATAAAATTTACATATAAAAATAATCTTAAACGAAACATAACTAGCTATAAGTTATTACAATCTTAATGATACCATTTACCCACGAATCATCAATCTCTGTCTTTGTATTCAGACTGTTTCCTTCAGGGGATCATTGTGCAATTGGAACTACTAAACCTGCATGGACTAACAACTCTTTATCTTCCACAATGTTAAACTTGAAATTTCCTTTTCTCAAGTCATTCTTCTTTCCTGCCATTTCTGTCGTCAGCACACTTGATATCATGATTAGATAAAATATTAATAAACCAATAATCAATCTCTATTTGTGACACTTCAACAAATATTTGAGTGAATTTATAAAACATAACCACATTGACATTAGTTTCCTTATTTAACATCATTTCACATGCATTAGTAACAAATAAATCAATATCAAGCATCCTCTTTCCACCAAACACTAATAAAATCTTGCATGCACTTTCCTATTATTTCCAAAAGAAAGCTAACATACTATATAATAATACTGTGCATGCAAATGCATAACAATATTTTCAAGATAACTATCCCAACAAGAAATTTCTCTTTTTGCCTACTCGTATGTTTTATTTTCAATATGGATTAATGCAATAGATGTTATACTTACGCATGTGAATACATGTTCTTTTCCAAAAACATATTTTCCACCCAAGATCTATTCATAATGGTTACTATGTATAACACTGCCAACTCTATTTCAAACAAAGTTAACATACAAGTTATAGTTTTGTGCATGCAATAACATATCTTGTTCTTCCTGCATGTAAAACATATATTTCTTTCCCAAAGAAACCAAATAAATATTTCATGGAAAAATAAACACATTTCTTTTCCAAGGGTCAAACGCATACCACTTATCATTTCATGCATGCAAAGTGACATTTCCCTCTCATCCAAAAGATATAACCAATAACTATGCATAATATTCTCCCAAGATAAAGCTAATACCATAGCTAATCCCTTTAGGTTGGAAAAATACATATTATTTTTCCCGAAAGAAGGCTAACACAATAAATATTATGTGATTGCATCTTCCTTTTCTCTAGAAATCTAATACTCAAAAATACATTTTTCCCATGCATGCAAGAATATATGTTTCTCTAAATAATCTTACATAATAAATCATGTGATTACTCTTTTTCCTCTCTAAGAATCTAATCCAATAATGCATACAAGGATATATTTTTATCTTCTATTCATTTTGAAGAGTTCTAACACAATAATTTTTTCCTTGCATACAATTATGCAATGTTCCAAATGGGAAAATATAGGCTCAGTAGGGAATATATTAAGATATTCCACTATGGAATCACAACAATATGGAATTACACCAATAGATCTAAACCAGAGATAGATTGGCAAGGCATTTACTAGATGCATCACCTTCACAAGGAAGGGTGAAATCCAGAGGCTTCCTGGCCCATTCCAGACTCTGTCTATAGAAGAATGGTGGAACACAACAAGTGTGGGAATGACACACTCATCTTATATTTTTCTGCTCTTAGGAACCTTAGATCTATAGATCTAAACAATGGATCCAAAAGAGAAGTAAAAACCAACCAAGGAAGAAGCGCTAAATTCCACTCTCAGGAAAATCTGCAATAGGTTCAAGGAGGACATTGTATAAGCAAGCCAGTGTGAAAATTATGTAGAACAGGGCTGGGTTCCCTTGTGTCAGACCTCAAGAAAAGTTTCGGCAAAAATAAATGAGTTTAGAGGTTTTAACAGATCTCCCACAATCAACACTAGTTGAAAATCAGCTAAAGGAGAGAGTTGGTAAATAGAGAAACCGTCCTTTAGAAATTGCGTAGTTTCTGCTGGAAGACACTAGAAATCAGCCATTAGACTCATGTTATAGTATGGCATCAAGAAATCAGATCTATAATCAAGTTCCTTTGTAGAAGTATTGGATTTACTTGAAGCAAGAGAAAGAATCCTTCAAAAATAATAGCAGAAACAATTGGAAAAGCTGCAGAAAGACTTGACAACATTTTATATGAGGAGCTTCAGCTGATGTAGGTTAATATTCAGATCTACAACTGATATATGGCTAAAACATCAGATCCATACCAGATCTGGAACTACTCAGCCTTCTAAACAAGATCCCCCCTGGGGTTTTTTCAAAATAATGCATAAATAAGTGTAGATCTAGCTTTTAATACACTGAAATTTTTTATTGCAAATAAATTCAATCATTATATAATCATGGTCCAAATGCAAACAAAGATATTTTCAAAGGATATGGTTACTCATCTCTTGATGCATGCTTGAAATACTCTCTTCCTCTTCCTTGGCTCCATTCTCCATGTATTCTCCCATTTTCCTCTTCTATTTCTCTCATGGGATTATAATAAAAAATAGAATTAATTAAAATGGAATAGATTTTATAAATCATAAAAGTATTCCAACTTTTTTCTAAATCATAAAAGAATTCCATATTTTCTAATTCATAAAAGCATTCAAGCTTTTCTAAATCCTAAAAGTATTCCAGTTTTTTCTAAATCATAAAATAATTCCATATTTTCTAAATCATAAAAGCATTCCAGCTTTTCTAAATCACAAAAGCAATCCATAAAGCCTCCATAAATCTGATTTTTCGTAAATCAGAAAAGCATTCCATAAATCCCTCATGCTTTTATTTTTTAAAGGTAGATTTTTTTTTCCTTATGAGAAAAATATCACTTATCCATACTTTTTCCCAATCTATTACTCATTATTTCTAAAACTCATAAAATATACCAACTTAGAAATATAATTTATTTCCATGGAAGAATATAAATTATTATAAATAAAATAATTAAGAAATAATTCTTCCAATATTCTTATAATCAACAATTACAAGAATATTCTTCATTTAATATCAATATAATAATTAATAATATTTAATTATTTAATAACCCTCATTTTATGAGAGTTTCCATTTTTTTTTCTTTTTTTCTTTTTTTCTTTTTTTTTTTCTTATGCACCATAACAATTTTTCTCACATTATGCATGCAAAGGTTGGTAATTAATCTACAATATAAACAGTGAGTGCTCAAGATGGTTCATAGGTACAATAGAAGTTTTATTGTCTTTTATCCACATCCATATTAAAATTTCACAACTTTTAAAGAAACATTATAAATGTCTACTCTTTCATGCAGTCATTAATCATGCAACATGCATCTCATGTTAATTGTAGTATACTACAAGTTTAATTAAAATCATACCTGAGATAATGCCCACTAGCATCATACCTCTACCTCCTTTTTGCATAACGATTCCCAAAAGGCGCCAGTGTTGCAACCTTTTGCTCTGATACCATTTTTAACATACCCCGATAACCTCGCAGGAAAAATGCATGGAGTTAGGACTTTTTTTCAACATTTACGAATGTGTAACCTTATAAATTTCTTTATATATTTCTGCATTAACCATTTAAATACTCATTATCATCACTTAGAGAAATATTTAGCAAAAATCATAGTGAGTTACAAAACCATTAATTGTTCTTGTTGTAGCATATTAACTTAAATTTCCTGCTATAACTATGCATCGATCCCATGATCATTTTAATTCAATTAGTAGATCACCTAATTGATAATATCAACATCATATCATGAAAGAAATTAACATCATCAAAACGACACAATTAACAATCACATAAATAGACACCAATATACCCTGGAAACCCCGTAGGGTGAAAACCAACAAACGTTTAATTTTATTATTAAACGCTCGTGAGGGTTGTCACCCCTCACTCAATGGTTATAAGGGAGTCCATTCCTTGATCATTGTAATAAAATTTACATATAAAAATAATCTTAAACGAAACATAACTAGCTATAAGTTATTACAATCATCATGATACCATTTACCCACGAATCATCAATCTCTGTCTTTGTATTCAGACTGTTTCCTTCAGGGGATCATTGTGCAATTGGAACTACTAAACCTGCATGGACTAACAAATCTTTATCTTCCACAATGTTAAACTTGAAATTTCCTTTTCTCAAGTCATCCTTCTTTCCTGCCATTTCTGTCGTCAGCACACTTGATATCATGATTAGATAAAATATTAATAACCATTAATCAATCTCTATTTGTGACACTTCAAGAAATATTTGTATGCATTTATAAAACATAACCACATTGACATTAGTTTCCTTATTTAACATCATTTCACATGCATTAGTAACAAATAAATCAATATCAAGCATCCTCTTTCCACCAAACACTAATAAAATCTTGCATGCACTTTCCTATTATTTCCAAAAGAAAGCTAACATACTATATAATAATACTGTGCACGCAAATGCATAACAATATTTTCAAGATAACTATCCCAACAAGCAATTTCTCTTTTTGCCTACTCGTATGTTTTCTTTTCAATATGGATTAATGCAATAGATGTTATACTTATGCATGTGAATACATGTTCTTTTCCAAAAACATATTTTCCAACCAAGATCTATTCATAATGGTTACTATGTATAACAATGCCAACTCCATTTCAAACAAAGTTAACATACAAGTTATAGTTTTGTGCATGCAATAACATATCTTGTTCTTCCTGCATGTAAAACATATATTTCTTTCCAAAAGAAACCAAATAAATATTTCATTGAAAAATAAACACATTTCTTTACCAAGGGTCAAACGCATACCACTTATCATTTCATGCATGCAAAGTGACATTTCCCTCTCATCCAAAAGATATAACCAATAACTATGCATAATATTCTCCCAAGATAAAGCTAATACCATAGCTAATCCTTTTAGGTTGGACAAATACATATTATTTTTCCCAAAATAAGGCTAACACAATAAATATTATGTGATTGCATCTTCCTTTTCTCTAGAAATCTAATACCCAAAAATATATTTTTCCCATGCATGCAAGCATATATGTTTCTCTAAATAATCTTACATAATAAAGCATGTGATTACTCTTTTTCCTCTCTAAGAATCTAATCCAATAATGCATACAAGGATATATTTTTATCTTCTATTCATTTTGAAGAGTTTTAACAAAATAATTATTTCCTTGCATACAATTATGAAATGTTTCAAATAGGAAAATATAGGCTCAGTAGGGAATATCTTAAGATATTCCACTATGGAATCACAGCAATATGGAATTACACCAATAGATCTAAACCAGAGATAGACTGGCAGGGCATTTACTAGATGCATCACCTTCACAAGGAAGGGTGAAATCCAGAGGCTTCCTGGCCCATTCCAGACTCTGTCATCTTAGAGTTTTCTTCTCTTAGGAACCTTAGATCTATAGATCTAAACAATGGATCCAAAAGGGAAGTAAAAACCAACCAAGGAAGAAGCGCTAAATTCCACTCTCAGGAAAATCTGCAATAGGCTCAAGCAGGACATTGTATAAGCAAGCCAGTGTGAAAATAATGTAGAACAGGGCTGGGTTCCCTTATTTTAGGCTGTGTCAGACCTCAAGAAAATTTTCGGCAAAAATAAATGAGCTTAGAGGTTTTAACAGATCTCCCACAATCAACACTAGCTGAAAATCAGCTAAAGGAGAGAGTTGGTAAATAGAGAAACCGTCCTTTAGAAATTGTGCAGTTTCTGCTGGAAGACACTAGAAATCAGCCCTTAGACTCATGTTATAGTATGGAATCAAAAAATCAGATATATAATCAAGTTCCTTTGTAGAATCATTGGAGTTACTTGAAGCAAGAGCAAGAATCCTTCAAAAATAATAGCAGAAACAATTGGAAAAATTGCAGAAAGACTTGACAACATTTTATATGAGGAGCTTCAGCTGATGTAGGTTAATATTCAGATCTACAACTGATATATGGCTGAAACATCAGATCCATACTAGATCTAGAACTACTCAGCCTTGTAAACAAGACCCCCCTGAGGTTTTATCAAAATAATGCATAAATAAGTGTAGATCTAGCTTTCAATACACTGAAATTTTTATTGCAAATAAATTCAATCATTATATAATCAGGGTCCATATGCAAAAAAAGATATTTTCAAAGAATATGGTTACTCATCTCTTGATGCATGCTTGAAATACTCTCTTCCTCTTCCTTGGCTCCATTCTCCATGTATTCTCCCATTTCCCTCTTCTATTTTTCTCATAGGATTATAATAAAATAGAATTATTTAAAATGGAATATATTTTATAAATCATAAAAGTATTCCAATTTTTTTCTAAATCATAAAATAATTCCATCTTTTCTAATTCATAAAAGCATTCCAGCTTTTCTAAATCACAAAAGCAATCCATAAAGCCTCCATAAATCTGATTTTTCCTAAATCAGAAAAGCATTCCATAAATCCCTCATGCTTTTATTTTTAAAGGTAGATTTTATTTTTCCTTATGAGAAAAATATCACTTATCCATACTTTTTCCAAATCTATTACTCATTATTTCTAAAAATCATAAAATATACCAACTTGGAAATATAATTTATTTCCATGGAAGAATATAAATTATTATAAATAAAATAATTAAGAAATAATTCTTCCAATATTCTTATAATCAACAATTACAAGAATATTCTTCATTTAATATCAATACAATAATTAATAATATTTAATTATTTAATAACCCTCATTTTATGAGAGTTTTTATGGTGGCTTATGTGAGGGATATTACAAACTCCCCCCCTTAAAGAGAACATCGTCCTCGATGTTCTTCTCTTGTTGGAACATTAACCTTTAATTTTCATTTCCAATTATTTAGGAAATGTAAAATAATACCTAAATCATAATACTTTCATAAAAAATCAGGGAGCACTTAGCCCTTTAATCATCAAAATTATAAGAAAACTCTATCAAGTTCACATTGCATTTTATTTAGGAGTTACACTAGTCTTTCTCTCCCACTAGTGTTTTTGCAAATTATTGTCTTTCTCTCCCACAATAATTTCAATCCAATTCAAACTCATGGTATTTATCTCCAACCATTATGTTAATATTTCCTCTTTATTATTTTCTCCTAGGGATTTTGAGGAGACTTTTAGGGAAGGTCCATGTTGAAATTAACCACCAATAGCTTTCCATAAGCTGGCAAGAAGTCTTCTAAAACTGTCACGTCTCCCATCCCCAGCTTCTTATCCGCATAACATTAACTCAGATATACTCTACTTTTATGCACCTAATTTTTTTCAATAATCAATTTCACATTCATACTTTTATCAAGTCTTTAATTTCTCTTTGGTAATTACAGACACTCTTGGTATTATATATATTCCCATGAGAAATTTTGGCTTAACCTCAATTCCTATCAGTCAACCCAGTCAACTGATATTTATATGTGTATATAAACATATACTCATTTGTATTTCGCAGATCTGTTTTTCAGAGTTTTGTCCAACTCTAACAGATCAATATGTCCCTTTCTCTAACTTTTTCAGTCAGTAAGCTTTATAGACTTTCTAACCTCTATAATTATAAAATTTCAGCATCTATGTATAGATATCTACATATACATCTATCTATATTCAGTTAACCTTCTTTGCTTCAACTACTTTTACCACATATAACAATAGGGCTATTCTCTTACGTTATTGTTAAGATTATTCAGCATACTTGTAATTCTGGTGCATATTACAACTCTTCCCTTGGACTGTACTTGCTGTTCCTGTTTACCGTTTTGTTAAAAATTTCGGTTTATACACACAGCAACTCCATTTTCATTTTAAAAGATAGCAAGCTACACCTGTACATTTGTTATTAGATTTGACATTCAGGAAATCTATTATCTCTAACTTTATTACTACAGGGTACTTATCCCCGGAATCCAACCATTTGTCCCTGCTATTAACCTATTGGATTTTCAGCTAATAGCTCTAATTTACAATTTACACCATTTTTTTGGTCATCTAACCCATTATTATTAGATGAACGTAAGTACACCATGTAAGACCAATTTTACCCCAAGTAAAATTTCTTTCACCATATAAAATAACATTTTTCCATATTCCCTAGTCATATTTAACCCAAAAAAAGGAAATTGATTAAATAAATTAGTATTTATTTAATTATTTCCTAGGAATAAGTTATTCAAATCATTATTTAATAATATTCCTAATTAAATTGGACTAAATCATTTGTAAATAATTAAATAAATCATTATTTATTTAATTATATTCCCATCATCTCCCTAAAATAATAAATAAATCATTGATTTATTTATTGTTTATAAATAAAGGAATTGACCCAAGTCAAAAGAACTTTTCCCTCCAACAAATATAATAAAATATTCCTAAAGGGTGATTCTAGAATGTGATTAATAATATTTTATTCATGCACCGAGTTCTAGAACACCCCAACATTTTGTTATAAATAGAAGGGTTTTCCCCATTCATTAGTCACCTTCATTGCATTAGATCACACTGGATCTATTCTTGGTCACCATTTTCAATTGTACTTTGTGGGCTCCCATTGAGTTCTATGTTTGTCAGGGTTTTTCCACCACAATAAGAGAGAGGAATTTTAGATCTGAAACGCTGAGGACTTTCAAGAACCCATCCTATTGAGGAGAACCGGAAAACACCTTTCTTGTCTTCCTCTCAGGTGCCCCATTCTTTAATATAATACAAATCATTATTTTAAACACTTTGTTCTTGTCTTGTCTATTGGATGCATGGAGCCATATTATATTTTATCTTCTTAATGTCTTTTTGTGCTTGGATCTAAATTTGTGCAGCAGATTTAAAGATATTTTGCAGCCATAATCGATGTTAGGGCTATTTTTTATGCGTAGATAAAGTGATCTTTTACGATGAAAGATTCATACTAACAATAAGAATCCCATCGAAATGGAAAATGGGGAGGATGTTGTCTAACATGATGAGGGAGATAAATCTTCCATAATCCATGTGAAAAAAATAACTAGTTTACTGAAAGTATGCCACAATACTCATGGCCACGATCTCAACCACATGTTGTTTATCTTTAAAAATATGCTTTCTCCTAGCACGCCATATGCCCCACATAACATATAGAAGGATGGTCGTGTAAGCCTTGGCATGGAGTGCCAAAGAGGAGAAATAGTGAAATAGTCCAAAATAGTGGTGAAAAGACAAGGCACAATGACT
Organism: Pinus albicaulis; assembly: GCA_034641835.2. Taxonomy (NCBI): domain Eukaryota; kingdom Viridiplantae; phylum Streptophyta; class Pinopsida; order Pinales; family Pinaceae; genus Pinus; species Pinus albicaulis. The sequence continues at coordinate 948,799,877 of CM076579.1, forward strand.
CCAAGAAGAAAAGAGACCTCCATCAAAATAGCCAAAACAAAGGAAAATTTTATAAAAAGGTGAGTGGAGTCCTCGGTTTCCAACCCACACACGAAGCATCAATGAGGGCCCATGAAACACATCTTAATGAGATAGTCCCATGTCAAAATACTATTATGTATTTTTAGCAATGATAAACACTTGATCATTTAGTGGTGCGTCTCATTTCCAAAATTTTGTAGTAGCCTTAGAAAATGGTAGGAATTGCTATCTAGAAGTAATATGTGCAGATAATTCATTGACAAAAATTTTATTGTTGAGGACATTCCCACCCCAAACAAAAAGAGGGACATATTCGGGCCATGGAGATAAAATGGTGTAGTCTTCCCATTCATCCACCATATGATCATGAAGGCCAATGTGCCAAGCCTGTGGCTAAGCACGAGAAGCATTGGGGAGCCATGCCCTATCACAAAGGTTAGCAAGTGATTTAATCCCATCTAAGTTTAGGAAAACACTTCGTAGCATGGGAAAGTATATGGAAATCATTCATTCCATTAATAACGCCTAGGGCTACAAGTATTTTCGAACCATCTCCAACCATCCAAAGTAAATTGTTGCATAGCCATGGAAGTTACATATATTAAAATTTATGTATGTTTTAACATATTTTTAAACAATTTCTCTCCACTAAAAACATTTCGTATATTTTAACTTATTTTTAAATAATTTGACTCTATTATAAACATTTATAGAAAAAACAATTATTATATGATAAAATATTCAACTATTTTGAAGACTCACGGAATTTTTCCTATTTGTAAAGCTATGAAAGGGCCTAAATGTTATATGCCTTGCATTCCCTAGACATAGAAAAGTTATTTAAAAAAAAAAAGTTAAAAAAAAATTAAAACATAGGTAGATAACTCATATGAATATTATAAGTTTTAGAAAAACAAATTGAAATAAAAATATATTTGAAAAACTTAAATTATTAAATTAATTTTTCATGATTAATACTAATTATTACAAGTTGCAGAATGAGTAACAAATTTTGCGAAATCATTAACAAACTTTTAATATACAAATTTTTTTCTTTAATTATTATTAAAAAAACTACACATTATTCAAAATTACAATTCTAAAGTTTCAATGTTATAGTTCTAAATAGGAATAAGCGTTGGCTTCCTTCATTCCCATAAACCACCAACTTACATGATTACACAGAGTGGGGAATAGCAAGTGTAAGAATAAAGGTTTGGAAAGGACACTACTACTACATCAATGTGGTTCTAGTTATATTGAAAAATGTATTCTAATTGGAATTCATGGAATTCATGATGAAAGAGAGAGCATGCTTTCTTTTCTAATGTACTTGTTTAATAATCATATTGTGAGTGCCCACAGAAAAACACGTGTTATAGAATGGTTACATACGTAATAGAAATGGTTACGATATAAATATGGGTTAAATGCATTCTTTGATTAAAAAAAAAATCATAAGATATTAAAAACTAATGTTAAACATATAATATGAATTTAAATCCTTGAAATTTAAAGGTTTCCAAAACATTCAAAAATCATATATCTGAAACGTAAAAAATGGTTGTATTCAAAAATCATATATCTGAAACGTAAAAAATGGTTGTATATAAGAAGTCAAATAGCACCACAAAACGTTCCACTCATAAAATAAAATATTTGAAATAATTTGATTGGGAAAACAACTTACAGAAAATAAATAAAAAATCACGAGTTATTAATTCACATGCAATATTACACAAAAATGATAGATGGATTAGACTAAATGCTTTAGCCTTTTTATTATATATAAAGGTATCATTAAGTTTAAAAAAGGGTTGGTATGCTGTTCCTTAATGTGAATTGGTTTTTTTTAAGTGTGGGATGATAAGTACAAAATAATTATTTTTTCTAATTTATTGAATTATATATATATATATATATATATATATATATATATATATATATATATAATTCAATAAATTAGAAAAAATAATTATTTTGTACTTATTATATATATATATAATAAAAATATTAATAATTATTATTTTACAATGAAAAATAATTTATTCTACTTAAATTTAAATTTAGAATTTATCTGAAAAATTTAATATAATTATATAATGAATTGATGTAAAAGTAATATATATTACTAAATAAGTAATAACTTTTTAAATATTTTTATTTGGAAATAATGATCCTAAATTTATATTTTAAAAACTTTACAATTATACATTATATGAAATATTAATAATTTTAATTAAAAAAACAAAAATATAGAATCATGGTATGGTACAACATAAAATATATTCATATTATATTTATATTTTAAATTATTATTATTTAAATGTTTAATATGTTGTGATATTAAAAAAAATCATATTATCAATCTTAATCATAGTTTATTTAACTACTTAAGTGAACTTTTTAAATTATTATTCTCAAAATTCCTCAATGTGACATACTCTTAAAAAAGACTAATATTATCAAACTCAAGCATAACTTCTTAACTTAATATCATTGAAATATTTATATATAAGATTATTTTGAAGTCAAACTTATTATTATTATTATTATAAAAAATCACAATGTGTTAGGATTTAAATAAATATTTTAAATTATGACTATTGAAATGTCATTTTATCTAGAAATGTCATGATGTCATAGAGAATTGAAGTCAACTATAATATTAACCTCTTTATGCCACAATGTGACACAATATTGAAGGAAGTGCTAGTGAAAAATATGTATCAAACATTTTTCCCTAAGAGAAGAACATCCACAAAATGTTTAAAAACAAATTAGTTGTAAACAAAAACAACATAAAATTAACAACATGGTTTCTGGGAAATCCCTTCCAAGATAAAATACCTACACTCTATAGGTATCTTCCTCTCCTAAGTTAAAAATAATACCTACACTCTATAGGTATCTTCCTCTCCTAAGTTAAAAATAATACCTACACTCTATAGGTATCTTCCTCTCCTAAGTTAACTATTATTTTTAGGATGCTTTATTTTATCTTGTTAAATCTCTTTTTCTACAGAATATATAATAATTTGTTTGTAAATAAGTAATGAGGATAACTAATACTCAATAATGTTTGTTAATATGGACCAAATCTTCATTATTACTTAGGGAAAACCATATCACCTAAAATAATTTATTGGAAAACCATATATATTTAGGTTACTAACATATTTCCTTAAGTTCAAGAAATAAGAGTTCTTGTTTAACTAAAATCACTAAGATCATATTTGAAAACTAAAATATGATTTAGGCCTAAATGAAATTAGTATCTTTTATAGTAAGCTCTTATACTCTTTTTAGTAACATCTAATCTTAATTTCATTCATGAAGCTAAATATTATCCTAATTTATATGTGTATTAACTTAAAAAATAACCTATTATCATCAAATTAATTTAAATTAAACTTTACATATATAAAGCTACACCATTACAATCTTAGATTACCAATACTACTAATAATAATAAAATAAAATTAATGATTTTAATATTAATAAATTATAATCTTAAACAATATATATAATATACTATTAAAAAATATAATTAATATATGGAATATATTAACTATTAGGTTAATGAATTTATTTATTGGTTTTAAGGACATTTTATTGATCTTAATAATTTTTTATTAATTTGGTACAATTTGGAACCTAAAAATTTAGACATTCAATTTTACCATTTATAGATGCTTTATAACTAAGTGATTTATATTCTATCCCAATACAATTAATACAATCAAGTCATAATTATTAGTGATGATTTTTTGAAACTACAATTTTGAAATTACAACTTGGAAATTACAATCTTAGTATTTTATTTGGGATATATTAATTATATTAACTGTCTTTCTTATTTTCTATTGTTGTGATTCTAGAATTATGATTGACACAAATGTCTCAAAACTCATGTAATATTTAAATCAAATATTTAACATTTTTTTTACCCCCATATAAAATATAATCTCTACTTTAAATGGAGTTTATAATAAGTATTTTAATGAGATGAACAACAAAATGAGCTACAAATCAGTAAATCCTTTCGAAGAGGATTGATGCTACTGTTACTGAAGTCTGTAGATAAATAGTACTCTCAATCCTCTTTCCCCATAGGATTGCTACAGTTATTGCTGAAGTCTGTAGATAGATAGTACTCTCAATCCTCTTCAGAAAGAGGAATGTTATTGCTATTGTTGAAGTATGTAGATAGATAGTACTCTCTATCCTTGAATGAATATATTGGGCATAAATGACATTGTGCTGAAGATATTGGGCATGAATGACATTACCCTTTGGTGTTCCACCAAATGTTGACATGCTCAACTTCAATTGCCCCTTCCTCTCTTCTATAGAGGTTGCAAGGTAGACCAATTTATGTGTTTCTTTCACCTTTTAAAGCATTTTTTTCACCATAACAATTAGATTCACATGCCATCATAGGGGTTTCAAAATCATGTTCAAAGATCACGGGATGTATGTACAAGTTAATTTTTCCAACTAATTGAATCGACCTATATATACATTTAAATTTTAATATACATTATATATATTATTTTCTTAACACATGTACTCAATTTTATCTATTTTTAGCTTCAATTTAAAAATTTCTCCATTAAAACAACTACATGAAAAATATTTAAATCCTTATCATTTAAATATTTCCAAAATATTGCACATTTATATATTTGAAACATAATAATTGGTTGTATGAAGTTAATTTTCCAAACTTTCTATCGGGTAAACAAAATACTTGGAACCTAGTATGTGGAAACCAAAATACTTGGAAACTAATTTCTCCACATCTCGGGTATGGGGAGAAATTAGTTCAAAAGTAAACAAAATACTTGGAAACCAATTTCTCCACATCTCGGGTATGTGGAGAAATTAGTTGAAAAGTTTAGTATGAAAATGTGAAACCTATTAATGTTCCATTAGCCTCCCATTTTAAGCTTTCTTTGGATTTAATTATTAGAAATAATTATGAAAAGAAGTATTTGTCTTGTGTACCATATGAAAATGTGATAGGAAACTTAATGTATTCGATGGTATCTACAAGACATGGCATTTCACATGTAGTTGGAGTTGTAACAAGTTCATGGAAAATCCAGGGGAAGAACATTGGTGAGAAGTTAAATGGGTGATTCAGTATTTGAGAGGCACAAGTGAACATTGAATCTAACTTTATGGTCATGAAGGTTCACTCTGCGGATATGTGGATGCTAATTATGAAGGTGATTTGGAAAAAAAGAGGTCTATTATAGGTTATGTTTTTACTTTTGCAGATAGTGCAATCAGCTAGATGTCAAAGAATCAAGAGATAGTTGCTATGTCCATTACTAAATCAGAGTATATAGATGCTTCAGATGTCTGTGAAAAGGAAATCTCGTTAAAAGGTCCGCTTGGTGAGATTAAAAGGTTGCACGAGAAATTGATGTGTTCTATGACAGTCAAAATTCTATTCATTTGGATAGAAAATCAAACCTATCATGGTAAGACCAAGCTCATTGATGTAAGGTATCACTTTGTGTGATATGTAATCGATGGCGGCAAATTAGTTCTCAAAAAGGTTCGTACACGGGAAAATCATGCAGACATATTCATGAAGCTAGTTATAGTAGAGAAGCTAAGATGGTGTCTCACTTCTCTTGGCTTGCAGAAGAGATGCTGAATGGGCTTGGGTAAGGGATTAGGAAAATTTTGGCCAAGGTGGAGTTTTTTGAAATATGACAACTAATTGTAATCAATGGAATTTATGAGACAAACAGTTTTATAACGAAGAGGCAATTATGTAACGAAACAGCCCATGTTAAATTGGGATGGCTTGAGAGGCTTGTAACTTGAGAAGAATCATTCTTTATTAATAGAGTTTCCAATCCCTTGACCCTTGGAGGTTTCCTTGACACCCTGTCAATGTTTTACCACATAGATCCTTCGTATATTTACTTGTGTCTTTTACATTCAGTTTCTTTCTTTCTTAATGTTTTCCCCAATTCAATAGAGACAGTTGGATTCTTCTCAAGTGAGTGGTATCATGTCTCATTGCGCACATGAAAATCGGTCAGAGTTCCAATATGGCGAGATAGATGTGCTTTCCATGGATTGTGAATTTATAAGCTAGATTTTCATTGCTATCCAAAGCATGGGTTTGTATGGATGATTATGCATTATTGGAAAATTTGGACAAGTGCTTGTGTTTGCAGGTAAAAATAAATAAATTTTGGTTTTTTATGCTTTGCAAGGTATTGAAGTGGATCGAGGGAGCGTTTACAGATTTTTATCTCTAACCTAGCTTTTCTGGATGATATCTCAAATTGGTATTAGTTAGAAAAAAAATTTCAAACATTATTTAATTTGATTTAGAACCATGGAAAACAACATCGAAAAAATTATTAATTTATTGTAATTGGATAAATATATTTTTGTAGGTTAATTTTTTCAAAAAAAAAATTGAGAGAAAATTCATTAAATGAGAAAATTTTACAATGACATGATTCTTTAAACTCCTTAACATGAACTATGAACACAATATAATTTATTCAGGTATAACACCAGAAAGACCTGAAAAGTATCATTGGACACTAATTGTGTTGCACACCAACACTCAGAGGGAAGACTTCAAGTGTGTAGAAATCACAAAAGCAACACAAAAAAATAGATATATGGTCCCCTAAAAACCATGCTATAAGAAAAGCCAAATCCTAACATAGGAAGCAATCCTCAAAACATATTTTCCTTTGTATGGAAAAAACACAAGAAAGGAAAACCGTGAATAAAGCTTGCAATATGGAAACACATCAAAACTAGATCACAAAATAATCATGTGCCTGCCCCATGCCATCAACCTTCAAATCAAAGGCCATGAAACAAAGGTGAATTGCAAGGCCTCGCTTAGAAAATGCATCCCCACAATATTTTCTCCCTTTATACATGCTGAAATGAGACATCTCAAAAATATTTCTTTAGATTGCTTGCATGGAGTTGGAAAGAGAGGGGCCTCAAGATAATTTCCCCCCTTTATCAAATTGGTCAAATTGACAGAGACACAAGGATGCAAATGTTTTATATTTTCACCCAAGATGAAAATTGAAGAGAACCTCATAAAGAAATCAATTTCGAGATTTTTGGCTTCTGTGATCCATCGATAAATTATGAAGAAATACTTTGGTAATAATCACATTACAATAAAAAAATTTGATGCGTTTTGAGCCAACCAATGTGGTTCATCATCAGGACTAGTTGAGATATCAGATCAGTCGTTGAGTTTAAATAGATGTAGAAAAGGCAAAGAAAACAGTTAGAAACAACTAATTTGACTTTGAAATTCATAATGTGATTATTACCGAAATATTTCTTCATAATAAATCAATTCCTCTCTAGTGTTATCCCCATAGCCTCCATGCCAATCAAAAAGATATCGTTTTTAGGGGTCAAAAGAAAGGCAAACACCATAGCCCCATTTGCCTCCATAAGTGTTACACCATTTTTTTGGTCATCTAACCCATTATTATTAGATGAACCTAAGTACACCATGTAAGACAAATTTTACCCCAAGTAAAATTTCTTTCACCATATAAAATAACATTTGTCCATATTCCCTAGTCATATTTAACCCAAAAAAAGGAAATTGATTAAATAAATCATTATTTATTTAATTATATTCTCATCATCTCCCTAAAATAATAAATAAATCACTAATTTATTTATTGTTTATAAATAAAGGAATTGACCCAAGTCAAAATACCTTTTCCCTCCAACAAGTATAATAAAATATTCCTAAAGGGTGATTCTAGAATGTCATTAATAATATTTTATTCATGCACCGAGTTCTAGAACACCCCAACATTTTGTTATAAATAGAAGGGTTTTCCCCATTCATTAGTCACCTTCATTGCATTAGATCACACTGGATCTATTCTTGGCCACCATTTTACAATTGTACTTTGTGAGCTCCCATTGAGTTCTATGTTTGTCAGGGTTTTTCCACCACAATAAGAGAGAGGAATTTTATATCTGAAATGCTGAGGACTTTCAAGAACCCATCCTATTGAGGAGAACCGGAAAACACCTTTCTTGTTTTCCTCTCAGGTTCCCCATTCTTTAATATAATACAAATCATTATTTTAAACACTTTGTTCTTGTCTTGTCTATTGGATGCATGGAGCCATATTATATTTTATCTGCTTAATGTCTTTTTGTGCTTGGATCTAAATTTGTACAGCAGACTTAAAGATATTTTGCAGCCATAATCCATGTTACGGCTATTTTTTATGCGTAGATAAAGTGATCTTTTACGATGAAAGATTCATACTAATAATAATAATCCCATCGAAATGGAAAATGGGGAGGATGTTGTCTAACATGATGAGGGAGATAAACCTTCCATAATCCATGTGAAAAAAATAACTAGTTTACTGAAAGTATGCCACAATACTCATGGCCACGATCTCAACCACATGTTGTTTATCTTAAAAAATATGCTTTCTCCTAGCACGCCATATGCCCCACATAACATATAGAAGGATGGTCGTGTAAGCCTTGGCATGGAGTGCCAAAGAGGAGAAATAGTGAAATAGTCCAAAATAGTGGTGAAATGACAAGGCACAATGACTCCAAGAAGAAAAGAGACCTCCATCAAAATAGCCAAAACCAAGGAAAATTTTATAAAAAGGTGAGTGGATTCCTCGGTTTCCAACCCACACACGAAGCATCAATGAGGGCCCATGAAACACATCTTAATGAGATAGTCCCATGTCAAAATACTATTATGTATTTTTAGCAATGATAAACACTTGATCTTTAGTGGTGCGTCTCATTTCCAAAATTTTGTAGTAGCCTCAGAAAATGGTAGGAATTGCTAGCTAGAAGTAATATGTGCAGATAATTCATTGACAAAAATTTTATTGGTGAGGACATTCGCATCCCAAACAAAAAGAGGGACATATTCGGGCCATGGAGATAAAACGGTGTAGTCTTCCCATTCATCCACCATATGATCATGAAGGCCAATGTGCCAAGCCTGTGGCTAAGCACCAGAAGCATTGGGGAGCCATGCCCTATCACAAAGGTTAGCAAGTGATGTAATCCCCTCTAAGTTTAGAAAAAAATTTCGTAGCATGGGAAAGTATATGGAAAACATTCATTCCATTAATAACGCCTAGGGCTACAAGTATTTTCGAACCATCTCCAACCATCCAAAGTAAATTGTTGCATAGCCATGGAAGTTACATATATTAAAATTTATGTATGTTTTAACATATTTTTAAAGAATTTCTCTCCACTAACAACATTTCGTATATTTTAACTTATTTTTAAATAATTTGACTCCATTATAAACATTTATAGAAAAAACAATTATTGTATGATGAAATATTCAACTATTTTGAAGACTCACGGAATTTTTCCTATTTATAAAGCTATGAAAGGGCCTAAATGTTATATGCCTTGCATTCCCTAGACATAGAAAAGTTATTAAAAAAAAAATTGTTAAAAAAAAATTAAAACATAGGTAGATAACTCATATGAATATTATAAGTTTTAGAAAAACAAATTGAAATAAAAATATATTTGAAAAACTTAAATTATTAAATTAATTTTTCATGATTAATACTAATTATTTACAAGTTACTTGAGAATGAGCAACAAATTTTTAAAAATCATTATATAGCTTTGTCATACAATTTTCTTTAATTATTATTAAAAAAACTACACATTATTCAAAATTAAAATTCTAAGTTTCAAATGCTATAGTTCTAAGCTAGGAATAGCGTTGCTTCCTTCACATTCCATAAACCTGTAACTTACATGATTACACATAGAGTGGGAGTGTAGTGTAAGAATAAAGGTTTGGAAAAGGACACTACTACAAAATAGCTACAAATCAATGTGGTTCTAGTTATATTGAAAAAATATATGCTAATTGGAGATTTGAAGAATTTCATGATGAAAGAGAGAGCATGCTTTCTTTTCTAATGTACTTGTTTAATAATCATATTGTGAGTGCCCACAGAAAAACACGTGTTATAGGAATGGTTACATACGTAATAGAAATGGTTACGATATAAATATGGGTTAAATGCATTCTTATAAAAAAAAAAATCATAAGATATTAAAAACTAATGTTAAACATATAATATGAATTTAAATCCTTGAAATTTAAAGGTTTCCAAAACATTCAAAAATCATATATCTGAAACGTAAAAATGGTTGTATTCAAAAATCATATATCTGAAACGTAAAAAATGGTTGTATATAAGAAGTCAAATAGCACCACAAAACCTTCCACTCATAAGATAAAATATTTGGAATAATTTGATTGGGAAAACAACTTACAGAAAATAAATAAAAAATCAAGAGTTATTAATTCACATGCAATATTACACAAAAATGATAGATGGATTAGACTAAATGCTTTAGCCTTTTTATTATATATAAAGGTATCATTAATTTTAAAAAAGGGTTGGTATGCTGTTCCTTAATGTGAATTGGTTTTTTTTAAGTGTGGGATGATAAGTACGAAATAATTATTTTTTCTAATTTATTGAATTATATATATAGATATATTAAAAATATTAATAATTTTTTTTTACAATGAAAAATAATTTATTCTACTTAAATTTAAATTTAGAATTTATGTGAAAAATTTAATATAATTATATAATGAATTGATGTAAAAGTAATATATATTACTAAATAAATAATAACCTTTTAAATATTTTTATTTGGAAATAATGATCCTAAATTTATATTTTAAAAACTTTACAATTATACATTATATGAAATATTAATAATTTTAATTAAAAAACAAAAATATAGAATCATGGTATGGTACAACATAAAATATATTCATATTATATTTATATTTTAAATTATTATTATTTAAATGTTTAATATGTTGTGATATTAAAAAAAATCATATTATCAATCTTAATCATAGTTTATTTAACTACTTAAGTGAGCTTTTAAAATTATTATTCTCAAAATTCCTCAATGTGACATACTATTAAAAGAGACTAATATTATCAAACTCAAGCATAACTTCTTAACTTATTATCATTGAAATATTTATATATAGGATTATTTTGAAGTCAAACTTATTATTATTATTATTATTATTATAAATCACAATGTGTTAGGATTTAAATAAATATTTTAAATTATGACTATTGAAATGTCATTTTATCTAGAAATGTCATGATGTCATAGAGAATTGAAGTCAACTATAATATTATTTTTCCTCTTTATGTTTAATGTGACACAATATTGGAAGGAAGTAGTGGTAAATGTCTATCAAACATTTTTCCCTAAGGAGAAGAACATCTCCACAAATATTTAGCAATTAGTTGTAAACAAAAACAACATAACATTAACATATGCTTTCTGAAATCCCTTCCAAGATAAAATACCTGCACTCTGTGATGTCTTCTCTCTAAGTTAAAAATAATATTTCTTACCTCTATAGGTATCTTCCTCTCCTAATTCGCTAATATTTTAAGGATGCTTTATTTTATCTTGTTAAATCTCTTTTTCTACAGAATATATAATAATTTGTTTGTAAATAAGTAATGAGGATAACTAATACTCACTAATGTTTGTTAATATGGACCAAATCTTCATTATTACTTAGGGAAAACCATATCACCTAAAATAATTTATTGGAAAACCATATATATTTAGGTTAATAACATATTTCCTTAAGTTCAAGAAATAAGAGTTCTTGTTTAACTAAAATCACTAAGATCATATTTGAAAACTAAAATATGATTTAGGCCTAAATGAAATTAGTATCTTTTATAGTAAGCTCTTATACTCTTTTTAGTAACATCTAATCTTAATTTCATTCATGAATCTAATTATTATCCTAATTTATATGTGTATTAACTTGAAAAATAACCTATTATCATCAAATTAATTTAAATTAAACTTTACATATATAAAGCTACACCATTACAATCTTAGATTACCAATATTACTAATAATAATAAAATAAAATTAATGATTTTAATATTAATAAATTATAATCTTAAACAATATATATAATATACTATTAAAAAATATAATTAATATATGGAATATATTAACTATTAGGTTAATGAATTTATTTATTGGTTTTATGGACATTTTATTGATCTTAATAATTTTTTATTAATTTGGTATAATTTGGAACCTAAAAATTTAGACATTCAATTTTACCATTTATAGATGCTTTATAACTAAATGATTTATATTCTATCCCAATATAATTAATACAATCAAGTTATAATTATTAGTGATGAGTTTTTGAAACTACAATTTTGAAATTACAACTTGGAAATTACAATCTTAGTATTTTATTTGGGATATATTAATTATATTAACTGTCTTTCTTATTTTCTATTGTTGTGATTCTAGAATTATGATTGACACAAATGTCTCAAAACTCGTGTAATATTTAAATCAAATATTTAACATTTTTTTTACCCCCATATAAAATATAATCTCTACTTTAAATGGAGTTTATAATAAGTATTTTAATGAGATGAACAACAAAATGAGCTCATGAGCTACAAAATCGTTAATTCGTTAAATCCTTTCAAGAGCTCTTATGCTACCATCGAAGTCCGTAGACAACAGTACCCTCAATCCTCTTTCCCCATGATTGCCACTCTTATTATCGAAGTCCCCCCCCGTAGACAGATAGTACTCTCAATCCTTCTCGCAAAGAGGAATGTTGTCACACAAGCGAAGTATGTAGATAGATAGTATCATCTCGAATGAATATATTGCATAAATGACATTAAAATAAGAGATTGGGCATGAAATGATATTACTCCTTGGCATTCCACCAAATGTTGACATGCTCAACTTCAATTGCCCCCCTTCTATAGAGGCGGGCAGACCAATTTTTGTGTTTCTTTCACCTTTTAAAGCATTTTTTTCACCATAACAATTAGATTCACATGCCATCATAGGGGTTTCAAAATCATGTTCAAAGATCACGGGATGTATGTACAAGTTAATTTTTCCAACTAATTGAATCGACCTATATATCTGTTAAATTTTTAATATACATTATATATATTATTTCTTAACACACATGTACTCAATTTTATCTATTTTTAGCTTCAATTTAAAAAATTTCTCCATTAAAAACCTTCATAGAAAAACATTTAAATCCTTATCATTTAAATATTTCCAAAATATTGCACATTTATATATTTGAAACATAATAATTGGTTGTATGAAGTTAATTTTCCAAACTTTCTATCGGGTAAACAAAATACTTGGAACCTAGTATGTGGAAACTAAAATACTTGGAAACTAATTTCTCCACATCTCGGGTTTGTGGAGAAATTAGTTGAAAAGTAAACAAAATACTTGGAAACTAATTTCTCCACATCTCGGGTATGTGGAGAAATTAGTTGAAAAGTTCAGTATGAAAATGTGAAACCTATTAATGTTCGATTAGCCTCCCATTTTAAGCTTTCTTTGGATTTAATTATTAGAAATAATTATGAAAAGAAGTATTTGTCTTGTGTACCATATGAAAATGTGATAGGAAACTTAATGTATTCGATGGTATCTACAAGACATGGCATTTCACATTTAGTTGGAGTTGTAACAAGTTCATGGAAAATCCAGCGGAAGAACATTGGTGAGAAGTTAAATGGGTGCTTCGGTATTTGAGAGGCACAAGTGAACATTGAATCAAACTTTATGGTCATTAAGGTTCACTCTGCGGATATGTGGATGCTAATTATGCAGGTGATTTGGAAAAAAAGGAGGTCTATTATAGGTTATGTTTTTACTTTTGCAGATAGTGCAATCAGTTAGATGTCAAACAATCAAGAGATATTTGCTATGTCCATTACTAAAGTAGAGTATATAGATGCTTCAGATGTATGTGAAAAGAAAATCTCGTTAAAAGGTCCGCTTGGTGAGATTAAAAGGTTGCACGAGAAATTGATGTGTTCTATGACAGTCAAAAGTCTATTCATTTTGCTACAAATCAAACCTAACATGGTAAGACCAAGCTCATTGATGTAAGGTATCACTTTGTGTGATATGTAATCGATGGCGGCAAATTAGTTCTCAAAAAGGTTCGTACACGGGAAAATCATGCAGACATATTCATGAAGCTAGTTATAGTAGAGAAGCTAAGATGGTGTCTCACTTCTCTTGGCTTGCAGAAGAGATGCTGAATGGGCTTGGGCAAGGGATTAGGAAAATTTTGGCCAAGGTGTAGTTTTTTGAAATATGACAACTAATTGTAATCAATGGAATTTATGAGACAAACAGTTTTATAACTAAGATGCAATTATGTAACGAAATAGCCCATGTTAAATTGGGATGGCCTGAGAGGCTTGTAACTTGAGAAGAATCATTCTTGATTAATAGAGTTTCCAATCCCTTGACCCGTGGAGGTTTCCTTGACACCCTGTCAATGTTTTACCACATAGATCCTTCGTATATTTACTTGTGTCTTTTACATTCAGTTTCTTTCTTTCTTAATGTTTTCCCCAATTCAATAGAGACAGTTGGATTCTTCTCAAGTGAGTGGTATCATGTCTCATTGCGCACATGAAAATCGGTCAGAGTTCCAATATGGCGAGATAGATGTGCTTTCCATGGATTGTGATTTTATAAGCTAGATTTTCATTGCTATCCAAAGCATGGGTTTGTATGGATGATTATGCATTATTGGAAAATTTGGACAAGTGCTTGTGTTTGCAGGTAAAAATAAATAATTTTTTGTTTTTTATGCTTTGCAAGGTATTGAAGTGGATCGAGGGAGCGTTTACAAATTTTTATCTCTAACCTAGCTTTTCTAGACGATATCTCAAATTGGTATTAGTTAGAAAATTGTTTTCAAACATTATTTAATTTGATTTAGAACCATGGAAAACAACATCGAAAAAATTATTAATTTATTGTAATTGGATAAATATATTTTTGTAGGTTAATTTTTTCAAAAAAAAAATTCAGAGAAAATTCATTAAATGAGAAAATTTTACAATGACATGATTCTTTAAACTCCTTAACGTGAACTATGAACACAATATAATTTATTCAGGTATAACACCAGAAAGACCTGAAAAGTATCATTGGACACTAATTGTGTTGCACACCAACACTCAGAGGGAAGACTTAAAGTGTGTAGAAATCACAAAGGAAACACAAAAAAATAGATATATGGTCCCCTAAAAACCATGCTATAAGAAAAGCCAAATCCTAACATAGGAAGCAATCCTCAAAACATATTTTCCTTTGTATGGAAAAAACACAAGAAAGGAAAACCATGAATAAAGCTTGCAATATGGAAACACATCAAAACTAGATCACAATATAATCATGTGCCTGCCCCATGCCATCAACCTTCAAATCAAAGGCCATGAAACAAAGGTGAAGTGCAAGGCCTCGCTTAGAAAATGCATCCCCACAATATTTTCTCCCTTTATACATGCTGAAATGAGACATCTCAAAAATATTTCTTTAGATCCCTTGCATGGAGTTGGAAAGAGAGGGGCCTAAAGATAATTTCCCCCCTTTATCAAATTGGTCAAATTGACAGAGACACAAGGATCCAAATGTTTTATATTTTCACCCAAGATGAAACTTGAAGAGAACCTCATAAAGAAATCAATTCCGAGATTTTTGGCTTCTGTGATCCATCGATAAATTATGAAGAAATACTTTGGTAATAATCACATTACAATAAAAAAAGTCGATGCGTTTTGAACCAACTAGTGTGGTTCATCATCAGGACTAGTTGAGATATCAGATCAGTCGTTGAGTTTAAATAGATGTAGAAAAGGCAAAGAAAACCGTTAGAAACAACTAATTTGACTTTGAAATTCATAATGTGATTATTACCGAAATATTTCTTCATAATAAATCAATTCCTCTCTAGTGTTATCCCCATAGCCTCCATGCCAATGAAAAAGATATCGTTTTAGGGGTCAAAAGAAAGGCAAACACCATAGCCCCATTTGCCTCCATAAGTGTTACACCATTTTTTTGGTCATCTAACCCATTATTATTAGATGAACCTAAGTACACCATGTAAGACCAATTTTACCCCAAGTAAAATTTCTTTCACCATATTAAATAACATTTGTCCATATTCCCTAGTCATATTTAACCCAAAAAAAGGAAATTGATTAAATAAATCATTATTTATTTAATTATTTCCTAGGAATAAGTTATTCAAATCATTATTTAATAATATTCCTAATTAAATTGGACTAAATCATTTGTAAATAATTAAATAAATCATTATTTATTTAATTATATTCCCATCATCTCGCTAAAATAATAAATAAATCATTGATTTATTTATTGTTTATAAATAAAGGAATTGACCCAAGTCAAAAGACCTTTTGCCTTCAACAAATATAATAAAATATTCCTAAAGGGTGATTCTAGAATGTAATTAATAATATTTTATTCATGCACTGAGTTCCAGAACACCCCAACATTTTGTTATAAATAGAAGGGTTTTCCCCATTCATTAGTCACCTTCATTGCATTAGATCACACTGGATCTATTCTTGGTCACCATTTTACAATTGTACTTTGTGAGCTCCCATTGAGTTCTATGTTTGTCAGGGTTTTTCCACCACAATAAGAGAGAGGAATTTTAGATCTGAAACACTGAGGACTTTCAAGAACCCATCCTATTGAGGAGAACCAGAAAACACCTTTCTTGTTTTCCTCTGAGGTGCCCCATTCTTTAATATAATACAAATCATTATTTTAAACACTTTTTTCTTGTCTTGTCTATTGGATGCATGGAGCCGTATTATATTTTATCTGCTTAATGTCATTTTGCGCTTGGATCTGAATTTGTGCAGCAGACTTAAAGATATTTTGCAGCCATAATCGATGTTACGGCTAGTTTTTATGCATAGATAAAGTGATCTTTTACGATGAAAGATTCATACTAACAATAAGAATCCCATCAAAATGGAAAATGGGGAGGATGTTGTCTAACATGATGAGGGAGATAAACCTTCCATAATCCATGTGAAAAAAATAACTAGTTTACTCAAATTATGCCACAATACTCATGGCCACGATATCAACCACATGTTTTTTATCTTCAAAAATATGCTTGCTCCTAGCACGCCATATGCCCCACATAACATATAGAAGGATGGTCGTGTAAGCCTTGGCATGGAGTGCCAAAGAGGAGAAATAGTGAAATAGTCCAAAATAGTGGTGAAATGACAAGGCACAATGACTCCAAGAAGAAAAGAGACCTCCATCAAAATAGCCAAAACAAAGGAAAATTTTATAAAAAGGTGAGTGGAGTCCTCGGTTTCCAACCCACACACGAAGCATCAATGAGGGCCCATGAAACACATCTTAATGAGATAGTCCCATGTCAAAATACTATTATGTATTTTTAGCAATGTGGGGATAAATACTTGATCTTAGTGAAAAGGCTCACTTCCAAAATTTTGTAGCCTAAAAATTAGTAGAAATTCAGCTAGAAGTACATGTGTATAATTCATTGACAAAAATTTTATTAGTGAGGACATTCCCACCAAGAAAAAGAGGATATATTCGCCATGGAGATAAAGAAATAAGAGGTCTTCCCATTCATCCACCATATGATCATGAAGGCCAATGTGCCAAGCCTGTGGCTAAGCACCAGAAGCATTGGGGAGCCATGCCCTATCACAAAGGTTAGCAAGTGATGTAATCCCCTCTAAGTTTAGAAAAAAATTTCGTAGCATGGGAAAGTATATGGAAGTCATTCATTCCATTAATAACGCCTAGGGCTACAAGTATTTTCGAACCATCTCCAACCATCCAAAGTAAATTGTTGCATAGCCATGGAAGTTACATATATTAAAATTTATGTATGTTTTAACATATTTTTAAACAATTTCTCTCCACTAAAAATATTTCGTGTATTTTAACTTATTTTTAAATAATTTGACTCCATTATAAACATTTATAGAAAAAACAATTATTGTATGATAAAATATTCAACTATTTTGAAGACTCACGGAATTTTTCCTATTTATAAAGCTATGAAAGGGCCTAAATGTTATATGCCTTGCATTCCCTAGACATAGAAAAGTTATTAAAAAAAAATAGTTAAAAAAAAATTAAAACATAGGTAGATAACTCATATGAATATTATAAGTTTTAGAAAAACAAATTGAAATAAAAATATATTTGAAAAACTTAAATTATTAAATTAATTTTTCATGATTAATACTAATTATTACAAGTTGCAGAATGAGCAACAAATTTTGCGAAATCATTAACAAACTTTTAATATACAATTTTTTTTCTTTAATTATTATTAAAAAAACTACACATTATTCAAAATTAAAATTCTAAAGTTTCAATGTTATAGTTCTAAATATGAATAAGCGTTGGCTTCCTTCATTCCCATAAACCACCAACTTACATGATTACACATAGAGTGGGGAATAGCAAGTGTAAGAATAAAGGTTTGGAAAGGACACTACCACTACATCAATGTGGTTCTAGTTATATTGAAAAATGTATGCTAATTGGAATTCATGGAATTCATGATGAAAGAGAGAGCATGCTTTCTTTTCTAATGTACTTGTTTAATAATCATAGTGTGAGTGCCCACAGAAAAACACGTGTTATCGGAATGGTTACATACGTAATAGAAATGGTTACGATATAAATATGGGTTAAATGCATTCTTTGATTAAAAAAAAAAATCATAAGATATTAAAAAATAATGTTAAACATATAATATGAATTTAAATCCTTGAAATTTAAAGGTTTTCAAAACATTCAAAAATCATATATCTGAAACGTAAAAAATGGTTGTATATAAGAAGTCAAATAGCACCACAAAACGTTCCACTCATAAAATAAAATATTTGGAATAATTGTATTGGGAAAACAACTTACAGAAAATAAGTAAAAAATCAAGAGTTATTAATTCACATGCAATATTACACAAAAATGATAGATGGATTAGACTAAATGCTTTAGCCTTTTTATTATATATAAAGGTATCATTAAGTTTTAAAAAGGGTTGGTATGCTGTTCCTTAATGTGAATTGGTTTTTTTTAAGTGTGGGATGATAAGTACAAAATAATTATTTTTTCTAATTTATTGAATTATATATATATATATATATATATAATAAAAATATTAATAATTATTTTTTTATAATGAAAAATAATTTATTCTACTTAAATTTAAATTTAGAATTTATCTGAAAAATTTAATATAGTTATATAATAAATTGATGTAAAAGTAATATATATTACTAAATAAATAATAACCTTTTAAATATTTTTATTTGGAAATAATGATCCTAAATTTATATTTTAAAAACTTTACAATTATACATTATATGAAATATTAATAATTTTAATTAAAAAACAAAAATATAGAATCATGGTATGGTATAACATAAAATATATTCATATTATATTTATATTTTAAATTATTATTATTTAAATGTTTAATGTGTTGTGATATTAAAAAAATCATATTATCAATCTTAATCATAGTTTATTTAACTACTTAAGTGAACTTTTTAAATTATTATTCTCAAAATTCCTCAATGTGACATACTATTAAAAGAGACTAATATTATCAAACTCAAGCATAACTTCTCAACTTCTTATCATTGAAATATTTATATATAAGATTATTTTGAAGTCAAACTTATTATTATTATTATTATTATAAAAAATCACAATGTGTTAGGATTTAAATAAATATTTTAAATTATGACTATTGAAATGTCATTTTATCTAGAAATGTCATGATGTCATAGAGAATTGAAGTCAACTATCATATTAACCTCTTTATGCCACAATGTGACACAATATTGAAGGAAGTGCTAGTGAAAAATATGTATCAAACATTTTTCCCTAAGAGAAGAACATCCACAAAATGTTTAAAAACAAATTAGTTGTAAAAAAAAACAACATAACATTAACAACATGGTTTTTGGGAAATCCCTTCCAAGATAAAATACCTACACTCTATAGGTATCTTCCTCTCCTAAGTTAAAAATAATACCTACACTCTATAGGTATCTTCCTCTCCTAAGTTAACTATTATTTTTAGGATGCTTTATTTTATCTTGTTAAATCTCTTTTTCTACAGAATATATAATAATTTGTTTGTAAATAAGTAATGAGGATAACTAATACTCACTAATGTTTGTTAATATGGACCAAATCTTCATTATTACTTAGGGAAAACCATATCACCTAAAATAATTTATTGGAAAACCATATATATTTAGGTTACTAACATATTTCCTTAAGTTCAAGAAATAAGAGTTCTTGTTTAACTAAAATCACTAAGATCATATTTGAAAACTAAAATATGATTTAGGCCTAAATGAAATTAGTATCTTTTATAGTAAGCTCTTATACTCTTTTTAGTAACATCTAATATTAATTTCATTCATGAAGCTAAATATTATCCTAATTTATATGTGTATTAACTTAAAAAGTAACCTATTATCATCAAATTAATTTAAATTAAACTTTACATATATAAAGCTACACCATTACAATCTTAGATTACCAATACTACTAATAATAATAAAATAAAATTAATGATTTTAATATTAATAAATTATAATCTTAAACAATATATATAATATACTATTAAAAAATATAATTAATATATGGAATATATTAACTATTAGGTGAATGAATTTATTTATTGGTTTTAAGGACATTTTATTGATCTTAATAATTTTTTATTAATTTAGTACAATTTGGAACCTAAAAATTTAGACATTCAATTTTACCATTTATAGATGCTTTATAACTAAGTGATTTATATTCTATCCCAATACAATCAATACAATCAAGTTATAATTATTAGTGATGAGTTTTTGAAACTACAATTTTGAAATTACAACTTGGAAATTACAATCTTAGTATTTTATTTGGGATATATTAATTATATTAACTGTCTTTCTTATTTTCTATTGTTGTGATTCTAGAATTATGATTGACACAAATGTCTCAAAACTCGGTAATATTTAAATCAAATATTTAACATTTTTTTTACCCCCATATAAAATATAATCTCTACTTTAAATGGAGTTTATAATAAGTATTTTAATGAGATGAACAACAAAATGAGCTACAAATCAGTAAATCCTTTCGAAGAGGATTGATGCTACTGTTACTGAAGTCTTTAGATAAATAGTACTCTCAATCCTCTTTCCCCATAGGATTGCTACTCTTATTGCTGAAGTCTGTAGATAGATAGTACTCTCAATCCTCTTCAAAAAGAGGAATGTTATTGCTATTGCTGAAGTATGTAGATAGATAGTACTCTCTATCCTTAAATGAATATATTGGGCATAAATGACATTGTGCTGAGGATATTGGGCATGAATGACATTACCCTTTGGCGTTCCACCAAATTTTGACATGCTCAACTTCAATTGCCCCCTCCTCTCTTCTATAGAGGTTGCAAGGTAGACCAATTTCTGTGTTTCTTTCACCTTTTAAAGCATTTTTTTCACCATAACAATTAGATTCACATGCCATCATAGGGGTTTCAAAATCATGTTCAAAGATCACGGGATGTATGTACAAGTTAATTTTTCCAACTAATTGAATCGACCTATATATCTATTAAATTTTTAATATACATTATATATATTATTTCTTAACACACATGTACTCAATTTTATCTATTTTTAGCTTCAATTTAAAAATTTTCTCCATTAAAAACCTTCATAGAAAAACATTTAAATCCTTATCATTTAAATATTTCCAAAATATTGCACATTTATATATTTGAAACATAATAATTGGTTGTATGAAGTTAATTTTCCAAACCTTCTATCGGGTAAACAAAATACTTGGAACCATTTAATTGTGAAAACAATTTAGAGTGGTCAAAAGCGATAGATTTACATGTTATTTAATACAAAAACTATATACATATTACATTAATCTATGTAGCCATATATAAAAGGAATATTTATATTTAAAAAAATGGTTAAGGTATGTTTGGTATTACTGTGAATTGGTTTTGTGTATCTCATGAAAGTGATATGTACAAAATGGATTTATTTATTTCTAATTTATTGAATAAAAAAAATAGTAAGTATGTAAATATAGTATGAATATTAAAAAATAATATAATATTTTTTTATAGTATAATATTATAATTAATCATATATAAAATATAAATATTAGAATTTTTTTTTAAAAATAGATAAAAAAAATATCGTAACCTAACTGAAAATTACTAATATAATCATATAACTAATTGATCTAAACATAATATATATTACTCAACAAATAATAACATTTTAAACATTTTTATCCAACAAACAATGATGCATATATTTTAAATACTTCACAATATTATATCAATTGAAATATCAATAATTCTAATAAAAGATGCAAAATGTATAATCATATTATGGTCAATCATAAAAAAATATCCATACTATATCTATTTTTTAAATTGATATTATTGAAATGTTAAATATGTTTCAATATTAAAAGAACACATATTATCAATCTTAATCATAATCTCTTTTATTATTTAAGTCAACTTCTTAAATTATTAGTCTCAAAATGCTTCAATATGACATACTATTAAAAGTAAACTATATTATGAAACTCAAACATAACCTCTTAACTTATTATTTTTGAAATGTTTCTATGGGAAATTATTTTGAAGTCAAAAATATTGTTATTTTTATTATTATCATTCCAAAAATGTCACAATATATTATTACTTAAGCTTACATTATCACTATTGAAAAGTCATTTTATCTAGAAATATCATGATATTATACAATTTTGAAGTCAATCATATTATCAACTTATTTATGCCCCAATATAGCTTAATATTGAAGGATAAGCATGAGAAAAATATGTTTCTTAAATTATTCGCTAAGAGAAGTATATAGACAAATTGTTTAAAAATAAATTAGTTGCAAATAAAAACAACAAAATATTAACATCACAATTTTTCGGGAAAACTCCTTCCAGGATAAAATGTGCACACTCTAAAAAAACACTTTTCCATGGAAAAATCCTTTCAAAAACCAAATGGTTACATTACATAGTCTTTAAACTCTTAACAAAATTGTTCAAGTATTATTATCATGATAGTAAGATAGAACATATACAGTCATACTTTTTCCACCCCTAGGGCTGAATAAATTAGCATATAAAGTCATAAATCATTTATAGATTTTTATTTCAACATATATGAAATTATTAGTATGTTATTCCCTATCCTACCACTACTCTACATTTATTTCCTACCACTACTGTACATATATTCCCTATAACTGAAATACATTTGTTGCCTTATATATTTCTTTCATTTTTTCCCTACTACACTAAATTATTACAATATGTATTACATACTTCTAATACTCTCCCATTTCTCATATACCTTAGGGTATAAGGGAGAATGTGTTATAGTATGAGCTAATTATAATGGTTCATGAGGCCCAAAGACTTAAAACAACACTTCAATTTAGCTATACACACTAGTTTATTTAATGCATATACAACATCTTGTAATGTGCCAATTTTTGTAGAGAGAGGGTATAGTTGTATGTGAATTTTGTGAAAGTTCTAATCCCAAAAAGTTCTATCATCAAGGAAAGTTTATGAGGAAATAAGATTCCATGGGGAGGAGGAATAAATAAATAATTAAAAAAAAATCAAAAACATAAAAGTGCACTAAAGATATATAAATACAAACTAAAGTTAAACTATACAGAGAATAATTAATAATCTAATGAAAAAATAATAATCTTATTGATATTATAGAATAAAATAATTAAAATTTAATGATATTAATGTACTAATCTAAATTAATAATTACTAATAATCAAAAAATTGTTATAAATAAATATAATTATTTGTTTATAATGAAAATAATGATAATATTAAAAATATATATATACATTTTTATGTTTTATTTATTTATATGGGTTATTATTAATACAATAATCTATTTTGAAATTAATGCTAAGGATATAAATTCAAACGTGAGATGTTATTAGTGAGAAGTGTCCTCGGAACTAGAATGTCTTATGAGAGGAAGCCAACTACCACACATCTCAATGCCACCATCCCTATTGAGATTATGTAGATGCTTCATAATCACAAGGGCTTCCCTAATTTTTCTCTTCTTATAATAGTCTTCCTAATGATAATTCTTTGATATCAACTCTACATCCTCTAGAATGTCCCTAATAAATAGTATTGGATATCTACATTCTTTTCCTTTGAATGAAATGTTGGATTCTTTCAAAATTTTGAGACAAACGACACATTTCCGTTCAATTCATGACCTCCTTATAAACATATTTTAATAAGGCAAATGAAATCTTGGCATGCATAAGTACCTCCCACACACTTTATTGATATAGTGGAAAAAATAATTTTATTTTTTTCTTTCCTCATCAGTGATATTACTCCACCAAACAATCAGAACATGTATATACTCATATATCTCATTTTATATTTTGTCCCTACCTAATTAAAATCCACATAAAACTATATATTCACTAAGATTTTTTCCCATAAACCACATCCTTTATACTAAATGTATTATTTTAAAGTACCTCACAAATACCTATAAATCGTATTCTCTATATAAATTTATCCATATCCATGGTTAGCCTCGAACTAACTCATAATAGGGAAATGTATAGTTTAGTACAAACTATATAAAATTCATCTAACCATTAACTACACTAGCATAATGAATACAAACCATGTTTTTTATCTATATAAGTGTTTTATGGAACTACTCAAGAGAAAGGTTAATTACTATAAAATCTATATCATTAAATTCTTTTCATTTTATTGTGAAAAAACATTATAACATAGAACCTATATAGTGACTCTAGCTGAAACAAAACCTTTTATTTTCTCTATTCCTTTCTATCTTCATATTTAGAATATATTTTGTTGACCCCAGGTCTTTCATATCATATCCTATTGAAACTTAAAACTTGAAATCACTAATAAAATCCATATTGTCACCAAAGGATAACCATCATCTACATATAGAATGATAAAATGAAATTACTGCTATTTAGATATATTAAGATAATAGGGACATTTTATTAGAAATATTATTCCCATCACAAAAGAATCAAACATTTCATAATAAGATTTGGTAGACTATTTCACACAATAAAAAGACATTTTTAACTTCCAAACCAATGGCTCTTTACCTTTTCCAACATATTTTTGTGGTTGTATTATATATTTCTCCTCCTTCAAATCACCATACAAAAAAGTTGTTTTCAAATCCAATGTTGTATACTTTAAAAACCTAGTAGATGTGAACTTAGAAACTAGGGTAATATTTTCAACAAACTCTATCCCTTAAACTATGGAATATACTCTTATAACTAACCTTCCATCCGTGGATTTGGAATGAAGATGTTAAGGAGAAGATGGAATAATTACTTTGCAGAAATATTGATGAAGGCTGCGAATATAGTGTTCACATTTGAAGAAATTGATCAAAGAGCTCATGTGAACCTGGAGAAAGTTTTTAACTAAAAGAGGAGATTGATACATTTGGATTCATTTTAGTGAGTGGTATGATGTTTAGTTGCGCACATGAAAATGGGTCGCAGTTCCAGTAGGGTGAGATAAATGTGATTTTCATGGATTGTGCATTTATAAACTATATTGTCATTGGGCTCCACAACATCGATTATTATGCAGTCTGGAGGGAATTTCGATGACTGGTCCTGTTTGCAGGGAACAATAAAGAAGAAAAAGCTTTTCGGAAGTGGGTGCTTTAGCTTTGATTCTGGGTTTTTATGTTTTCCAAGGTATTGAATTGGATTGAGGAAGTGTTTGCAGAATTTTTTTCTAGGACCCAGGTTTTCTAGATTATATCTGGAATTCTTATTAGTTAGAGAACTGTTTTAGAACACTACTTAATTTGATTAAGAATCGTGGAAAAAATTATATATATATATATATATATATATATATAAACAATTTGTCTCCATTGATAATATTTATGTATAAAAAAAATATTATATGATTAAAAAAGACTCATTTTCTAGAGTTTGGTTGCAATCAGAGATTCCATGTAGCATAATTAGATAATTGGTCTAATATTATATGTGAGGCATTTTATAAATATAAAAATGATAAAAAAATAAATTTAAAAAAAATACAAGTAGACAATTGATATGAATATTTTAAGTTACATTTTTTAGAAAAAAAATGAAATGAAATGATTTGAAAAATTGAAATTATTATATTGATTGATTTTATGATTAAGACATGATATTACAAATTGTAAAATGAATGAAAATTTTTGCAAAATCATTAATAAAATTTAGAAATGTGGTAAAGAAAAAAATTGTAAGTTTGGCACAACTACATCTTCATCATGTCCAATATATAATCCCATTGAAAAGGTGACTTCACATCAAGGAGCCAGTTAACAAAAAACCTTATAATAATCTATACAAACCCCTATGGAAAAAAAAAGTGATAATTTTATTTGTGTAACTATTGTTAAAAAAAACTAAAAATAATCTAAAATAAAAATTATAAATTTTCAATATTATGGTTTTACATAGAAATACGCATTGTATTACTTCATTCATTCTATGAAGAAAAAAGTTGTTTAACTTCATACATTGTGTGGTTGCTCCCCTACATTAATTTCATGCTATAAAGTTTCTCTTATACTACAAAGTTGCATTTCATGCAACACATTTGTTCTTATGCTACAAAGTTTATATTATGACAAAAAATTGGATTTGGATTTTTTCTATCTCATTCCATACCCTAAGTAATATATTTGGCTTTAAAAAAATGTATCTTACCCCAATACATTCAAATTATACCACCAACATGCAATGAATGGTTTCTCCCATACATTAATGTCATTCTACAAAGGTGCTCTCATGAGAAGGAGTTGGGTTTGGATTCTTTCTATCCCATTCCATACACTAAGTAATATATTTGGCTTCAAAAAGTGTATCATGCTCCCATGTATTCATGTTATAGCTTACATAGTTAGAGAGGAAATAGTCAATGGTTTAAGTTACCAATAAAGGTGAGATCAATGGTCACCAGATCAGTAAGACAAATCAGCGAAACCAAGAGCATGGGTGTTGTGAGTCATTTTTTACTCTAACATGAATACAATAGGATCATGTGAGAAATAAATATTAAAAAGGTCCCGAAATGTGAGGGCTACTAAAAAAAGCTCTCTCTAAAGGTAAGGTATCCCTCCTACTATATCTCTCTAAAAGGAAGGTGTGGGAAACTTAAATAGTTCTAAGGAAGAGAAAGGGTCCTACTATAACTACAAAAGTTGTGTCGAATTGGTTGGTCCTTAAATAAGGGTTCCATCAATTCCCACATTCTCCAATTTGTCACTAAAAAAGAGGCCCAGTAAGTAAGTTAGGAAATACTCTCATGAAGGATAGGACAAGTTAGAAATGTGGTAAAGAAAAAATTTAGAAATGTCATATCTAAAATTCTTATTAGTTAGAGAATTGTTTTCGAACATTATTTATTTGATTAAGAACAATGGAATATATATATATATATATATATATATATATATATATATATATATATATATATATATATATATATAAACAATTTGTCTCCATTGATAATATTTATATATATAATATTATATGATAAAGGAATGGATCCATTTTCTAGAGCTTGGTTGGATTCAGGGATTCTATGTAGCATAGGTAGATAATTTCTATAAATATTATTTGTGAGGCATTTTATAAATATAAAAATGATAAAAAATATCTTAAAAAAAATATAAGTAGAGAATTGATATGAATATTATAATTTACATTTTTTAGAAAAAAAAAGAAATGAAATGTATTTAAAAAACTAAAATTATTAAATTGATTGATTTTATGATTATGGCATCATATTACAAGTTGTAGAATGAATGAATTTTTTTTCCAAATCATTAATAAAATTTAGAAATGTGATAAAGAAAAAATTTGTTAGCTCGCCACAACTACATCTTTATCATGTTCAATATATTACCCCATTGAAAGGATGACTTCACATCAAGGAGTGCCTTAACAAAGAACCCTATAGCAATCTATCCAAAACTCCATTTAAAAAAAATGTGATAATTTTATTTGTGTCATTATTATTAAAAAAATAAATATTATTTAAACAAAAATTATAAATTTTCAATATTATGACTTTACATAGAAATAAGCATTATATTACTTCATTCATTCTATAAAGAAAGAATTTGTTTAACTTCATACATTGTGTGGTTTCTCCCATACATTATTTCATGCTACAAAGTTGCTCTTATGCTACAAGGAATTGGGTTTGGATTTTTTCTATCTCATTCTATACCCTAAGTAATATATTTGGCTTAAAAAAAAATTGTATCATACAACAATACATTCAAATTATACCACCAATTTGCAATGATTGGTTTCTCCCATGCCATGCTATAAAGGTGCTCTTGAGAAGTAATTGGATTTGGATTCTTTCTATCCCATTCCATACACTAAGTAATATATTTGGCTTCAAAAAAGTGTATCGTGCTCCCACTTATTGATGTTATAGCTTACATGATTAGAGAGGAAACAATGAATGGCTTAAGTTATCAATAAAGGTTAGATCAATGGTCACCGGATCAATAACAACATGGGTGTTGTGAATCCTTTTTTACTCTAAGTTGAATATAGTATGATCATGTGAACAATCAATATTAAAAAGGTTAGGAAAGGTGACCGTTACTATAAAAATCTCGCTCTAAAGGTAAGGTATCCCTCCTACTATCTCTTTCTAAAAGGAAGGTGTGGAAACTCATCCAACTCTAAAGAAAAGAAAGGGTTTTACTATAACTAGAAAGGTTGTGTCTAGTTGGCTAATCCTTAAATAGAGGTTTCATAAATTTCGACATTCTCCGAGCTCTCACTAAACAAAAGGCCCAATAAGTAAGGTAGACAATATTCTCATGAAGGATAGGACCAGTTAGAACCAGTTCTATAAGGATATAACCTTCTCCTTCTGTTGTGCAACCACATGCTCATAATAATTTCAATGTCATTTATAGCTAGGAAAAGAGCTCATGAAGTGTCCTCAGGAGGCCGGGCTCATCTCTCTATCTCACCTTCTTTGCCATCAGATATAAAGGTAAGGCTAATCTAAAGGTTTAGTAGGATATCTGATTTCAAGTATCCGTATCCATCTATACAAATATCAGTTGAAAATAATTAATATTATTTTATATTAATGGAGAAATGGTTACACAAGTTGTAACGTATCTCCTTAGTTTAGGATTAGTTCCTACAATTTAGGAGTTTGTTTGCAACTTCCTAATTCCTAGTGATGTACTTAATGATGTAATTTCTCATTCATGAATGTAGAGTAAACTCAGAGTGTTCTCTCTATTTGAGTGTAGTCTCCAGGTGCAGTACTCACCTGTGAGATGCAACTCCTTTTTTCAATTCAGTGTGATTTTTATCTTGGTATCAGAGCAAAGAGTAGGGAGAGCCTTATTTACTTTATTTTTTTTAGCATCATTGATTATAGAAATGTAGTGTCTGTGAGTACATAGAATCTTTCGCAGAATCAGGTGGACTATAGTAACACCTGAAACACAGGCCTCAGATGACTGATCATCTCTGAGCGGGAGAAAGGATTGGCGCAGTTTTGTCGCGAACAGTCATGCCATTGGCGCGGGTTTGAGGGAGATAAGCATGCCAGCGCGCCAAAATACGCTATTGGTGCAGGAGTACACGCAAAAGTCGTGCCAGTTTTGGGAGACAACGCATTTTGATTTGGGCGCGATTTTTTCGCATCGAAGAAGTGCCAGCCTCTCTCTCTTTGGGAAGGTCTGCAAATTTTTTTGCAGATCGGCCCTGCCCAGTGGTGGCACATTGAAGTTCCGAATTTGCCCAGTGGTGGTAGATCGGACTTTCCCGGTGGTGGCGCATTGAAGTTTCGAATTCGCCTGGTGGTGGCAGATCGGACTTGCCCGGTGGTGGCGCATTGAAGTTTCGAATTTGCCTGGTGGTGGCAGATCGGACTTGCCCAGTGGTTGCGCATTGAAGTTCCTGATTTTCTCGGTGGTAGCAGATCAGACTTGCCCAGTGGTGGCACAGTGAAGTTTCTGATTTGCCCGGAGGAGGCAGATCAGATTGCCTGTTGGTGGCATATTGAAGGTATAGAATTTTTTTTTTTTTATCAGCAAGAAAGTGGTCAAGATCTGGTATGTGGTGATTTTTTTTTTTAGTATCCTGCAATTGTTCAGTTGGGTAGCATTATTCATCAGAGGATCAGAAATTTTATCAGTCGAATATGAATAACAATATAGAATCATATCTCCACGAGTCTGGCAAACTCGATGGATATAATTTCACCAACTGGTAATTCAAGACACAGACATTACTTGAAAGCGCAAATGCGTGGTCGATCGTTATAGGAAATGAGTTGAGACCAGGAGCAGCTGCACAAGAACAAGACTGGGATAAAAGGGAGACCAAAGCAAAGGTCATACTGATGATGTCCGTCAAGGACAATATTATCCCGCATATTAGAGACTGTAAATCATCCACTGACATTTGGACGACGATCAAGAACCTATACCAGACGCAGAATACAAACTGTGTCTTGTCACTCAAAGCAAGCTATTTTCAATGAATATGGAGGAGAATGACTCCGCTGCTGGATTCATTGCTAGAGTCAAAGACCTGAAGGACAGATTGGGAGATATCAGAGAGAAAGTTTCTAATTCAGATCTGGTCACGATCACATTGAACGGAATGATAGATGAATATAAGATGTTCATCACTGGACTGGCAGCGAGGGAGAAAGCCCCTACGTTTGAAGATATGACAGGGATTCTGGTACAAGAAGAAGAGCGATGACAAAATTTGAAAACACAGAGCAATGATCTTGCTTTGATGGCCAAAAGGCGACAGTATAGAGGGAAGCAGCCACAACAAAAACAACAACCAAAATAGTAGAAAGGAGCCAACACGTTTCAAAAGAGTCTGTTTAAAGGTATGTCTGCTAATAATTTTCCCAGCAAGAAATGTTTTTACTATGGAAAACCTAGTCATCAGATTGAAGAATTTTATAAGAGGCAGGTAGACGAAGCAAGAAATAAACTGAGAAAGCACAAAGGATACTTTGTTGAGGAAGATGAGGACCATAGCCATGAACTTCGACTATTTACAGCTGATTGTGCCCTTTCAGCTTCAAAGGGAGATGAGGACAACATATGGTATGTCGATTCTGGTGCATCCTCACATATGACAGGTAAGAAGGAATGGTTTGAATGTCTTGAAGAAACTTCATGTGGGTCGAAAATCTATTTAGGAGATGATAGCGGATATGACATCAAAGGATATGGTCATATTCCGGTAAAGTTACCTAGCGGTGACATTAGACACCTTAAAAATGTATTTTATGTGCCCAGAATTAAGAAAAAATTGGTCTCTATATCTATGATCACTGATCAGGACATGCAAGATCAATTCTTTAAGACTAACTGTGTCATAAAGGATAGCCAGATGGAAACAGTTGCAACAGGAGTGCACGTGGGGAGCCTGTACAGACTAAATGTGAAAAGTATGCCACAGCAAGCCATGGTCGCAACCGGATCAACAGCAGAAAATCTCTAGCACCAGAGATTCAGCCATCTTAATCTGCAAGACCTCATCCTACTTTAGAGAAAAGGTATGGTCGATGGACTCCCTGTTTTCCATAATGTTTAGTTGGATTGTGATGGATGTGCATTAGGGAAAATGCATAGAGAAGAGTTCCCTTTGCATGTTAATAGAAAGGAAAGAGATATTTTAGAACTTGTGCATACAGACATATGCGGACCTATGCAGACTAGGTCACTAGGAGGTGCATATTACTTTCTCTTATTTACAGATGATTGCACTAGGTTCTCATGGATATAATTTCTAAGTAAAAAGATTGAGACCTTTCAGTATTTTAAAGAGTTTAAATCTATGGTAGAAAACCAGACAGGAAAAAGAATAAAAATTCTCCGCTCAGATCAAGGGGGAGAATACAGGCTGGGAGAGTTCATGAATTTCTGCAAGCAGCATGGGATTGTTCAACAGTTTACAGTGCCTCACACACCACAGCAGAATGGAGTGGCAGAGCGAAAGAACAGAACACTTGTGGAGTGCGCAAGGAGCATGCTTCAAGGTAAGGGTCTATGAAATGGTTTTTGGGCAGAAGCTATTAACACTGCTGTCTACTTAAAAAATAGGAGCCCTACTAAATGTTTAGGCTTCAAAACCACTTTTGAAGCATTATTTGGATTCAAACCAGTAGTGAGTCACTTAAGAATATTTGGGTCAAAAGCTTACGCTCATATACCTAAGGCAGATAGGAAGAAGTTAGATCCTAAAGCCCTGAAATGTACCTTTGTTGGATATGGCACTGAGTTCAAAGCATATAATTTATTTAATCCTATGACTCATAAGGTTTTTGCAAGCATAGATGTCATATTTCATGAACATGTTGAAGAAGGAAAGGATGACTGTAATAATGATTGGCACATTCCATTGCTAATGGAAGAAAACAGTGAGGATGATGAAGAACAAGAGCAGAAGCAAGAAGAAGAAGTAACAGGTAATGAAATCAATGATGCAAGCCCGGAGAAGGCTGAAATAGATAGATTTGAGGTAAGTCCCCTACCAAGGAGATGAAGTAGGAAGACTCAATTACCATCCAAATTGAAAGACTATGCATTAATGACAAACATTTTAAACATTGTAGAACCTGCAAATTATGAAGAAGCATGTCAATCTAATGCATGGAGGGCTGCAATGCATGAGGAAATTGAATCAATTAATAAAAACCATACTTTGGATTTGGTTGAATTTCCTGATGGTACAACCCCCATAGGATGAAAATGGTTGTACAAACCTAAAATAAATGCAGATGGGAGTATAGAAAAACTTAAAGCTAGACTGGTAGCAAAGGGTTACTCACAGCAAGAGGGAATAGATTTCGATGACACCTTTGCTCCTGTAGCCAAATTAAACACCATTAGAACGCTAATTTCCTTAGCAACAAAACATAAATGGCAGCTACACCACCTAGATGTTTAGTCTTCATTTCCGAATGGTGACTTGAAAGAAGAAATTTATTTAGTTCAGCCTGAAGGTTTTGTGAAAAATGGGCAGGAACATCTTGTTTGTAAATTGAAAAAGGCACTTTATGGTTTAAAACAAGCACCCAGGTCGTGGTATGAGAAGATTGACTCATTCTTTGTACAACATGGCTTTCATAGGAGCTTGAATGATCCAAATCTATATACCAAGTTTAATAAATAGAGGAAAATTATTTTGATTTCTTTGTATGTAGATGATATGATCATAACACGGGATGCTAACAATTTGATCAAAGAAATCAAACGACAAATGTCACAAGTGTTTGAGATGAAAGATCTCGGAAATCTCCATTACTATTTGGGATTGGAAGTATGGAGAGATTCTGGACAAACTTTTCTTACTCAAGGGAAGTATGCCAGAAGCTTGATGGAAAAGTTTAGAATGGAGCAGTGTAGATCAGCAGCAACACCATTGCAGCAGAACTTAAAGTTGAGCAGTGATGATGGTACTAAAGAGGTGGATGCCACTATGTATAGACAACTAGTTGGCAGTTTGATATATATTACTACAACTAGACCAGATTTGTCATACTCTGTTAGTACGTTGAGCCAGTTCATGTCAAAATCACTCGAAAGTCACTAGGTAGCAGCAAAAAGTGTGTTGAGGTATCTTAGTGGTACTAGTAATTATGGTATTTTGTACACTGACACTTTTGATATTACTCTAGCAGGTTTTTCAGATTCAGATTGGGCAGGCAACTTGGATGATCAAAGGTCTATCACAAGTTATGCCTTCAGCATTGGATCCGGGGTCATAGCATGGAGCAGCAAAAATCAAAGCACTGTAGCCTTATCTTCATGTGAAGCTGAGTACCAAGCATTGTGTGCAGCCACATGTGAAGCTATCTGGTTGAGAAGACTTCTCAACGATGCAGGAGAAGAACATAAAGAATCAACTATTATCAAAAATGACAACCTAAGTACCATCAAGCTTGCGTACAATCCAGTCTTTCATAAAAATACCAAGCACATCGATACTCAGTTCCATTTTGTTCGAGAGAAACTACAATCAAAAGAGATATTTGTTGAATATTATAAAACGCGTGACAATATGGCTGATATATTTACTAAGCCTCTTGGGCGTGTAAAGTTTGAATTGTTTAGAAGGATGCTAGGAGTTCAGGATAATCCTTTCTCCATTAAGGGGGGGAGTTGAAAATAATTAATATTATTTTATATTAATGGAGAAATGGTTACACAAGTTGTAAGGTATCTCCTTAGTTTAGGATTAGTTCCTACAATTTAGGAGTTTGTTTGCAACTTCCTAATTCCTAGTGATGTACTTAATGATGTAATTTCTCATTCATGAATGTAGAGTAAACTCAGAGTGTTCTCTCTGTTTGAGTGCAGTCTCCAGGTGTAGTACTCACCTGTGAGCTGCAACTCCTTTTTTCAATTTAGTGTGATTTTTATCTATATCGGATCTCAAATCTCACTACTGCAACAAGTATCTTCCTGTGCACGGGATAGGGGATCGTCGATAATGAAATGAAACATTATGAGATCTCACTCGTATATGTAATAGAGTGGAATTAGCAAGAGTGAGAATGAAGGTTTGGATGGTACATTATTATTCCATCAATGTGATTCTAGTTATATTTAGAAATATGTATTTGTAATTCACGGTGAAATAGAAAGGATGATTTTTTTTTCTAATGAACTTATTTTATAATTTTTTTTAATAAAAGTGTTTAAAAATTATATTGTGAATATTAGGAAAAAAATAGTATAGTCCAAATGGCTAAAATATAAATATTAGTTAAATACATTTCTTGATTAACAAAAAGTCATAAGATATTAAAAATTATATATAAACAAACAAAATATTAATAAAATATTAAAAATTATAAATAAATAGCATTTAAAAGGTTTCAAAGTTTTACAAATTCATATATATCAAGAATAACAAAAGGGTTATAGAAATTTAAATTTCTTCTAAAAAGATGCCAAATAAGACCACAAAGTGTTCCACTAAAAAAGCTATTCGAATCGTTCGATCGGGAAAACAACTCAAAGAGAAATAAAAAAAAATAGCTCGAGTTATTGGTTCACATGTAATTTAATAAAAAATCTTATAGCCTTAAATTAGGATGAGCTATGAGTATATTTATAAAAGGGTTTCTATCCTTCACTTTAATGGGAATTGGTTTTGTGCATATCATGATATGGCTATATAAATTTAAATTTCTTCTAAAAGATGTCAAATAGCACCAAAAAGTGTTCTACCCGAAAAAAAATCGCGCCATTCGATTGGGAAAACAACTTATAAAGAATAAAAAAAATAATAGTTCGAGTTATTGGTTCACATGCAATTTAATAAAAGACCATATAACCTTAAATTTGGATGAGGTATGAGTATGTTTATAAAAGGGTTTATATCTTTCACTTTGATGGGAATTGTTTTAGTTTATATCATTATATGGATTTATTTCGTTTAAATTTAGTGAATTAGAAAAAAAATTTAAATATGTAAAAATATAATATAAATATAAAAATATAATATAATATTTTTTTAATATAATATTATAATTTATTATATAAGATAAAAATATTATAAATTTTATTTTTATCAAAATAAATATTTTACACAAAATAAATTTAATTAAAAAATATTACTATAATTATATAATGATTAATATAAATGCAATACATATTATTTAATAAATAACAATTTCTAGAATAATTATATTTTTAAATAGTCTTTATATTTGAAACACTTAACAATAATATATTAAATTGTAAAATCTCTTTTGGTAATAATCACATATAATGGAACATTGTATTATTTGAGACACTGAATTTGGTATTAGAGACTTGTCGGATTCCTCCAAGGACATCATTAGGCAAGATTGTGTAGTTATCTTAAAAAAAGCCAAGCCCCCCAACAGCAACTTGAGCAAGCCTGAGTTTGACGCTCTAAAATCCTTAAATACTAATAAGGATATTGTTGTTCTTAAAGCTGACAAAGGTGGTGCGGTTGTCATCCTTAACAAGGAGGATTATAGGATGAAAATGTTAGATCATTTGGAAAATAGTGGGAGCTATAGGAAACTTCCTAAAAATCCCTTAAAAAAGATCTCCAAGGCTGTCAATGATGCTACTAAATTAAGTAGCTCCTTGGGCTCTCTGAGTAAGAAGTTGATTGAGAGCAATCCTATTACTCCAAGAATCTATGGTCTTCCTAAAATCCATAAGGATGGTGCCCCCATTCGTCCCATTTTTAATACCATTGGTGGTCCGGCTTACCTTCTAGCCAAGTATTTAGCCCATAAATTGAAGCCTCTCGTAGGTTGTACGGACTCATTTCTTAAAGAGTCAGCTTCTTTCATTAATGATTTGAAGGGCGTTAGAATGGATCTTGCGGACAGGTTTGTCAGTTTTTATGTCATTTCTCTTTACACCAATATCCCCATAAAAGAGGCTATTGATTTCATTAATCGCATTACTGATCCTGAGATGCCCCATTTAGTTGGGATCTGCTTAACCTTCACTTTCTTTACTTTTGAAGGCGAATGCTATGAGCAAACATGTGGTGTTGCCATGGGTTCCCCCCTTTCCCCGATTGTTGCCAATTTGTTTATGGAAGACTTTGAATATAAGGCTCTTTCCTCGGCTCTTTTCCAACCAAAGCTTTGGAAGAGGCTTGTAGATGATACTTGTGTCGTGTGGCCGCATGGCAAAGATAAGTTAGATATTTTCTTCTGTCACCTTAATGATAAATCACGCTCCATAAAATTCACCATGGAATATGAAATAGATGGAAGCATTCCCTTCCTTGATGTTCTTATTCTAGAAAGGATGATGGTTCTTTCTCCCATCAAGTTTTTTGAAAGAAAACTCATACTGAGCAATACCTTCACGCTAGTTCGCACCATTTCCCCGCTCAAAAATTAGGTGTCCTTAACACCTTGGCCACAAGGGCATTGAGGATCTCTGATTAGTCTCACCTTGAGGGGGAAAAGTCTCATCTGTTAAGTGTCTTTTTTAAAAATGGTTATAGTAGATTGCAAGGCCTTAAAGCTGTTCTTAAAGCAGAAAAAGGTCCTCTAACTAAAAAGAATAAAGACCCTAGTCAATGGTCCCGCAATGTGCATCTTCCGTTCATTCAAGGAATCACTGATAAAATTGTGAGGGTCCTTAGGAAGCATAGGGTGTCTTCATCTTTCAAGCCCCTTAACACCATTCACAGCTCTCTCAAATCGGTTAAAGACCTGATTGACCCTAGGAATGGGAAAGGTGTCTACATCATTCCTTGTTCCTGTGGGACGCCTTACATTGGTGAAACTGGTTGGTCTATAAATCAAAGAATTTCTGAACCTGCTGCTGACATTAAGCATGGAAGATCCCGCTCGTTTGTCCTAGTTTAACATGCAAAAAAGACTAACCATCATATTTGCATTGAAGAGGCGAAGGTCATTGCTACGATTGACCATTTCCATCATCGGAAGTTAAGACAGGCCTTAGAAATCGAAAAAAGACCCCTTAATCTCAACAAAGATGATGGTTGGAACATCAGCAGGTGTTGGATACCTGCCTTATGTTATTAACTTTTTTTTTTTAATTAATTAATTTATTTATTTATAATATTTTTATTTATTTATTTTTCATTTTTTATTTATTTTTTTTAATTTATTTATTTGAAAGTTTGATATTTTATTTTTACTTTTATTTTTAATTTTATATTTATTTATTTATTTATTATTTTTTTTCTTTTTGATTTATTTTATTTTATTTTATTTCTATTTTTATTTTATTATTATTATTATTTTTCCCTTTTTGATTTATTTTATTTTATTTTATTTTTATTTTTATTTTATTATTATTAGTTTTTTACGTAAGCCTCTTGCTTTAATAAATAAACAAAGTTGATATATTAAATAAATAAATAAAATAAAATAAAATAAAATAAAATAAAATAAAATAAATAATAATAAAATAATAATAATAAAATAAAATAAAATAGAAAATAAAAAATTAATAAGTTTATTAATCTATTAAGTAAGCGAATAAATTAATTAAATGGTTTAATAATAGAAGGGAACTAGTTGTTACTAATTAAAAACATTATAAATTATTAAAAAGTCAAAGTAGCCATTTTCTGAAGGCCCAATTTAACCATCTGTACATCTATTTAAGCTTATTGATTTGATCTGATCTCTCACCTAGTCCTGATGATGAATCGCATTGGTTGGTTCGAAACGCGTCGATAATGTTCCATTATATGTAATTATTATCTAAAGAGATTTTACAATTTTATATGGATCACAGAAGCATAGATTCTAAAAATAATATATTATATAAAATATTAATAAATCATATATATAGTATCTTGAATTATAAAAATATTTTTATTATATTTATTTTTAAAATTATTATTATTTTTGAAATGTCAAATATATTGTGATATTGAAAAAATATTGTATTATTAATCATTTATTTAATTATTTAAGTCATATTTTTAAAATATTATTCTCAAAATTCTTTAATGTGACATAATATTAAAAGTAAACAATATTATCAAACTTTAAAATAACTTTTTAACTTATCACTCTTGAAATGTTTGTATGTGAAATTATTTTGAAGTGAAACATTATATTATTATGAAAATGTCACAATATGTTATTACTTACAGAAACATCTTAAATTGTCAATAATGAAATATCATTTTATCTAGAAATGTCATCATGTGAAGTTAACAATGTTATCTATTTGTTTTATTTTATTTTTATTAAATTTCAAAATTGTTTTTATTGATTTGAAATATAATTACTTGAACCTTGAATTTTACCATTTATATAATACTTTATAATAAAGTGATTTATATTCTATCTCAATACAATTAAGTTATATATTGTGAGGACTTGGATGCTCGAGCCCTCACTACCATTAGGTTATGCCTCGCAGATGAAATTCTCTTTAATATCGTTGAAGAGAGTACACCTACACGTTGGTGCGAAAAACTTAAAAATTTGTATATGAAAAAATAATTGACTAATAGAATTTATGTGAAAAGACAATTGTACAGTCTTCGGATGAAGGAGGGTACAAAATTTGTGGAACATTTAAATGTTTTTAATACACTTATTTTCCAGTTGTCATTTATAGAAGTTAAAATTCAGGAAGAAGACACGACTATAACCTTGTTGTGTTGTCTTCCCAAGTCATGGGACCACTTCATTACTTCAATCAGTTTGAGCATTGCTAATTCTTTGAAATTTGAATCAGTTGTGGGAGCTCTGTTACCTGAACAAGTACGAAGGAAATCCAGTATTGAAACATCTGCACCTGAAGCCATGGTTGTTGGAGGTCGGTCAAAGGAAATAGTGGAGAAAGCAAGGGGTTCTTTCAGATCAAAATCAAAGGGTGACAAGAAGTGTAAAGCCAAGTGTTGGTACTACAATAAAATTGGACACCTCAAGAAATACTCTAGGAAATAGAAAGAGTCAGAAAAATAGAATAATAAATAAAATCAGGTTCATTCAGGTATGATTGATGAAGTTTTAACTGTTGAAGCTCTACCTGTTTGTAATTTCTCTCAAGATGTTAAAAATTAGTTGTTATACTCTCATGCTTCTCATCAGATGATTCCGCACAAAATTTGGTTTACTTCATATGAAGTTGTAAATGGTAGTTCTGTGTTTATAGGAAATCATGCATCTTGTCAAACTGCTGGGATGGGAAATGTAAAAATTAAAATGTATGATTATAGAGTTAAAATGTCATCTGATGTTATGCATGTACCTGAATTAAAGAAAAACTTGATTTCTTTGGGAGTTTTGGATTCAAATGGTTAGAAATTTACTAGTCAGAATGGGGTACTCAAAGTCTCAAAAGGAGCCTTGGTTGTTATGAAGGCTGAAAAGGTCAAAAATATTTACAGACTTAAATGAAGCACTCATGTTAGTGAAGCAATGATTGTATGATAAAAGAAGAAGAACGTTCTCGTTTATGGAAGCAGTGGTTGAGTCACATGAGCAAGAAAGGTCTTCAGGTACTAATGAACCACAAGTTGCTTCCTAATTTTGAATCCTTGAATTTGGATTTTTTTAAACATTGCGTGTATGTAAAACAATGTAAACAAGGATTCAAAACTTGAAATCATAATAGTAAAAAAAAATAGACTACATTAATTTTGATCTTTAGGGACCATCTCGTACTATGTCTTATGGAGGTGCATTATATTTCTTAACTTTTATAGAGGATTTCTCATGGAAATTTTGGGCCTATATGTGATGCAAGAGAATCTCATGTTTAACTTTTATGTAATTTTTTAATTAATGAATCTAGGAGTTTATAAAATTAGTGAGTCATTGTAGAATTAGTTAGGAGATAGGGAAGTTAGGATAAAATCCTAAAGTTGAGAGGATAGCTCTCAACTTCCTGGAAATATCTAGAAGTAAGTTTCTCTTAAAGATATTCAAGAGAATTCTCTCCTCTAAATAAATAGCAATGTAATATTTTGGAAAAATTAATGTTTTTGAGTGTGATTTTAATTAATTAAATTTATGTGTTTTAATCCTCTACACCACTTTTGGAACCATAGATATGAGGTTGAGTGTTGAGTGAAATTCTTTGCAGCTAGTTTGATAAATCGCGTAAGAGCATGTGTGTGAAAGCAGGTTGAGAAGGTGAGCAAGGCAGTTAAGGAGTAGGATCATGTGCTTCACGCGATGTAGCAGAAGAATAAAATTGTGTGCTCTCTTTAATATGCGAGTTTATTTAACGTTGTTCGTTACATGTATGGTAATGTCGACTGCATTACTTTGGAATGAGGGCATACCTACTAGTACACCGGTCGCTGCCACAATTTAGTGAAAAATGAAATTACACCAGTTTCTTTGGGATACCTCACTCTATTCAGCAGAAAGGCCAAAATGAAATTACACCAGTTTCTTTGGGACACTTGATGTTTACCTGTTGTAGTTTGATTACAGTGTACCTGTGGTAGCTATCTACTTCAATACGCAGAGAGACACAGTCGTTTTGAGAATAAAGTTGTATGGAAAGAATATGTATGATAAACCATTGTTGTGCATGAAACAAATGCATGGGACAGTGGTGGTATGATTGGAACCCTTGAAAAACTTGAGTTTGTGGATTATGGGGAAGGAATCGTATTGAGGTGAATTAAATTTCACTTTGATAGTCCATAATTACGTAATTATGAAATTCCACATGTCAAAATTTAAATTGAAATGCTCACATATGTTCATGGGAGATAATAAGTGGAGGAGAGATATAATGAGTAAGGTGGACACTCCATTTATTTTTAAAAATATTCCATACTTATTCATTTAAAGGTGAATATTATTTAAGGTCAATATTCCGTAAAGCACTTTATAATATTTAATTATTATTTTTAAAATTCAAAAAAGTTATAAAGTGTTGTGGTCATTAAAATATAATTTAAGTAAATATTATTCTTCTTTATTTTAATTAAAAGATAAATATGGCACATAGAGTTAGGGGAGCTAGGGGAGCTAGAGGAGATGGAATTGGTCGAGGAAGAAAAACTGCAAATCAAGTCTTTCTTGATGAAGTAAGACATATTAGAACTAGGTTGGATGCATTGGAGACAACACGTCACAGTGATGTCGACATTGGTGATGTTAGTGAAGCAAAGGAAAGCTGAGAAGAAGAAGATCAAGAATAAACTCTAGAAGAGAAGATGGTCAAAATTATTGTGAGAATCAATACTAAACCAATATTGGACGTGGCTATGTATGAAGGGAATTTAAATCGTGAAGAATATATCGATTGGACCAATAATATGGATAAATATTTCAAAAATGAGAATGTAGCCGATGAGAAGAAAGTTAAGTTCGTAGTGAACAGATTAAAGGGACATGCTACACTATGGTGGGATAGTGTGCAAGCTAAAAGGAGAAATAGAAACAAAGGGAAGATCACTAGCTAGGTTCGAATGGTGGCCAAGGTCAAAGATAAATTTCTTCCTTGAGATTATGAGTTGATTATTTTTCGCCAAATGCACAATCTCAAGCTGAAAGTTATGTATGTAAAATAATATACAGAAGATTTTTATAGATTTACTATAATATCTGGTCATATGGAAGCAGATGAAGAAAAGTTATCAAGGTATATTAATGGATTGATATTTAAAATAAAAGATGAATTGAATATATTTCCTCTAAAAACTGTTTAAGAAGCTTACTAGATAGCCCTTAAGATTGAAGAAAACTTGGCAAGAAAGCGGAGTGAAAGTGGAAGAGGATGAAGCATGATAAGAAGCAGAGGATCATCAAGTCGAGGACAATCAAACAGAGGATATTATAGTGGAATATTTCTGATTCAAAGAGGAGAAGGCAACAGTTTACAACATGAAAAACCATCAAGAGGAGATTTAAGAGGATGAAGACCTTATCAAACAGGTATAGGACAATATTATATGGTAAGATGTTATATATGTAACAAAGTTGGTCATATATCTAATGGGTGTTGAGAAATATTTTCTAATCGAGGAAGCACATATAACAAAAAATGATATAGAAAGGGTACAATCCTCTACACATGAAAATGCACCTGAAACTGGTGAATATTTAATGATGAAAAGAACTTTGTGAAAGGTTTTTGAAGAAGTAAAGGAACCCAGAGAAAGAAAAACATTGTTCAAAACTATTTTCAAATCAGG
This sequence comes from Pinus albicaulis, assembly GCA_034641835.2. Lineage (NCBI taxonomy): Eukaryota > Viridiplantae > Streptophyta > Pinopsida > Pinales > Pinaceae > Pinus > Pinus albicaulis. Next base: position 948,842,689 of record CM076579.1, read on the forward strand.
AGGAAAGCGTTGTAAAATCATTATTGGTAGTGGGAGTAATGATAATTTAATATCCGCAGACATGGTAGAAAAGTTGAATTTAAAGAAAAATAAACATCCTACTCCCTACAAAGTTTCATGGTTGCAAAAAGGTCATCAAATATTAGTTAATGAACAATGTGAAGTGGAGTTTCGAATAGGATGTTATAAGGATAAAGTTCTTCGTGATGTTATTCCTATGGATGTGTGCCATATCTTACTTGGAAGACCAAGGCAATAAGACAGGAAAGAAATGCATGATGGAAGGAACAATACCTACACTTTTGAGAAAGATGGTCAAAAGCAGGTACTTTTTCCTTTGAAGAATTAAAAAGCACTAGAAGAAAAACAATCTAAGGTAATTTCACTTAGTGGGAAAGAATTTCTCCAAGAAATCAAGCATGAGATAAATTTTTCATTGATTGGTAAGCCAAAGGTAGTTCTCACAAGTAAAAATTTGAATTATCTTCCCGAAGAAATTAAAAACATGTTGAATGAATTTATTGATATTGAAGTGGATGACTTGCGTGATGAATTTCCTCCCATTAGAGGTGTTAGCCATCATATTTATCTCATTACAGGTGGTAGCCTTCCTAACAAATCAGCTTATAGAATGACTCCAAAGGAGAATGAAGAAATTAAAAATCAGGTGTGGGAATTGTTGGATAAAGGTCTCATTTGAGAAAGTTTAAGTCTATGTGATGTTCCAACAATGTTAACTCCAAAGGATGGTGAATGGAGAATGTGGACAAATTCTCAAGCAATCAACAAAATCACAATCAGGTACAGGTTTCCATTACCCCATATTGATGATCTTACAGATTGTCTAAGTGGTGCTACATATTTTTCTAAAATATATTTAAAAAGTGGATATCATCAAATACAAATCAGAGAAGGTGATGAATGGAAAACATCATTCAAAACTAATAATGGTTTATATGAATGGCTGGTAATGCCCTTTGGAATTACCAATGGTCCCATCACTTTCATGAGACTAATGAATGAAGTGTTAAAATAATTCATTGGAAATTTTGTTATCGTTTATCTTGATGATTTCCTAATTTACATTCAATCAAAAGGAGAGAACCTACGACATGTTAAGATGGTTTTGAAGAAAATACAATAAGAGAAATTGCCAATCAATCGAAATAATAGTTTCATGAAGATATAACTATTATACTTGGGTTTTTTAATTTCAAGAGAAGGCTTAAAGATGGATCGGGAGAAAGTGAAGGCCATAGTCAATTGGCCAACTCTCAGAAGAATTTCAGAGGTAAGAAGTTCTGATGGATTCAAAATTTTTTATAAGAAATTTATTAAGAACTTCGGTGGCATATGTTCTCCAATTGTAGAAACTATTAAAGATAAAAAATCAACCATTCCATTGGGTAGAATAAACTAATAAAAGCTTCCAATTATTAAAGAAAAATATCACAGAACAACCTATTTTAACACTGCTAGATTTCGATAAGTTGTTTAAGGTTGAGATTGATGCTAGTGGGAGTGCAATAGGAGCTATATTAAGTCAAGCAGGAAATCCAATTTCATACTATAGTAAAAATCTTAAGGAAGCCAAGAAAAAATACTCTTCCTATGATAAATAATTTTATTTCATCATACAAACTTTAAGGAAATGGAGACATTATCTTATGCCAAAAGAGTTCATCCTCTACACAGATAATCATGCTTTACAGTATGTCAATAATCAAACAAAATGGAGTCAAAGACATGTTGAATGGGTTGAATTATTACAAAAATTTACATTTGTCATCAAGCATAAACGTGGGTAATCAAACAAAGTGGCATATGCATTAAGTAGAATCAATTCAATTTTTCAAGAATTCCAAGTGAATGTCTTAGGATTTGATGAGATGAAAGATATGTATAAATATGATCCTGATTTTAAAGAAGCTTATGAATCTTGTGAAAATCCTATAAGTAGTACATTACATGATATAGGAGGGATTTCTATTCAAGGGAAAACAATTATGCATTCCAAGATGTTCAATGAGGGAATTTTGTTGAAAGAAAAACATAATGGGGGTTTAGCAGGCCATTTTGGGCAAGATAAACCTCTAGCACAATTACAATAATTTTATTATTGGCCTCACATGAAAACATATGTAAAGAAATTTGTTGAAAGTTGTAGGATATGTAAATATGAAAAAGAAAGAAGTCAGCACAGTGGACTCTATCAACCCCTACCAATACCAAATCGACCATTGGACTCCATAAGTGTGGATTTTGTACTGGGATTTCCTAAAACACAAAAGGGAATTGATACAATATTTTTTGTTGTTGATAGATTCTAAAAATTGTCATAGTTTATGGCTTTTAAAAAGACAAATTATGCAACTAACATAGCAAAATTGTTCTTTCAAGAAATATTTAGATTGCATGGATTACCTACACGCAATTTTTTTGATAGAGACACAAATTTTGTGGGTCATTTCTGGAGGACTCTATGGAAAAATTTGGGAACTAATATAAGTTTCAACTAAGCATACCATCCTGAGATTGATGGTCAAACAGATGCGGTAAATAGGAAACTTGGAAATAACTTGAGAAGCTTGGTAAATGAACATCCTAGACAGTGGGATCATGTTCTTGCACAGGCAAAATTATCATATAACGATTCACCCAACAGAAGCACTCGATTAGGCCCATTTAAAATTATTTATGGGGTGCATCGAAGAGGTAATTATGAGTTGAGGAACCTAGGGAAACAACAACTCACATGTGCAGATGGAAAATATTTTGCAGAAAGTATGCGGAAAATACAAGATAAAGTCAAGCAGCAACTACAAGAAAGCAACAAAAAGTATAAACAAAGAGAAGATTCCAAAAGAAGACAATTAGAATTTAATGTTGGAGACCTGGTTATGGGACATATTCAGAACGAAATATTTTCAAAAGGGGCATATAATAAGTTAAAACTGAAGAAAGATTGGACCATGCAAAATTCTGAGGAAATTTTCCTTGAATGCTTATGAAATAGAACTACCCAAGGACTTTGGTATTTCACCAATATTTAATGTTTATGATATATACCCATTTAAAGAACCAATGGATTATTCTAAATATGCACCTGTTCATGATAAAGTTCAGTGGGAGAGGCACCTACCTTCAACACGAGCAAATTAGATTGAATCCGTCATCAATCAAAGAGCAGCTAAAAGGACTAGAAAGAAAGAGTATCTTCGATACTTGGTCAAGTGGAAGATTCAACCAGTCGAAGATGCTGGTTGGATGAGAGGAACATAAATTTCGAAATATGGTACGAGAATTGAAGAACATCAGGAACAAAACATATGATTGTATTTTTTTTCTTGCCTGATAGTATGATGCAGGAGCATCTTATGTTTAATTTTTATGTAATTATTTAATCAATGAATCTACGATTTTCTAGAGTTAGTGAGTCATTGTAGAATTAATTAGGAGATAAGGAAGTTAGGATAAAATCTGAAATTTGAGAGGATAAAATCTAAATGTTGTGTCTTTTTTGGGTATGATTATGGAATGACAGGATACAAGTTATGGGATCCCTCTTCACGGAAGATAGTCATTAGTAGAGATGTAGCATTTGATGAATCTTCTCTTTCAAAATTTGATGTTGGAAAAGTTGAACATGAACAGGTATTTCCAAATTAGCAATTTCAATTGGAGACTAAAATTTTTCCAGAAATTCGAAAGGAGGGAGAGACTTTTGATGAAAAAGATGAAGAGGAAAAGGAAACTACAGAAATTCCAGAACTAGTTCAGCAACCAGACACTCTACGAAGGTCTACAAGGGAAATAAAAACACTCAAAAGTTATGAAGATCTTGCTTCACATTTTGTGTTCATTAATGAAGATGGGGAACCTTCGTGATATCAAGAAGAAATGGATAATGTAGATAGAAAGAAATGGAATAAAGATATGGAAGAAGAAATGGATTCCTTAGCAAAGGACAATAATTGGGATCTTATATAACTTCCTAAAGGGAGAAGTGTTGTTGGGTGCAAATGGGTCTTCAAGTAGAAGAGAAAAGTTGATGGAATTATTGATAGGTATAGGGCGAGTTTGGTTGTAAAAGGGTATTCTCAGGTTGAAGGTATTGATTTTCATGATATTTTTTCACTAGTCATTAAAATTGTTTCTATTGGTACTGTGTTAGCACTAACTACATTACTTGATCTTGAGTTAGAAAAATTAGATGTTAAAACAACTTTTCTCCATGGTGATTTGGATGAAGAGATATATATGGATCAAACAAAAGGTTTTGTAAAAGGCTGCAATAAAATATTATTTTAGATACCAGAAGATAATTTTGCAAGCTCAGGAAATCATTTTATGGCCTGAGGCAGTCGTCAAGGAAATGGTATAAGAATTTTGACTCCTTCATGGTGAGCCAAAATTTTATCAAAAGTAAGTATCATCATTGTGTATGCCTCAAAAGTTTCAATGGAATATTCATAATCTTGGTGTTGTATGTTGATGATATTCTTATTGCAAGAAAAATCATGGAAGAAGTCAAAAAATTAAAGGCTCAACTCTCTAGGACGTTTGATATGAAGGATATTGGAGTGGAAAAACATTTCTTGGGCATGGTGATACAAAGAGACATGAATAATGGTAAGATTTGGTTATCATAATAGATGTATGTGGAGAACGTGCTTGAAAAGATCGATATGAAAAATGTGAAACCTGTTAATGTTCCATTAGCATCCCATTTTAAGCTTTCATTGGATTTAAGTCCTAGAAATAATGAAGAAAAGAAGTATATGTCTCATGTACCATACGAAAATGTAGTAGGAAACTTAATTTATGCGATGGTATCTACAAGACCTGACATTTCACATGCATATAGAGTTGTTTGTAGGTTCAGGGAAAATCTACAGGAAGAACATTAGCGAGTAGTGAAATGGGTGCTTCGTTATTTGAGAGGCACAAGTGACCATTGCTTCATCTTTGATGGTCATGAAGATTTAGTTTATGGATGTGTGGATGCTGATTATGCACGTGATTTGGAAAAAAATGAGGTCTACTATAGGTTATGTTTTTACTTTTGTAGGTGGAGCAATGAGCTCAATGTCAAAGCTTCAAGATACAGTTTCTTTGTCCACTACTGGAGTAGAGTATATAGCTTCTTCAGATGCCTACAAAGAGACAATTTGGTTAAAAGGTCTGCTTGATGAGATTAAAAGGATGCAGGAGAAAGTGAATCTGTTCTGTGACAGTGAGAGTGTTATTCATTTGGATACAAATGTAGCCTATCACAGCAAGACCAAGCACATTGATGTAAGGTATCACTTTGTGATACATGTAATTGGTGGCGACAAAGTAGTTCTCAGCAAGGTTCGTACATAGGAAAATGATTCAAAAATATTGACGAAGCGAGTTACAATAGAGAAGCTAAGATGGTGTCTCGCTTCTCTTGTCTTGTAGAAGAGATGATGAATGGGCATGGGAAAAGGATTAGGAAATTTTTTTTCAAGGTGGAGTTTGTTGAAATATGACAACTAGTTGTAATTAATGGAATTTACAGGACAATCGATTTTATAACGAAGAGGAAGTTATGTAATGAAGTAGCCCATGTTAAATTGGGATGGCCCAAGAGGCTTGTAACTTGAGCATAATCATTCTTGAATAATAGAGATTCTAATCCCTTGCCTTGTGGAGGTTTCATTGACACTGTGTCAAGTTTTTACCATGTAAATCCTTCGTTTATTTACTTGTGTATTTTACATTCAGTCTTTCATTATGTTTCTTTATTGCTTAATGTTTTCCCTAATTCAATACAAACATTTGGATTCTTCTCAAGCGAGTGGTAGGATGTCTTGTTGCATACATGAAAATGCGTTGAAGTTCCAATATGGTGAGATAGATGTGTTTTACATGGATTGTGGATTTATAAGCTATATTGTTATTGTGCTCCATAGAATGGGTTTCTATGGATTACTATGCACTACTGGAAAATTTGGGCGAGTGCTTGCATTTGCAGGCAACAATAAATAAATACAAGTTTTTTTATGCTTTGCAAGTTATTGAATCGGATTGAGGGAGCATTTACAGAGTTTTATCTCTAACCTATTTTTTCTTGATGATATATCAAATTGGTATTAGTTATAAAATTGTTTTCAAACATTATTTAATTTGATTTATAGCCATGGAAAACAACATCGAATAAATTATTGATTTATTGTAATTGGATAAATATATTTTTGTATGTTAATTTTTTCAATATTTTTTTCTGAGAGGAAATTCATTAAATGAGAAAGTTTTACAATGACATGATTCTTTAAATTCCTTAACCTTAACTATGAACACACTATCATTTATTTAGGTATAAAACGAGAAAGACCTGAAAAGTATCAATTGACACTAAATGTGTTGTACACCAATACCCACAGGGAAGACTTCAAGTGTGTAGAAATAAAAAATGCAACAAAAAATATTAGATATATGGTCCCCTAAAAACCATGCTATAAGAAAATCCAAATCCTAACATTCGAAGAAATCCTCAAAACATATTTTCATTTGTATGAACAAAATACAAGATAGGAAAACCAGGAATACAAATTACAATATGGAAACACATCAAAATTAGATCACAAATATAGAAACACATACAAATTAGATCACAAAATAATCATGTGCCTGCCCCATGCCATCAACCTTCAAATCAAACACCATAAAACAAGGGTGAAGTGCAAGGCCTTGCTTAGAAAATGCATCCCCATAGTATTTTTCTCCCTTTATACATGGTGAAATGAGACATCTGAAAAATATTTCTTTAGATCCCTTGCATGGAGTTGCAAAGAGAGGGGCCTCTAGATAATTTTTCCCCATTATGAAATTAATGAAATTCATAGAGGCAACGATCCAAATGTTTTTCTATTCCCACCCAAGATGAAACTTTAAGAGAACCTCATAAATAAATCAGTTCCGCTCTAAAGTTATTCCCACAGCCTCCATGCAAATGAAAAATATATCATGTTTAGGGGTCAAAAGAAAGGGAAACACCAAAACCACATTTGGCTACATAAGCATCCCATCGAAATGGAAAATGGGGAAGATGTTGTCTAACACAACAAGGGAGATAAACCTTCCATAATCCATGTGAAAAAATGACTCGTTTACTCAAAGTATGCCACAATACTCACGACCACGATCTCAACCATAGGTTGTTTATCTTCAAAAATATGCTTGTTTCGAGCACGCAATATGCCCCACATAACATATAGAATTATCGTCATGTAAGCCTTCGCATGGAGTGCCCAAGAGGAGAAATAGTGAAATAGTCCAAAATAGTGGTGAAATGACAAGGCACAATGACTCCAAGGAGAAAAGAGACCTCCATCCAAATAGCTGCAACAAATGAAAATTTTATAAAAAGGTGAATGGAGTCCTCGGTATCCAACCCACACACGAAGCATGAGCGGGGGCCCATGAAACACATCTTAATGAGATAGTCCCATGTCAAAATACTATTATGTATTTTCAGCAATGAGAAACACTTGATCTTCAGTGGTGCATCCCACTTCCAGAATTTGTATTAGCCTAAGAAAATGGCATGAATTGTTAGCTAGAAGTAATATGTGCATAGACTTCATTGACAATTTTTCTATTTTTGAGGACATGCCCACCCCACACAAGCTCATTAAATCATAAAGAGGGTGATATTCCATCCATGGAGATAAAATGGTGGTATTCTTCCTATTCATCCTCGAAGGTCAATGTGCCAAGCCCGTGGCCAAGCATGGGAAGCATTGGGGAGACATGCTCTATCCCAATGGTTAGGAAGTGATGTAATCGCCTCTAAGTTTAGAAAAAAATTTATAGCATGAGAAAGTATATGGAAACCATTCATTCCATTAATAACATCTATGGCCACAAGTATTTTCAGACCATATCCAACAATCCAAAGTAAATTGTTGCATAGCCATGGAAGCTACATGTATTAAAATTTATGTATGTTTTAACATATCTTTAAACAATTTGTGTCCAATAAAAACATTTGGGTATATTTTAACTTATTTGTAAATAATTTGAGTCCATTAAAAACATTTATAGAAAAAACAATTATTGTATGATAAAATAATCAACTTATGTTGAAGAGTGAGGGAATTTTTCCCATTTATAAAGCTATCAAGAGCATAAATGCTATATATGTTGCATTCCCTAAACATAGAAAATTTATAAAAAAAGAGTTAAAAAAAATTAAAACATAGGTAGATAACTCATATAAATATTATAAGTTATAAATATTAGAAAAAAAAATGAAATAAAAATATGTTTGAAAAACTAAAATTATTAAAAAAAAATTCATGATTAATGCTAATTATTACAAGTTGCAGAATAAGCAACAAACTTTCCAAAATCACTAACAAAATTTTAATATATGGATTTTTATTTTTAATTATTATTAAAAAACTATATATTATTCAAAATTAAAATTCTAATGTTTCAATGTTATAGTTCTAAATAGGAATAAGCATCGGCTTCTTTCATTCCCATAAACCGCCAATTTACATGATTACACATAGAGTGGGGAATAGTAAGTGTAAGAATAAACGTTTGGAAAGGACTCTATTACTTCATCAATGTGATTCTAGTTATACTGAAAACAATATGTTAATTGGAATTCATGATGAAAGACAGAGTATGCTTTCTTTTCTAATGTACCTGTTTAATAATCACATTGTGAGTGCCGACAGAAAAACGTGTTATAGAAATGGTTACATACGTAATAGAAATGATTACGATATAAATATGGGTTGAATGCATTCTTTGACTTGAAAAAAAAAATGATAAGGTATTAAAAACTAATGTTAAACATATATTTGGCACGTAAAAAAGCACTCAAAATTCATATATGTGACACGTAAAAACTGTTTGTATACCGTTTATTTGTGTCTAAAAGAAGTCAAATAACACCACAAAACCTTCCACTCATAAAACAAAATATTTGGATTAATTTTATTGGAAAACAACTTACAGAAAATAAAATAAAAATCAAGAGTCACTAATTCACATGTAATTTAATACAAAAATAAAATAAATTTAAATCCTTAAAATTGAAAGGTTTCCAAAACATTCAAAATTCATATATTTGACACGTAAAAAATGGTTGTATACAGTTTATTTGTGTCTAAAAGAAGTCAAATAACACCACAAAACCTTCCACTCATAAAACAAAATATTTGGATTAATTTGATTGGAAAACAACTTACAGAACATAAAATAAAAATCTAAGAGTTATTAATTCACATGTAATTTAATACAAAAATGATAAATGGATTACACTAAATGTTTTATCCTTTTTATATATAGAGATGTCATTCAGTTTATAAAAAGGTTGGTATGTTGTTCCTTAATGTGAATTGGTTTTTTTTAAGTATATGATGATAAGTACAAAATGAATTTATTTATTTCTAATTTATTGAATTATATATATATATATATATATATATATATATATATATATATATATATATAATAAAAATGTAACTCTATACTAATATAATTATATAATGGGTCAATGTAAAAGCAATATATATTATTAAATAAATAATAATTTTTTAAATAATTTTATTTGATAAATAATGTTCTTAAAGTTATATTTTAAAATTTTCACAATTGTATATTATATAAAAAATTAATAATTCTAATAAAAAAACCAAAATATAGATTTATGGTATGGTACATCATAAAAGATATTCATACTGTATCTATATTTTAAATTATTAATATTGAAATGTTAAATATGATATGATATGAAAAAAAAAAAAATCATATTATCAATCTCAATCATACTTAATTTTAATTACTTAAGCCAACTTTTTAAATTATTATTCTCAAAATTCCTCAATGTCATATAATATTAAAAGTGAGTAATGTTATCAAACTCAAGCATAACCTCTTAACTTATTATCATTGAAATGTTTCTATATGAGGTTATTTAAAAGTCAAAAATATTATTGTTATTATTATTATTCTAAAAAAAATCACAATGTGTTAGTATTTAAATAAGCATCTTAGATTATCACTATTGAAATATCATTTTATCTAGAAATGTCATGATGTCATAGAGAATTGAAGTCAACTATAATATTAACTTCTTTATGCCACATTGTGACACAATATTGAAGGAAGTACTAGTGAAAAATATGTATCATACATTTTTCCTTAAGAGAAGAACATGCACAAAAAGTTTTAAAACAAATTAGTTGCAAACAAAAACAACATTACATTAACAATATGATTTCTCGGAAATCCCTTCCAAGGCAAAATATCTACACTCTATAGGTATCTTTCTCTCCTAAGGGATTATTTTTAGGATGCTTTATTTTATTTTGTTAAATCTCTTTTTCTACAGAGGATGTCATATCATAACTTGCTTGTGAATAGGTAATGAGGATAACTAACACTCACTAATTTCTGTTAATATGGACCAAGTCTTCATTATTACTTAGGGAAAACCATATCACCTAAAATAATTTATTGGCAAATCATATTTATTTTGGTTATTAACATATTTCTGTAAGTTAAAGAAATAAGAGTTCTTGTTTAACTAAAAAGAGTGTAAGATGATATTTGAAAACTAAAATATTATTTATGCCTAAATAAAATTAATATCTTTTATAGTAAGCTCTTATACTTTTTAGTGACAACTAATCTTAATTCCATTCATGAAACTAAATAATACCCTAATTTATATGTGTATTAACTTAAAAAACAACTTATTATCATCCAATTAATTTAAATTAAACTTTACATATATAAAGCTACACCATTACAAGCCTAATAATTACCAATAATAATAATAATAATAATAATATAATAAAAATAATTTTAATATTAATAAATTATAATCTTAAAAAATATATATAATATAATATTAAAAATATAATTTATATATAGAATAAACTAACTATCAAGTTAATGAATTTATTTATTGGTTCTAATGATATTTACTGATCTTAATAATTTTTTTATTAATTTGGAACAATTTAGAACCTAAGGATTAATTAATGCTTTATAATTAAGTGATTTATATTCTATCTTAATAAAATTAATACAATCAAGTTATATAATTATTTATGATGAATTTTTCAAACTACAATTTTGAAATTACAATTCGGCAATTACAATCTTAGTATTTTTATTTGGGATATATTAATTATATTAACTGCATTTCTTATTTTTTGATGTTGTGATTCTGATGTAGGAGCATCTCATTGAGGCCAGCAATGTGACCATGGTTGTCACATGTTGTGGTCTAGAGATGGAGGAAGAGACCTTAGGGGTCAATGAAGAAATGTTTTTATTGTAAATTTTGTTTGTGAAATTGCCAATCTGTTGTCAATTTAGAGGTTTAGAGAAGTATAGGAGGGCTATTTATGACACCCTCCATGGAGGTAGAGCCACTTAGTTACTTATAGTTTTCTAGGAGTTAGTTAGTTAAATATAGTAAACTCCTAAATATATGCAGTTTGAGTAGGATTTTGTTGTTGGACTGCAGGATAGGCTAGAGTAACGAGATAGGAGATCAGAAAGGCAGAAAAGAGAAATGAATAGAAGTTTATGGTGGACTCCAGAATTGAATGTTTTTTGTGTGAATGAAGTTGATGAACTGTGTGGTTGTTTTCCTCAACATTTGATGAGTTCATTGTAGACCTATCATTGATAAAAGCAAAGCTATTTTAATTTCTTTCATTTAAATTGATGTGGGCGACTTTGACCTCAAAAATCTATGAATACTCTATTCTTCTGAGTGATTAATGTTTGTTAGCGATTTCTGTGTGTCTTTGTTCTTGCTTCTATTACTTTGAAGAACCAGTTTTCATTTGTGAATAAATAGTATACGTTGCCCTAATCTGGAGTGGGTATATTGATACCTTGCGTGTATTGGCAGTACACTGACATAACAAATCTAGTTGAAAACATGAAATTGGTTATTGCATGGGAATTCTAAAATGGTGAAGTGAGCCTGGAGCCGGCTAATACCCTGTGTTTAACCGTAAATACATTGCATACAGAGTTGATTCAAACCATTAGGCCTATTATATGCACAAATAGAACTTTTGTTACGACCTCAGTGCATGGTGGAGAGCGAAGGAGAGGTGATCCAGTGGTCTTCATCCATTTCGCTGAGCTAATTAACATGGGTTTTAAAAACCAATTTGAACCCGAAATATGGACTCAATCCCATTCTTGCGACCTTTAAAATCCATATTGGCATAATCACCGAGGAGAGGAGGTTCACCAAGGTCAACTTGGTTGGTGAGAAAAATTTAGTGGAGTATTGAGGAGGCCCTAAATTTGACGGGACTGTTATTCTGGTATAATTCTAATTTTAATAGAGGTTCAATTACAAATAAGAAAAGTGCGCGAAAATTTCTTGGTAAGATATAGTTTGTTTAGTCAAGCTACTCTAGCATCAAATTTTGGTATTAGAGAAATATTTAGACATAGCATAATAAAAGGAATATATGATTTTTTGATTTGGTAGAGCTGGAGGTCGCGATAGAGGATGACCAACAGCAAATGCAGAAGTCATGGAAGAGATGAGAGAGTTGAGGGCTCGTATGGAAGCTATAGAGCTAGACATACAAAGAGATCTTGTAGCAAGAGATGTGAGTGAGTTTGAAGGTGAAGAACAAGAATAGGAGGCATCGCCCATGGTAGAGACACCTGAAATGAGGTATATGCGATCAGTAATAGGAGCTACATCAATACCAAAGCTTGAGCTGCATACCGATGAATGAAGTCTCACTGCATAACACATCATTTACTGGATTAATGAGCTGGACAAATACTTCGAGTATGATGAGTTTGAGGAGGACAAGAAAGTCGAATTAGAAGTGAAAATATTGAAGGGGCATGCATCCCTATGGTGGGGGAGTATACAAGCTAAAAGGAGGAAAAAGATCAAGCCAGTTAGGATAGGATGGTGGCTAAGATGAGGGCTAAATTCTTACCTACAAATTACCAACTGGTTTTTTATAAGAAAATGAAAAACCTTAGAAAAAGGATACTGAATGTGAGAGAGTATACTGAGGATTTTTACAAAGTGAATTTGAAAGTTGGTTATGTGGAAGATTCAGCTGAGAATACTGCTAGGTATGTGAATGGCTTGAGAATGGAAATTTAGGATGAGATCAATATGATATCTCCTAAGAAAATTGAAGAAGCCTACCAATGTGCCTTGAGAGAAGAAGAGAAGTCACTAAGGAATCAAAACTTCAATAGAGGAAAATATTCAGTTAAGGGAAAAGGGCAAACAGTTGGAAGAGGAAAGTTTGTAGCCCAAAAATGAGAGTCTAGTAGCTCAAATCAATAGGAGTAGCAGGACAGAGGTGGTGAATCAAGAGGAAGAAGACACTACCAAGGAGGTAGAGGTATAGGGAGAGGCAGAGAAACTGCCTTTCATTGCTACAAGCGCAACAAATTGGATCATAGGTCATTTGAATGCTGAGAAAGGGATAAAATAGGACAAGGAGGAGCCTACATAGCTTAGAATAAGCAACAACAAGAACAACTTCTAGTAGTTGAGAATTTACCTGAGATATGGGAGGATTTGATGATGAATAAAGTTTTATTGAAGCCTGAGAAATAGAGTGTTGAACATGCTCAAAGAAAAGCCTTGTTTAGAACCATGTGCAAGGTTAAAGGAAAATGTTGGAAGATGGTGATTGACAGTGGGAGCACCCAAAATCTGGTTTCAACAGAGATGGTGGAGAAGCTAAGCTTGAAGAAGACTAACCATCGAGTTCCTTACAAAGTATCTGGGTTGCATAAAGGACATCAAATCCTAGTAGGTAAAAAATGTGAAGTTGATTTGCAATTAGGAAGTTCTAAATATAAGATTATCTGTGATGTTATGCCCATGGATGTGTGTCATGTGCTCTTGGGTAGAAAAATGCAATTCAATGAGAGCTAATGTAACACCCCCAATTTATGTGTTTAAATTTCATAGCTAGACATTTGAACTTTAATCCTAAGGGGAATGGACCCCAAAGGATAAGTATTTTGTGAATGTGATTAAATATTTAATTTGAGGAAATGAATAAATTGATTGTGTGCAGATTGACCAAAATGATATTTATGAGATCACTTGCTAAATCCATGAGGATGGATGAGGCAAATATTTCCCCACAATCTTTCAAAAATCCTTGAAAGAAATTAATTCTAATTAAATTCTTGAGGAAGAATCTAAATTTCCCCAATGATGAGGAGGGTAGTTGGGAAGAGGTAAAAATTTGGAAAAGCTAAGGAAAATCATAAAACAGCTTTAAAGAATCCCTAAAATGGGAAGCCTAGGCAAACAGGAAGAAAAGCATCCTGATATTCTGGACGCAGAATTAGAAACAGGCTTTGGGGAATAATAGCTTAAATAAGCTGCTCCTAAACAGATTAGTGGTTGGTCTGTGGTGGAGGTGATCTCAGCTCGGGGGTGAGTTCTGGGAGACAAAGAACTCTAAGGTTGGGAGGTTGGTCGACTGCATGAGTGGTATGGATTTAAATTAATTGATGTTTTTACTTTCTGTGGTATGAATTGGCTACATATAAATGTGTGATCTGATATTATGAATTATGGAAGTAGATTCTTATGAAGCATGGAAATTTTTATATATGCATGAGGTGTGTGATACTACTCCATACATTTAACAGAAACGTCCTCAGAGCTTGTCCTCAATTTCTGTATAGTTGTAGGAATCATATGTATGAGAAATAATTCATCAGAATCTCAAAACCATAATTGGCTTAAATGTGAGAATACATAATTCCCAAAAGAAATTCAATGGTTTAACTTTAATCTGCTTCTGTTTTAGTAAATTGATTCTAACATGTATACCTAGTGAAAAGCAGTATGAGATGTATGTTACAATGGCTAACAGTAGGATCTAATGAGCTGTAAGTTGAGTTAGAAATCAAGTAACTGAACCTGACATAAGGATTATAAAAAAAAAAAAAAGAATCTGTTAACTATGCATAATGGAAGTAGAGCAGAAACACATTCCAGAATGTAAAAATTCAATTTTTATCAGTCAACATGTCATGAGAAATAATGGTGCAAGTGCCCATAGTAAATTATAAATGAGGCAAACATATAAGAGAAATTTCAAAATACTCTTATAGTTATTATGATCATATTTTTAGATCTATTCCGGTAGTAGAAGCAAGATAAAATCAGACCATAAAATCTCTGTATATATATATAGACATTACCAGGACATGCAATAAATTCTCTATAGAGTGATACCTACATGAATGGGAATAAAGCCAGTAGGTCAAAAGAAACAAAATTTACTAGACCTGCTTATAAATGTAACAATTTAATTCCTCAGTTACATGCATGGAACTACTGTAACATTTTGTTTAAATATAAAATTATTACTCAGGTTACTCAAACTACCCAGTGAAAGAACTGGGACTATTATGCCGGGAGAATAAAATAACGGAATTCATTCAGTTAGATTAAACTAACAACAATCGAAGCTATATTCTCTAAGGACATGAAATATATACATCTGTAACAAATTTAGCAGACGACGCCATACCAGAATAAGAGTTCTAACAATTTAGTCTTATAAACAAAAATTGAGGAATACGACCTATATAGATGAGGAACTACAGGCTATTATACATAACGTTTTCACCGAAATTTACGAGAGAGAGAATTAAGTTATGTACATTCATTTACACATATAAAAGTTGCACGACAGGACAGTCGGTTCCAGAATAAAAAACAAATAGATTCTCTTCCCTCGCATGAGAAGTCAACCACAGTATTGTTTAAAAGAGATTATTACAAACTTATAACTCTGAATCTCCAAAAATTCTCCGGTCGGAGATAAGGAATTAAAGAGGGTAGATTAAATTATCATTCCCTCTGAGGGAATTGTACGAGGCACCAACATGTGCGTAGGAGAGAAGCGGGATTAGTAGTTGAACTAAACGCATGTCAGCCAAATGATTGGTAGATAGTATGATAGATGTCACATACCTGGAACGTACCAAAAGATCTAATACATGAGGGAAAGTAAACCAGAATAATAGCTACAACCTGAACTGAAGGTTAAACTACAAAAAAAAATCGAAACCAAATATTTCCAGCTTACCTAATCATGTATTCAGGGAGCTTGGGAAATGTAGACACTGGAACAAGCAAATACGCCAGGCCATTAAAACTTGCGAAAAATTGAAATATAGAAATACAGAGGGAATGGCAATGGAAAGGTTACGCATACCTTCTCGGAAGAACCTTGCAACGAATCCAAATCACGTTGAAGGAGTCCAATACGCATGAGCACCGAAGTCACCAACTCTTACTGTAACTCACCGAAGCGAGAGCGAGTATGATATTAAATCAAACTCAAAATTCAGTACACCATACGATGAGCTCTATATAATTGAAGTAAGAGCAAGGAAGAGATGTATAAAAGAGAGGGGTTACGAAGTATTAATCTATCCAAATCATTAAACTCCAACTTTGAACAAAGATATACACTGATATAACTAAAACGCAGAGATAGGAGGATTGGGAAGTTGCATGGGACGAACGATCGTTACCTGAGTTGAAGGATGAGATGACATAATTCTCACTTAGCTTCAGGAGGTATGATGAGCGATCCATCTGAACGATTTCTCTGGTGCAGCACGAGAGCAAAATGGAACAAATGAACTCTGGAGCCGCTCTGTGGAAGCCCTCATTACAAAACATGAAAATGAAGTCATGTGTTGAATGAACAAGGGTTATACGCATGTGAAACCCTAACCCCAGACAATCACCACCATACACGTGGCTGACGATGACCAAATTCCGAGCATTGGAAGGTGGTAAGCCTCGTAACTCCACATGAAATCCGGAAAAGATTAAGTTTTAATGTGCAATTTTAATATAGCGTATCATTCAGATTGAGTTGATGGGAGCAATAAAGGGTGAGGTACTCCATATCCCGGTTGCAGATTTGACCAGTAGCATAGAAAAAACACAAAGAAAACCGGAATTAATATCAAACCCTAGCGTACTACACAGTGTCGACGTGTGAAATCGAACCATAAATACAAGGTACAAAATCCTCATATCAATTTGAATGGCATCGAACCTTGAATAAGATGATAGTATGTCAAGTTGATGTTGCGAACGATGCATAAGGGTATAAGTATTAAGCACCAACATAGATTCAGATAGAACGACGTGGTAATTCCAAGAAGGACAAACCCTTACCAAACGTAACTATGCGTAAAAGAAATCATACAGTGGTATACATATATATCGAATTGATCGGTTCCTTATGATATTAGGGAGAGGGTAATGTGGATACTATTATAATGTAGATGATACATATGTTGAGGTCCTAAGGAGACAACATGATGATCATACATGGCGATATGGATTATTACAAGATAGTGAAAGTGATTGTATGCCAAGTAACCAATTATAATACCCACTCAAGAGGAGCATTAAGTTCTCAAAGGTACTCATAATACCCTTACAACCGGACTTAATGGTTGGTTTAGATGTATTGAAAATAATAAAATGGAATGTGGAAATTATAATAAAAAGAGAAATAAGAGTACATCATTAAACTTGCAATGGAGGTGGAGACTGGTATATACTAACATGTGGACATGACAGGTGTATTAAATAACTAGAAATCTAAATGTGACGATATAATACCTCTTTGGGAATTAATCGTGTAGAAAAAAACAAATTAGGGAAAGTGAAAGGGGAGGTGTGACAAATGGTATCAAAGCCCAAGTTAAAAAACTGGGCTGGTGACATTGTGCTCACTGTTGCTGTGTGTTCACTGTATAAATGTAATTCTGTAGATTTTTTTTTTTTTTTTTTTAATTTTTTTCACTGCTCTGGGTTGTGTAGTGTATAGTGGTCCTGAAATGGCAGAAGGTGATGAAATCTATGTTGATCTGCGTGATGAGGGTGATGCACCAGATCCAAATGCGCCCATGATGGCTATGTTGCAGGAATTGCAACAAGAGTTGGCTGAAATAAAAAGCCAGAATGACAGATTGTCATTAGCCAGTGAGGAGCAGGAAAAGCTCATCAGAGAATTAACTTCTCGGAACAGCCAAGTAGGCGAAGGTTCTGGAGAGAGGAAAACGGATGAGTCTGAGGAGGAAGATGCTGTTAGGCATCAGAATAAATAGAAAAAGGAATTACAGGGGGAATTCCGAAAGATTAAACCTCCCTCCTATGATGGGGAGAAGGAGGAAGATGCTGAAGCCTGGTTGTTGAATATGATTAAGTATTTCCAGGTCTATGAATATGAAAGTAATCTGAAGGCAAGATTAGCTGTTTACCAGCTACAAGGTAAGGCTACCTTATGGTGGGAGGAGACCAAAATGGTGCATGCCATTGATGAAAAGACAGTCACCTGGGAAGATTTCTAGGTTAAGTTCAAGAATCACTACTTAAATGAACGTTACTATGATGACAAAGCCAAAGAATTTCATGAACTTAGACTGGGACAGCTCACTATTGATGAGTTTGTTACTAAGTTTACAAATCTGTTGAGATATGTACCCTACATAAGGGAAGAAAAGGCAAAAGTTCAAAGATTTCTGAATTGTTTGCCTGCCGTATACAAAGAGAAAATCGAGTTTGACAACCCAAAAACAATGGACGAAGCTGTTAGAAAAGCCAGATTATGTTACCAACAGTTCAAAGGAAAAACTGAACAAGGGAAAAGCTGGGTAAATAAGAATGAGTTCAAAGGGAGGAAATAGAAACCAGCCTATTTGAAAAATTTTGGCAGAGATCATCAACGGAAGAAGTTTAATAAATCCAAAGAAAGTCAAACTGCTTAGTCCCATGTAGCTTCCAAACAAATAGATGGAGACAGTAAAAAGGAAGGGACAGTCAAAATGAGAGAACCCCTGAAATGTTGGGGCTGTGGAGAACCCCATGTTTTGAGGGACTGTCCTCATCGAAACATTCATATGATCATGAGAGATCGAGAAGTGACAACAGTAAATGATATAGCCAGAAATATACCAACTATCAGTGCAGCCTTGGAAAATCGGCAAGCAGAACATCAAGCAACCATGGTGGAAATGGAGGGTAAGATTTCTGACCTATCTGTTACTGTTCTGATTGATCTGGGTGCTTCTTTGAGTTACATTAGTCCAAAGATTGTAGAAAAATGTAACTTAAAAACTAAAAAATTTCAACAGTCATGGTTGGTACAGCTGGCCACTGGAACTAAGAGAAAGGTAACACATAAACTGCCTCGAACATAAATCAAATTAAATGAGTTTCAAATAGAGGTAAATTTGAACATTCTTCCCTTAGGTTCATATGATCTACTGATAGGAATGGACTGGCTGGAAAAGAAGAAAGCCTTGATGAAATGCTGGGATAAGACTTTGCATTGTGTAGATGAGAAAGGGAAACCTTTTATTCTCAAAGGGAAACAAAAACCTATTTCTGTAAGACAAATTTCAGCATTGCAATTAAAAAGAACAGCTACAAAAGGATACCAAGTTTATGTAGTGCATGTGGAAGAAACAGAACAGAAAACTGAGGATGAATTACTGGATGCTGTACCAGTAATAAGAGAATTTAAGGAAGTCTTTCCAAAGGAAATCCCTCATCTTCCCCCCAAAAGAGAGATTGATTTCTCAATCGATCTAGTGCTGGGAGCAACACCTGTCTCCCGAGCGCCTTATCGAATGAGTCCTCCTGAACTGATGGAACTGAAAATGCAATTGCAAGAATTGTTAGATAAAGGGTATATCAGACCGAGTGTATCTGCTTGGGGAGCACCGGTGTTGTTCGTGAAAAAGAAATATGGAACTTTTAGGATGTGCATTGATTATCATCAACTGAATAAGTTGACCATTAAAAATAGATACCCTTTGCCTAAAATTGATGATCTTTTTGATCAAGTGAGAGGAGCTTCAGTATTTTCGAAAATTGATTTAAGGACTGGTTATCACCAGCTTAGAATAAAGGGAGAAGACATCAGCAAAACAGCCTTTCGAACTAGGTATGGTCACTACGAATTTGTAGTCCTACCTTTTGGTTTGACAAATGCCCCTGCCACATTTATGTGCCTAATGAACATTGTGTTAAACAAGTACTTGGATAAATTTGTCCTTGTGTTCATAGATGATATCTTAGTTTATTCAAAAAGTGAGGAGGAACATAAAGAACACTTGAGGATAGTATTTCAAACTCTAAAAGAAAATCAGCTATATGCCAAGTTTAGAAAATGTGAATTTTATAAAGATAAGATCCAATATTTGGGTCATATTATTTCTGAACAAGGCCTTGCTGTTGAGCCTAAAAAGATAAAGGCTATAAAAGAATGACCTGTACCAACTGATGTTTTAGTAGTGAGATCATTCATGGGGATTGCAGGCTATTATCACAGATTTGTAGAGAGGTTTTTTTCCATAGCACATCCCATCACGTCATTACAAAGGAAAGGTGTCAAATTTGAGTGGACTGAAAAATGCCAAAACAGTTTTAACCAATTAAAACTGAAACTTACTACAGCCCCTATACTGAAGATTTCAGATCCTCACAAAGAATTTGTGGTATGTACGGATGCATGTAGAGAGGGATTGGGAGGAGTTCTTTTGCAGGAAAATTCAGTTATTGCCTATGAATCTAGGAAACTGAAGATACATGAACAGAATTATAGTGCCTATGATTTAGAATTAGCAGCTGTTATCCATGCTTTGAAAATGTGGCGACACTATCGTCTTGGAAAAAAATTTACATTGATGACTGATCATATTAGTCTCAAGTATTTCTTTTCCCAAACTGATTTGAATGCTAGACAAGCCAGATGGCTGTCTTTTCTAAGTGAATTTGATATGGATATAAAACATATTAGAGGGAAAGAAAATAAAGTTGCTGATGCATTGAGCAGAAATGCTTGTCAGAATATCAATAGCATTGGAAGTAGTGCTCAGATCGATGTAGAAGATTTGGTGAATAAGGCAACAAACCAAGACCCAATTTATGAAACACTTCTGGTGAAATTACAAAAAAAGGAGAAAACTGATCTCACTCAAAACCAAAAAGGGCTGATCTGTTATAAAAACAGATTGTATATTCCCAATGTAGAGTCCTTAAAAAGGGAAATTTTGGATGAGTACCACAAACAACCATATGCAGGACATCCAGGATATCATAAAATGTTAACAGCTCTGAAAAAGAAGTTGTTCTGGCCAGGAATGAAGAGAGATGTAGTAGAATATTTAAGTAGATGCATGGAATGTCAACTAGTCAAAGTTGAACATCAGCATCCTGCTGGTCTTTTAAACCCTTTACCGATTGCAGAATGGAAATGGGACACAGTTTCCATGGATTTCATAACAGGATTACCCAAAACCAAACATCAACATGATTCAGTAATGGTACTAGTAGACATTTTAACAAAAGCTGCACATTTTATACCAGTGAAATCTACCTTTGGGACAGCTCAAGTAGCGAATGTGTTCCTGAAGGAGGTAGTAAGGCTCCATGGGGTGCCAAAGGTGATTATTTCTGACCGAGATTCTAAGTTTACAGTCGCCTTTTGGAAAGGGCTATTTGGAGGTATGGGCACTAAATTGAATTTTAGTACTGCTTACCACCCTTAGACCGATGGTCAAACGGAAAGAACTAATCAAATTTTGGAGGACATGCTGAGAATGTATGTGATGGATAGACCATCAAAGTGGGAATATTACTTGCATTTAGCTGAATTTTCCTATAATAATAGCTACCAATCCTCCATCAAAATGAGTCCTTTTGAGGCACTGTATGGAAGGAAATGTCGTACTCCCTTGAGCTGGAGTCAGCCAGAAGATAAATTAATGTTGGGACCAGATGCTTTACAAGAGATGGAAAGAATTGTCAAATAGATACAGAGAAATATCAAGACAACACAAGATCGCCAGAAGAATTATGCTGATAAGAAAAGAGTACACTGAGAGTTTAAAGTGGGGGAGCATGTGTACTTGCGTATTAAACCCAGAAAGAGCACTCTCTATGCTGGAAGTTGTGCAAAACTGGCTCCTAGATATTGTTGTCCTTTTGAAGTATTAGAAAGGGTGGGACCAGTGGCTTATAAGCTGGCCTTACCACCCCATGTTAGAGTTCATGATGTGTTTCATGTTTCGTTGTCAAAAAGATATGTGCATGATGCTTCTCACATAGTTGATTGGAATGTTGTACAAGTGGAACCAGAAGGGGAGTTTCCGCCAGAACCGCTTCAAATATTGGAGCGGGAAGAAATTGAATTGAGAAACAGAACAGTGGCGAGAGTAAAGGTGCAGTGGAAGCACTTTACTGCTGAAGAAGCTACCTGGGAAAGAGAAGCTGAAATGATGGAAAGATATCCATTTTTGTTTGAAAAGTGAACTCTAGTAGTTGAATAATAACACCGAGGACGGTGTTTATTTTCAGAGGGGGAATATGTAACATCCCCAATTTATGTGTTTAAATTTCAGAGCTAGACATTTGAACTTTAATCCTAAGGGGAGTGGACCCCAAAGGATAATTATTTTGTGAATGTGATTAAATATTTAATTTGAGGAAATGAATAAAATGATTGTGTGCAGATTGACCAAAATGAGATTTATGAGATCACTTGCTAAATCCATGAGGATGGATGAGGCAAATATTTCCCCACAATCTTTCAAAAATCATTGAAAGAAATTAATTCTAATTTAGATTCTTGAGGAAGAATCTAAATTTCCCCAATGATGAGGAGGGTAGTTGGGAAGAGGTAAAAAGCTGGAAAAGCTGAGGAAAAGCATAAAATAGCTTTAAAGAATCCCTAAAATGGGAAGCCTAGGCAAACAGGAAGAAAAGCATCCTGATATTCTGGACGCAGAATTAGAAACAGGCTTTGGGGAACAATAGCTTAAATAAGCTGCTCCTAAACAGATTAGTGGTTGGTCTGTGGTAGAGGTGATCTCAGCTCGGGGGTGAGTTCTGGGAGACAGAAGAACTATAAGGTTGGGAGGTTGGTCGACTGCATGAGTGGTATGCATTTAAATTAATTGATGTTTTTACTTTCTGTGGTATGAATTGGCTACATATAAATGTGTGATCTGATATTATGAATTATGGAAGTAGATTTTCATGAAGCATGGAAATTTTTATATATGCATGAGGTGTGTGATACTACTCCATACATTTAACAGAAACGTCCTCAGAGTTAGTCCTCAATTTTTTTATAGTTGTAGGAATCATATGTATGAGAAAGAATTCATCAGAATCTCAAAACCATAATTGGCTTAAATCTGAGAATACATAATTCCCAAAAGAAATTCAATGGTTTAACTTTAATCTGCTTCTGTTTTAGTAAATTGATTCTAACATGTATACCTAGTGAAAAGCAGTATGAGATGTATGTTACAATGGCTAACAGCAGGATCTAATGAGTTGTAAGTTGAGTTAGAAATCAAGTAACTGAACCTGACATAAGGATTATAAAAAAAAAAAAAAAATCTGTTAACTATGCATAATGGAAGTAGAGCAGAAACACATTCCAGAATATAAACATTCAATTTTTATCAGTCAACATGTCATGAGAAATAATGGTGCAAGTGCCCATAGTAAATTAAAAATGAGGCAAACATATAAGAGAAATTTCAGAATACTCTTATAGTTATTATGATCAGATTTTTAGATCTAGTCCGGTAGTAGAAGAAAGATAAACTCAGACCATAAAATCTCTGTATATATATATATATATAGACATTATCAGGACATGCAATAAATTCTCTACAGAGTGATACCTACATGAATGGGAATAAAACCAGTAGGTCAAAAGAAACAAAATTTACTAGACCTGCTTATAAATGTAACAATTTAATTCGTCAGTTACATGCATGGAACTACTGTAACATTTTGTTTAAATATAAAATTATTACTTAGGTTACTCAAACTACCCAGTGAAAGAACTGGGAATATTATGCCGGGAGAATAAAATAATGGAATTCATAACATCTATACATCTATACATCTATAACAAATTTAGCAGACGACGCCATACCAGAATAAGAGTTCTAACAATTTAGTATTATAAACAAAAATTGAGGAATACGACCTATATAGATGAGGAACTACAAGCTATTATACATAATGTTTTCACCGAAATTTACGAGAGAGAGAATTAAGTTATGTACATTCATTTACACATATAAAAGTTGCACGATAGGAAAGTCGGTTCCAGAATAAAAAAAATAGATTCTCTTCCCTCGCAGGAGAAGTCAACCACATTATTGTTTAAAAGAGATTATTACAAACTTATAACTCTGAATCTCCAAAAATTCTCCGGTCGGAGATAAGGAATTAAAGAGGGTAAATTAAATTATCATTCCCTCTGAGGGAATTGTACGAGGCACCAACCTGTGCGTAGGAGAGAAGCGAGATTAGTAGTTGAACTAAACGCATGTCAGCCAAATGATTGGTAGATAGTATGATAGACATCACATACCTGCAACGAACCAAAAGATCGAATACATGAGGGAAAATAAACCAGAATAATAGCTACAACCTGAACTGAAGGTTAAACTACAAAAAAAAATTGAAACCAAATATTTCCAGCTTACCTAACGATGTGTTCAGGGAGCTTGGGCAATGTAGACACTGGAACAAGCAAAATACGCCAGGCCATTAAAACTAGCGAAAAATTGAAATATAGAAATACAGAGGGAATGGCAATGGAAAGGTTACGCATACCTTCTCAGAAGAACCTTGCAATGAATCCAAATCACATTGAAGGAGTCCAATACGCATGAGCGCCTAAGTCACCAACTCTTACTGTAACTCACCGAAGCGAGAGCGAGTATGATATTAAATCAAACTCAAACTTCAGTACACCATACGATGAGCTCTATATAATTGAAGTAAGAGCAAGGAAGAGATGTATAAAAGAGAGGGGTTACGAAGTATTAATCTATCCAAATAATCAAACTCCAACTCTGAACAAAGATATACACTGATATAACTAAAACACAGAGATAGGAGGATTGGGAAGTTGCATGGGACGAATGATCGTTACCTGAGTTGAAGGATGAGAAGACATAATTCTCACTTAGCTTCAGGAGGTATGAGGAGCGATCCATCTGAACTATTTCTCTGGTGCAGCAGGAGAGAAAAATGGAACAAATGAACTCTGGAGCCGCTCTGTGGGAAGCCCTCATTACGAAACACGAAAATGAAGTCATGTGTTGAATGAACAAGGGTTATACGCGTGTGAAACCCTAACCCCAGACAATCACCACCATACACGTGGCTGACGATGCCCAAATTCCGAGCATTGGAAGGTGGTAAGCCTCGTAACTCCACATGAAATCCAGAAAATATTAAGTTTTAATGTGCAATTTTAATACAGCGTATCATTCAGATTGAGTTGATGGGAGCAATAAAGGGTGAGGTACTCCATATCCCAGTTGCAGATTTGACCAGTAGCATAGAACAAACACAAAGCAAATCGTAATTAATATCAAACCCTAGCGTACTACACAGTGTCGATGTGTGAAATCGAACCATAAATACAAGGTACAAAATCCTCATATCAATTTGAATGGCATCGAACCTTGAATAAGATGATAGTACGTCAAGTTGATGTTGCGAATGATGCATAAGGGTATAAGTATTAAGCACCAACATAGAGTCAGATAGAACGACGTGGTAAGTCCAAGAAGGACAAACCCTTACCAAACGTAACTATGCGTAAAAGAAATCATACAGTGGTATACATATATATCGAATTGATCGGTTCCCTATGGTATTAAGGAGAGGGTAATGTGGATACTATTATAATGTAGATGATACATATGTTGAGGTCCTAAGGAGACAACATGATGATCATACATGGCGATATGGATTATTACAAGATAGTGAAAGTGATTGTATGTCAAGTAACAAATTATAATACCCACTCAAGAGGAGCATTAAGTTCTCAAAGGTACTCATAATACCCTTACAACCGGACTTAATGGTTGGTTTAGATGTATTGAAAATAATAAAATGGAATGTGGAAATTATAATAAAAAGAGCAATAACAGTACATCATTAAACTTGCAATGGAGGTGGAGACTGGTATATACTGACATGTGGAGATGACAGGTGTATTAAATAACTAGAAATCTAAATGTGACGATATAATACCTCTGTGGGAATTAATCGTGTAGAAAAAAAAAAAATAGGGAAAGTGAAAGGGGAGGTGTGACATCCTAGTAGGTAAAAAATGTGACGTTTATTTGCAATTAGAAACTTCTAAATATAAGATTATTTGTGATGCTATGCCCATGGATGTGTGTCATGTGCTCTTGGGTAGAAAATTGCAATTCAATGAGAAAGTAATCCATGAGGGTAGAAGGAACTTTTATAGTTTTAATAAAGATGGAATGAAACATATATTACTTCCCTTGCAAGAACGTGGTACAAGGGAACAACATGCAATAAGACTTTTAATATTGATAGGAAAAAATTATTTACAGCAGTTAGAGGAAGAGAAATTGAATTATGTTGTAATATGCAAGCCTAAGGTAGTAATGATTAAGACTATTGTTTCACACTTGCCTGAAGAAGTTCAAGAAATGTTGATTGAATTTGGAGACATTGTAGTGGATGACTTACCGAATGAGCTGCCACCAAGAAGAGATATCAACCATGATATTGATTTCATTCCTAGAGCTAGCTTACCTAAAAATGAATCATATATATTGACTTCTCAGGAGAATGAAGAGGTTAGAAATCAAGTCTACAGATTCATGGACAAGGGACTGATCAAGAAGAGTCTAAGCCCATGTGCCGTGCGAACAATGTTAAGCTCAAAGAAGTGTGGTGAATGGAGAATGTGTACATACTCCAGAGACATTAATAAAATAACTATCAGATGTAGATTTCCATTGCCTAGGATGGGTGACATAATGGACTGTCTAAGTGGAGTAGTATACATTTCTAAGATATATCTGAAAAGTGGATATCATCAGATAAGACTTAGAGAATGGGATGAGTGGAAGACAACCTTCAAAACAAATGAGGGACTATATGAATGGCTGGTTATGCCATTTGGATTATAAAATTCTCCAATCACATTCATGAGATTAATGAATGAAGTCTTGAGGGATTTCATAGGTAAATTTGTTATCATTTAATGATATAGTGGTTTTCAGTCAGTCAAAAGAAGAACACCCGAGGCATCTGAGATGTGTCATAGAAAAGTTGCAGTCAAAGAAGTTATTGGTGAATATTAAGATTTTTTTTTTCTTGAAATACAAGCTGATATATTTGGGCTTTGTGATCTCAAGGGATGGTTTAAATATGGACCCAGAGAAGGTGAAAGCAATTATGGATTGGCCTTCACCTCACAACATTTTTGAGGTAAGAAGTTTCCATGGTTTGGCGAGTTTTATAGAAAGTTCATAAATAAATTTAGTGGTATTTGTTTTCCAATTATTGAGACCATTAGAAAAGACAACCAGCCATTTAAATGGTTAGTAGAGGCAGAAAGTAAGTTTCAGCTATTGAAGAAAAAAATTTCTCAGTAACCAATCTTAAGGTTACCAAACTTTTGAAAACCATTCCAAGTTAAATGTGATGCTAGAGGAGTAGCCATTGGGGTAGTTCTCAGTCAAGAAGATAAACCAGTGGCATATTTTAGTGAGAAAATCAATGATGCAAAACATAAATATTCCTCTTATGACAAAGAATTTTATGTCATTGTCCAAGCCTTGAAACATTGGAGGCATTATATGTTGCCTAAGGAGTTTGTGTTATAATCTGACAATCATGCTTTGCAGTACAATATGCAGCAACCCAAGTTAAATGAGAAACATGTCAAGTGGGTGGAGTTAAGTAGGAGAAAATTATTTCTACAAGAAAATTAGGTACAAGTTCTAGGATTTGAATGTCTTAGATATTTATATGAGACTCACAGTGAATTTCAGAATGCATATAGAGCTTGTAAGAATCTTGTAGAAGTGGACAGAGTATATGTTGCAAGATGGTTTACTCTTTAAGAAACGTAAGTTTTGTATCCCAAATTTCTGAATGAGGGAGAATTGAATTCAAGAAAAGCATAATGGTGTAATGGGTGGTCACATTGGAAGTGATAAGACTTATGGGGAGCTGAGTCATTTTTACTTTTGGCCAAGGATGAGGTCAAAGGTTGAGAAATTTGTAAGCAGATGTAGGATCTTCTAGCATGCCAAAGGAAGAAGCCAAAATATAAGCTTATACACTCCATTTTCTGTTCCTACTAGACCTTGGGATTTTGTGAGTATGGACATTATTTTAGGATTTCCAAGAACTAAAAAAGGGAATGATTCCATTCTTGTTCCTACTAGACCTTGGGATTTTGTGAGTATGGACATTATTTTAGGATTTCCAAGAACTAAAAAAGGGAATGATTCCATTCTTGTAGTGGCTGATAGATTTACTAAAACAACACATTTTATTCCCTGTTATAAGACAAGTGATGCTACTCATGTAGCTAATTTGAAATTTAATAAAGTGGTGAAGTTGCATGCATTTTTGAGAAGTATTGTCTCTTATAGAGATGTGAGGTTCACAAGTCACTTCTGGAGGACATTGTGGAAGAGGTTAGGTACTAAGTTGAACTTCAGTTTAGCTTATCATCCATACTCTCATGGCAGACTGAAGTATTTAATAGAAGTCTGGGTAATATGTTGAGGAGTTTGGTTGGTGAAATTTTAAGACAATGGGATAGAGTATTAGCATAAGAAGAGTTTGCTTATAATGAATCTCCAAACTAAAGTACAGGTATGAGCCCATTTCAGATTCCTTATGGTACGCATCCAAGAGGGGTGTATGAACTAAGATATTTGGGATAGTTAGAAAAGAGGAGTGCTGATGGAGAAGATTTTTCATCTATAATTAGGAAAATCCAAGAGGAAGTTAAGGGAATATTACAGAAAAGCAATGCAAGTTACAAGGCAATAGCTCATTCAAAGAGAAGAGAGAAGAACTTTGAAATAGGAGACCTGGTATTAGCTTACGTGAGGAAGGGAATATTTCGTAAAGGAGAGTACAAAAAACTTAAAATGAAGAAGATTGAGCCATGAAAAACCCTCAAAATATTTTCCGCAAATTATTATGAGATGGGAATGTCAACGGGGATTGGCATAATCCTATTTTTAATGTTGCTTACATTTATCCTTTTGTAGAAAATGATACTAGACATATTGCAAGAGACAGGGGTGGTGACAATGATTTATAGTGGCTCAAGCAAATGCCAATAGCACAACCATTAGAAGCTGAAGAAATCCTGGACATTAAAGTGGCAAAGAGTACAAGGGAGAAGGATTATATAGAGTATTTGGTGAAGTGGAAGACACATCATGTGGAGGATGCCACTTGGATGAGTGCAGCAGAGTTAAAAGCAAAAGGAATTTCTATTGTTGATCTTGTGAGCAGGGGTTCAAACCTTTTCTTGGAGTCTTATGTAGGAGCATATCATTGAGGCCAACAATGTGACCATGGTTGTCACATGTTGTGGTCTAAATATGGAGAAAGAGACCTTAGGGCTCAATGAAGAAATGTTTTTATTGTAAAGTTTGTTTGTGAAATTGACAATGTGTTGTCAATTTAGAGATTTAGATAAGTATAGGAGAGCTATTTATGACACCCTACGTGGAGGTCAAGCCACTTAATTAGTTGTAGTTTTCTAGGAGTTAGTTAGTTAAAAATAGTAAACTCTTAAATATATGTAGTTTGAGTATGACCACTGGAGGATAGGCTAGATAGGCCAAAGTAACGAGATAGGTGATGAGAAAGGAAGAAAAGATAAATGAATAGAATTTTATGGTGGACTCCTAAATGGAATGTTTTTTGTGTAAATGAAGTTGATGAACTGTGTGGTTGTTTTCTTCAACATTTGATGAGTTCATTTTAGACCTGTCATTGATAAAAGCAAAGTCATTTTAATTTATTTCATTGAAATTGTTGTGTGTAACTTTGTCCTCAAAAATCTACGAATACTCTATTCTTCTGAGTGATTAATGTTTGTGAACGATTTCTTGGTGTCTTCGTTCTTGCTTCCATTACTTTGAAGAACCGGTTTTCTATTGTGAATAAATAGTCCGCGTTCTGGGTATATTGATATCTTGCGTGTCTTGCGTGTATTAACAGTACACCAGCATAACAAATCGAGTTAAAAACCTGAAATTGGTTATTGCATGGGCATTCTAAAATGGTGAAGTGAGCCTCGAGCCGGCCGATACCTTGCGTTCAACCATAAATACAATGCGTACAGCCAAACCATTAGGCCTGTTGTACGCACAAATCGAACTTTTGTTTCGACCTGAGTGTATCCACGGTGGAGAGCGAAGGAGAGGTGATCCAGTGGTCTTCATCCATTTCGCTTAGCTAATTAACACTGGTTTCAAAAACCAATTCGAACCCGGAATATGAACTCAATCCCATTCTTGCGACCTTTAAAATCCGTATTGGCACAATCGCCGAGGAGAGGAGATGAGGTTGACCAAGGTCAACTTGGTTGCCCAGCGAAATTTAGTGGAGTTTTGAGGAGGCCCTAAATTTGACGGAACTGTTATTCTGGCAGACTTCTAATTTTAATAGAGGTTTAGCTACAAACAAGAGAAGTGGGCGAGGATTTCTTGGTAAGGTAGAGTTCATTTAGTGTGAAGAGAAAAACATGCTTAAGCCAAATGATTATAATACAAATATTTTGTTAAATGAATTCCTTGATTAAGAAGAGGTTCATAAAATGTTAAGAAGTAATCTTAAATATATAAAATGACATTAAATCCTGATCATTTAAAGATTTCCAAAGCATTGCAAATTTATATATTTGAAACATAATAATTGGTTGTATGAATTTACTTTTCCAAATTTTCTATTGGGTAAACAAAATATTTTGAATATTTAACTGCGAAAACAATTTAAAGTGGTTAAAAGTGATAGATTTACATGTTATTTAATACAAAAATGACATATATATGGCTATATATGAGAGGAATAATTATATTAAAAAAAAAGAAAAAGGTTAAGGTATGTTTGGTATTAATGTGAATTGGCTTTGTATATATCATGAATTTGATGCCTACAAAATGGATTCATTTATTTTTAATTTATTGAATAAAAAAAGAAATAAGTATGTAAATATAGTATGAATATGAAAATATAATATAATATTTTTATATAGTATAATACGATAATTCATCTTATATAAAATAAAAATACTAAGAATTTTACTTTTACAATAAGATAAAAAATACTTTAACCTAATTAAAAAATATTAATATAATTATATAATTAATATATCTAAACATAATATATATTACTCAACAAATAATAACATTCTAAATATTTTTATCTAACAAACAATGATGCCTATATTATATTTTAAACACTTCAAAATATTATTTCAAATGACATATCAATAATTCTAATAAAAGATACAAAATATATATAGGATGGTCAATCATAAAAAAAAATATACAAACTATATCCATTTGTTAAATTAATATTACTGAAATGTTAAATATGTTGTGATATTAAAAGAATACATATTATCAATCTTAATCATAATATCTTTTATTATTTAAGTCAACCTCTTAATTTAATCGTCTCAAAATGCTTGAATATGACATACTATTATATTATGAAACTCAAAAATAACCTCTTAACTTATTATTTTTGAAATGTTTTTATCCTAAATTATTTTGAAGTCAAACATATTATTATTATTGTTATCATTATCATTCTAAAAATGTCACAATATATTAGTACTTAAGCTTACATTATCAGTATTGAAATGTCATTTTCTCTAGAAATATCATGATATTGTATAATTTTGAAGTTAACCATATAATCAACTTCTTTATTCCCCAATATAACATAATATTAAAGGAAATACATGAGAACAATATCCTTCTTACATTATTCACTAAGAGAAGTATATACAGAAAATGTTTAAAAATAAATTAGTTGCAAATAAAAACAACAAAACATTAACAACACCATTTCTTGCGAAAATTATTTCCAAAATAAAATGTGCACACTCTAAAAAACACTCTCCCTTGGGAAAATCCATTCAAAAACCAAATGATTACATTACATATGTTCAACATTAGTATCATTCTAAAAAAATGTAAATAGCATAGTAATATAAAGCTTATACATTCATATATTTCCACCCCTAGGGTTGAATAAATTGGCATATTAAGTCATAAATCATTTATAGATTTTTATTTCAACATATGTAAAAATCAATAGTATGTTATTCCCTATCCTACCACTACTATACATATATTCCCTATAACTACATTACATTTGTTGCCTTCTCTATTTCTTTCATTTGTTCCCTACTACACTAAATTATTACAATATGTGTTACACACTTTTCTAATATTCTCCCATTTCTCATAAAACTTAGTGTATAAGGGAGAATGTGTTAGAGTATGAGCTAATTACAATCGTTCATGAGGCCCAAAGACTTTAAAAAACACTTCAATTTAGCTATACACACTAGTTTTTTTAATGCATATACAACATTTTATAATGTGTCAATTTTTGTAGAGAGAGGGTACAATGGCATGTGAATTTTGTGGAAGTTTCTAATCCCAAACAGAATTCATCATTGAAAAAATAGATGAGGAAATAAGATTTCATGGAGAGGAGGAATAAAAATAAAATAAAATAAAAAATAAAAACATAAAAACATAAAAGTGGGATAAAGATATATAAATAAAAATGAAAATTAAACTATAAAATGAAATAATTATTAATATAATTAACTAAATAATAATCTTCTTGATGTTAATAAAATAAATAAATCATTTAATGATATTAATGTACTCATATAAACTAATAATTAATAATAATAAATAAATTGATATAAATAAATAAATATAATTATTTGTTTTTAATGAAAATGCTAATAATATAAAAAATTATATTTTTTATGTTTTGTTTGTTTACATGGATTATTATTAATACTATAATCTATTTAGAAATTGATGTTAAGGATAGGAATTCAAACCTAAGATGTTATTGGTGAGAAGTGTTAGGTGAACTAGAATGTCTCATGAGAGGAAGCCAGCTACCACTCATGTCAATGAATGTCTCATGAGAGGAAGCTAGCTATGACCCATCTAAATGTCCCCATCCCTATTGAGATTATGTAGATGCTTAATAATTTGAAGGGTTTCCCTATTTTTTCTCTTGTGATAATATTCTTCTGAGTGATAATATTTTGATATCAAATCTACATCCTCTACAATGTCCCTAATAAATAGTATTGGATATCTACATTCCTTTCCTTTAAATGAAATGTTGGATTCTTTCAAATTTTTTAGACAAATGACACACTTCCTCTCACATTCATTACCTACTTATAAACATATTTTAATAATCCAATTGAAACATTGGCATGCATAAGTACATGCCACACACTTTATTGATATGGTGGAAAAACCAATTTTATTTTTACCTTTCCTCATCAATGGTATTACTCCACCAAAAAATCAAAACATGTATCTACCTATATATCTTATTTTATATTTTTTCCCTCCTCAATTAAAATCCACATAAAATTATATATTCACTAAGATTGTGTCCCATAAACCACATCCTTTATACTAAATGGATCATTTGAAAGTACCTCACAAATACCTATAAATCCTCTTGGCTATATAACCTTGTTCATATCCATGGTTAGCCACGAACCAACTCATAATAGGGAAATGTCTAGTTTAGTACAAACTATATAAGTACATCTAACCATTAACTACACTATCATAATGAATAAAATCCATGCTCTTCAACGATATAAGTGTTTTAAGGAACTACTCAAGAGAAACGTTAATTACTGTAAAACCTATATCATTAAATTCTCTTCATTCTATTGTGCAAAGACATTGTAACATAGAACTTATATTCTCATTCTAGTTGAAACGAAAATTTATATTTCATCTACTCCTCTTTGTCCAAAACGTTTTCGGGCTATTCCTCTCTATATTCATTCTTAGGATATATATTGTTGTCTCCAAGTCCTTCATATCAAATATTATTGAAACATGAAACTTGAAATCATCAATAGCTTCCATATTGTTACGAAAGGATAACTATCATCTACATATAAAATGATAAAATAAATTACTTCTATTTAGATATAGTGGAATAATAATTTTCTTAGAAATATTATTCCCATCACAAAAGAATCAAACATTTCATAACAAGTTTTGATAGACTATTTGACAAAATAAAAAGAATTTTTTAACTCCCAATCCAATGGCTCTTTCCCTTTTCCAACATAATTTTGTGGTTGTTATATATTTCTCCTCCTTAAAATCACCATACAAAAAAGTTTCTTTCACATCCAATGTTGTATTATATACTTTAAAACCCTAGTAGGTGTGAGCTTAGAAGCTAGGGTAATATTTTCAACAAACTCTATCCCCTAAACTATGGAATATCCTCTTATAAAGTGTTGTATTGTATAATTTAAAAATCTAGTAGACGTGAGCTTAGAAGCTAGGGTAATATTTTCAACCAACTATATTCCCTAAAACTACGGAATATCCTCTTATAACTAACCTTCCGGTAGAGTTGGAATGAAGATGTGATGGAAAAGATGGAAAAATTACTTTGCAAAAACATTGATGAAGGCTGCGAATATAGTGTTCACATTTGAAGAAATTGATCAAAGAGCTCATGTGAACCTCGAGAATTTTTGTAACTAAAATAGGAGATTGATACATTTGGATTCGTTTTAGTGAGTGGTAGGATGTTTCCTTGCACATGAAAATGGGTCGTAGTTCCAGTCGGGTGAGATAGATGTGGTTTCCATGGATTGTGCATTTATAAGCTATATTTCGTTGCGCTCCATAGCATTGACTATTATGCAGTCTGGAGGGAATTTGGATGAGTGCTCCCGTTTGCAGGCAACAATAAATAAGAAAAAGCTTTTCGGAAGTGAGTGCATTAGTTTTGATTCTGGTTTTTTATGTTTTGCAAGGTATTGAATTGGATTGAGGAAGTGTTTACAGAGTTTTTGCTATGACCTGGGTTTTCTAGATGATGTCTGAAATTGTTATTAGTTAGATAACTGTTTTCAAACATTATTTTTTATTTGATTAAGACCCATGGAAAAAATTATTGATTTATTATATATATATAAACAATATGTTTCCATCGATAATATTTATATATAAAAAAAATAAAAAATTATATGATAAAAGAATGGACCCATTTTCTAGAGCTTGGATGCAATCCGGGATTCCATGCAACATAGGGAGATAATTGGTTTAAATATTGTATGTCTGGAATTTTATAAATATAAATGACAGAAAATAACTTTAAAAAACTATAATTAGACAATTGATATGATTATTATAAGTTACATTTTTTAGAAAAAAAATGAAATGAAATGTATTTGAAAAATTGAAATTATTAAATTGATTGATTTTATGATTAAAACATCATATTACAAGTTCTAGAATGAATGAATGAAAATTTTTGTAAAATCATTAATAAAATTTAGAAATGTGGTAAAGAAAAAACTTGTAAACTTGGCACAGCTACATCTTTATCATATCCAATATATTACCCCATTGATGGACAAAAAAAAAATGTGATAGTTTTATTTGTGTCGTTATTACTAAAAAAAATTAAATATTATTTAAAATAAAAACTATAAATTTTCAATATTATGACTTTATTACTTCATTCATTCTATAAATAAAAAATTTGTCTAACTTCATACCTTGTGTGGTTGCTCCCATACATTAATTTCATGCTACAAAGTTGCTCTTGTGCTACAAAGAATTGGGTTTGGATTTTTTCTATCTCATTCTATACCCTAAATAATATATTTGGCGAAAACAATTGTATCTGCATTCAATTTACACCACCAAATTACAATGAATGGTTTCTCTAATACATTAATGCCATTCTACAAAGTTACTCTTAAGAAGTAATTGGGTTTGGATTCGTTCTATCCCATTCCATACACTAAGTAATATTTGGCTTCAAAAAAGTGTATCCTGCTCTCATGCATTAATGTTATAGCTTACATGGTTAAAGAGGAAATAGTCAATGGTTTAAGTTACCAATAAAGGTTAGATCGATGGTCACCGCATCAATCAAACAAATCAGGGAAAGCAAAACAACAGCATGGATGTTGTGAATCCTTTTTTACTCTAATCTGAATGCAGCATGATCATGTCAGCAATCAATATTAAAAAGGTCCCGAAAGTCGAGCGCTACTATAACAATCTCTCTCTAAAGGTAAGGTATCCCTTCTACTATCTCTTTAAAAGGACTGTAAAAGGACTGTGTAGGAACATCATCCAACTCTAAAAAAAGGAAAGGTTCTTAATATAACTAAAAAGGTTGTGTCCAACTAGCTGGTCCTTATATATGGGTTTCATCAATTCTCACATTCTCAGAGCTTTTACAAAACAAAAAGGTCCAATAGGGAAGGTAGTAAATACTCTCATCAAGGCTAGGACCAGTTAGAACTAGTTCTGCAAGGAACCTTCTCACCACATGCTCATATAATAATGTCAATGTCATTTATATATCTAGGAAAAGAGCTCATGAAGTGTCCTCAGGAGGCCGGGCTCATCTCTCTCTGGCCTTGTCTTCCATCAAATCTAAAGGTAAGGCAAATCTAAAGGTTTAGTAGGATATCTGATTTCAAGTTTCCGTACATATCTATACAAATATCTGATCTCAAATCTCGCTACTGCAACAAGTATAGGCCTGTGCATGTCATAGGGGGCGATCAACGATAATGAAATGAAACTTTATCAGATCTCACTCATATATGTACTAGAGTGGAAACAACAACATTGAGAATGAAGTTTTGGATGGTAAACTATTATTCCATCAATGTGATTCTAGTTATATTTAAAAAATATAGGTTTGTAGAAAGTATGATTTTTTTTTTTCTAATAAACTTGTTTCATGATTTTTTTTAATAAAAGTGTTTAAAAATCATATTGTGAATATTAGGAAAAAAAAAATTATAATCAAAATAATTAAATATAAATATTAATTAAATACATTTTTTTCATTTAAAATATTTCATAAAATATTAAAAAATATAAATAAATAAATAACATTTCCTAAACTTTACAAATTCTTATATATGAAAAATAAGAAAAAGTTATATAAATTCAAATTTCTTCTAAAAGATGCCAAATAACACCACAAACTGTTACACTTAAAAATAAAAAATAAAAAAAATTAGAGAACACAAAAATAGCTTGAGTTATTGGTTCACATGTAATTTAATAAAATATCATATAGCCTTAAATTACGATGAGGTATGAGTATGTTTATAAAAGGGTTTCTATCCTTCACTTTAATGGTTTTGTGCATATGGATTAATTTTGTTCAAAATTATTGAATTAGAAAAATGGGTTAAATATGTAAAAGTGTAATATAAATATAAAAATATAATATAATATTTTTCTAATACAATATTATAATTTATTATGTATGAGATAAAAATATTATAAATTTTATTTTTATAAAAAATATATATATTTAACTTAAAATAAATTTAATTAAAAAATACCATTACAATTATATAATGATTAAGATAAATGTAATATATATTATTTAATAAATAACAATTTCTGAAATGACTATATTTTTAAATAAAGCTTTTATATTTGAAACATTTCACAATAATATATTATATAAAATATTAATAAATTTTTGTTGTAGAAGCACAAGCT
Organism: Pinus albicaulis; assembly: GCA_034641835.2. Lineage (NCBI taxonomy): Eukaryota > Viridiplantae > Streptophyta > Pinopsida > Pinales > Pinaceae > Pinus > Pinus albicaulis. The sequence goes on from CM076579.1 coordinate 948,880,411, forward strand.
CAATAGCATAGATTTTCTAAGCTAGCTTTAAATTCTAGCTAAAATCATCTAAGGGTTAAACGAGGTTGGCATAAAGACACCAAGGCCTGGTTAAACCATTGGGAGATCGAAGAGAATGTTGCATTGCAAAACATCAATAACATTAAAAAAATTGTTACTTCTAAGTTCAAAGAAAAAATGTGGTGTGAGAAAAATCTAGCAGCCAAAAGAAAATTAAGGTATTATAAGGAGGTCATCAACCCCACCTTAGAAGATCAAAAGTATCTCTCTCTTTTAGCTCAAAGAAGAAAATTAATATAGCCAAGATTAGAATGAACTCTCATGAGCTCCATAGTGAAACAAGTGGTTGGACAGTTCCTAAAACACCATGGATGGAAAGGATCTGCCATCTTTGTGAGAATATGAACATCGAGGATGAAAATCACTTCCTCTTAGAGTGCCTCGTGTACAACCACATTAGAGCTCAATTTCATAATCTTTGTTGCAATACTCACATTCTTAGCCTTTTAAGATGTCAAAATTATAGTGAGATAGGGAGGTTTCTTTCCAAGCTTTTTGAGCAAAGGAATAAAATCTTAAATCAAATTAAATAACTCTTTTCTATAGGTCTGATATAGGTCCGATAAACCAAAGATTAGTCTCAGCGAACATTAACCACCACCACCACCACCACCACCACCATCATATATATATATATATATATATATAATCATAATATGGCAAATTATAAGAAATAGTTCTATAATATTTATTTTTAAAATTATTATTATTGAAATGTTAAATATATTGTGATATTGAAAAAATTATTGTATTATCAATCTCAATTAATTTTATTTAATTATTTAAGTCAGATTTTAAAATATTATTCTCAAAATGCTTTAATGTGAAACAATATTAAAAGTAAACTATATTATCAAAATTAAAAATAACTTTTTAACTTATTAATTTTGAAATGTTTCTATGTGAAACTATTTAGAAGTGAAACATTAAATTATTATAAAAATGTCACAATAGGTTAGTACTTAAAGAAACATCTTAAATTGTCAATATTTAAATATCATTTTATCTAGAAATGCTATCATGTGGAGTTAACAATTTTATTTATTTGTTTTAATGTTTTTTTATTAAATTTCAATAATTTTTTTATTGATTTGAAATATAAGGATTTGAACCTTGAATTTTAACATTGACATAATACTTGATAATAAAGTGATTTATACACTATCTCAATACAATTATGTTATATAATTATTCATAGTAAAATTGTCAATCAACAATTTGGAAATTACAATCTTTATATTTTTAATTATGATATATTAATTAAATTAATTAGAATTTTTTGTAGTTATGAAATTGTAAATGACACACATGCTTCAAATTTTATGTACTATTTATATCAAAATATTTAATAATTTTTTTTTAGTAAAATACAAAATATAATTTCTAATTTAAATAAAATTTATAATAACTATTTTAACAAAAGGAGAAACCAAGTGAGCTACAAAGCAATTAGTCCTTTCCACTAATATATGCTCAATGTTTGAATATTTTGGAGCATCAATGACATTGTACCGTACCAAAGTTGATATGCTCAACTTCAATCTCCCTCATTTCTCTTTTATAAAATATGCAAGGTATGCCAAATTATGTGTTTCCTTCCCTTTTTAAAGCTCTCCCATTAGCCATTACCACCATATTCGCAAGTCATCATAGAGGTTTCAGGATCATGTTCAAGCATCAAGGGATGTGCATCCAAGTCAAATATTCCATTTGATTGAATTCATGCGTGTAAGTGTCGAATTTTAATATACAGTACATTATGTCTCAATATACCTAAATTAAATTTTATGTATAGTTTCACTTGTTTTTAAACAATTTGTCTCCATTAAAAATATTTATAAAAAAAAATATTGTAGATAAAAGAATTAACCTATGTGGTTGCAACAACAGTTTTTTTAAGTTATGAAGCATATGTAAATAATTAGCATGAATATTATATGCTTTACATTTTATAATTATATATTTGTTATCAAATTTTTTTTATGATTATCATTTATTATTATAAGTTGTACAATAAATGACTATTTTGCAAAATCATTAACAAATTTATATATATTGTATTTTTTTTTAATATAATAATTATTAAAAAAAACTAAATATTATTTAAGATGGAAATTTTAAATTTTTAATATTACGATTCTACTTAAAAATAAGCATTGGACTCTTTTGTACCCTTTATACCCTTTTATAGAAAAAGAAAGTTTCTTGATTTCATAGAATGTGTGGTTTCTCTCATATATTCATGTCATGTAAGTAATGTGTTTTTATGAGAAGGAATTGACTTTGGATTCTTTCATTCTCATTCTTTAGGGAAAAAATATATTTGGCTTCAGAAAGTGTATCATGCTCCATGAGTTCATGTTAGACCACCAATATAGAAGGTTACACATGAAATCTTGTAAAGATTTTCATTATATTTGTAGAGTGAGGAATATAAACTATAAGAATGGAGCTTTGGACTAGACAATATAAACTCCACCAATGGCATTTTAATTATATTACATGGAGTATTCTTGGAATTCATGATCAAACAAAGAGTGTGATTTAATTTTCTAATAGGCATCTTGAATAATAATATTATGAGTGTCAAGATAAAATCATGAGTAAAGTAAATGATTATGATATAAATATTGGTTAAATGCATTCTTTCATTAAAAAGAGTTTCCATAAAATATTAATAAGTAATGCTAAATACATAAAATAACAATAAACTCTTACCATTTAATAATTTCCAAATTATTGCAAATTTATATATTTCAAAAATAAGAAATGGTAGTTAAAGTTAATTTGTGTAGAAAAGAAGCCAAATATTACCACAAAACTTTATATTGAAACCAAAAAAATTATTTGAAACCATTTAATTGAAAAAAAAAATTGGTTATAAGTTATAGGTTTATATGTTATTTAATAAAAAATGATATACCACTTACAATACAAATCTATGCAATATATATATATATATATATATATATATATATATATATATTAAAGATGACAAATAATTGTATTTGAAAAAGGGTTAAGGTATGCATAGTGTTCATGTGAATTGGTTTTGTGTGTATCATGAATTTAATATTTAAAAATTTATTTATTTATTTTTAATTTATAAAATAACAAAGAAAAAGTAGATATGTAAATAGATTTATTAATCTTTAATTTACTGAATAAGAAAAAAAAAAGTAGATATGTAAATATAATATGAATGTGAAAATATAATATAATACTTTATATCACAATATCTCATTCATCATATAAAATAAAAGTTATTAGAAATTTTATTTTTACAATAAAAATAAAAAAAATATTTAACCCAATTAAAAATACTAATATAATTATATAATAGATTGATGTAAACGTAATATATATATAACTCAAACATTTATATTTCACAAACAATGATCACTAAACTATGTTTTAAATACTTCACACTAATACATCATAATATGAATAAAAATGGACAAAATATATAAAATAGTATGGAAAATGATAAAAGATATTCATATTAAATCTACTTTTTAAATTAATATTACTAAAATGCTAAATATGTTTTCATATTAGAAAAACCATATTATCAATCTTATTCATAATCTATTTTATTACTTAAGTCAACATCTTAAATTATTATTTTCATGATGTTTCAATGTGACACAGTATTAAAAGTAAACGATATTATCAAACTCAAACATAATCTTATAATTTATTACTCTTGAAATTATTTATGTGAAATTATTTTGAAGTTAAACATATTATTATTATTATTCTAAAAATGTCCCAATATCTGATCTGAAAAATTGAGCAAATAAAAATTGCAACAAAGCCTTTTTATTTGACCATATGTGCTTGCAACATTAAGTAAAGATTTCTCTATATAAATGTTTATTCCATCATAAATTTGTAACTTAAAATGCACTTAAAATAACTTCATAAAACCATGAATAAATAACACATAAAGCATCAAAGATGATAATGGAGTTCACTCTCTCCACTGGGATAGCCAAATAAAATAAATTTATTTATTTATTTATTTATTTTTATTTTTTTTTTATTTTTTTTTATTTTTTTTTTATTTTTTTTTATTTTTTTATTTTTTTTTTTCTGTAATGAGAAAGATGTACAATGCTCTATTACGAAAGGGTGGTAAAAACTTACAAGTTTCTTAGACACAAAGTAATTCAATGCTTGTACATAAAAATCAGATCTTCGTAAAGAACTCTTGAGCTCTCTAAGCTCCCCAAGGCTTCTTTAAAATGAAGCTTTTCAAATACTTCTCAAAAAATATCTCAAGCTCTCCTCCAAAACTCTCATACCCACACAAAGTACATAAGAGGGTTTATACATATTTAAAGATCCCCAAAAAGAGAGAGAGTATCTCTTTAGATCCCTATTCCAAGGAGAAAATAACACTTTAAATCCCTTAAAAGGTGTTCCATGAAATTATTGAGGAGTAAATCTCTTAAATCCACCTATCAAAGACCTTATACAAAATTAAATGAATGAGAAAAAACCCTTTAAACCTCTCAAATTCATAGTGAATTTATAAATTGCCTTAAAAGAATCATCTCAAAAATCAATTTCTATTTTACAAATAAAAGAATTAAAATATTAGCACATCTATAAAAGAATTCAAATGTCAGCACATCTCAATTCAAATTTGAAATACCAATAAACTAAGCGACATAGTGGTCCTTTGAAAATGTGTCAGGATCCTCTTGGATCATACCTCCCCATAGAGGAAAACTTTTGGTCCACCAAAAATTCAAATAGCTTAATTTAATTTGATATCCAGAAATTGATTTTCTGAAAGGAAGAATCTTCTCTTCTGGCTTACTAGCTCCTCGAACAATGGAAAATTGCCGACAAATTCCTTCATATACTTTCATAGAATTCTAAAATTCTTACAATGCTTTTATCGACTCATTTGGAATGGACCATGATGCATCGATAAACTGCAACCTCACCGTTAACTCTATGACCAACAACCTTGCATAAGTCTTATGCTCGTGAGACGGTTCTCTATTGTCGTGAAAGTCGACATATTTGCAGCAAAATATAGATAACATAATCGAAAGGGAATAAGGTTTGATAAATAGCTCTGCGCAAAACCTGGCAGAGGAATAAATAAAAACAATACGTCCTCAGAAATTCGAACACATTTTGCGGACATTCATCTACTTATTTCATCGAGGTACCTTGTTTTTCTTGGTTACATCCTTTCCTGGAAAGACACCCAAGATTCCAAAACTAAGTACGATAGCCACAAAATGAATAATTCGATGTGTCATACACCAAACTTCGATTTTCCATGGCCAGACTTGATCTAAATCATGGCACTATTATTATCCAACTGGTTAATGCTTTCGATAATTAAAATACACATGTACCGAGGAGCTATCAAATGAACGGAGAATTTTGGGCTTGAATTCCCCAACCGTGGATTGAAACATGAACATTTCCAGAAAAATCCATGCCCATTAAAGGTGTGCATGACTCCAAATAAAACCTCTCTTGCCAATTACATCTCGATGTCTCGTCATCTCCACAAAGTGGTGGATGCAAATAGACGACGAAGACTGTGATACCCATCACCACTAAAACTCTGCAAACGTCTTCATGATTTAGCTTGGAAAAAACTATCAAACCAATCAACACCACAAAGATATATTATCCTTGAATGGTTTCCAAAATAGCAAGTGTGGAGAAATGAACTTATTACAATAGCTTGTTAGAATAAAAATAAAAGAAATAATGGACAAAACAAAATTCATCTAGTTATTGAACTCATGGAGGTGCCATGATTTATATTCAGATGGGAGCTCGCACCTTTTTTTTTTAATGCCTTGGAAGGTAAGGGTTTGTTTTTTCTTGAAATAATTTTACTTTGTCAAGGCATACTCTGCACTATAATATACTCATACATTGTTTCCTTCGTATTTTATGTAATATTTACTCCTTACGATCATACTCCCCTGTACAGCAAGAAAACACAACTGTCTCTGATATTCCACCACTATGGTTTTCAGGTTGGATAAATTTACCTTCGTGGGGTTCGATTCCATGCAATGTTCCGTTAGGATTTATTGACAGCAAATGCATTTCCCATAATACATGCTTTATGGCATTATGTCTTTGGATTTCCTGCTTTAGCCTATAACTACTAGTCCTCGTGCAATTGTATTTTGTTATTATGATTTTAAACTCTTAAATATGTATACCCTAATTACCAAGGTCACAGACACGTTGTTAATGGATTGTAAAGAGTAGGTCCTCCAATGGTGCAATGACTTCTATTTATTCTCTCAATCGAAACGATTTCTTCCATTAGTGCTACTTAATAAAAAATTTCTTTCCAATGGTGCAATGACTTCTATTTATTCTGGTAATCGAAACTATTTCTTCTATTACTGCTATTTAATAAAAAAATTCTGCTTGTTTGTTGTAATACTAACTTGTCTTTTAAGATGTCAAAATTATAGTCACCTTAGAAAGTTTCTGGCCAAACTTTTTGAGCTTAATAATAAAATCTTTAACCAAATTAAATAACTCTTTTCTTTAAATTGAATAGACCAAAAATTGGTCTCAGTTAACTACCACCACCACCACCAATTTTGTTTTCTTTCATTTTAAATAGAAATGTAATTTACGAAAAGGAAAATTATATATATTTATATAAATGTTTATCCAATTTTCAAAAAGGAGAATTACATATATTTATATAGATGTTTATCCAATTTCCTTTGAGATGACGTGTTAGCGTAATTATTGTTTCACTACGAGTGCCATAATATATCCTTCTAGTTTTGTTTACAGTACTCCTCGATTTTCTTCTGCTAGTCAATTATTTTTGTGTAGAGATAGAAGAAGTAAAGTATTTCTTATTGGTACTCTTATATCCTCATTATTTACTAGTCTCCTTTCACTAAATCGCACTTGTTAACTTATTTCAAATTAACAATACTAATTATTTATAGATTTAAATATCTCAAGTAGTAATATATTTTGTTAGGTAAATAGTAATTGAGTAAATGTTTGACCGATTTCAAACTGTATTATTTTGGTTCTTCACTTTACCACTAAAATTAAAACCATGGCAATTACCTCTCGCTGAGATAAAATTTTTTCCTGTGTACTAAAAGAGTTATTCCAGGAAGTTTATATCTAGGTTCACATAGTTAATTCACAGTTTTCCTTCACATATTCATTACTTGTTTGCTATCGTATTTCTACTTTGATACTCTTTTCTACTTTTATGCTCTTTTCTAGTTTTTATCTCTTATACCTATAAATGCCTTGTACACACTTCCCTCACACTTTTTATACTTAGGAATATCTACTCTAAAGATGTGAGAACCCTCTAAGTTCTAGAGTCTACCATTAATACGCCTGATTATAGTCTTAACATAACTATTTAGACTTTCACTCCCCCCTGATCTTTTATCTTATTATATGAAATAAAATTATTTGTAAAATATACACTCTCTCTTAATAACCAATAAAATTTCTAATAATAACTTGTATCCATAGTAGTGATAGAATCAGATTTTCTGAAATCTAATTTATAATGACAAATTATGTGCATATCAGTAGAATCAATTTTCAAACCAACTAAATTTATAATCTGTAAAATCAGTATATAAGAAAAATAAATTTACAATCACAGAGTACACACATCTTAGGTGTATAATTAGTCTTTAAGAAAAGAAAATCTATAATCATAAAGTACATGCATCTTGTGGCTGTAGAATCATTTTTTAACCAAACTAAATTCATAATAATGGCATTATGGGACAACATATACATATAACTACTCATATTGAAAAATAAAATAGAATAAGAGATAATCTGACCAAAATCATTGTTAGGGGAACATTTGGAAATTTTGCACCTTTTCCACGTATTCTTGAACTGAGATCCTTCAATTCACGCTCAAGCTGAGATGTACTTTCCACACTATAAACAATCCTTATTCAACCCTTCAATAATTATTTTATACCTTTTCTTCCATGATCAGTTTTTCCTTCAGCACTATCCCTGTTTTGTGCTTCCTAAAGTACACTTGTCTAGGATTTTACTTTAAAGCCATATTTTCTCTCCCTGGATGCTTTATTCTTACTCATTCTTAACATCATTCTCCACTAAAATATTTAATAAATTTTTATCTCATGTCCATAAAATTATGAATGAGTTTTTATTATGGAAGATTTATCTCAATTTCATTTTCTAAAAAAAATTTTGTTGTTTCTTTCTTTGAAAAAAAGTCTCTTATTGAAATATCTCATTAACAAATAATTTAATTTTTTTTATCAACAAAATTATTTGTTACACAAACATTTTTATGTACTTCACGGATTATGGGCCACCGAGTCTAACATAACTCACTCTGAACAAATAAAACAATCATTAATAAAAAATGGAAGGGTATTACATCTTCCCCTTTTTATTTATATTGACCCCTGTTTTTATTCCCTAGTCACTTCCCCATAGAATAGTGTTGGAGAGTTTTTGCACATAGCATCTTCTCTCTCCCACATGGCCTATTTGGGAGTAAAGTGCGTCCATGCATCTTAACCTGAATGCCGACTTGATTCCATAGGCATATATATTTCTTATCTATGATATAGAGAGGTTCTGCGGGAAAGTCTGGTTGGTAGTATAATTGATCTTAAATTACTTCATAAAATATTGACTAGGGCCTGTAAACTCATGAAGTGTATGTAAATCATTTATGCTTGAATTTTTTATTATGTGAATAACTTTCAAATTGAATTAGGATGTTTATATCCACATGTATTATTTAAGGATTACTCAAAGTAAAAAGATTATTACTCTTGCATGAAAGGAAATATTACAATGACACAAAAAATTAAAAAATAAATAAAATCCTAAGTGCAGAAAATAAATATCATACAAACAAAATTAAATCTATCTGAAAAGAGAGAAAAGAAAATCCCAAAATAATTTATAATCCTAAGTGAAAATTCCAAATCAAATGATTCTATTTTGTAACTTCAAATAAATCCAAAATAGATAGAAAGAAATTATATTCATTCTTCACACATGAATATTAAATTATGAAAGAAATTATATGGAAATAATTGTACAGCAAGAACTCTATGAAATAAACTCTACATCAAATTATATTTTAATTATTATGAGCAATCTTTGGAAAACCGAAACTATAATTGCTATAATAATCATTCAATGAAAAAAAAAATGAAACCTTACAACTCTGAGGGGGGCCTCCCCTAAGTGCACATAGACAAAGATAAACATAAATTAATCACACATTCATATGCACAATGGAAATGGAAATTTTGATTAAATGATTTCATATAGTTTTGAAAACAATAACCATTCATATCATCCTTGTTCCAAGAGGTGTTAAACTGTTTGGAGATTTCTAATCCTATATTTCTCAAAAAAATGTCTTGAAATTATATCTTTTTTATAAAATAGCGATTATTCATGATTTTCTATCGAAGAAGCAAATCATGAAGCATAATATCATGTTCGATTCTTATCAATGATCTTCTCCCTCACCTGATTTGTCTTTGGGCTCATTTTCAACTAGGCCGACTTCCTTGCTAACCTACTCATACGAGCATGATTATCACTTTGTTAGATCATAGGGACAAGTAGATATTTTTATGTCAGCTACTATCTGTAATATCCCGTTTTAGGGATATCTCCAAAACATGGAAATCTCCAACCATAGATAGAATGGGAGGGAATTTATCGTATATTCCACCTCTGAAAGAGGATGAGATCCGGAGGCTACTTGGCCCTTTCCAGACTCTATCTAGGAGTGAAATATAAACACACCAAGTGGTATAGAACTAGAATGCTAAAAAATAATAATAGACATATAATAGAAAGAGAATACAATAACTACGAGAACTCAACCAGAAAACATAGAGAGAAAATGCTGAGCCATTTTATTAATATGAGAAATGTAATGAAGTACAATATGTGATCTTGCTCAAAGCAAGTGAAGAAACACCCTCAGAAAATACCGGAAATGGCTGCTCTATGAATTGCATCCCAGCTGCTGGAAAACTGCCGTGTAGCTGCTACTGCTGGAATGGACTGAAGATTAGGGGTTGATCCCCTTGCTGGAATGAGATGAAAATCAACAAATCTCCTCTCCTCGACAACCCTGACAAGATCCACAAACCACTCCAAGAATGGCCAACCCCCCAAAACACCAGAAACTACCTCCCCAGTGAATTACGCTAGCCTTCAAGGTACAACGCAGTGGCTGGATAGAAACAGGTGGAATACTGCCACAAAATCCGCCAAAAAACTCCGACTAGCAAAGGCTGAACCTCTACTCGAAATCCCAGTGAAATCACTTGCAGAAACCCCAATGCGAAGCTCCTCCAAAATGGACTGCATCCTCTATCCCAATGACTGTGCAGTCTCTATAAGCTCTAGCTCTGCAACAAACCAAAACAATGAAACAACTCACAAAATACTGGAAAACAAACCTTGCGCAAGCAGGCACTCGAAGTCCCCCAGGGTTAAGGGTGAGATCTCTGCACGGAGACACTTGGTGCACTAAACAGTGCTACAGACAAGCTAAATAGCCAGCGTGCTCAAGAAGACAAAAGTCTGAATCCAAAATCAACAACTCAAGAATGATCTAAATGAGGAGGCTCCTCCATATTTTATAACATTGGTTTCCCTCCAAAACCCATCGTAGCCTCTCTCTCTCCTCCACATCCTCATCCTTATCTGTGCAGAACCTTCTAGAGTGCACGTAGGCTCCCCTCCTCTACGTGGTGTGTGGCCGCCCTGACCCCTCTTGAGTCACAACGTTGTGCTACTAGGAGGATGTCTTATTCTACTAAAGTGAGTTAGACCCTCTTTTCTCACTTTTTATTTATTTACAAACCATAAACAACAAAACTATAAAAATTCGAATATTCCAAATAGTTGTTGCTAATTAGGAATATTACAGTCCCCCCCCCCCCGGCAAAATGTTGCCTGCCCTCAAGCACCTGTAGTGATGGATGCTGCAGAATCTTCTCGCTCTCCTAAGTGGCATCCTCATCCAGCAAATTCTTCCACCTCACGAAGAATTCCCTGACCGTCCTACTCCATAACCGCCTCTCCCTAGTATCAATAATGGCGTTTGGATGCAACACCAAGTGCCCCTCATCATCTGTAGGCGGTAGCTCCTCCGTCACTGTCACCTGCTGTCCCAACGCCTTCTTCAGGCATGATACATGGAAAATGTTGTGGATCTTGCTGCCTTGGGGCAGTTCCAACTCATATGCAACCTGTCCAATCCTATGCATCACGCTGTATGGCCCATAGAAATGCGACTTGAGCTTCTAAGCTCCCTTCTTCTTCAGCAATGACTATCGATATGGCTGTAAGCATAGGTAGACCAAGTCCCCTACCTCAAATTGTCGCTCCACCTGACCTTTGTCGACATACAACTTCTGTTGGTTCTGTCTTGTAGCCATGTTGTCCTTGAGAGCTTGGAGGATATCCTGACTCTCTTAGATCCACATCTTGGCTCTAGGAGCCTTACTCGAACCGAAAATCACATCAGCAAATGATAAAGGATGGTACCCATACAAAGCATAAAATGGTGACATACCAATAGACATCTGATGTGTTGAGTTGTAGCAGTACTCCCCCAAATGAAACCATCTCAACCATGCTCACTGTTGCCCACTGACATAGTTATGCAAGTATCCCTCCAGCCACTTGTTAAATATCTCCGTTTGTCCATCCCTCTATGGGTGGTAACTGGTACTCGGTGTCAACTCCGTCCCCACTAGCTATAAAATCTCCTGCCAAAATCTGCCCATGAAGTGACTGTCCCTATCACTGATTATGGTCTTAGGAAGACCATGCAACTTGAAAGCCTCCTAAAAGAACAGCTAGGCCACTTGTGATGCTGTGTAGTGCCTAGATATGGTGAAAAAGTGTGCATGCTTTGTCAGTCGATCAACGACGACAAAGATACAATCCTTGCCCTGCACCTTGGGCAAACCTGTGATGAAGTCCATCGATATTCTCTCCCAATTCCCCTCCGGAATGGGAAGAGGCTGTAACAGTCCTGCGGGATGGCTTATCTTCCCCTTGCTCCTCTGACAAACATCGCACTCTGTGATGTGCTTGAGTACGTCCTCCTTGATGCCCTTCCATGAGAATCTCTCTCTAATGGCCCTGTAGGTTTTCGTAAACCCCTGATGGCCTACCAATGGAGAATCATGTGATGCCTGGAGTATCTTCTTCTTAAGCTGAGATCCCTTAGTCAAGAAGATCCTGTCCCTGTAACAGATGATCTCATCGACCACCTTGTACCGATCATCTGCCACCTGTCTATCTAGCACCTCACATGAAAATCTATCCTTGGAGTACTTAACTAAGAGTCGAGTCCTCCAATCTGCATCCAAGCTCATAAGAGATAACATGGATGGTCTACATAAAAGGGTATCTGCTACCACGTTACTCTTACCTTTGACATACTCAATGTCAAAGTCATATGCTTGGATCTTACTGATCCACTTTTGTTGCCTCTCCTGTAGATGCTTCTGCTCCAAAAAGAACCTGAGGCTGTTGTGGTCAGTTCTCACCCTAAATCTGTTCCCTTCGAGATACTGCCCGAATTTGGCCAATGCATGCATGATGGCCAACATCTCCTTATCATATATGGGAAACAACCTCTCATGTGAAAGGACCTTCCAGCTCTCAAAATCTATAGGGTGTCCCCCCTGCATCAATACTGCACCGATCCCCTCTCCCAGCGCATCACACTCCAAGACAAATGGCTACGTAAAATATGGCAACACAAGCACTGGGCAGCTACTCATCACCTCCTTGAGCCTATCAAAGGCTTGCTGTGCTATATCTGTCCAACCGAATGCCCCTTCCTTTGTCAAATCTGTAAGGGGTGCAACAAGCTGTGAGAACCCTTTGACGAACTTCTTGTAATAGGCACATATCCCAATGAATCCTAGAATTTTCATCACATTCTTCGGCTCTGGAAAATCTCTGATGGCTCTAATCTTCTCCTCGTGGACCCTCGCTCCGTCCACTCCAATGATGTGACCCAAATACAACATCTCTGTCATCCCAAACTCACACTTGGAGAGCTTAGCATAGAACTGTTGCTCTTCCAAGATGCGTAGCACTGTCTCTATATGTTGGAGATGCTTCTCCCACGTCCTACTATATATGAGTATGTCATCAAAGAAAACCAATACAAACTTCCTCAGATGACTGCGGAAGATATGGTTCATGCAAGACTGAAAGGTGGCTGGTGCATTGGTCAGCCCAAAAGGCATAACCAAAAACTCAAGGTGCCCATAATGGCACCTAAAGGTGGTCTTGGGAATGTCATGTTCCCTCACGCAAATCTGATGGTACCCTGATCTCAAATCAATCTTTGAGAAGAACTTAGCTCTTCTCAATTCATCCATCAGCTCATCGATCGTGGGTATAGGGTACCTACTCTTCAGAGTCTTCTTTTTCAGGGCCCTGTAGTCAATGCACATCCTTAAAGTGTTGTCCTTCTTCTTCACCAGCACTACAGAAGAAGCAAACGTACTCGTGCTTGGTTTGATGTGTCCAAGAGCCAACAACTCTTGGATGGCCCACTCTATCTCATCCCGATAGGCTTTGGGATGCCTATAGGGTGTAGTGATCATCGCCTGGATACCCTGCTCCAGCTGGATGGTATGCTCAAACCCTCTATCTGGTGGCCGACCTGGTGGTATAGCCCCAAACACTACCTCATGTCTGTCAAGGATAGCTTGTATCTCTAGATGAACTGCTCGACTGGTGGTCTCTGCCTCTGATGCCTGCAACTCAATCGCCCACTCTATGTTTCCCTTCTGAATGTCTTCCTCCATCCGGTGTGCCGAAACTAGTTGAGGTGGGTAAGTATGCATCCTATGGATATTCTCATGCTTCCTGGTCTTATTTTCATCCCACTCCATCTCTAAGGCCTCCCAATCCATGGTGACCTTCCCCAATGTAATCAGCCACTGAACACCCAGTACCACGTTGGTATCTGGTATGTTGACCACGAAAAAGTGATCAGGCACTGTATAAGTACCCATCATCACTGCTAACTCTAGAACATATTGGGCACACTACATCGTCTGGGCTCCTGGGACCAAGACTGAAAACCCGTCAAAACTCTCGGTCGGTATACCCCTCCGCTCGACCATCTATGCATCAATGAAGTTGTGGGTTGCCCCACTGTCAACCAAGATTGATACTCGCTAGACATGTACTGTCCCATGTATGTGCAGTGCCAAATACTTAGGAACTCATTGCAAAGCTGCAAGGTCCCCTCCTGTGGGTGCAAAAGCTGCACCTCCTATCCCTGGAGATGGAGGCGGCAATTGATCTTGGGCCATCTGACTATCTCCTGCATCCTCATCATCTTCCTCATCCTCTTCCCCACTATCATCAGAGAAGACCTCAATGAAGTATGCTTTGCTAGCAGCACACTTATGCCCTGGTTCCCATGGCTCCTGACAAGTGAAGCACAGTCGCTTCTTCCTCAACTCCCTCCTGGCCTCATCATCTACCTGTGCCTATCCTGGATTCCCCTTTGGAGGAGGAACCTTCACATCCTTCCCCTTGGGGTGGAAACCCTGTCTCTGGGGTTAAGATGTCTGCATCCTAGGCAATGCATCCTGCAAATCCCTGGTCCTCCTGATAGCATCCTGGAGTGTAGCTGGTCTAGTGGATCTGACTAGACCTCCAAGTGGCTCTGCCAATCCCTCCACAAACATATAGATCATCCGTGTCGCGAATAGATCCGGCACCATCACCGAAACCCTCAAGAAATTTTCAATGTATGTCTCTGGGCTCCCTGTCTATTTGAGCTTCGTCAGCTGAACAAAATGTTCTTATGGATCCCTCCAGTCAAAACTCTCTATCAATCTCCTGGTCAACTCAGCATACAACGTCATTGTGGAATGCCCGAGTGTGACCATCCCATGGAACCACCAGTCCTAGGCCTCACCATCCAAATGTAATGTCGCCACCTTGATGGCCTCCATCTCTGACATCTGGTTAAGATGGAAATAGATATCCAACTTCTCCACCCAAGACTTTGCCGAACTATTTGATGATCCATCAAACGTAGGCAAATGAAATCCACTAGAGGCACGGTGGGAATCTCCATCATGGTAATGTCGGTGCCCTCTATGATGGTTGCGGGGTCTACTATCCCGCTGGAGCTGCACAAAATCTCTAAATGTGAGAGCATCCCTGAACTCCTGCCCCTAGGATTGATACTTTGCAAAATACTCATCTAAGTGTTTAGGCTCTGCCTCCTGCTGGGCACCTGCCCCTGTATCTGCTCCCAAGAAAGTGGGCATAGTAGAATAAGTAGGTGCACAAGAAGCCGTCGACTAAGGAGTATCACGCTGAGCAGCACCCTACTTTGGAAAATGGTGGGATGCACCTGATCCCTCTCCGACCTCGAAAACTCGTGGAGTCTCATGCTCCCTAGCCTCCACAACTGTGAACCTCTAGCCCATCACCTCAATCTGTCGCGCTAAATCCTGAACTGACTTGAGGAGTGCCGCTCCAAACTGTTTTTCCTCTGTGTCATCTGCCATCGATGCTTCCTGCCTCCAATATACTACAAGCTCTACCTCCTCTGCGTCCTTCAGAGGCTCTCTCTCCTGGTCTGCATTTTCTACTTGGGCACAGTCTTCCTCTTCGTAGGTGGCCTCGAACCTACGCTCACAGTCTCTATACTTCCTACCTCTGTATGGTCTCTTTCCTGATGTTATAGACCACAGGCTAAGCCAGAAATATGCTCTGATACCACTGTAATATCTCGTTTTAGGGATATCTCCAAAACACGGAAAACTCCAACGAGAGATAGACTGGGAGGGCATTTACCGGATATTCTGCCTCTGAAAGAGGACGAGATTCGGAGGCTACTTGGCCCTTTCCAGACTCTATCTAGGAGTGAAATATAAACACACCAAGTGTAATAGAACTAGAATGCTCAAAAATAACATTAGACATATAATAGAAAGAGAATACAGCAACTACGGCAACTACTGCAACTAAACCAGAAAACATAGAGAGAAAATCCTGAGACATTTTATTAATCTGAGAAATGTAATGATGTGCAATAGGCCATGTTGCTCAAAGAAAGTGAAGAAATACCCTCAGAAAATACCAGAAATGGCTGCTCTATGAACTGTGTCCTAGCTGCTGGAAAACTGCCATGTAGCTGCTACTGTTGGAATGGAATAAAGATTAGATGATGATCCCCTTGCCGGAATGAGATGAAAATCAGCAAATATCCTCTCCTCGACAACCCCGACAAGATCCACAAACCACTCCAAGAATGGCCAACCCCCGAAAACACCAGAAACTGCCTCCCTAGTGAATTACACTGGCCTCCAAGTTACAACACAGTGGCTGGATAGAAACAACTGGAATACTACCACAAACTCTGCCAAAAACCTCCGATGGGAAAAGGCTGACCCTCTGCTCGAAATCCCGATGAAATCACCTGTAGAAACCCCAATCCGAAGCTCCTCCAAAATGGACTGCATCCTCTCTCCTAGTGACTATGAAGTCTCTATAAGCTCTAGCTCCACAACAAACCCAAACAATGAAAGGACTCAAAAAATACTGGAAAACTAACCTTGCCCGAGTAGGCACTCGAAGTCCCTCGGGGCTAAGGGTGATATCTCTGCACAAAGACACTCGGTGCACTAAACAGTGCTGCAGACAGGCTAGACAGCCAGCATGCTCAAGAAGACAAAAGTCTCACTCCAAAATCAACAACTCAAGAATGATCCAAATGAGGAGGCTCCTCCATATTTTATAACATTGGTTTCCCTCCAAAACCCGTCATAGCCTCTCTCTCTCCTCTAAATCCTCATCCTTATCTACGCAGAAGCTTCTAGAGTGCACGTAGGCTCCCCCCCTCTACGTGGTGTGTTGCCCCCTTGACCCCCCTTGAGTCACAACGTTGTGCTACTAGGCGGATGTCTTATTCTACTAAAGTGAGTTAGACCCTCTTTTCTCATTTTTTATTTATTTATAAACCATAAACGAAAAAAATATACAAAGTCGAATATTCCAATTAGTTGTCTCTAATTAGGAATATTACACTATCTCAACTGATGTTTCAGAATATATAGATTCTTCAAGTAAGCTGCATAATTGAATATTAGCTACATAATTCATGGAATTTGGTAGCTTGTGAGAATATTAAATCAAATAATAAAGAAATAATGAAAATATGAATAAAATATGATTGAATACATATTTTTTCCAATAACCTTGCAAGCTGACAATTAATTAGGGTTATTATTGTCAAAAAGGAATAAAATGGAGTTTAATGAGGGCGTCAAAAAGGAACAATTTTGTCTTCAACATTCCCCCACATGGAAGATATTGCATGTCCTCATTCAAAAAATTTCAAAATTTTGTAACACACTCTGTCAATGAGCTATCTCTGAGTCTTGATAAAGAACATCTAAATTTGTACTTCTCCTTTCTTTTCTGACACTAATTCCCATCCTTGGTCATTTCATTAAAATCCTTTATTGGAAACTTCCAATATTACTCTTGAGAAGTTTATTTTTAACCTTTGACTTTTTAGTTTTCTTGTACAATTGGCGAATATGTTGGAGAATATTATCATGTTGTAGCTTCTTTTCTTCATGTTCCAGCTTTAAATGCTTATCTGATACTTTCAGTTAATAAATTTCTTGTTTAAGAGGATCTTGAATTATAGTTTCTCTTGGAGGGCTAAAATGAATTTCTTCATTTAGAATCTATGCTTTATTTGGAGATGAAGCAACATTTTTCCCTTTGGAATTTTGTTTAAGAGACTCTACATAATCATAGATTTCTTGTTGGACAAGGTCTATTTCTTGGCTCTTCCTTGTTGAACTTTCAATTAGTGATGGTATTATTGGCTCTTCTTCCTCTAAATCAACAAAACTTGGGGACTCTTCAATGGTTTATTTCATAAGTCGTTCACTTCTTCTTCTTACTTTTACTCATGGATCTTCATCAGTGAGAGTACTTTTTTTACTCCTATATTTTTCTTTCTTTTCTCCTTGTTTCGATGGGCTTTCGTCTTTATTGATGGATTTCTTATTTCTAACATTCTTTTGCTTAGGATTTTTTAAAATATTTGCACGAGGAGTTTCATCATCAGAATCCTTCTGTGTATGCTTATGTTGTTGTATTTCTTGTGCAGGTAAATCTTTTTTTTAAGCTTAGGGTTTGAGGGAGATTTCCATCAAATCCTTCGTATTTTAGAAAAAAATTCGCCTTGCTCAACTTATTTAAAATGATTTCGAACTAGAAAATCCTCCCAAGTATCTCCTTTTCTCCTCAAGTGAGCTTCAATCAAACTTTTTACTAACCCATGATGATAAAAAGAATTATCAATAAATTGTATTCTCCTTCGGATATTAGTGGCCATCTTCCATAGACTACAGATCTGGAAATATGGTAGATTGATTTTATTTCCATCAATAAAATGCATTAACAATGAAACATTATAGAAGACCATATTCCCAAAACGACCCTCATAGGTTATAAAATTTTGAATAACTAGTAACAAATTCCTGAATTTAATTTTTAAAGTTGTCACTGGAATTCCTTTATTCAAAATGGAGATGTCCATACCAGGGTTTTTAATGAAGGTTTCCCACTCTTTTTCCTTGATTTTCCGGTTTTTAAACCAACTTTACCCGTTTCTTGGTAACCATGTAGCTTCTGCCTTAAAAAAATTGTCAAGACCAATTTTCTATCTCCAATTTCTTCTTGTATCCCATCATAGGCTCAAGCAAATGAGTTCATGACCTCCTTTTCATTCCCATCAAACTTCTCAAGTAACTGCAACCATCGTTCCTACTGCAATTTTTCCTTCACTTGTGGATAGGGTTCAAGAAACTTGGCCCCATTCAACTCAAAATGCATAATAACTCCCATGTTGAGGAATTTTCTGTCCTTAATTCTCCTTTTTGACATATTTATGGATTTTTGGTAACTAGGATGAGATTTGGGTAGCGGTTAAGCTATTTTCGGTAGAAGAAATGAAATTGAGCCGATGGAAGTGGGATATAACACAAAGGAATTGAGATATCATTCAAAGGAAATGGAATGGTATACAGAGGAAGGGAGTATATTTTAATGCTAGAAAGGTTTAATGATTTTTTATTATCAAATATTTCATAGATTGGATTCTGAGAAACAGTGTTGTGTCATAACAAGATAATCATTAAATGAAAAGGAGGAGGCAACGATCATCAACCTTAAAATAATCATTTATTTATATCATAATTCCATGTTTTTTAATATGTTAGGTCCCTATATTACTTGTGTATCCCCTTATTGTTGTTAGTGTAGCCCCCTTATTGTTATTGTTGTACCCATGTAGCTCCCATGTTGTTATTTTTTTACCCTTACATTGTTATTGTTAGGTTGGCTAGGATTATATTGTTGTCCATGGACTCCTATATATAAAAAGGAGGTTTTCTCATTTGTATCATCCAAGAATTCTTCATTTATGTAATGTAAATGAGTTTTCCCCCTTGAAGTGGCTTATTTCTAAGGTGTTGATCTATCGTTTCTTCTATTTTTGGAGATGGTTTCATAACATTTGGTATGAGAGCTTTGGATTCTAGGGTTTCGCTAATCCAAACAGGTCATCATGGTATTTTTGCTATAAATTTTGTTATAAAAAGGTTCAAAAGCTAAAAAGGTAACCACGAGAAGCCAAAATCCTGGGGAACGTTTTGTAAAAATTTCAGATCTTGTTTCACAATATTTTCAGAGATATGATCTGTGGAAGGTAGGGGTTTTTTAGGCTCCTGAATTTCATCTCAAAGAGGTGACCGTGGGAAAATAGTCATAACTCTTTCTATGAGTATCGGATTTGAATTTTGTAAAAAGTGGCCAGAAGTACATGAATTGTAGTCTCCTATGTATCAATTTTAGAGCCAAAGGCATAAACAATGACATGTGGCATACCATACAAGTTTGCTCAACTGAACGAGTCCATAATTAGGTCATTGTAGGAGAATTGGAATAAATTTCCCTTGAGGAAACCAAATCAGGTAAGACCTATGGCATTCGAAAGAAGATTCAGAGGGCTAATAAAAGATTGAATTTTAGATGTTTAAGATCCAAAATCACAGAGACAATTCAGTTTCAATATCAAGCTCCTCAAAAGCAAGAAAAATGTGTGTAATGTTTTTCTTCGAATTACATAAGTCTTATTTCAAAAATCACATTGAATTGATTCCAAGGGCATATTGAAGCATATATATTAGTATTGGGTTTTAGAATGCCCCCTAAAATAATTTTACACCCACTAAGCCCTTAGAAAGCTCTACTATGATGCATGAAGAGGAAGAATTACAATATGAAGTATCAATATTATGGTACCAAGTGCAGCAAATTTCGATCTTACAAAGAGCAATCAAAGATGACATAGATGGTTTAAAATAAAAAATGGATGCTCAGTTCGATGGTTTGAAGGATCAAATGAAAGCTAATATGGATGATAAAGTAGAGGAAGATCACATAAAGCATCAACAACAAGTTCTCCAACTTTGAAAGGATAACCTAACCTTGGTGCAGAATAAAATGAGACAACAAGAAGATCAACATCACAGCAAACGAAGTTCTGAAGTAGTCATAGAAAAAAGAAATCGATAACTACCAAATCGATCAATTTCAAAGCATCTTAGCAAGAGGAAGAACTTACCTGTTGAATATTCCACATTGGAGGATGATATTTTTATATAGAAGCATCCATAAGTAATCAAGAGTTTAGGGCAACACTTGTTTGAAGTAGAGGGGCACGTTAGGCCACTATATGATCCAGATTTATGCAGGAACGCAACATAATAAAGAAATAACCATCAACATAGAGATGCATCGGAAATAATGTGTCATTTCACTAATATCAAATTACAAAAATATTCTTACAGACATAATGGAAATAAAATAGCTAGGGTGCTGGTAGCAAATCTCTGAGAAGAGATGTGGTGGCTATAGAGCTCTGAAATGCGTTACAATGAGGCTCAAGGGCCTATTTATTATTGAGAAACAATAGAAAAATTGAAACGTCCAAAAACCTAACCCTAGGAGATGAAGCACCAAAATTTTGGGTCCCGTTTGGGAAAATTGGTGTTTCAACTTCCTGGGGACGTAACTTTGGCATCCAATCTCCGTTTGACACGCTCAATAGCTCGTTAGAAATATCTATCTGAGGAGTCAAAATTTTACTGTGAGAAACATCAATCCATGAACCTATGTTGCTCCTGTTTTTCCCAAAAGACGTCGTTTAGGGCCTCAAAACGGCTCCAGAAATTCAGTACCCAAAAAACTAGTAAAAATAGTAAGTTGTGTTGAAACTTAAACACTGAACGAACTGATGGTGGGGGTTCAAATGGAATAGGTGGGTGGCCACCAGTATCTGTCTAAATCATTAAGGCCCAAAAACAGCTCCGGGAGTGCAGGACCCGAGAAACAACTAAAAATAGTAAGTTGTGCTGAATTTGAAAAGCTCCAAGAATTTATGGTGCCGATCCAAATGGAATAGGTGAGTGGCCACTGATATCCACATGGATCATTCCTCCCTCCTTAGGAAACAATGGTCCCAATTGCATTGAGATCCTCCATGAGATGAGTCAAATTCTGTTGAATTGGGTATTAGAATTGTTTAAGATGTCATGGACCTGCAGGTGGACATGTTGGATGTGTTTAGTAATTTTGGTTTCTTTATCAGCCTCAGATAGTACATGTGTAGATTTTGTATGTGTATTTGCAGGAGGTATGGAAACATAGGGCGGCGATGTGTTGGGGGTCAGATCAATGGAGTGCTTGTCCTAACAGTGTAGAGGAACCTCTGTGAGTGAGGAGAAATTTTCCTTGTAATCCTCCATGACTTTGTCCAACTGCTGCAGCTGTGCAGGGGAGCCTTGTTTTGATATTGTGGCTATAATATTCTTCTTTCCCTGTGAGGGAGTTGTAAGGAAAATAAATTTTTTGGTCTTGGAAACAATCTTACTGCATTGTTTTGCAGTAGTCAAAGAGATGACAGGAGGGGGTACTACCTCTGGTATCCTGTACAAGTTATTTCGCAAAGTAATAATAACATCACGAGGCCTAGACTCATACAGAGCATGTCGCCTCCACAAGTATGGTTGGACCAATAATACATCAGCTACATCAAGAGGATCAACATCACATAATACCTCATCCATGAATGAATTGATGCTGTATGGAAGGCGACACTGTCGGAAGTTGCGGATATCTCTTCCTGGGTGAAGCCACTCGATGGTATACGGTCACAGGTGTGCTATAGTCAGTAGGCTGAGCCACTTCACGACCTCTCGTGAAATGATGTTCTTTTGGCTTCTGCTATCGACAAGGAATTGCATTAGAGAACCCTTCATCCACATCTGCGAATGGAAGAGGTGCTCCCCCTCTTATGGATCCTCAAGATCCTCCCTCTAGATCTTGGTGGTGGCAACAATGGCACTAGGATCTGCATCAATGATTTTCTTCCCTTTTTCATTGCCTTTGTTTGGTTCTGAATCAGGATCAGAAAATGCATCTGATTTGGGTGAGTTAGTTCAGCCACCAATGTCTGTTTGCCCTGACACTCGTTTTGCTATGAGTGGGGCTGTTATGAAATTCACACCACTTCCCCATGTCCTTCTTTAGAATTTTGGTGTTGTTCTGAGTCACCCCGCTTTCGTCTTTCCCCTTGTTTTGTGGTTCAGGGGCACCTTTCCCTGGCTTTGGATTCGCAGATCCAAAGTCTCACTTCTTCTGCTTAAATTTCTGCTAGATCTTGGCGGCACAGTGATATGCTATCCCAAGTGATGTAATTTCGAGGAACTCCAGTTCCTTCTCAATGTGTTTGTGCAGATAGTCACGGTACTTGAGGACCAAATGTCTCTTTGAATCTTTAATACCCAACTTTGTGTGCAGGGTATGGAACAAATTCGTCAGTTCATGCACATGTTGATCCCTTTGCTACTGCAGCGTGGTCCATTCGATGTATTTTTCCTCATAGCTCCCCACGGGGTAATATTGTTCCTTGATTCCATCTCCGAATGAATTCCAAGTGGGTGTGGCTAAGAACGAAGAGGTTTCCCCTTCATCCTCTTGCTCACGGTAGGTTTCCCACCAGTCTTTGACATGGGGGCTGGCTTTGAGGAGTGCAAAAATAATATTTTCTCGGTTAGAGAAATCATGGACCGAGAAATACCCTTCCATCAAATTCAACCATCTATCTATGGCGTCTACGTCTATTTGGCCTTTAAATACAGGAATATAAAAGTGTACTTGTATCTTGAAAGGAGTGGCACCTCCAGAGTGACTATTGGATGCAGATGCACTGTAGGTGGGCATTTGATGAAGGATCTGAGCAAAGTTATCCATCATTGCGTTCCTTTGTTTCTCGAGGGTCTCCTCGAGCAATATTCTGATAGGATCTCCTACTCCTTCATATTTATTTTCTTTCGCCATGGGAGGTCGTCAGGGTTTGCGAGGCTAATATTGCAAGGGTTCAACCAGATCAAGGCCCTAACTCATTATACCCTGACCGCATTGGGGAATTCAAAGAAAAACGAAGAACGAGTAGACCGATCAGATACCATTGATCCAGATTTATGCAGGAATGAAAAAGAATATAGAAATAACCATAACCATAGAGATGAAGTGGAAATAATTCATCATTTCATTAATATCAAATAAAAGAAATATGCTTACAGACATAATGGAAATAAAATAGCTAGGGCGCTGGTAGTGAATCTCTGAGAAGAGATGTGGTGGCTACATACCTCTGAACTGTGTTACAATGAGACTCGAGGGCCCATTTATTATTAAGAAACAACGGAAAAACTGAAACGTCCAAAAACCTAACCCTAGGAGATGAAGCGCCAAAACTATGGGTCTCGTTTGGGTAAATTGGTGTTTCAACTTCCCGGGGACGTAACTTTGGCATCCGATCTCTATTTGACACGCTCACTAGCTCATTAGAAAGATCTATCCAAGGAGTACAAATTTTAATGTGAGAAACATCGGTCCATGGACCCATGTTGCTCCTGGTTTTCCCAAAAAACGTTGTTTAGGGCCTCAAAATGGCTCCAGAAGTTCAGGACCCGAAAGACTTCTAAAAATAGTAAGTTGTGTTGCAACTTAAAAATTGAACGAACTGATGGTGGGGGTTCAAATGGAATATGTGGGTGGTCACCAATATCAAACTAGATCATTAAGGCCCCCAAACAACTCTGGGAGTGCAGGACCCAAAAACCTACAAAAAATAGTAAGTTGTGCTGAATGTGGAAAGCTGCAAGAATTGATGGTGCCAGTCCAAATGGAATAGGTGGGTGGCCACCGATATCCACCTGGATCACTATATTACTAGTGTATCCACTTATTGTTGTGAGTGTAGCCCCCTTATTTCTATTGTTCTACCCTTGTAGCCCCCATGTTGTTATTATTGTGCCCTTACATTATTATTGTGAGGTCGGCTAGGATTATATTGTTGTCCATGGAATCCTATATATAGAAAGGAGTTTTTTTCATTTTTATCATCCAATAATTGTTCATTTATGTAATTTAAGGGAGATTTCCCCCTCAAAGTGTCTTATTTCTAAGGCGTTGATATCTCTTTTCTTCTATTTTTGGAGATAATGTCATAACATGATATTTGACTAATATTTGCATACCTTTTTATTTTTCCTAACTCATTTTTCATTTTGTAGGTTGCTCAAGTTCCTTTGGCTATGATATCCCCATATATATTGCTTTGCTTGTAATCTGTCAAGTTAGATGCAGAATTTCAAGAGAGGTGCAGATTATTGACAATTTTGTAGTTGTTTTATTTCTGAAAAAGAGGAATAAAAGAAACAAGACAAGCATAGGTAAAATAAAGAGCTACCAAGAATTCTTGGTTTTCATATTATTATTATTATTATTATTATTAATTTTTTAATTTTATCTTCATTTTATCTTTTTTTTTTCCAGAAAATAGAAAGTAGTTTCTAATCTAAGTTCAGGAGGGAGAAAAACCATACCTTATTACCTTCAAATCAATATTATCTTAAATATTTATACTAAAATCTTCCTTTGTTATTGTTTTATAATATTTTCATAATTTGTGACCATTTACAAGTAAAGTTATTTCTTCTTCATCAATGGTTTTAATTCTGATTGTTCCATTTTAAAAGAAATTTCCAATATCATAATGACCAATCCAATGTGTTTTAAATTTTCCTTGAAAATATTTGAATTTATAATCGTAAGGTAGTGCCTAATCACCTCGCTGGAACTTTCGGTCTTTGATAAATTTATCATGCCATCTAGACATTTGTTGTTAAATTTTTTTGGTTTTGGGAATAAAATCTTATCGCATCTCATCAAGTTCATTTAATTTTTCCATTCTTTTTTTTTGGATATTTGATATATCAAGACCCGATTTGACTGCTTTTTTGAAGGTTTTTATTTGTAACTCAAAAGGAAACAAGACATGCTTCCCATAAACAAGTTCATAATGACTATGCCCTATTGTATTTTTCCATGTGGTACGATATGTCCATAAGGAATATGGAAGATTTTCTTCCCAATTCTTTCTATACACATGTAAAATTTTGGTAAGAATTGCTTCAAGTACTTTATTAGTAGCTTCCACTTGTCCACTTTCTTGTGGATGATATG
This sequence comes from Pinus albicaulis, assembly GCA_034641835.2. Lineage (NCBI taxonomy): Eukaryota > Viridiplantae > Streptophyta > Pinopsida > Pinales > Pinaceae > Pinus > Pinus albicaulis. The sequence continues at coordinate 948,906,178 of CM076579.1, forward strand.
GAGTAGATTTTCGATGTTTGATTTTGTATTCTTCCATTATCTTTTGAACCAACTTGAATGTAAATTGGGTACCTTGATCTATTAGAATTTCCCTGGGGACACCGAAACGTGTAAAGAAATCCTCAAAAACAAATGAAACTACAACATTTTCAATAGAAAAATGAAGCGACTTACCTTCTACCCATTTCGTGACATAATATGTATAGACAAGAATGTACCTTTTCTATCTTTATGGTGGATTAATTGGACCAAAATAATCCAAAGCCCAGCTTTCAAAAGGTTTGGTAATTACTTGAGGTTGTAGAGGCATCTCAACTAAAGGAACAATATTTCCCATTCTTTGAAAAATATTACATCTCTTAACATATTCTTTGGCATCTCTCAAAAGAGAAAGAAAATAATAACCTAAGAGAAGGATTTTATAGGAAGTTATTTTATCAACAAAATTGCCTCCACATGTTTCATCATGACAAGACTTTAATATTTTTGGTACTTCATCTTCACTGACACATATTTGAATGATTATATCAGGCCCCGTTCTCTACAATTCTACATTTATCCATGAATACGATGCACTGGTTTGAATAACTTTCTTGTGATTAAATAATTAGCAACACATTCAAACCAAGGAGATTTAATAGATATTGCAAAACATTATTCATCAAGAAAATTATCTTTTACAAGAACATCCTTATTATCATTTTGGATTCTTGATATAAAATTGATAACTGTATTTTCCTTTTTAAATATATCCAAAATATAATATTGAATTCTTGTAATATAAATAACTATCTCGTAACTCTTCCAGTAGTAATATATTTATTCATTAAATATCTAATTTCAGAGTGATTTTCATTAAAAAAAAGTTCATAACAAGCGATATAATGTCGAAACTTATTAATGACATGTACAACAACTAAAAACTCCTTTTCTGTTACAATATAATTTAACTCTATAGGAGTTAAATTTTTACTCGTATAATAAATGGCACAAGCAGTCAAATATTAATGTCTCAGTACGGATCCAAAGGATGTATCTAAAGCATTGGTTGAAATATGAAAAGGGATATTCCAATTTTGTCCTCTAAAAATGGGTGCTTCAGAATTTTATTCTTTCGATGTTTCAAAGGCTTTTTGGCAGTCAAAATTCCAACTAAATTCACAATCTTATGTAAGAAATTTGAATAATGTAGACGCTATCTTTTGTGAATTTTTCAGGAATCTTTTGTAATAACTAGTAAAACCAAGAAAATTTTTAACGTCTCTTTCACAAGTGGGAAATAATAACTCAGAAATAGCATATATTTTAGATGCATCCACTTTAATTCCATCTCCTGAGATATGGTGGCCTAAAACAATTCCCTCGTTGAACATCATACTTTTTTTCATCACATTATGAAATATTTTTTTCTTTTAATCTAATGAGAACTTTTTCCAAATTTTCAAGAGCTTCCGTCAAATAATTTCCATAGAAAATAAACTCATCCATGTAAACTTCCATACAATATTGAATTAGATAAAAAACAATACCTAGAATTTCCCTTTGAAATGTTGTAGGTGCATTACATAATGCAAGCATAATTTCCGCATGGATAGGTGAAAGTTGCTTTGAATTGATCTTCTAGAGCTAATTGGATTTGGTTACATCCACTAAAACAATACAAAAATGAAAATTACTTTTTCCATGCCAATGTATCAAGGAATTGATCTATAAAGGGAAGCAGAAAATGATCTTTCAAGGAAGCTTTATTCAATTCCCTATAGTCAATACATATTCTCTAGTTTCAATTTTTCTTTGGAACAATTACTAATGGTGAGACCCACTAAGTATCTAATATTGGATAAGTGAAATTCAGATTCAATATTTTTTGAAACTCCTCTTGAGAAATTTCCCTTAGATTTGGATTCACCGTCATCCTAGGTTGTCAAATTGGTCTGGCATTTTCTTCAATATAAATATGACTCGGACAATTTTTAGTATCAATTCCTTTCATATCATTATATTCATTTGAATAAGAAGAGGAATGTTCATGTAACATATTTATTAATTATTTCTTTTGATATTCTTCGAGACTATTATTATATTCAAAGTTTTTACCTGAAATATTTCTATTAAAGAATTGCCAATTTTTTCCCTAGAATGTAAAGCCATTTGATGAGATGATAAATAAACAACATTACATTGTTCTTGAAAACCCTAGTCTTGTTCACAATATGAGGAATAATCAATATTATTCATTAAATTCAAAATTTGATCTTCATCCATTTTTGAAGTGTCAAATATTGGTTGTATATCAAAGTCTTCATTATCATCATCATCTATCCACACTTCACTTTGTACTTCTATTATTTTTTTACAGGAGGATATAGTTTGAATTTCTTAGTAGAGCTTCCATTACATATAAACATATCACTAGATCTAAAACTTATAAAAGCAATAGTTATAGCTAATCATGGGCTCCTAAGAATCAATGGGTGTCCTCCTAAATTATTCTTGGGAGTTAAAATCATAAAATCAACAAGATATTCCCAATGATCTAAGGAGAGAGGTACATCTTGTAACACACGATCTTGTTTGATAACAGATCTATCTGCTAACTATAGTAATGTTGGTATCCATTGAAGATTAGGAATTTTAATTGATCGATAGTTGGTTTAATCATGATATTTATAGCTTCTCCTAAATAATTTTTTTTTTAATATCGACACCTTTAATGTGTGTTTTTACAGTTTGAGTACCTAGATCTAAATATTTTTGAACTGTTGGTTTTCCCATCATAATATCTGTAGTTTTCCCACTAATTGGATTTTTTTAACCTCTTTTCTTTATCTTTCAAGTTTTTAATGCTTAACTTTCTAACTGTATTTGCAAATATTGAAATTTCCTTTATATATTGTAACAAAGGAATTTTGATGCAAATATTCTTTAGTTCATCTAACATGTCATATCCAAGAAACAATTTTTTTTCTATTCCTTTGTCAATTTTTAACCTTTTATGAAAAGGTGGGTTTTTAACCAAAAAACAAAGGTTGTTCTGCAATGGAATTTGAGTTTATTAAAGTATCATTAGAATGTATAAGGGTGCTTTCTTTATGAGGTATTTCCTCTTTATTGAGATACATTTCTTTCTCAAGGAGTCCATCCTTTTCGAATTCCTGAATAATAACAGATGGTAACTTATTTTCCAAAACTCTACTAGATCTAGGTTGGACATTATTTAGATCTAATGGATTTATCATGCAAGCTTGGAAATTCAAACCTTCTATATTGTAGACATCCTGTGAATTTTTATTATTTGGATATGGAAGTGCTGGAGCAGGGAGTTGATTGATTTTTTGGGGAAATGATGTGGGTGGCAATGAAAGTGGTTGATTAGAAGGCTAAGTTTAAATTTGAGATTACAGAAATGAATTTTATTAAGGAAGATAATATGGAGGTTTATATGGGGTAAATGGTTGATGAAACTGCTTATACTGAGGATTCCTAGGGGTGTACCGCCAACCTTGTGTCCAAAATGGATTTTGAGGTGGCCAATTTTTTCAAGGTATTGGGGTATTCTAGTTGTTATGATGTTTTCATATGATTGGTATTTATGATTAAGACCTTGTACTATGTTTGGTTGTTGTGGTTTCCATGGTATTTTACCAATAAAAAAAAGTGACTCATCTTGGCTTGTTCCACCTTCATTTTGCAATACTTCTTCAAGTCCGTGGATTAAAGGACATTCCTTTTGTCATGTTTTTCTACACAGATAGAACATATTTCTACACTATCAAGAGGAAATTCTCTTAAATCATGTTTCTTTCTGCATCTAGCACAAAAAATTGATAATGCAACATTTTAAGTTTTCTTCCTGTTTTGAATATTAAGGGTATCTAGTTGTTCACTAAGATTTCCTAAGATATAATTTTTTTGAAGTTATAAAGAAAATTTCTAAATCCTACTCTACTTACTACTCCAGTTGCAGATCCGTTAACTCTTGATATAATTGGATCTCTTGGAATTTTATCAGATTTAGTTTTCCCCTTTGAAATGTGTTTACATAATTCACATATTTCCTCAAATGAAAGTTGAGAAATATATCCTTTAACCATTAGCTTAAGGATATCAATCAATTCATGCCTTATAGACTTTAATAAAAGAAATTTTAATGTGTCCTCATCTACTTCGTGTAGTTTTTCTCTTTTAACAATATAAAATAATATTTCAAACAAATCTTGAATACATTCATCCTTCTTTTGCATCATTTTAAAGACTACATCCTTAAGGTTATGAGGAATACAATAATACTTTTATTTATCTAGGAATAAATTTTTCATATCATCCCATGTTCTGATAGTCTATGTTCCTAGACCCATAAACCATTTAAGGGTTTCATATTTTAAAGTCACTGGAAATAATTTCAATTTTTTAGTATCAAGTAAGTAGTCATAAGATCTACATAAGAATTCCAACTCTAAAAGAGATGTATCAAGATATTTAGTTCTTAAACCATGAAAAGTAGAAAGAATAGAGGGTGAAATGTTTTTCATGATAGTTGTGGTGTCCTCATCAAATATAGGTAATCCATAAGGGTCTAGATCGCCCCTTCCACCTCTACCATTTCTAATATTTCCACCTTCGCTTCCATTTCCTCTTCCTCCTCCTCTTCTCACCCGAGGATCACCATTTAAATCATGAAATTATCCTTCCCCTTGTCCCTGTCATCATCCTTCCATTATATATTATTCATAAATTTGAAAATATTTTCTAGTTCTTGTTTTTTTTCTTCTACTAAAGGTATTTCTGAGTAAATTACCTCTTCCCCTTCTTCACTTGGTACTTTCAATTCTTGTCCTAGTATTTGTTCTCCTGTTGAAGAGAGGAATATAACGTGTTATTTGGAAGTATTTTTGTCAACTAAAACTTCTATAGAAGAGGTTCATGAATCCCTAGGTTGAATTTCAGATCTCTCTTTCTCACAAAGTCGATATCTACCTGCTATGGATGGAATGTGAGTTTGAATTGATGGAGTGGTGACTCGTGGTCTAATAGTATTGAGTAGTGATGATGGAATAGAAGTTTGTCATCTACCTCTAATTATAAACCTACCCCTAGAGTCCCTTTCTCTATACATAAATCCTATACAACCCTAAAAGAAAATGAAAACCTATATGCACTTCCCTAGCAACAATGCCAAAATGTCGGAAATTTAATTGGTCCTAAATTACTTCTTAAATTATCGACCAGGGTTTGTAAACTGAATAAGTATAGGTGTACCATTTATGCTAGGAATTATTATTATGTGTATAACATTAAATTTTAATTAGGATGTTTATTTTCACATGTATTATCTAATGATTACTCAAAGTAAAAATATTATCACTCTTGCATAAAATGAAATATCGCATTGTAAAAAACAAAACTATTCTTAAGCACAAAAAATAAATATCACACCAACATAACTAAATATACTTCAAAATATAGAAAACAAAATACCAAAAGAAATTATACTCCTATTTGCAAATTACAAATCAAATGATTCTACTTTCTTACTCCAAATAAATCCCAAAAAATTAGACTACTTTAATTAATCAAAATTTACATGTGCATGATAAAATTTGTTAGGTCCTTATATTACTAGTATAGTCCCTTATTGTTGTTAGTGTAACCCCCTTATTGTTATTGTTGTAGCCTTGTAACCCCCATATTTTTATTATTGTGCCTTTACATTATTATTGTTATGTCGGCTAGGATTACATTGTGGCCCCACTAGGATTACATTGTAGCCCCATGGACTCCTATATATAGAGAGCAGGTTTTGTCATTTGCATCATCCAAGGATTGTTTATTTATGTAATGTATTTGAGGTTTCCCCCTCAAAGTGGCTATTTCTAAGGCATTTATCTCTCTTTTCCTCTATTTTTGGAACTGGTTTCATAACATTTGGTATCATAGGTTTGGATTCTAGGGTTTCTCTGCTCCAAACAGGTCATCGCGGCATTTTCGATATAATTTTTTTTCTACAGAGTTTCAAAACCTAAAATTTTTAAATTGAGAAGCTGAAATATTGAGAAACATCTTCACAAAATTTTAGATCTTGGTTCAAAATATAGTCCGAGATATGATTTGTTGAAGTTAGGGCTTTTGGAAGGCTCCTGAATTTAACCTAAATAGGTCATCGCAGAATTTTCGCTATAAAGTTATTTCTACGAGGGTTCAGAAGATAAAATTTTAACAGAGTGAAGCTGAAAGCCTGAGGAACCTCCTGTCAAACTTTCAGATCTTGGTGCGCAATATTTTTTGAGATATGATCTATGGAAGTTAGGATTGTTTCACGATCCTGAATTTCATCGCAAATAGGTGACCATGGGAAAAACATCATAACTCTCTCTCTGAGCATTGGATTGGGATTTTGTAAAAAGTGGCTGCAATTACACAAACTATAGTTTTTTTTATATCAATTTTAGATCTGAAGTAGGAAACAATGATACGTGCCAAGTCATACAAGTTATCTTTACTAAACCAGTCCATAATCGGGTCATCATAGGAGATTGGGCATAACTTTGTCTTCAAAAATCCAAATCAGGTCAAACATGTGGCATTCAAAAGAAGATTCAGAGGGATACTTTAGGGCCAAATTTCAGATATTTAAGATCCGAAATCATAGAGATAGTTTAGTTTCAATATCAAGCTCCTCAAAATAAATAAAAAAGTTTTGTAATTATTTTTAAAATTACATAAGTCTTATTTGAAAAATTAGTTTTGAGTGATTGCAAAGGCCTATTGAGCATAGATATCAATATTCGGTTCTAAAATTCCTCCTAAAAATAATTCAACACCCATTTATCCCTCAGAGTACTCTACAATGACTCATGTAGATGAAGAATTGCAACATGATCTATCAAAATTACAAGAGCAAGTTCACCAAAATTCGCTCTTGCAAGGAGCAACAAAAAAATGAAATGGATGTGTTGAAGAAAAGCGTGGAAGCTAAGATGGATGGTTTGAAGAAAGGAATGGAAGCTATGATGGATGGTTTGAAGAATGGTATGGAAGAAAAAATGGATGGTATGGAAGAAAAAATGGAAGGTTTGAAGGAAAACATGGAAGGTTTGAAGGAAGGTTTGTCAAATTTGATACAAGAAATGATTCCTAATGGTAAAAATATAGTAGATGAAACTCATGATGAGAACAAAATAAATTTTAATCATGATTTCATAAGCTCTAATGTTGGATTAAAGAACCACCATATTCCAAAGATGGATATGAGGAATTTTGATGGCAAGGATCCCGTAACATGGATACTACAGATGGAGAAATATTTTGATCTCAATAATGTGAAAAACACACAAAAGGTATGCATTGCAACTTTACGTTTAGAACAAAATACATTTGTATGGTATCGATGGCTTTGCTCCCGTAAAATTTTTTTCACTTGGTCAATTTTTACGGAGGAAATGATATCACATTATGAGGATACAAAGAGAAACACCTTCTTTAGCCAATTGATAAATCTCAAACAAAAGGGTTCATTGGTGGAGCACATTGAGCACTTCCAAAAATTGAATATAAGGGTAACTGATATTCCAGAGGAAAACAAGATTGATATCTTCATAGGGACTTTAAAGGATAACATCCAACATGAAGTTCGCATTTTGGAACTCGATTCATTAGAGAAAGCATTCATTTTGGCAAGAAAAATTGAATGTAAAATTATGGCGACAATGATACCTACCACTCACATCTATAAAGATGGAAGTGTTTCTACTCCTAGACTTCCACAACCTACAAGGTTGACACCACAACAATTGGAAGAAAAAAGAGAAAAAAGGCTTTGCTACAGTGGTGATAGAAAATACACTAAAGGTCATAAGTGTGCTGAGAAGAAATTATTTTACATAGATTGTGAAGATGAAGAAGAAATAAATAAGAAACTTCAAAAGAAGAGGATATACACTAGGAATCAACCCTAGAAGAAGAATAAATCATTTTGACCATATCATGTAATGCATTGTCACGAATTACCACTCCTCAAACTCTCAAGATAGAAGGACATATCAAGAAGAAAAAGGTAATAGTGTTGATTGATTTGGGTAGTAACCATAATTTTACTTATTGTAAGCTAGCAAAGGAATTGAATTGTTTCCTATACCCAACACCAGAATGTCAAGTGATGGTTTCAAATGGAGGAACTATAAATTTCTTTGGAAAATGCCATAATGTCGAGCTATCCATGGGGGAATATGTATTGAATATTCCAATTCTTTCCATCCCAATGGGAGTTGTTGATGTTGTAATAGGAGTACAATGGTTACAATATTTGGGGATGGTAGCTTTTAATTTTCAAGAAATTTTCATGAAATTTTTTTCAGAAGGAAAGGAAATTCAATTACGAGGTATCACAGGGAAGCCAGGAAATATAATAAGCTCTAATGTCATGAAAAAACTTCTGAAGAAAGAACAATGAGGCATAATTGCACAATTATGCTCACTAGAAGTTCCAACATCAAAATCATCTATTTCTTCAGATTTCTAAAAAGTCTTGGAAAATCATTCCAAGGTGTTTGATACTCCCAAAGGGCTCCCACATATTCTTGATCATGATCATGCTATTAATTGGATTCCAGGAAGTGTTCCTATAAGCATCCAACCTTACAGATATCCATATGTCCAAAAGAGTGAAATTGAACGTATGATTGCAGAAATGTTAGATGTTGGTACAATTCAACCTAAACACTGTTACCGATGAAATAGGTAACCTGACCTCAAAACGGGAACTCTAGCCCAAAAACTCTCAAAAAACATGAAAAAACACCCAAAAAAAAAAAGTGTGTCTTCCAGAACGCACTTGTTTTTTTTTGAAGATCAAATTTCAACATTTTCTAAAATTATGCTAAAAACAAAATTGTTTGTTGAAAAAAGGATTGAAAAAACACCCCCAAAAAAAAAGTGTGTCTTCGAGAACGCACTTCGTTTTTTTTTACGGTCAAATTTCAACATTTTATAAAATTATGGTAAAAACAAAATTGTTTCTTGAAAAAAGGATTGAAAAAACACCCTCAAAACAAAACAAGTTGATGCTGGAATAACAAGAAAAAAAATTATGTCATACTTTTGGCATTTTTAAAAATAGAAATAACATTTTTAAATTTTTAAAATTCAAACATTAAAAAAAAAACATAAAATTTAAGAAAAAAAATAAATTTAAAAAATAAAAACATTTAAAAGCTTAAAATTTAAAAATATATGAAGATAAAAAAAATAAAAATAAAAACAAAATAAAAATTTTAATTCAAACATTAAAAAAAACCTAAAATTTAAGGAAAAAAAATAAAACAATAAACAAAAAAAATTAAGATTGAAATTTTAAAAAATATAGAAATAAAAAATAAAAATAAAAGAAAAATAAAAATATTAAATTAAAAAAAAAAAAAAAGTTAAAAAAAGAAGGAAATTATAAAAAATAAAATATAGAAATTAAATTTAAAAAAGAAAAAGAAAATGCTTATTAAATTTTAAAAAAATTAAATAATTGAAAACAAAAAATTAAATTTAAGGAAATATATTAAATTTTAATAAATTTAAAAATTAAAAATAAAAATATTAAAAAAAAGAAAACATTATTTAAATTAAAAGTAAAAAAATGAAAAATTAATTAAAAATAAAAAATAAAAATAAAATACAATGAAAATATTAAATTTAAAACAATATATATTAGAAAAACAAATAAACTATAGAAAATAAATTAAATTTAAATTACAAAAAATAAAATATATATATGAACTTAAATTAAAATATGTCTATATATCAAATTTTATTAAATTAAAAAAATATATATATATTAAAATAACAAATTAAATTTAAAAACAGAAATATTAAATTTTAATAAATAAACAAATAAACAAATAAATTTTGAAAGAAAAAATAAATTTTAAATATAAAAGAAAAAAAAAATCATTGTTAAAATAAAAACTTTAAAAATCAATTAAAAATGGAAAATTGAAAAAATATAAAAATATAAAATAATATTAAATAAAAAAAATAAAAAAAAAATTAATTGAAAAAAATTAAGTTTAATTAAAAAAAAAAAATCTAATTTTAAATACAGAATTTTAATTGAAATATAAAAATATAAAAATTTTATGTTATTAACAAAAAAAAAATTAATAAAAAGTTAAAACATTTAAAAAACAATATTAAATTCAAATAAATTTAAAAAAAATACAAAATTTGTTAAATTCTATAAAATAATAAAGAAAATTTATGAAATTAAAAAAAAAAATCAATTAAATAAAAAAGAAGAAGCAAAATTTAAAAAAAATTACTAACAAAATAAATTTAAAAAAAAAATTAAAACAAAAAAAATAATAAAATTTACAAAAAATAAAAACAAAACAAATTATATTTTATATAAAAAAATTAAATTAAAAAAAGAATTAAATTTTTTGAAAAATTAAAAAAAAAATCAATTTAAAAAAAAAAACATTTAAAAAATTTTAAAAAAAAAACCAATTTAAAAAAAATAAAAAATAAAAAATAAAAAAATTGGAGCGGCAGTGGTGGTGGGGCGGCGGTTGTGGTGGTGGGGGCGGCGCCACCCGGCCCTCCCCGCACTGGCCACCACCACCACCGCCGCCTCCAATTTTTTTTTTAAATTTTTTTAAATTTTTTTTTTTTAAATGGGTTTTTTTTAATTTTTTTAATTTTTTTTTTAAATTAATTTTTTTAATTTTTAATTTTTTTAAATTTTTTTTTATTTCAAAAAATTTAATTTTTTTTTTAATTTAATTTTTTTATTTAAAATATAATTTGTTTTGTTTTTATTTATTTTTATTTTGTTTTTATTTATTTTTATTTTGTTTTTATTTTTTTTAAATTTTATTATTTTATTTTTTGTTGTTTTTAATTTTTAATATATATGTATATTTTTTATTTGATTTGATTTGATTTTTTTATTTTTAATTTTTAATATTTTTATCTTAATTTGATTTTTTTTAATTTTTTTTTAATTTCAAAAAAATTAAATTTTTTTTTTTATTCAATTTTTTTATCTTAAATTCAATTTGTTTAATTTTTTTTTTAATTTTCTTTATTTTTATATTTAATATTATAGATTACTTATTTTTTTAAATTTAAAATTTAAAATTTATTTATTAAACTTTTTAAATTTTAATTTAATTTAATTGTTTTTTTTTTAATTTTTTTAGTTTATTTAGTTTTTCATTTTTAAAATCTGTAAATTGTTTCATTAAAAAAAAGCACTAAATTTATGTGTATTTGTTTTTTAATTATTTGCATGTGTTTTTTTTCATTTTTTTTTGTTTTTTAATGATAGTTTTTTTATTTTTTATTATTTTATTATTTATTTTTCTTTTTCAATTTTAATTTTTTTTTTTTTTAAATTTGTTTTTTTTGTTAATTTTAAAATTTGTATTTTTTTTCTTCTTATTATTATTTTTTTTAATTTAAATTTTTAAATTTAATTTTTTTTTTAAATTTTTTTAAATTTTTTTTTTTTTTAATCTAAATTTTAATTTTGTAATTTTGATTATTTTTTAATTTTTTTTTTAAATTTTTAATATGGTTTTTTTTAATAAGTTAAAAAAAAATGTGTTTTATGTTTTTTTTTATAATTTTTTTGGTCAATTTTTGTTTTCTTTCTTTAAATTATGTGTTTTTTTTTTCAAATTTTGTCATTTCCTTTGATATAATTTTCAAATATTTTTGTTTTTATTTATTTATTTTTGTTTTTTTTACATTTTTAATGGGTTTTTTTTATTGTTTTTATATATTTTTTTTATCTAAGTTTTGTGTTTTATTACCAACATGAAAATCACCACTCTAAAAAAAAAAGGTTGATGCAGCATCAATACGTTTCAAAATTAGCATGAAAATCACCGCTCTAAAAAAAAAGGTTGATGCAGCATCAATACATTTCAAAATTAGCATGAAAATCACCGCTCTAAAAAAAAAATGTTGATGCAACATCAATATGTTTCAAAATTAGCATGAAAATCACCAATCTAAAAAAAAAAAAAGTTGATGTTGAGTTGATGCTGCATCAATACATTTCAAAATTAACATGAAATTCACTAACATTTTAAAACAAATATTCATACTTCATAAATAAAAATATTAGAGTGTCAAAAATGTGCACCAAAAAAAAAATGGTGATTCTGCATCACCACTTTTCAAAATCGGGTGCTTTTTATGCTACCGAGAAAAAGTAGGTAACATTGCGGTTACCTATTTCATCGGTAACATTGTTCCTAGTCAAATTTCTTTCTATGCTCCAGTATTATTGGTGCACAAGAAGGATGGATCATGGCGCATGTGTCTAGATTATAGGGAGCTCAATAAGCTCACTATTAAATATAAATTTCCCATTCCTGTGATTGATGAATTATTGGGTGAATTACATGGAGCAATTTATTTTACCAAGTTGGAACTTCATTCAGGATATCATCAAATTAGAATGAATATTGAAGATATTCTGAAAACAGCATTTCGAACTCATGAGGTTCATTATTAATTTTTGGTCATGCCTTTTGGCCTTACCAATACACCTTCTGCATTTCAAGGGTTGATGAATTCCATTTTCAAACCCTTCCTTAGAAAATTAGTGCTAGAATTTTTTTATGATATACTAATCTACAACAGGTCTTGGAAGGATGATGTTCAACATGTTGACAGGGTGCTCAAACTATTGGAGGTGAAACAGTTATATGAAAAAACATCCAAATATTTCTTTAGAGTACAAGAGGTGGAATATCTGGGTCATATTGTATGTCACGAGGGTGTTAAGGTAGACCCTAAAAAAATTAAAGCCATTAAGGAATGGAAATTCCCCACAACCACAAAGCAGTTGCATGGATTTATCGGGTTAACAGGGTATTATTGAAAGTTTGTTAATAATCATGTGAGAATAGTAGCACCTCTTACAACATTATTGAAGAAAGATGCATTTTCATGGACTCCTGAAGCAACTACGACCTTTGTACATCTTAAAGAGGCAATGTGCCTAGCACCAGTCTTAGCTACGCCAGACTTCACAAAAACCTTTATTATGGAATGTGATGCCTCAGGAAATGGAATTTGTGTTGCTTTAATGCAAGAAGGAAGACCCATTACTTTTGAAATTCATTCAATCAAAGGAAAGTATTTACAAAAGTCTATTTATAAGAAGGAAATGTTGTCAATACTACATGCACTAAAGAAATGGAGACCTTAACCAATGGGAAGACGTTTCAAGGTAAAAAATGATCATGATAGTCTTAAACACTTTTTGGAACAAAGGCTATCTTTGGAAGAGGATCAAAAATGGGTCACAAAGATGTTGGGTTATGACTTTGAAATCATCTACAAAAAAGGGAAGCTAAATGTTGTTGCAGATGCACTCTCAAGAAATGATGAAGAGGTGGAAGCATTGCTTTGTGCCATTTCTATTATCCAACCAGATTGGATAACCAAAGCAAGGGATGAATGGAAGAATAATGAAGAAGTTTGGACACATTCAAAAAGTTTTCAGCAAGATACTAGTACATCTGATACATTTTGTTGGAAAAATTATTCCTTATGGTACAAAGATTGCTTATATATTTGCAATAATTCCCAACTAAAACAAAAGATTCTTTTGGAATTGAAGACTTCTCCTTTAGGAGGAAACTCAGGATTTTTAAAACTTACCACAAGTTGAAGAAATAATTTTTTTGGGATGGCCTTAAATCTGATATTCAAAATTTTGTGGCAGAATGTTTTATTTGCGAGCAAAATAAAGTTGAGACAATTAAGACCTTGGGTGTTCTACAACCTTTATCCCTTCAAATTCAACATTGGGAGGATATTTCAATGGATTTTATCACAGGTTTACCTAAGTCTGAAGGAAGGAGTGTCATCGTGGTGGTAGTTGATAGACTTACCAAGTATGCACAATTTTGTGCATTATTTCATCCATTTAAAGCAAGTACAGTGTCTACTGCATTTATGGAAACAATTCAAAAGCTACGTGGAAACCCGAAGATTATTGTAAGTGACAGAGATCCCATTTTTACAGTAATTTTTATGGACGGAATTATTTTCTTGCTTGGGTACTCAACTAGCTCATAGCTCATCTTATCATCCTCAATCCAATGGTCAAACAGAGATAATGAATAAATGTTTGGAAGGATATCTTCATTGTTTTATATCTGATAAGAAAACTAAACGGTTTCATTGGTTGCCTCTCACTGAATGGTGGTACAACACTTCCTTCCATACTGCAGCAAAAAGGACCCCATTTATGGCACTTTATGGATATCATCCACCATCCATCACATCTTTTTTAAGGGAAAATTCTAGGGTTCAAGCATTGGAGGATCACATCAAGCATCCACAAGAAGTTCTCCAACTCTTAAAGGATAACATAAATTTGGCACAAAATCCAATGAAACAACACACAGATCAACATCATAGTGAGAGAAGTTTTGATGTGCGAGAATGCGTATTTTTACGGCTACAACCATACAAACAAATGTCCCTCAAGCAAGCTAAGAAGGACAATAAATTATCGCCAAAGTACTATGGTACTTACAAGGTGTTGCAAAAGATTGGTACTATGGAATACAAATTGGAGATTCCAACTTCTTCATGAGTGCTTCCAGTTTTCCATGTTTCATGCTTAAAAGAGGTTATAGGGGAAAAAATTCCAGTTTAAAAAATATTTCCACAACTTGATGAGGAAGGAAAAAACATATTGGAACCTAAAGCAGTCATGGAAACAAGAACTTGACAGCTACGAAATCGATCAATTTCGGAGTATCTCGTCAAATGGAAGAACTTACCCACTGAAGATTCTACATGGGAGGATGAAAATTTTATACAGAAGCACCTGGAGCTACTCAAGAGTTGAGGACAACACTTTTTTGAAGGAGAGGAGCATGTTAGGTCCTTACTTTACTAGTATAGTCCCTTATTATTGTTAGTGTAACCCCCTTATTGTTATTGTTGTACCCCTATAACCCCCATATTGTTATTATTGTGCCCTTACATTATTATTGTTAGGTCAGATAGGATTACATTGTGGCCCCATGGACTCCTATATATAGAGAGGAGGTTTTGTCATTTGTATCATCCAAGAATTTTTCATTTATGTAATGTATTGGAGGTTGCCCCCTCGAAGTGGCTATTTATAAGGTTTTGATCTCTCTTTTATTCTATTTTTGGAGTTGGTTTCATAACAAAATCCCTTCGACCATTATTTTCATTCTTCACACAAAAATATTAAAATTTTGAAAGAAATTCCAAGCAAAGAATTGTACAACAATAATTCTATGAAAGAAATTATACAACAAATTTTGTTTTAATTTTTATGATCACTCTTTGGAAAAATAGAACTAAAATTTCTATAATAATCATTCAATGAAATAGTAAGATTAACTGAAAATAAAAAGGAAACTTTACAACTCCAAGCGAGGTCTCTTGTCAATGCAGGTAGATAGAGATCAACAAAAAATCATCACATGTTCATATACACAATGGAAATGGAGAGCTTGATTAAGCGATTGCAGAGAGTTCTCAAAACAATAACGATTAATATCATCATCATCCCAAGAGGCAGGTTTATAACCTCCTTTGTTAAACTATTTGGATATTTCTAAGCCTATCCTTCTCAATAGAATGTTTGAAAATTAAATATTTTTGATAAAATAGTGATTTTTCATGATTTTCTATCAAAGAAAAAAATAATTAAGTAAAATATCAACTTTGATTATTATCAACGATCTTCTAACTCTCCTTATTTGTCTTCAGGCTTCTTTTCCATTGGGTTGACTTCCACATTGACCTTATCATATGGGCATCCTTATCACCTTGTTAGATCATAGTGATAGGTGGATATTCTTATGCCAGCTACCAGTTGCCTTCTCATATGCTTCATTCCTCAACCGATGTTTATTAACCTATAGATTCTTCAATTAAGCTACCAAGTATATTATTAGTTGCAGAATTGATGCAATTTCGTAGCTTGTGAAAATATTAAAACAAATAATAAAGAAACAGTGAGATTCTGAATAAAATTTGATTAAACTCATGTTTTTTCCAATAACCTTGCAAGATGACACTTAATTAGGGTTATTCTTGTTGGGAAAAATACTGGGGGGGTGAATAAGTCTTTAGAGCTTACTGAAAACTTTTACTTTTTCCTTAATAAATTTCATACACGACTTTAATGAACCCAACTCACGTATACACGCAGATATCCTTAAGAAAACTTGCGTATTACCAGAGATCTTATTATGAATATAATTCTTAGATCAGTGCATCATTCATTCAACAGATGTTTAGTAAGCAGTAAACATGTGTGGTAAGAATAGAATAAAGCAACACACATGAACACTAGGATTTAAGGTGGAAACCCGATTCGAGAGAAAACCACCGTTGTTGTCGTCTCTGTCTTCAATATTTATTATAAAGAAAACTGATTAAAATCTTGTACTGGCACAAACTCATACCAGCACGCAGGCATCTACTTGTAGAAGGATACAAACTTCTCTTGTTTTCTAGGTACAACTAGAAGGGAGATCCAACCCCTGATCTCATTTACCAGCCACTCCTAGAAGGGAGCTACTACCCACTAATCTCGTTTACCAGCTATCACTAGAAGGGATCTACAAACCCCTTATTGAATGCTTCGACCCTCAGCACCACCATGGACCACGTTTCATCAATTTTCACACTGGATCCAATAGCTTCCACACAACACAACTTGTAGGCCTCTTTTCATCAGATTTTCAGACTCGACCCACTCCACACATTTAAGCTCAAAGAAAATACATTAAATTGAAACTCATATCCCCGTCAATTAATTCATTGAATCATCAATCGATCAACCAAAAACTGATCTTTTATCATAATCAACCAATAGCATAATATGTATTCAAACAACCCAGATCTGTATGAAGACATGATTGACAGACAACAGTAATATAGCAAAACAGATCAGATATTTCTTTCTACACACTTCAGCAAACCCTAGATTCCATATGCGCTTTTACTTCACTGAACCTGGGTATATACGCGCTTTCACAAAGACAAACCTGCGTATATATTTGCAGACATTATAGGGATGACCTTAGATTTCATACGCGCTTATGATGAAACTAACCTGGTATATACGCACTTTTGCTAAGGTGAACCTGCGTATATATTTACAAATATTACAGGGCTGTGCAACTCTTCAAAATAAATAATCAACTCAGATCTAACCCTTCACTTCAACAAACATTCCCCAGATCACAGATCTAAATATTTCATAAATAGATATAAGAAATACATAGTCATTTTAGTTCTAGAGATCTCGATCCTTCATTGTATTCATAGGTGCATTATTAATTCAGATCTATCAATAAACTCTAACCCCTTCCACGCATATATACTTCAAAGAGAAGTATTCATTCAATACCCAGACACATCCCCCTTGCACTATGATATTCTTCTCCTTATATAGCTTTAGCCTTTATCAATACCATGAGCGAAAACCACACAACTTCTAATGGTATTCTTGGACGGAATAAAATAGAAAATACAATGCACAATATTGTGGGCTAATACCATGGTAATCCCCCTTGGTATCATAATTTTAGAGTGCAAAAGACATACATGACATTGCTTCTTCTTTTCCGCGTATATACGTGACTTCTCTTCATAAAAACTCCATATATTCTAATTCTGGATGGATACGCGGGTTGCCTTCACTAAAGTAGCGTATACATTGCATCCATACATGGGTTGCCTTTATCAAACCTGTGTATACATTGTGACATATTATATTTATCATTTCTCTGACACTTTCTAGAATTCCTTTCTCTATCACATCTGACCTGATTTGTAGATACATCATTTTTACATATTTAACAAATAGGTTGCTATAAAAAGGCAAATCATCAAGTAGGTTTCCATCAAGGACAACTTCATCAAGTAGGTGTCCATCAAGGACAACATATTGCATCATATTGCCAAAAATCTCCCCCTTTGGACTTGATGGCAACCATGATGGTGTTTGATCACCACAAGGGATAGATACATTTTACATAACCATTATTGAAACACCGAGATACTCTCTCCCTTTGACATCAAGGTCAAAGGGTAGACCAAAACAAGGTTTCTCTTCCCTTGTAGAAATATGAGCTCTGTAGATCTTATGTGTGTTGAATTTACCATGTCCCCCCTGAGTTCATGCTGAATCTTTAGATATATTTTTCAATGAAGTACATGACTCTATAATTCAACCAAGTATGAACTTTCCTATCACCAAGGACCCATACTTACATCAATTATCCAACCAAGTGGAATTACGTAATTTAATGAACTACCTAACCAAGTGGGTTTACAATTTGACAAAGTCCTTACATGAATGAATATAACAATTTTACATCATAGGTCTCATCATGAATTTTTCATAAAATTACAGATATTAATTTTTATAAACAAGACCAAAATACCTCAAGAGAAAGATCATATTTCAGAACCATCATAATACCAACAATGCATTATTCACGGCAAGGCTAAATTCTCCCCCTAAGCCTGAGCATATTGAACATCTTCACCAACCAATTCATCAAAACATATTCATCAATTAGATAATCAAAACTTAAAATCATATTAGCAGATATAACCATCAACATCAAATCAAGAAATTTATTAATGTCAGCAGTGTATCAAAAATTGTTTTTGAGTCTTCCTCACTGTTTTTCTTATCAGAGAAAAACATACGCAACTATCACCATTGGAAATCGCGTGTATACACGACTTTAGTTCATGAAACCGACGTATATAAAGTGAAATACAGGAAAATTTCACAACTCCATCTCACCCTGAACTTATACCACATGTACCTGTCTTCTCTTGTCACATCAGATGCACTCTTAGAAATAAACACAACCAGAATTACCAAACCAACCATGGGAATCAGCATATATTTCTCCCCCTATGATGATAAATTATTGATTCCTATAATGTATCTCACATCCCTCCTGCAGTCATTATGAGAAGTAAACTTTAGAAAAAGATGATTGCAGTAGGGTTAATATTCCCTACATTTTTGATCGGTGCTTCTTCTTTTTCCAGCATTGCTTGAAATTTATTATTATGTGCTATAACTTCTTCAATTTCTCAGATCTGCTCATAATAATTAACATACAATCAGTGGCATTATGCCCAAATGAGTTACAACAGAAACAACATCCATGAAACCATCCTTTCTTTCTTGATCTATGCAATTATTCAATAACCGGATTCATTTCTTTTGGGAAATTATCATCATACATGGTACAATCTATGAGGACCTGCAGATCCTGATCAGAATCTTCTTCTTCCTCATTTGACAATCCATTATTATCTTCATTTGTATAATAACTCCTTCCTTTTTCAAATTTCTTCCTTTTATCATGATTTTCTTTATAAGGACATTTAGCAGCATAATGACCAACTCTACCACAAGAAAAACACTTGAAGGGAAGCTTACCTCTGAATCTTCCAGTACCTGGTTGAAGTCTTCTCACAAAATTTTCTTCTTATTCTTCTGATATATAGCTTGATTCCTTAAGAAATTCCTTTTATTTTCCTTTTGCACATGCCTTAAAAGATTCTTCTCTGTCTTGTGAAGGACCTCCTCTTCTCATTTCAAAAGAAGTCAGGATACCATGTAGTTGAATAACAGTAAGATTTTGTAGATCGTGATTTTCTTCAATAGCTAACACTTTTGACTCGAACTTTAGAGTTAGAGATATAAATATATTTTCTACTAAAGTTGATTCTTTTATATCTTCACCCATATTCCTCATAGAATTCACAATATCATCTAATCTTAGGAATAAACTTGCAATACTTTCATCATCATGCATTCTAAAATTTTCATATTGCATTCTAAAAGTTTGAAGTTTGGCACTTTTTACCTTTGCATCACCTTCATAGCTATGAATGATCTTGTCACATATTTCCTTGGCTTAATTTAGCTACATCACTTTAACAAATTTTGTTTCTGACAGGCTTCCTAAAGCATTGACAACTTTAGCGTTGATTTCATATTTCTTCCTTTTTCTTGCATCTGTAGGAACACTTGCTAGATATTGATAACTTCCTTCCACAATTCCCCATACGTCTGCTCCAAGAATTTGAAGATATTCTCTTGTTTGTATCTTCCAGAATAATATATTTCTTCCGTTGAATAGTGGTGGCCTTGTAGAAAATACTCCTTCAAGACTTCCCATTGCGAATAATCTCCTTCAAGCAATCAAGCTTCTTCTGAAGAACTTGGCTCTGATACTAATTGTTGGGAAAAATACGGAGAGTGGGGGGGAAGTGGTGAATCAGTATTTAGAGCTTACTGAAAACTTTTACTTTTTCCTTACTAAATTTCACACGCGACTTTAATGAACCCAACTTGCGTATACATGCGGATATCCTTAAGAAAACTTGTGTATTAACAGAGATATTATTATGCATATAATTCTTAGATCAGTGTATCATTCATTCAACAGATGTTTAGTAAGCAGTAAGCATGTGCAGTAAGAACAAAATAAAGCAACACACATGAACACCAGGATTTAAGGTGGAAACCCAATTCGGGAGAAAACCAGCATTGCTGTCGTCTCTGTCTTCAATATTTATTATAAATAAAACTAGTTACAATATTGTACTAGCGCAAACTCATACCAGCACGCAGGCATCTACCTACAGAAGGTTGCAACCTTCTCTTGTTTTCCAGCTACAACTAGAAGGGAGATCCAACCCCTGATCTTGTTTACTAGCCACTCCATGAAGGGAGCTACTACCCCTTGATGTCGTTTACCATATATCATTGGAAGGGAGCTACAACCCCCTTATTGAAAGCTTCGACCCTCAACACCACCATGGACCACGTTTCATCAATTTTCACACTAGATCCAACAGGTTCCACACAACACAACTTGTAGGCCTCTTGTCATCAGATTTTCAGACTCCACCCACTCCACACATTTAAGCTCAAAGAACATAAATAAAATTGAAACTCATAACCCCATAAATTCATTATTGAATCATCAATCAATCAACCAACAACTGATCTTTAATCATAATCAACCAACAACATAATCTGTATTCAAACAACCCAGATCTGTATGAAGACATGATTGACAGAAAACAGTAATACAACAAAAAAGATCAGATATTTCCTTCTACACACTTCAGCAAAACCCTATATTCCATATGTGCTTTTACTTTACTGAAGCCGAGTATATGTGCGCTTTCACAAAGAAAAACCTGTGTATATATCTGAAAACATTATAGAGATGACCTTAGATTCCATACGTGCTTTTGCTGAAACTAACCTGCGTATATATGTGCTTTTTCTGAGGCGAACCTGCGTATAGATCTGCAAATATTACAGGGCTACGCAACTCTTCAAAATAAATAATCAACTCAGATTTAACCCTTCACTTCAACAAACATTCCCTAGATCACAGATCTAAACATTCCATAAATAGATATAAGAAATACATAGTCATTTTAGGTCTAGAGATCTTGATCCTTCATTGTATTCATAGGTGCATTATTAATTCAGATCTATCAATAAACTGTAACCCATTCCATGCAAATATACTTAAGAGAAAAGTATTCATTCAATACCCACACACATCCCCCTTGCACTATGATCTTCTTCTCCTTATATAGTTTTAGCCTTTATCAATACCATGAGCCAAAACCACACAACTTCCGATGGTATTCTTGGACGGAATCAAATAGACAATAAAACGTTCAATACTGTGGGCTAATGCCATGGTAATGCCCCTTGGTATCATAATTGTAGAGTCCAAAAGACATACACGACATTGCTTCTTCTTTCCCGTGTATATACGCGACTTCTCTTCATAAAAACTGAGTATATGCTAATTCTGGATGTATACGTTGGTTGCCTTCACAAAAGTAGCATATACATTGCATCCATATGCGGGTTGCCTTCATTAAACCTACGTATACATTGTGACATATTATATTTATCATTTCTCTGGCACTTACTATAATTCCTTTCTTTGTCACATCTGAACTGGTTTGTAGATACATCATTTTTAAATATTTAACAAATAGGTTGCTATCAAAAGGAAACTCATCAAGTAGGTTTCCATCAAGGACAATTTCATCAAGTAGGTTTGCATCAAGGACAACATATTGGATCATATTGCCAACAATTATGGTAAAAAAGTAATAAAATGAAGTTTAAGGAGGGTGAAAAAATGGAACCATTTTGGTCTTCAACAAGTCTCCTTAGGGTTTCACCTATAGCAATTTCCAATCAATTATGTGAGAAAAATCATGTACATATTTCTTTAGAAAAGATACATGAAAAACATTGTGCACTTTAATATGGCTAGTTAATGAAAATTGATAAGCTACAGATCCAATTTTGCTAAGAACTTCGAAGGGTCCACAGAATTGTGGTGCCAATTCTGTAGATATCCCCATCCTTAAGGTACTTTTTCTTGGTTTCACCCTTAAATAAACATAATCCCTGATTTTGAGCTCCTTCTGTGTTATTTTTTTGACTGCATAGATTTTTTGTCTATCACGTGCGGTTTTTGTGTTTTTTCAAATCCTCCTTACTATGTACTCCATTTCCTACAAAGCCTGCGATCCTAGTGTTAGTCTATCCTCTATTTGACTCCAACTGAGTAGTGTATGGAATTTTGTGCCATAGATAGCTTCAGAAGTTTTCATTTTAATGAACGTTTCATAGTTGTTATTGTAAGAAAACTCTGTAAAATGAATAAAATCCTCCAATTTAGTAGGATTGTCCATGACATGCATTCTTAGCATGTTCTCCAAAATCTGGTTGGTTCTCTCAGGTTTTCCATCCATTTAAGGATGATATGTTGTGTTGAAATTTAGTTGAGTTCCCATGCCCCCAAACAATGCCTTCCAAAATTTTGAGGTCAATTTGGAATGCCTATCTGACACTATCATATTAGGTACTCGATGTAGTCGAAAAATCCCCTTCATGAAGATATTGGATATATGTGTTGTACAATAAGTAGATTGTATAGGTATGAAATTGGATACTTTACTTAATGTGTCCACCATTACCATAATGGAGTCTTGCAGAATTTTAGTCCTTGGTGGTCCCATGATAAAATATAAGGAAATTATTTCACATTTCCATTTAGGGACAGATAGTGGATTCAACAACCTCATGGGGCGTTTATGTTCAATATTCACATGTTGACATTCTAAACATTTTTATAAATATTCGATCACATATTTTTTCATACCTAGCAAAAATAAGTTTTTCCTTAATGTTGTAATCATATTTTGGTACACATGATTCCTTGCTTATGGTTTCTTAAAATACTCACTTAGTATCATTTGTTTCAGCATAACTCAAGAAGACAATCTTCTGCAAATTTTGTTGAATTTCCAAGTATTTAGGATCACTAGTTATTGAGTTTTTAATTTTTTCTATCAAATATGTACTAATACTAATAATATACACCTCCATTAGAGTATAGGCATGTTTGTTCGAAGCATCTGCTATCTTGTTTTCTTTCATTTTTATGTGTTTAATGTTGAATTCAAACTTAGTAAGAAGTGTCATTCACCTAGCTTGCCTAGCAACGGGATCT
This sequence comes from Pinus albicaulis, assembly GCA_034641835.2. NCBI lineage: Eukaryota > Viridiplantae > Streptophyta > Pinopsida > Pinales > Pinaceae > Pinus > Pinus albicaulis. The sequence continues at coordinate 948,929,787 of CM076579.1, forward strand.
GGTTGGCTGAAAATATATTTTAGGCTAATACGATCTATTACCATAGTGAATTTCTTCCCTAACAAATAATACCTACACATATTTAAGGCATGCATTATAGCAACTAGCTCTACATCATATATAACATAATTTCTTTCATGAGTTTTCAACTTTCTAGACTCATAAGCTACAACTTAATTCTCCTGCATTAAAAATCCCCCTAGCCCCTCCATACAGGCATCAGTGTAAACTATAAATTATTTATTTGGATCTTCAAGTTTTAGGATGGGAGGCATTGTATGTAGGTGTTTCAAATTTTACTCCTTTCTTCCGTAAATATGTAATAGGATATGCTAGTTTCGAAAATCCCTCTATATATATTCGGTAATATGTCGTGATTCCCATAAATGAACGAACAATAGACACATCCTTTGGTATGGGTGAATTTTCCATGGCCATAACATTATCAAGATCAACCACTAGTCCTTTATTTGAAATGATATGGCCCAAATATTGTATTACGTTTTTGTTGAACTCACATTTACTAAATTTGGCATACAAATTATGTCCTCTTAGAGTTTGCAACATTAATTTTATGTGCTCCTTGTGTTATTCTTTATCTTTGGAATACACCGGAATTTTATCTATAAATACTAGCATAAATTTATCCAAATACTTATTAAGTATGATTTTCATCAAGCACATAAAGGTTGTTGGGGAATTAACAACTCCAAATGGTAACACTACAAAATCTTAGTGACCATATTTGATTTGAAAGGTTGTATTATAAATTTATCATCATTTTTTATCATCAACTAATGATATATAGTCCTTAAGTCAATTTTTGAAAAACTGGTTCCCCCCCTTAGTTGATCAAATAGATCATCAATGTGAGGAAATGGATATTTATTTTTAATATTCAACTTATCTAATTATCAATAGACAATGAACATCCTAAAAGTGCCATCCTCATTCTTGAAAAATAACATGAGAGCTCCCCACATAGATACATTGGGCCTAATATAAGCTTTTTTTAGTAGTTCTTGTAGCTGCATTTTCAGCTCCAATAACTCAGTTGCTCTGATTCCTTCAAGAAACTAGGGTTGCATAGGATGTCAAATCAATGGAAAAATCTATATCTATGTTGGGGGTAAAGTTTGGATTTCCTCTAGAAAGACATCTCAGAACTCCTTAATAATTGGTAGGGTGTATAATTTTTATTCTTCTCCTTGTTGTTCACTTGCTTCTACATGAATCATAAATAATTCACATCCCTTCAGCACACTCTTTTTCATTTGTACGACTCATATTTTTATGATTGATATCTAAGTTTTGGTATCCCTATGATTATTTGAGTTTGTCCCTTTCGATTCACTCCAATGACTATTTTTTCTAAAAAAATTATAATGGCCCCTATTTTTCCAACTATTCCATGCTTATTAACACGTCATATGATCCTAGGGGAATTGCATTAATATTTGTAGGGTAGTCAGTTAAATCAAGATGGAATTGCCTCACTTGGTTGGTTACTCTTCTCTTACTTCTAGTTGCTAACTATACTAGTGAGGAAGCCTTATACTTTTCAATTTTAACGTTACATTTTTATACCACCTTAGGCTCGATGTAACTTAATATATCCCTTGGATCAATTAAAAGAGAAATAGGTTGGTTTAAAATAGTACCTTTAATCTTGCTCATTGTTTATTGGTGCTTTGTATGTATATCCTCCAAGCTAGTTGTGGTTATTCTTGGAATATTTCTAGCAACATCATTCACTGTGGTGGCTTCGTGGATAGATTGGGTATTTTGTATAGATATGGTATTATGCAGATAATTCCTTAACAAATGAGGCTCACCACACCCCTAAGACTTTAGTGGTTCTGTTTCTTTACCCCTGTTGATCTTCTTACTATTGAGGTCCATGGGTTTGGACCCAATTTGAGATTGTGTCATATGATTTATTTTTCCCCTACTTAATGTATTTCGTTGATGTTCCTTCCAAAAAATATTAATATAGGTTGGTTTATGTCATTTTGTCCCCTATTGGCAATTCAGATGTGTCTTTACTCTAATAGAAATTTTTTCCTTCACCCTTATTCTTAACCTAGTGATAACATAGACTTGCCTTCATTCCTCCTTCATCCACTTTTTTAGGATTCTCAAACTCAATCCTTTCCTTGTAGAGAATGGGTAAACATTTTACAAACCAATGTACCTTGACTTTCTCTTCTTTAATATAGGGAACATACTTGAATAAATTGGTAAATTGTTCCACAAATTTATGCATTGTTAACTCTCCCAAACCTAACTCATGGAACTCCTTTTCACGGTCATCATAATTACATTCACTTAAGTAGCGAGACTTAAATTGTTTTAGGAAATCCTCCCAAGATATTGTCTTTTCTTCCAATAGATGCACACTTTTAACTTCTTCCCACAAGAGAGAATCTTTGCATTGCAACTGATAAATGGACAATATATACTTCAAGTTACTCTAATATTCATAAACTTGAAAGTATATGGTGATATTAAGAAGCCAAGTTTTTTTATCCTCCTTTTATCGTTCAAAAGTAAGGGCCTTGATCTCCCTAAATTCCCCTTTTAGCTCCATCTTTTTATTTCCTCTTATATGTTTTTGTTTACATTCTATCTAAATCGCCCCCACTTTCAAATTACTCTCATTCTGTACCCATTTTGGTTCTTTTCAATACTTTATTTTCTATAGTTCTATGGCTAGACTTTTAATACAGACCCATGATCATCCTTTCCTAATCCTCACTAGATTTTTGCAGGCGTTGATGTCTACTTCTTAGATAAGCCAAATCCTACTCGATATTTCTAATAACATCCATTAATTGAGAATTTTTTGGATTGGCCCCATTTCCCAATTCAACGTACAAGTCTTAACCTCCCATGACGGCTAGAGAGGGATCATCTATCATTCTGATGTATTTGTGTCACTTGATTACCTTTTTTTTCAAACATAATCAAATATTAGTGCTTACTGTAATTTTTGATGTCTACATATTTTTTCTTATTTATGTGGTGGTTCCTTAAGGCCAATATTGTGAAATTGGGCTCTGATATCATCTGTCACAACTCCACAATTCATTGCAAATAAACAAAATATTATATATGTATATGTAACAACAACACTCCTATCGGTGTATATTATTTTTTTATATGAAGATATGGTGGACAAAATCTTAGTCATGAACTCCGTGAACCATTCCTCATATATAAATTAAAATATATATCTACCTTTGTAAACTTGTACCATGAGTTTATTGTAACTAAATTTTTAGGTTTATCAATAAAAATGTTATCCCTATTTTTCAATTAACATTTAATACTTAAGCCTAGGTTTAGTTGACACATAAAAATGTGTAATATTAATTTTGTATACATGTCTTGACCCATAATGTTATATTTAACTTGGATTCATTATATCATTCATAATATATATATGATGTCTATCTACAAGAGCATGTGAGGGTGCACCTCTCAATGGTTTGGTAATGCACATAGATGTTGTGATGGTGCTACCAAATTAGAACATATTCTATATTAAATTTCTACAGGCGCATATTTAACCACATTGGATAGGTCATTATACAAACCCCAATCATTTTTAATGTTGCCATTTCTGCTCCACCTTGGGCATTTAAAGGTTCAATATGCTCATGCCGCATCTACATCCTTCACATAGAGAAAATGTGACCACATTGGCAGTGCTTTAACAGTTGGGATGAGAGTTTAACAATCGAGGGTTGAGATACAATTGCACAACCCTAATCCTCCTATTATGTAGACATTTTGTTATTGTCGCTACCTCTACTGCCTTGTACGCCTGGTGTCTTTAAAATATTATTCTATATTATTTCTTCAGATTATCGACTCCTGGTGGCGTAGAGAGATCATGGAGGTAATATGGTCCTCACTCCCCTCACACTTGTCATTTCCCCACATTCTACAGGTAATTTTCATTTATTTTCTTAGTTATTGTGCTACCTTTTTATGGCGTTCGTGTGGAGTTTTTTTTCATAAATAATGTTTTTCACCTTTAATCTCTTTCATTCCCCAGTTGATTGAAATATGTGTTTATTTCCACTCGTTCCAGGTATATTGTTCATAATGAAGTATTTTCCTTCAGTTCAATTCTCTTTTTCCTCCAGTAAGTGTTTCCATTTTTATCTTAGTAGTTTTTCTCTCCTTTCTTCTTCGTATTAGGACAAGAGTGTCCTGCGCCCAATAAATATGATGAAATCCATAATTGTTTTCCTTTCTCGTGCAGGGATTTGGGATAAAGAGGCATGGTAACTTCTTAAGAATATATTTTGGTTTTTGGCATAATGTCTCTCCATATTTCTTAGCTTAATGTCCCGTAACGATACCCTTACTAGTTCCTCTCTCTATCTTGATTTTTTGTTTGTTATTTTTCTCACCCTTTTTAGCCTTTTATTTGTTTTGATCGATTCTCCCCCCTTATTATCACTTAAAAAAAATATTCTCTGATTTATATTCATATGGGCACTGAAAACCTTTATTTATTTTTTCTTGAACATGTAAGGGTTTGGGTTTTCTCGAAATAATTTTACTTTGTTAAGGAAAGTGTGAACTATAATATACTCACACCCTGTCTCATTAGTCTTGCAAGTAATAACTACTCTTTATGATCATGCTCCTATGTGCAGCAAGAAAACACAGTCGTGTATGATATTTTGCCATTGTGGGTTTTAGGTTGGTTAAATTTACCTTCTTGGGGTTCGATTCCGGGAAATGTTCCACTAGGATTTATTGACACCGGTAAATTTACCATAATGTATGCTTTATGGGAATTCTAGGCGTTAATTCCATGAGGTTGAGGGAATTTTATCTTTGGATTTCCTTCTTTATTCTGTAACTACTAGTCTTGGTGCAGTTGTATTTTTCTATTATGTTTTTAAACTCTTAATTCTGTAGATTCTAATTACCAAGGGAACAAACACCAAGTTAATCGATTGTAAATTGTAGGTCCTCCTACATTGGATGAATTCTTTGTGTTCTAGTAATCAAAAATATTTGTTCCACAAGTGCTACTCAATGAAAATTTCCTCCTTAATGAGTTGTTTGCTATTGAAGCCTGTTCTCAGAGAATTTTGTTTCTTTCATTTTAAGGGATAATGTAATTTTTGAAAGGGGGAATTACATATATTTCTATAAATATTTATCCAATTTCCTTTCATATCTCATATTTGTATAATTATAGTTTCAATATCAGTGGCATAATATATCCTTTTAGTTTTTTTTTCCAATACAACTATGTTTTCTTCTGCTAGTCATTTGTTTTTATTTAAGAGATAGAAGAAGTAAATTATTTCTAGTTGGTAATCTTGTATACCTCTCATTTACTTGTCTCCTTCCAGAAAATCACACTTGTTAACTTATTTCAAATGAATACTATTAGGTAAATAGTAATGGAGTAAATGTTTGACCAATTTCCAACTCTATTATTTTTTTTTGCACTTTACCATTAAAATTAAAACCTTGGAAATTATATCTCACTAATATTAACAAAAGCGTTATTCCGAGAAGTTTATATCTCGGTTGTGATAGTCAATTGATATTTGTCCTTATTAGATTCATTAATTGTTTCATAACATATTTTTCTTATGTTACTCTCTTCTAACTGTTATCTCATATACATGTAAATACCTCGTATGTAGAGTCCCCTCACCATTTCTATACTTTGGAATATTTACTGTAAAGAATAAAAAAACATATAGGTGGTGGATTCTACCCTTAACACGATCGATTATAGTATTAACTTAACTATTTAGACTTTTACTCCCCCTCGATATTTTGGCATATCATCCAAAATAAACTAATTTATTAAATCCACACTCTCTTTTAGTAACCAATAAAATTTATAATAATAGCTTGTATGCATCGTAGCAATAGAATCATATTTCATGAAAACAAAATTTGTAATGACAAAGTATGTACATCTTGGTAGTACAATCAAACTATAAGAAAACTAAAATCATAATCACATAGTACTTGCATCTTAGTTATAGAATCATTCTATAAGAAAACTAAATCTATAATCAAAGAGTATATGCATCTTGGTTGTAGAATTAGTTTTCAAACAAACTAAATACATAATATCATCATTCTAGAGTCAAAATCGACATATAATCGTAGATAATAAAAATAAAGTAGAATAGTATTTAATCTAGCCAGTATCCACTTTAGTGGTTTACATATTTTCCACTCAACCTTAAATTGAGATCCAGTTCAGCCCAAGCTAACATGTACTTTCTAGGACATAAACAACCCCTATTAACCCCTTTAATATGAATGTTATACCTTTTCTTCCTTGATCTATGTTTCCTTCAGTTTTGTCCCGCTTTTGTGGTTCTAAAAGTCCACTTGGGTAGGCTTTTCCTGTAAATCCCTCTTTTCTCTCTGGTTGTGCTTTATTATTACCCATCCTTACCATATTTCTATAGCTAAGGGATTTAATGTATTTTTCTATCCTTTCCATTAAATATTATATGTGAGTGCTTATCATGGAATATTTATCTCAATTTCATCCTCTAATGAGATTTTTGTTTTTTCCTCCTTTGGCAAGAATATCATTCTCAAGTGTGCATTTCCAAAGTAATTTCAACCATGTCTGTTTATTACTAAAATTTTTTATTACAAAAGAATTTTAATGTACTTCATGGATTTTCTTCCATCCATTCTAACATAACTTAGTATGAACAAAGAAAAGAATCATTACAGAAATGGAGGGGTATTACATGAATATAGTTATTCTCAAGGTTAGTAGTCTTTTCTCGCCTATATGGCCTGATATTTGGCTCTATAAAAATTTTCTCTCTTAGGAAATTTCATATCTCCCGAGACCATATTACACCCCTTGATAAAGAAAAGTACCTAAACACTCACATAATTAAGTGTTCTTATTGCTAATAAGTTTTTTATAAATCCAAAATACGGAAATATCCATTGATCCCATTTACCATGACATCAAGAAATGTCAAAGTGATTCTTTCATAAACAAATACATTGATAGGAGATTCATTTCAATGGTATACCATCCCCTTAGCATATTTCTCATGCCTTAAAATCTAGTGCCAATGGTAAGTAATATGGAAGGAAGGTCTAAGGTCTTCCAACCATGCACTAGTGGGTACATGGATTACCAAAATTGTAACAAAGGAATATTTACCATCATATTGGGAAGAAATTTTAGGCTAATCATAATCATCAATATTTTCCTTCTTATTCTTCTTGTTATTATACTTTATTTGTTATCAAAAATCCCTAACCTTTTGATAGTTCCAATACATTTCCTTGGACATTTTAGGATACTTTTGTCTCTCATAGGATTTGGATCCACCCTTTTATCACTTCTATTTTGTCTCATTTCATATTACATGAGCAACTAAGGCACCGTTAATTTATTAGCACAACCAATGTCTCTTCAATTATTAGAATGCTCATGACTAGAATTTCCCAAGGATTTTGAAGATAAAGTAAAAAAGGTACATAACGACCCTTCTTATCCATATTTAGTAAAAGGAGATAAAATGGATCAAAATATTATTAAATATGTTTAAGATAATCATCACCCATTCTTAAGGAAAACATATTTTATACAAGAAAAGTTTATTATCCAAGGTCATACAGATATAAATCATGTGAGTTCTTCTAAAGAGATTTTTTTTCCTTCAAAAATTCAAACATTAAAAAATTGACCAGATAGAGATCTATAAGTGTTCTTTATTTTATTGCCAACACCACCCATTCATCATTATTTCTACCAATATTTTTTCTTCTAGATACTACAATGTATAGATATCAATATATAAGAAGATCTGCAAATCAAAAACTTAGTTCTGGTAATATTCTTCATTTATAATATAGATGTAATTTTAATTTCCCTACAATAATATTTCATTTCATTCTTGTTCTCCTCATAATACCCACTGATTAAATGTTCAAGACTTTTATTTCTGCTATTTTGACTACAAAATTTAAAATTTTTTTCTTTTATTTGACTAGCAAAAATAAAAACCAGGAAGGGACTTGTTGACGTAAATTTTTATATTAAAATAGGAAAAAAGTTGATTATATACTTAAAAACACTTGAAAATGTATTAAATATTGTTAGTTGGAACTTAACTCCCAATTGTCATTAAAACAGTTGGAATTGGCTATACCCCAATTCTCCTTGGATATTCAGAAAGAAAATTTGAATGAAAGAAATAAGAACTAAAGTAATATATGAATAGACATAAATTCCATGAAAATGATGCTATAATAGAATGTTGTGGGAGGGAACGACATTGATTGTTGATTAAAACTAGTTGGACTTAAAGACTAGTTCACACCTGAGAAAATAAGCACGACACTTCATAAGGGTTATGGAGAAGTATTGTTTTAATAATTCCTACGAATATCTCCCTATTATAAGGAGTGGAGCTTGGGGGTAGCTAGATATATTTTGGTATAATATAACGATCATGCATACATTTCTAGGAAGGAAAGAGATAAGTAATATGTTAATGTACTGAGTTGATTTAAATTTTTGTAGTAGGAAAGTGTAGGATAGAATTTTTTTTCATGAAAATGTAGATTTTGGGTAAAAAAATACAATTAGAGTTGTATCGTTCTAACTTGAATAGATAAATACTATACCGATGAGTAGAAATCAATGTGTTGGTATGGGAATCTTACATAATGATTGATATATATATATTCTTTTTAAATATAGGTGATCAGAAAATATGTGACAAGAATCGTTAAGGTTATTTTCCCTTTAAAAATTTATGGATGGATATCTTGCAGTCACAATTGAATGTTACTGAAAAGGAAATACATGTGTATATATACACTAAGGAAAGAGAATTGTATTAAAAACCCTGTTATAACAAGAGTTAACTAAAAGAAATGTGAACATGGGCTGGACATCACAAAATTTCATTGTGTCGGTGTTAGTACCTAGATCAAAATATCCTTGTCGCAAGAGAAGAAGGTAGGACCCATGACAAGTCCTACTGAGTTAATTGGGCCTTAACTAACTAACTAAGTAAGTAGCTAAGTAAGTAACTATATGTGTGTTTGTCTGTAGATTTTAAAGTTTAATCATTTCAGTTAGGGCAAGAAATATATTGTGTATAGGAACTTGTAAAAAAAGATAAGTAGAGTGAAATCTACAAAATAATGTTCAACTAGAAGCTCTAGTCTTTTAAAAAAAAATTGAGAATATACGTTAAATTTCTTCTTAATAAGCAGTCAATAAGGTCATAAATATATTATCCATCTAACTATAAAGGAAAAAAATATGAGCTGGAAATAATATTTATATTCATATCATTGTATTGTTCACACATGCAAGAAAAATCAAGACAAAAATAATTTTGTTGGAAAATCCATTTTTTGATAAAATAAATTGAAGGTTTTTCTTTCGTGTATATATATATATATATATATATATATATATATATAATAAAAACAGGAAGTATGTATTCAATATAGTTTCAAAGGAAAAAGAATTTATTGTCAGACCTAGGGTTTGGGAAAATGTCAAAATATATGGAACACTTTGTAAAAAGTTTTATAAAATAAAGAGAGTTTCCGTGCAGTAAATATAAACACACAATTTTCAAGCCAAATTCCTTTCGTAAATAGTACAAGCACTCAACCGATGGGCCAGCTTCAAAATATCACATGAATACATTAACATAGAGTCTTTTTCATCCAAACACTAATGCTTAATAATCGACAAGAGACCTAGGCCACATAGTTGAGGAACCTTGAGAAACTAAAACATGTAAATTCCATAAGAACCTATATAACCATATTAATGATTCCTCTAGAGATAGATTTCAATGTAAAGAATATGACATAGGCCATTCTTTCGAGTGATAATATGAACCTGTGATATAATTGGAGAATTATAGAAAATTATCCTATATATATATAGTAAATTTATAAATAATGTATGAAAACCCAAGACATAGATAATGGCTCGACTTCAATAAAGTACATACATGAAGGAATTCTCATACCTTTATGTATAGACTGGACCATAACTTTGAATCTCTCCTAGAAAAATTACAATAGTGTCCATAAAAATTGAAAACTTTATATTATCAAGCTTAAATTAGTGTAACGTGGGTGGAAAGTATTTCTTGAATTCCTTTGAGGGAAAAGTATTGCTAGCTGAGAGGATTTCAGTCAATTTGAACCTTATATTTACGATGTCTTCATAAAATACCCAAGAAAACTCCAATGATTAACATGGTTATAAGAAGAATAAATGAAGAGACGGAAACAATCACTAATAACCCTAGTTAATCTCCTTAGAATTTAGTTGCAGTTTGATAAGAAAGGAAAAAAAATCCAACTTGGAAAAGTATTAACCCTTAGTTGTTGACAATAGATTTCAATACAAAGCTTTGGATACTATAGCTTTGTTGGTGAGAAATTTGGGTGTAAAGACATCTATGTGTCACGGAAATAATCCTATCATAAAAAAGACCAATTCTCATAAATCAGAGTGATATAATGAGCCAAGGATGGAAAAAGAGGGAATGGGTATTTATCCAAAAGCTACCTCAAGCCTTTTCCACCATTGATCTAAACCCTAATCACAGAAACTGTCGATGGTAGTAATGTCAATGTCACCATGAATAATTAAAAATAACTAAACATATGCCACGTTTGAGGAGCCATGAGTTACAACTTGTGAAGATATATAGTCTTCCATACGAGGGTGTGCCAAGAATAAGGTTACAATATAAGTTTCATTTCCCAATAAAAATACTCCAACAAAATAATCGAAATCATAGATTATAAGAATGAATAATTATTTGTAACGATATACTACAAACAATAACACTATGATTAGTGCATCGTTCCACCATAGGTGATGGATGCTAGGAATTAACACTAAAAAAGTGGAAATACTTAACAAATAATAATGCTAAGGATTTAATTTATGATCAAAATTACGAAGGTGAATAACCACATTTCCCCAAAAAAATTAAAATCCTTATATGAGTACTATAAATAACAAAATAAAACCATATAGGAAATGGCAAAGTTTATTCTATGTAATTTTAGAATGAAATAATGAATAATTGGTGTCAATGTGTGGAAGACAAATACATATTTTAAATAGTAATTGCATATTTGGCTCACTAATAAACAATCACCCTCTTAAGGTGGAATTTTTTTTGATAGTGTGTTGATTATTTCTTGAATGAGTTGTCTAAAAGAAAAAGAAAAAAACATTTCTGAGTTGTAAGGAGTTATTATGGGACATCACTAGAGGTATCAAATATTTGGTTCAAAGTTGGGGCCTTGTACCAACCATGAATTCTATTTTTTATTAACAATAAGCTTTGTGAGTTCTGGAGAGCTAGAATACAAATGAAAATTTTGATAGAAAAAGGTACGATGGAAAAACCTCCTGAAATTACCCATATTAGTTAGGACGAAATATATGTAGACCTAGGGAAAGAGGCCCAAGTTCCCACTAGGTAACTAATAAATATGAATCATGATGCAGGAAATTCATAATGAAATATAAAACCTCTCTACCGATAAAGAGAGGTTATTAAAGGATAGTGAAAAAAAAACAGCAAATAATTAAGAATTTGATAGGCAATCCCAAACCTAATATTGTGTAGGCAATAAATGAAGGAGAAAACAAGGAAAAAATTGTTAAATGTAAAACAATGTAGGAAGAAGTTGTTAGTAAAAAGGGACAAGATGGAGAAGAAGAAAATAACTCACCCAATTTTCCATATGGCCGAAAAAGAAACTGAAAATGGAGTTGCACAGAGAGTTTAGAAAAATCGAAGCCCCAGGATATAATTCCCCCAAAATAATCATCAATGTTAAGCGTAAATTGATATTTTCAATTTTTTTACTATATCACTTAAATAAAAGCTAAATTGGATACTTACAAATTGCAACTAAATGTGTCCTTGTGGTAGGAAAAAGTTCAGAAAATGCACAATTTGGATGGGAAGGAAGTTAACTTGGAGGAATTCGAATGTTTGTTCAAAGAGAAATATGTAATAGGTTCATATTTTGATGATCGGGCTAAGGAGTTTCATGACTTCAAAGAGAAATATGTGATATATTTTGATGATCGGGCTAAGGAGTTTCATGACTTGAAGTTGGGGTAGCTCTAGATGGATGATTATATATCTAATTTTACACATTTATTACACTATGTGCCTTATAATAAAGAAGAAAAAGGAAAAAAAATTAGTGGTTTATAAGCTACCTTCCATTGTCTTTGAAAGAGAAAATCAAGTATGATAATCTTAAGAATATGGATGAAATGATTCACTAGGAAAGAATTTGCTAACAATAAGTAAAACAAAAGAGTGACGACCCAAAATCCTAGGATAATAAGAATAAATACCGAGAAATGAAAAAAAGTAAGGGGTAAAAGGTGGAAAAAGTAAACAAAATGGCAAACGAGGGTAGAATCATAATTTTAGCAAAAATAATGAACAACCCCAAAAATAACAAGAGTAACTTCCTTCGTAACTTAACTTAAGAATTTAATTGTTAAATTTTAACTAAGGTTAAATAGAAATATTTAAATATAAATTGTTATTTTTAAATAATAATGTTTATTTATACTGAGAGAAAATCAATGAAATTTATTGGCACTAATACTTTTGATAATATATAAAAATATATCAGGTACAAAAGATCCCTAATAGTCATGGAAATGGTTGGAAAATTATTTATGTCCAAAGATCGAGTAACAAAAGAGGAAATATTCCTCATTATAGCCCATTCATTTTCTCTAGAATAGAGGAAGGGGAAAAGGGAACCAAAGGAGAAATGGTTGGAGATAAATTCCATAAATATGGGTTTCATTTGGAGATGAGAAATTAATGGCTAGAGATAAATTCCAAGAGTATGTATCTCTAAAGGAATTGACTATGAGATAGAAAGACAATAATTCCTAGAAACACAATTGGGAGAGAAATATTGATGAAATAACCCTCAAATTAAAGAAAGATGCTACTTTTGGGTTAGAGAGAGGTATTCTGTAAACTACAGAGGATACGAATGGATTTCTAATCATAGAAAGAAGAAACTTGTGGGTAACTAGGTGAAAAACTAGCTTATAGTTGGGTGGATTGTGAGATATGTTTACATATTCCCCATAATATTAGTTACGTATTTATGTGAGTATTTTGAGTCTATAAGAAAATTGAAAAGTTGAACTATTGTAAAAAATGTGATTATTGCTAACTGAATTGGAAAAATATATTGTATGCATTCCATATTAGATATAGTATGTGATTGTGAATGTGTAGGCTGAAGTATTCTTTGTAAAAGACTTACACCCTCAAATGATATGGTAATTACTGGCCATCAAAAAATAGGGAAGAGAGGTAATAGAATAATTCGTAAGTAATAGACATGCTTGGAATTTCATGTAAATAAAGGTTAATTAACATGTATGAATTTTGTTGGGAAAGGACTAAATGGAACTCTCTATGTTAATTAATGAAGAAATAAATGATTTGTTAAGGATTTGGGGTTAGTACCTTGGAATGTTAGGTATATATTCCTAACTATCCTGTATGATCCAAAAAACAAATTGTGAGTACATAAAAGACCCAGACATGTCCCATTATAGGACCCATGAGGGTTTCTAGATTTTAAAATATAATATATTTAAAATAGTAGACTACATATGTAATAAAAAATAAAACTCAAGTATATGTGCAAGTGTAGTAGTTTTAAGCAACCATCTCACAAAGTAGAAGAAAATATTGTTCAACAACTTAGAAATTAGAATCTTGGAGGGGAAAACCTCCTTCATATTACATAAATGAATAATTATTGGATTATACAAATGAAAAAACCTCCTTTCTATATATAGGAGTTCAATCCGTCATAATATAATCCTAGCCGACATAACAATAATAATGTAAGGGCACACCAATAACAATAGTGGGCTTCTATGGGGCACAATAATAAAAATACGGGGACTACATGGCCACACCATTAACAGTAAGGGGGCTATACTAAAAAAGCAATAAGGGGATACACTGGTATGATAGGGACCTAGCAAGTAGACATACTATTATAATTGAGAAAGAAAACAAATAACAAGTAGAATCCTTACTATATTTTAATGTAGCTATAAGATGGAATATAAATTGAAATAAATAATAGACAATAACCATTGGAAATTAAATATATGAATAAAAAATCATCATAAATATATTAAAGTAAAAACAGTTGATGTTATAGTACCAACAGGAAAAGGTACAATTTTAATGGGGTCTCTATAAATTAGTCACAATTCCTAATCTAACTATCACATTGTATAAGCATAACTAGAAGAATTAAAAACTATAGAAATAATAGGTTATTTTGTTTAGTTCAATACTACAATATGAAACCCATGGAAGGGAATGCTAGATACCCCAAATATTTACCAAATGAAATGCTAGTGTTCGCAGGGTCTCATAAGAAGGAAGGTGCAACTCGCCATTTATAATTTTAAATATATATATATCTATATATATATATATATATATATATATATATATATATATATATATATATAAGACAATTTTTAAATGAAAATTAGTATGGTTGTATCCATAGAAATGAAACAGCACAAAGTATTGAAAGCATGAACGTATGACCCAAACAGGAATAGTTCTATCGATAAGGAAAAAAAATTATATGCGAGTAATTGAAACCCTAACATAAAACAATAGTTAGGGGCCCGGACAAGAGAAAGAAGATAAAAGCTTAGAAACTGGAAATAAGAGATGAGTTTAGCGAGTTGCATGAGAACGCCCTAGGTAGCAAGAAAACCTCATACTAATAATAAGAAGCCTTGTAAGGAAAAAAACATAGTGTTAGGATATTCTGACACATAGGAAATAGTTAAGAATAATTTAGTCTAGTGTAGAGTTAGCTAAAGTGTGTTTCTTTACTATGTACATTTGTAACTTATAATCTGATGGTCATGATTTGTAGTGATCTGATGATTCACTCTCTCCTTGGTATTAACGACACTTGATCCATGGCTTAGCACCTGATTGGTCCATGATCTCTATTTAAAGAGCATGGAGGGTCATTTGTCTGGTAATCGTTTAAGAGAGAAACATATGTAATATTTATTTTTATATTAATAAATTTCCTAAAGTGGCCGCGTTGGCTCAGGTCATGTACTTTTTTCCTCTTTGAGGGTTTTAACCACATGATAATATTGGCATACTGATTTGTGATCTTTTTATGAGTGGTGACCTTTGGTTTTTGATCTAAGGAACTTACCTTATAAATTCCTACATGGTCTCGGAGCTATTTTGAGGGTCGCATCCATTGTTAATCCAAATCGGAAGCCGGTATGACGGCATGTGACTGTCATTTTCTATATTACTATTTTTGAACATTTTCAGGCCTACAGAATTGATCTCTTGTGTCCAAAGCATCTTTCACAGTGAGGAACCACTTTGTTTCATGCGAAAAGGTTTATGGTTTCCCAAGTTATGTCAGTTTAGATCTCGAGGTATAAAGTATCTATTTTGCAGTTATACTTGTTAATAGTTCTGCTTATTTTGGTTCCCTTTGTTTATTTTAGTTTTTAGGTTTTATTTATTTGTCATATCTATACCCTTTTCTCTCTATATGCCCTTTCTCTACGCTGTGTATGATATCGGAAAATCAGAAACAGGAAGAAGGGAATTTTGTTTTTCTATGTATGCTCTTTCCCCGCGTCTTTGTGCGATCTCAAGAAATAAGAAATAGTGAAAAAATAGAAATTTGTCAGTAAGGCTAACTGAGAATCTAACGTTCTGTCGCAAGGCTTGCATTTTACTTTTTTTGCTCAGATTTTGTGTTTTTTGTGCAAGAAAAATCACGCACACCAAAGAAAAAAAAAACCCTTTACTCGTTTCAAACAATTACAGAAACCTTTTACTGTCTCACTTGGTGAGAAGTTGTTATGACAGTAGAGGTCTTGGGTTCAAGTATCTTTCTCAAGCTTCTTTTGTAAAATGGTTTTTATTAAAGGGGCAGGATTTTTGTTTAAAGTTGAACTTCGCCATCAAATTTCAAACTGTTCCTGTAACTATTTGGCATCTACAACTCAAATTTTTCAAAAGGCATAACTTCTTCATCCAGAAGCCATTTTTCGAGCCTTCTTTTTTGAATCAGCATAATTTTTCAATATTTGTCCATTGGAAAAGTTAGTATCAACCCTTTTCAGTTTCAATTTTTTTTTTTTAAATGGAAAGTTCATGCCCGGTTATTTTTTAATTGGACCAATTATTTCCAATGGCTACCTCACATGGTAGATTTAATTAGAAGTAAAGGGATTTATAGAATAGCCACAGGAAAAGAAAATAAAATTTCTGATGATTATAAAGCCGCTAAATGGGAAAATAAACAACATCAAGCGTGAGGGTTGATAGGAATTTCCATTGCTCAAGATCTTCGATTTCATATCCTTGAAATAGACACCCATGATGAAGCCCTCAAAAAGTTAAATATTATTTTTGGAATTCAAAATAAAATGAGGGCCCACCAGCTTCAAAATTAGTTGATTACTTTCGACCCCAATAATTTCTCCTCTATTGAAGATTTTTTGTCCAAATTAAAGACCCTTAGACTTATTTTATAAGGTTGCTGATCCAGGTGGATATTGGTGGTCACCCACCTATTCCACTTGGGGCCCCACTATTGTCTCTTTCAGTTTTTTAGTTTCGGCACAACTTACTATTTTTAGCAGTTTTTCGGGTCCTGAACTTCTGGAGCAATTTTGAGGCCCGAAACGACGTTTTTTGGGAAAACGTAGAGCAACATGGGTCCATGGACTGATGTTTCTTGTTTAAAATTTGTAGTCCTTAGATATATATTTCTAACGAGGTATGGTACGTGTCAAATGGAGATCATACGCCAAAGTTATGCCCCTGGGAAGTTGAAACACCAATTTACCGAAACGGGGCCCATAGTTTTGGTGCTTCATCTCCTAGGTTTAAGGTTTTGGCTGTTGAGTATTTTCCATTGTGTCTAAATAATAAATAGGCCCTCGAGCTTCATTGTAACTAGGTTCAAAGGCATATAGCCGCCACATCTCTTCTCAGAGATAGCTACCGATGCCCTAGCTAGTTTTATTTCCATTCTGTCTGTAACAAATTTCAATTCTTTGATATTAATGAAATGAAGTGTTATTTCCGCTGCATCTTTGTATATTTATTCTGTTGCGTTCCTGCATAAATCCGGATCAATGGTATGAAAGAGGTCTACTTTTTCTCGATATTTCTTTGCATGTCACCAACGAGGTCGAGGCATAAGGAGTTAGAGCTCAATCTGGTGGAACCTTTGCAAGATCAGCCTCGAAAACCCTGACGGATGCCCATGGGGGACGAAAAGAAAGATGAGGGAGCAGGAGATCCTATCAAAATATTGCTCAAGGAGGCCCTCAAAAAACAAAGGAATGTGATGATGGATAACTTTGCTGAGATCCTTCAACGGCTGCCCACCGGCGGTGCATCTACATCCAGCAGCCACTCTGGAGGTGCGACTCCTTTTAAGGTACAAGTAAATTTTGACATTCGCATATTTGAGGGTAAAATAGATGCAGATGCTATAGATAGATGGTTGAATTTATTAGAAGGATATTTCTTGGTTCATGACTTCTCCGACAGGGAGAAGATTATTTTTTCACTCCTCAAAGCTTCCCCCCATGTCAAGGACTGGTGGGAAACCCACCGTGAGAAAAAGGACGAGACATAACCCTCTTTGTTCTCGACCGTACTCACTTGGAATTCTTTCCGAGATGCCATCAATGAACAATAATATCCTGTGGGGAGCTATGAGGAAAAGTACATACAATGGACCATGCTGCGACAACAAAGGGATCAAGATGTGCATGAGGTGACGAATCTGTTCCATACCCTACGCACCAAGTTGGGTATCAAATATTCAGAGAAACATTTGGTGCTAAAGTATCACATTTTTTTGCATAAATACATTCAGGAGGAAATGGAGCTCCTCGACATCTCCTCGCTTGGAACGACATACTAGTATGCTGCCAAGATTGAGCAGAAATTCAAGTAGAAGAAGCATGACTTTGGATCTGCAAATCAACAACAAGGGAAGGGTGCTCCCAAACCGAAAAACAAAGGACAAAGCCAAGGCATGGCGACTCAAGAGAACCTGTCAAAGCCACAAGAAAATAAAAACACCTCAAAGCCAAAGAAGGACACGGGAAAGTGGTGTGAGTTCCATAAGAGCTCCAATCACACCATAAGTGAGTGTCGGGCGAAGCATTCGCTGGTGGCCGAGATGAGTGCTTCTGAGTCAAATGCATGCTCCGACTATGACTCAGAACCTAATAAGGGGAATGAAAAAGGGAAACAGATTATTGATGCAGAGCCCAAATCCATTGTTGCCACTACGAAGATCCAGAAGGAGGAACCAGAAGATCCAGAGCAGGAGGAACGTCTCTTCCACTCCCAGATGTGGGTAAAGGGCTCCCCAATACAGTTCATTGTCGACAATGGGAGCCAAAAAAACCTCATTTTAGTAGATGTCGTGAAGCGTTTGGGATTGTCGACCACAGCTCACCCACATCCATACACCATTGAGTGGCTTCACCAAGGACGATATCTCCGTGTCAGCCAGCAGTGTCACCTTCCCTATAGCATCAAGCCCTTCACGGATGAGGTATTATGTGAAGTTGCTCCTATTGATGTTTCTGATGTATTATTAGGACTACCATACTCATGGAAGTGTCATGCTGTGTATGAGTCTCGGCCTCGTGCTGTTATTGTTACTTTGGGAAATAAGTTGTACAAGATACCAGAGGTACCACCTCCTGCTGCTATCTCTTTGGTTACTGCAAAACAATGTAGTAAGCTCATTTCCCAAACCAGGAAATTTGTTTTCCTGATGATCTGCCCCCAGGTCAAGAAGAAGACTGTGGCCACGACCTCCATACAGGGCTCCTCTACATGACAACAACAAATGGATAAGGTTGTGGAGGAATGTAGGGACATTTTCACCCCACCCACAAGGGTTCCTCTACACTGTCAGGTCAAGCACCCGATTGATCTGACCACAGGTGCACCGCTACCCAATGGACAGATCTATCGATGCTCTATTCTGGAGAACAATGAAATCAAGAGGAAGATTCAGGAGATATTGTAGAAAGGTCACATCTGACCAATTTCATCGCCTTATGGGAGCTCGATCGTGTTGGTACAGAAGAAGGATGGGACGTGGAGACTCTATATTGACTATCAGGCGTTGAAAAAGATCATTGTCCGAAATAGGTACCCGATCCCATGGATTGATGACCTTTTGGACCAACTCAAAGGTGCAAAATATTTCAGCAAGATCAACTTGAAGTCTGGGTATCACTAGGTACCAATTGAACCCTCTGATGTGTGGAAGACTTCCTTCAAAGCGAAGGAAGGCCTTTTTCAATGGCTGGTCATGCCTTTTAGGATGACGATTACTCCCGCAACCTTCATGAGGATGATGTATGACATCTTGCGGCCATTCACCAACTCATTTGTAGTGGTGTAATTGGATGACATTCTGATCTTTAGCAAGACTTGGGAAGAGCACCTTCACCACATCTGACAAGTCCTCCAAACATTGCGGAAACACAAGTTGTGTGCCGATTTGGAGAAGTGCACTTTTGGCATGACCCAGGTTCAATATCTAGGTTACATTATTGATGAAAGGGGGGTGCATGTGGATCCAAACAAGATCTAAGTCATTCGGGAATGGCCAGCCCCAACCACTATAACAGAGCTTCGCATCTTTTTGGGTCTTGCTAATTTCTACCATAGGTTCGTGTTGGGATTCTCTCATATCACTTGGCCCTTGAGTCAAGTTACCAAGGGAGGAGTGACAGCAAAATTCTTTTGGTTGGAACCTTAACAGAAGGAATTCACATAATTGAAAAATCGCCTCTGTTCTTCCACAGTCCTCACATTACCAGACTTGCAACAACCATTTGAGATCGAGACAAATGCCTCTAACTACGATATTGGGGTAGTTCTTACTCAACAGGGACATCCAGTGGCATATCACAGGGAGACATTGTCTGACACAGTTTGCAAGTATCCCACTTATGACAAAGAAATGTATTCCATTGTGGAAGCTTGTCGAAAATGGAAACATTACATTTTGGGGAAGGAAACAATCATCCACACAGACCACCAGCCCTTGCAGTTCATACAAACACAAGGGAAGTTGCAGAATGATTGCCATCAGAAGTGGTCCACATATCTGCAATAGTTTCATTTGAACATCAAGTACAAGAAGGGTAGCACCAATAATGTTGCAGACTACCTCAGCCGACTACCGATCGTGGCACTCACCACCGTTATCAACTCTTGTGGGCATGAGACTTCTGATTGGCTGCTTCTCTATGAGAGCGACCCAAAATTCGGCCACACTTACAAGGCACTCTTGGGGGTATGCAAGTTCCAAATTTTCACCTCCAACATACACTTTTATGTCACCTAGGAGACCTTTGTGTTCCTTCAAGAAAGCATGCCAAGATGATATGGGAAGCACACTATAGTCAAGTCGTTGGGCATTTCGGGGTCGAGAAAATAGTAGCTATACTACATAATTATTTCTATTGGCTGAACCTTCGAAAGGATGTCAAGAAGCACATCAGATCCTGCACTGACTGTGCCATTTCCAAACCGACCATCAAGAAGCAAGGCCTATATACTCCGCTACCTACCCCTATTCGACCTTGGGAATCCATCTCCATGGATTACATGTCGGGCCTTCCTTCTACTAAGCATGGAAATGACTGTGTTTTCATGGTTGTTGACAAATTCTTGAAGATGGCCATTATGGCAGCCTGCAAGAAGAATATCACAGTAGAAGCCACTGCTAAACTCTTCTTTGAACGAGTGTGGGTGCACTTTGGGATCCCATAGTCTATCATATCAGATCGAGATAGCAGGTTCCTAAGCACATTTTGGTCCAGCCTCTGGTCAATGCTGGACACCAAGCTCACAAATTCCATAGCTTTCCATCCCCAAACAGATGGCCAGACAGAGGTTGTCAACAAAATCATTGTACACATTCTGCACATGTACAATTCAAATCATCCACGCACATGGGACGAGAGCCTCCCATATGTAAAAAATAGTTATAATTTGGCTCTCCACAGTTCAATCGCCCATAGCCCCTTTCAGGTGGGCTTGGGATTCCATCCACTATGTACCATTGACGTAGCCATGCCATTTGCAACTACTCAGGCCAATTCGGCTCATTTCTAGTCTCAAGTTGGCAAAGAAAATAGCTTCATCGAGTGCATTCAACACATCCGCCAATAGGTTCATGACATATTGGACAGATCCAATGCTAAGTACAAGAAATGCCATGATCAACACTGGGTGCCACACAACTTCTATGTGGGCGACAAATCATGGCTATATTTGCAGAAGGAGCGCCTCATTGGACCCCATAGAAAGCTTCGCCTGCTCTGATACGAGCCGTACACCATCACCAAGGCTATAGGGAACAATAGCCAAACTCGATGTTCTGTTCGGCAGTACTTTTGTTCAATGTGAACATGTGTGTCCTTACTTCCCACCTCTGACATTGCAGAACAACTCACACCAACAGAGTTAAACCTAGACTGCATGGAACAGGCCACCACAGATTGTATCATGGACATGTAAATCAAGAACACTCGCCAATAGGAGAAGATCCAATTTGTATCGGTACATCGAAGTTGGCGATTCCTACACGGGGAAAAATAGTTCACCGAGACAGAAGTTAGGTAGAAGTTTCCTCATCTCATGGGGGAACTCAACGCAATGGGGACCATTTCTTCCTAAGGAGGAATGATCCAGATGGATATTTGTGGCCACCCACCTATTCCACTTGGGGTCCCACCATTGTCTCTTCCAGTTTTTCAGTTTCGGCACAACTTACTATTTTTAGCAGTTTTTCGGGTCCTGAACTTCTGGAGTCGTTTTGAGGCGCTAAATGACGTTTTTTTGGGAAAATGGAGAGAAACAAGGGTCCATCCAAAATTTGTTGTCCTTGGATAGATCTATCTAACGAGGTATGGTACGTGTCAAACGGAGATCGTATGACAAAGTTACGCCTGAAATTTGAAACTTAAATTTTAAACGGGGCCCATAGTTTTGGCACTTCATCTCCTAGGGTTAGGTTTTTGCTGTTTGAGGATTTCCCATTATTATCTAAATAATAAAATAGCCCTGCGAGCCTCATTGTAACTGTGATTGGAAGCCTACAACCACCCACATCTCTTCTCGAAGATAGCTACCCAGTATGTCGCTAGTTTATTTCCATTAAATAACGACAAGCAAATTTGATTGTTTGATATTAATAGAAATGAAAGTAATATTTAAAATTTGCATCTTTGTATGTTTATTTTGTTGCATTCTTTCATAAATCCGGATCAGCTGTAAGGTCAAAAATGAATATAGTAGCCTCATATATTCCATCCTTGCTAAGCTTGTCCCTGCATACTCTATATTTGATTCCACCTTCCATTCCACTAGAGAAGACATTATTTCTTCAGGAACCGCCTACAAGAACCCATATTTTGATGCCTTTTGTGATTCTTTGATAAGATAACAAGAAAAAATCTTACACCTTGGTCTTATCATTTCTAGAAACGCTTCTAAGAAAGCCTTAGCAGCCCAACATCAACCATATCAAAAGAATCCCAAGAAGCAGTATGCTAAAAAGTATGATCCTAAACCGAACAAGGGCTCTAAGAAATTTCAGCTGCAAAATGAAAAAGAAACTCACCAAACTGGTAAGGCAACTAAAAATAAGGTGAAGAAAAAACATAGACATTGCAACTTTTTTAATCGTGATGGCCACGTAGAGTCTAAATGTTTTAAGGAGATGGAAGCCTTGGAAGTAGCAATGAAGAATCACAACATCAATTTGGAGACCTATTCAACTTCATCTTCGGGAATGGCGCTTTCTGCTTGTGGCTGTGAAGCATCTGGTTATGCATTAAATGTCTCTTCTTCTTTTCATTCTCATGAGTGGCTCATTGATTTTGGAGCTTCTTACCACATGGCCAAAAATAAAGCCATGTTTTCTTCTTTAAATGATTGTAACACCAAACATATTTATGTTGGTGATGATAGATCTTTTAGTGTTGTAGGATCTTGAACCATTCATCTAGATAATTCTCAGTTTAATGATGTACTATGTGTTCCTACCTTGTCATGCAACCTTCTATCTGTTTATCATATAAATCATTCAAGTGAAGGGAAAATAGTAGAATTATCACCTCATGACGTTGTAATCAAGGACCTCAAAGATCCTGTACATATTTTAGCTACTTGAATTGTTGATGATTCTATAAGGTTGTATAAGTTTGAAAACTTTGGGTCATCATGTCTTCCCTCCATTTTTGTTGCTCATAATGATGAAGTGAGCAAACTTTGGCATGAGTGATTTGGTCAGTTAAACGATCGCTCTCTTAAAACTCTATACAAAGAAAATATGGTGACAGATCTTCCTATGGTATCTTGTTGAGATGGTGTTCACTCTAGATGTGTACTCAAAAAACATCATCTGGATAGTTTTGACAAATGTGACTTTTGGCACACTTCAGACCCTTTGCAGCTTGTGCACAGTGATTTATGTGGTCCAATTCCTATTGTTTCTTTCTCTGGTTGCAAGTCTTTATTAACTTTCATTGATTATTTTTCCAGACGCACTTGGGTGTACTTCTTACAACTTAAGAGTGATGTTTTTAACATGTTCTTGGCCTTTAAGGCCTTTGTTGAGAAACAATATTCACATCAAATTCTTAAGTTAAGATTAGATAATGGAGGAGGATATGTTAACAACAAATTTATCAAATTTTGCACTAAGCATGGCATTCAGTTACAACATATTGTTCCATATACTCTAGAACAGAAAGGGGTAGCCGAAAGGAAGAATTTCACCTTAAAAGAAATGGCCAATTGTATGCTTCAATCCAAAGTACATGGTCTCAATTTTTGGGTAGAAGCAATTAAATGTGAAAATTACATAGTAAATTGCACTCCTACTAAGGTTTTAAAGAACATAACTCCAGAAGAAGCCTGGAACTCAATCAAACCAGATATAAGTCACTTTCGTGTTTTAGGAAGTGATGCTCGCACCCATATTCCATATGCGAAACATAAAGCCTTAGAACCTAAGAGTGAAAAATACATTTTTGTTGGATATTCTAAAGACTTCAAAGGACATAGACTTCTTAAACCAAAATATAAAAATATAATAATTATAAGAGATATAGAATTTGATGAAAATATATCAGCCTGCGAGCCTAGTTCGGTGGGTGTGCCACCTTTGGCCTGCGAGCCTGATTCAACATATGTGCCACCTCTCTCTATCTCTTCTATTTATACAACATTCCTTCTAGTTCATATGATGACAACAAGGATGACAATCCTCCTCCACCTCTTGAAGATTTTCCTTCAGCTCTGTAGCTTCCGAGATGGGTCCAGTCTACTCGGTATGCAGCAGGTTCTCTTGTAGATGACTCTGCAAATCGATGACATAAACGTTCTCAGTTTGAAAGAGCCTCTTCCCTGTTAGCTCAAGTTCCAAAAAATCTTGATCTGACACCTTTGAAGAAGTTTCCGGTCATCTAGATTTGGATGAAGCTATGAATGAAGAATATCATTCCTTATTGGCGAATGATACTTGGGATCTTGTTCCTCTTCTGAAAGGAAGAAAACTTGTTAGATGCATATGGGTTTACAAAAAAAAGTTTGGACCAGATGGAAAAGTGGATAGACATGAAACTTGTCTTAGTTCTAAAGGATTTTCACAAGTTGAAGGAATTGACTATACCAAAACCTTCTCCTCTATCACCAAAATGAATTCTATCCACCTTGTTCTTCCATTGTTGCCTCCTTTAAATGGGAATTCCATCAGATAGACGTTAAATCCGCATTCTTACATGGAGATTTGCATGAATAAATCTACATGGAATAACCCCCTGGCTTTATCCAAAATGAATCTAGCCTTGTTTTTCGTCTTAGTAAGCCTCTCTATGGTCTCAAACAAGCTCCTCAGTCTTGGTATGCCAAAATGGATAGATTTCTATTAGATAATGGCTTTTCTAGGTGTCATTTTCACAACACTATCTACACCAAGAAAGTAGGTAAGTCCTTCACCATCCTTTTTCTTTATGTTGATGATCTTATCCTTACTGGTAGTGATCCCAACCATATAAACCATGTGAAGTCTAGCCTCAAAAATAATTTTTAAATGAAAGACATAGGACACTTGAATTATTTCCTTGGTCTTGAAGTCTTGCAATCCAAAGAAAGTATTACCCTCTGTAAGTCCAAGTATTCCTGTGATCTTGTACACCACTTTCACATGGAAGATTGTAAGCTAGCCCCTTCCCCCTTTCAGGATGGAGTCAATATTTCAGTCACTTGTACTACCTTTGAAGTTGATGCTACCTTATACCGTCACCTTGTTCATAAACTTCTGTATCTAACCCACACCCATCCTAACCTTTCCTTTGTCGTTGGTCTTATGGCTTGGTTTATGCATCAACCTCATGAAAGTCACTAGAAAGAATTTAAAAGAATACTTAGATATATTCCAGGTATAGTTCAGTTCAGGATTCATTACTGTGCAAGAGAATCTCCATTGTTGATTGGTTTCACTGATTTTGATTGGGCTGGTGACCTTGATGATCGAAAGTCTACTGCAGGATATGTATTCACTCTTGGTTTAGGACCTATTACATGGTCTTGTAAGAAACAAAGTGCCATATCTCTTTCTTCAGCAGAAGCAGAGTGTCGTGGTGCGGTTGAAGCGAACAAGGAAGCCATGTGGCTTCGTCATATCCTGTCTGAATTTGGTCTTCATCAGCAGCATCCAACTTCACTTTGGTGTCATAATCAGAGTTCCATTCAGCTATGTAAAGATCCAGTTCAGCATCAATGTATGAAACAAATTGAGCTCCACATACACTTCACTAGAAATCTCATTCATGATCGTGTTCTTGAAGTGCAGTACTGTCCAACCAATGATCAAGTAGTCGATATCTTTACAAAGGCTCTCATAGAAGTGAAGTTTACCAAAATTCAATCCATGCTCGGAGTTCAAGAAGGTTATCACTAAAGGGGGATAGGCTCTAATGCCTCATTCCTTCTCCTATTGTGTCACCTTTGTAAATCCTTCAATCCTATCCCATTTTTTTGTTAAGGGAGGATGTTATGATATTTTGACACATAGGAAATAGACTCCTTTTGTGTCACCTTTGTAAATCCTTCAATCGTATCCCAAGTTGTTCGTAAGTGGGGACGTTAGGATATTCTGACACATATGAAATATTTAAGAATAACTTAGTCTAGTGTAGACTTAGGTAAAGTGTGTTTCTTTACTATGTACATTTCTAACTTATAATCCGATGGTCATGATTTGTAGTGATCTGATGGTTCACTCTCTCCTCGGTATTAATGACACTTGATCTATGGCTTAACACGTGATTGGTCCATGATCTCTATTTAAAGATCATGGAGGGTCATTTATCTGGCAACCGTTTATGAGAGAAACATATGTAATCTTTCTTTTTATATTAATAAATTGCCTAAATTGGCGGTGTTGGCTCAGGCCATGGACTATTTCCCTCTTCGAGGGTTTTAACCATGTCATAATACTGGTGTACTGATTTTTGATCTATTTGTGAGTGGTGACCTTTGGTTTTTTATCTAAGGAACTTACCCTATAAATTCCTAGACATAGAATTATAATAATTAGTGATAGTCGACAAGGAGTCTATTTAAAAAAGGAAACCCTCAAACCATTCTTCAAAAAATGAGGGCAATACCAAAATGTTAGAGAATTAAACTTACCGAGAAGCACATTGAATGAAACTCTCCATTCCATCGATGACTAACCCTATCCAGAAACAACTTGAATTCATTTCACTAAAGGAAAAATAAAAAACCCTAACTTCATATTAACTTTTGGGATAAATTAATACCTATAAATATCGCAGAGGCCACACTCATGGTGGGAAAGGAGGTCTAAAATTCCTTAACGAGACGTCAAACTTGTTGGAAACACAAAGCAGAGTGATAAATTCTAGAATGATGGTAAACAAGATAATTGTAAAAGGGAAACTGAGTTGTAGTCAAAAGTGTTTCATATGAGAATTCTAAGAGGAAATCCTCTTACCTATAGCTAAATAATGGGATTGTCGATCCATGAAGCATCTGCCATATTCCTTTAATCCTAATAATTTGTAAGAACCCTTTTCATATAGAAAAATTGTGACAACAGTCAAACCCTACAAATATAAGCGTAGATATCCTTTTTCCATGAGAAAAAGGAGAAAATGGGTAGGTCTGTGGAAAACCCCAGAGGTGGTTACCACCAAATACAAACATATCACATGGTCGTCATTGGATTATTCCTTTTTCTAGTTGTACCAATGAGATCGACCCGTGAATTGTGATGAATTAATTAAAAATTATGAAGTTTAGAATATGAAAATATCCACTGTAATGTAACATTGACTCATTGTTAGGATCGAGAACCTTTGGTTCATTACTAAAAAAATAATCAATATATATATATATATATATATATATTACCAAACCAACAAATTTATTGTCAAAGCCACAACATTAATATTTCTCTTAACTAGCAATAATCCCATGTGCATCGCATGGAAAGGGTTTCAAAAGTATAACTATTAGTAAAATATATGCTTAAATTTTTTTATGATTTGATCAAGGACATATGATGAAATGGTGAGTGGTGAATGTGCATGTACACTAAGAGGAGTGTATACTATTGTTTTATAAAATATTAACATTGGGTGTGGGTTAATGGGAAATGATGAGGCCATGGTTAATGTGTTGAGAAAAATCCCTTAGTTCCAATCACATTATATCATCATTAAACTCTATATACATCTAGGTTTTAAGCTATTATGAGGAAAAAAATAAAAATAAAATTCCTATGCCAGGTGATTAGGGAAAAGGGAAAGAGTAAAATAAGGAAAATAAAATATTTCATGATGGACAATAATTCATAATTTGGATACCTAGTTTAATTTGATATAAGAATTATATATTTCATAAGGAAAACAATATGCACCTATACATATATTTATATATGCAAACAAGTTTCTTTTTTTATGAAGAAAAATGACTGATAGTAATGTGAGCAAAAGTGAATTTGTTTAAAACAAAAAAAATTGTGTTGGTAAGATTACGAATGATCATATGTGTGAAATATGTAAGAGATGTCACAAGTGGTATCATATCATAGTTTCAAAAACTAAGGCATTGAGATAATTATAAAGTTTGGTTATCGATAACAAACAACAGATTGTGAATTGTGTATAGTTTAAGCAATTAAGAAGTCTGATAAGAGGCCTAGTGGCTAAAAATAACCTTGAAACTCGTATCAAAAAAGATGAGACTTATGCGCATTTGGGATAATAACTCAAAGAAACTAACAAATAATTACTAAACATGATGAGAGAAATACAAACTGAAATTTTAAGCTTTCTTGTAGCGAACGATTATTGAAAATTTGTGTAGAACAAGAATAGTTAATTAAGCCTAACTGAAAGGAACAATTCATGAATGGTGAAAGCCAAAAAATAAGAAGAGGACGGAGAAGAACATCTAACAAGAAAATAAATGAAGAATAAATTGAGAAACAAAGGGAACAACTGGGGCATAAGTAGAAAATTTCTTCTTAAGTCTGTTCCCCTCCAAGAAAAAAGGCTAAGGTAGAATTACATGGATAATTTTGGAAGATTCTACCCAGGTTATATGATGAAGAATCTAAGGAGGAAACATAAGCTTGGATATTAAATATAAATTGTTATTTTCAAGTTGATGATTTTACATCTAAGTTAAAGGTTTGGCTGGACACCTATCAAGTGCAAGGGAAAGAGTCCTTGTTGTGGGAAGAGGTCCAAAATGTTAATAATAAGGAAGGAAGATAAGCTACCTCATAGAAATTCTAGAAAGTGTTCAAAGAGAAGTACCTTACAGAATGATATTTTGATAAGAAGGCCAAGGAATTTCATGAATAAATCTAGGAAGAATGATTATTTATGAGTTGATTACATAATTCACTCACCTATTTTGGTATGTACCTTATATAAAGGAAGAAAAAGAATAAATAAAATGATTTATTAGTTACATTCCCCCATTATTTAATGAACGTTTAGAATATGAGAAACTGAATTCCATGGACAAATTTATTGGCAAGGAAATAGTCTACTACCGAGAATCTAATCAAAGGAATGAAAATACCAAAACATGGTATAGTAAGAAGAAGGATAAAGTGTTGCAACATAATAAGGTGGGGGGGCGGGGGGGGAATTGTTCTGCTTAAGCAAGGGAGTGAAGGAGGTACAGCTGAAATTTTAACATAAAGAATCGACAGACCCAAAAAACTCAGGAACGAACCCAAGTAGGGTCCAAACAAATTGAGACAAATAAGACTATTAATGGAAAATAAAAAGAACTCATAAAATGTTGCAGGAGTGTTGAGCCCCACATTTTAAGGAATTCTCCTTACAATACAAAGGCCATAAAATATCTTCTGTGTAGACAAGTGGCTTCAAGTGTCAATGACATCGATTATAATATACCACATATCAACGTAGCGTTGGAAGAAAAAAAGGCATAACACTAGTCCACCACGGTGGAAATTGAAGATACAATTCTTGATCGACCCATTTTTTTGTTAACTAGTCTTGGTTTCATCTTAAGCTACATTAGCCCTAAAGTCATCGAAAGTTGTAAATTGGGAACTGACAATTTAGAAATCCTTATCTTTTTCAGTTCCCTATGGGAGAAAAAATGTGGGTTACTAACTAGGTTGGGACTTGTCGGATTATACTAAATCGGAAGAAAAATACAATTCACTTAAACATACTATCGTTGGGTTGTTATGATGTACTAATAGGAATGTGTTTCCTAGAAAGTCATAGGTCCCTGGTAAATTACTAGGAGAAAAGTGTTCTATGTGTCACAGATGAGTGTGTAACTCAAATTATAAAGGTAATAGAAAGATAAGTTTCTATACGCCAAATATTAGCCATGCAGTTGAAAAAGGAATCAATGAGAGGATGCTTGTTGTTTGCAACAAAATTGGAAAATCACAGTAGAAATGAAATAACTGAAAATTTAAAGGATCTCGATGTAATAAAGGATTTTCGAGAAAAAAAAATTTGTTTACCACTTTAAAGTGATTTTCATTTTACTATTCAAAAACTCCATATCACATGACTATACCCGAGCTTATGGAACTCAAAATATAATTACATGAAATGTTAAGCAAAGGATTTATCGAACCTTGCATATCCCCATGTGGTGTGTTGGTACTATTCATCAAAAATAAGGATGTACCACTCATATGTGTATATATTACCGATAGTTGAATAAGTGGACAGTTACAAATAAATACCCTCTTCCTTGTATTAATGACCTTTTCGGTTAAGTACAAGGGGATACAATGTTTTGTAATATATATTATGATATGGGCATCATAATTTATGTATTAAAGATGAAAATATACCATAAATCGCATTTAGAACTTGATGTGGGCACTTTGAATTTACATTTATACCTTTCAGACTCACAAACACACCAACCAATTTTGTGCCTAATGAATAGAATATTTAGTAGATATCTGAATAAATTTGTGTTAATATTTATTTATGATATTTTGGTCCATTCTAAAACACTAGAACAACATAAGAAGCACATAAATATAATGTTACAAACACTGCAGGAAATTTTTTTTTATGCAAAAATTAGTAAATGTGAATTCTTCCAAAGTAAAATACTATATTTTGGGCATGTGGTAACAAAAGAAGTGTTGGATGTTGTTAGAAAAATATATATTACAAAGAAATGCAACACATATGTCATAAAATATGAGGAAAACACAAGCACACAAAACACATAAAACTGGAGAGACACATATATACGTGGTTCACCCAGTTTGGGCTACGTCTACCCCGAACAACTAGTCCTTCCTTTGATTATCCAGCAAAATGAAGAGACACAATCTACAACAGATCCATTGTAATATCCTTTGTTCTCTCTCACAGTCTCCCTATCTATTTCTTGCTCTAATATTAGACACTCAAATACACATCCGCAATAGAATACCCTCATAAATGCGATTTAGTTGATCAAGGAGACTTTGTATTCAGTTTTGGCCTTTAATACAAGAAGTGTTGTAGCTATATTTATGGGATACTTGTGGTATTAAATGTATTTCATTGTTTCTTCTTCAGTGACATATGTGTGAATGTATTGTTCATTTCCTTTTCATGTCTATGATTATGATATTTTATAAGTGTGAAATTCAGAATACATGCTAGCCATGCTCTGTTTTGGGTAACTTATCATATTTTGTTTCATATCTTATGTCTGAGATAAATACACCACTTATTCTTCCCTCAGCCTCCTTACATTTTCTAAACCATTCCATAACCATTTCCCTCAAGTGATTGGCATTATACCTACCTTGTTGTATTCATCGATGAAACCCTAAATATATTTCCCTAACCTAGATTTTGCTTGATTTAATTCCATTATCCACTGATGTACCCAACCAAACCAAATAAAAACAACCCCTTTCACTCAATATCTAGTCTAAAACCCAAATTGCTCTAGCCCTCCTGGCTGTGACCCTTTTGGATAGAGGCCTCTCTGACTTGATAAGGCTAGCTATCAAGTCAATATCTTGGTTTTTGGTTACCTATTTTGGGATTCCTTCCTCAGCCTTGGGAATCTGGTGGAGTGATAACATATTGGTGTCGTTGCCGGGGAGGCGAAAAGACAAATATTTCCTGGGAAAGAATGACAAAGATTTAGGTCTAAGTGTTGATGTTGAAGAGCAGTTAGACACATATGAAGGCTGAACCATTCACCTGATGACTCCATTGATTGAAAGACCTAGAAAATCAACACTTCATGGTGAATTCACTGCATGAATATCAATAGCTCCAAGAATTTTTAGAATGGAAACTATTGCAAGAAGGTATGCTCCCATGATCCGGAATCACATTCTGGGTTTCCCAAATAAAATTTCTTAGGTAGATTTGCAAATGAATTTTCCTATAGTTGGAGATGATGAAAGCAATGATGTTGCTTTACATGTTGTTAAATTTCACATGCATACATTTAAGTTGAAGTTTTAATTTCCTGAATATTTTCTCTTAAATATGTTCATGGCTTCTCTTGAAGGAAAAGCACAATCTTGGTATGAAGGGTTTCCACCTACCAATATTTGTTCTCTTAGATTTTTCCATTCAATATTTTATGAAGAATACAAGGAGTCCCACGCTTCTTTGCCTTTGGTTAATAATTTTTGTGATCATTTTGAGGTTTTCATTCAAAACCTAGAGGATTCTTATGATAATAATGAGTGCATGGATGAAGAGATCTTGGAGGCTTTGCATGAAAATCCTTTTCATCAGCAAAAAGAGCAATATTTTTCTCTCATGGAAGAAAAAGATTATGTATATTTTCTTGATGTTCATAAATATTCCCACAGGAGACAATTCTTGCAGTAGTAAAACAATTTGATCAACCAAAGGTTAAAAAATATATTCAGCATCCTTGTCAATCTTTAGTAGAGAAAGAAGAAAATTAATGTGTTATCAAAAGAAAAAAAAAGGTAATTTCTGTGTTGTCTGAAGATGAGATAGCTCAACTCCTGAACAGTCATATTACAGCCCAAGCTAATGTAATTTTGCAGTGTTCACATAGTCAAGAAAGTGTTGTGAAAACTTCTTCCATTTTTTAAAATGAAAATCTAAGTTTAAATGAGGAGAGTCTTGAAATCAGATTCATAGATCAACATGAAGAAAGAAAAACTCATTTTTCAATGATCATATTTGATGAAGTTTCTCCTTAACCTGATTGGCCTAAGTATGATCAATTTTAAGATAATTTCGATGAGGAGGTTCATGAAACTATACAGGAAATTGCAGTAAGTAAACCAATTTATGATGATGATTGCCTACACGGAGATCATCTAACATATATTTTTTTCTTTCATGAAGATGATAGGGTTGTCATGTTTGATAATATTGATGAATTTTTCCAGTTTAAGGATGACTTAGACTATGAATTTGATGACTATGAGCCTGAGATAAACAATATGCCAGAGATTGAGTCATAATTTCTCATGCTTAAGGAATTTTCAGCCAACACTCAAATAGCAGAAGGTTATACTTCCATATGCCTTCCTATCGATCAACACTCAAGTGTTCTTTTAGATTAGAACAAAGGGATTACTTGTATTTTTGCTGCTGAATCTCAAGACAGGGTAATGCTTTAGGATTTTGAAGATCCCTTTGGTATTCCTTTTCAATCATTGGAGAAGTTGAGCGTTGTTTTGTTTGTCAGCATAAGCCTTGGTTTCTATTTCTGTTATGAGTTTCCTACATGTACATCATTCTGCCTGCTCGAGGAAAGTGAGAGTAGAACTTCAGTAAGTATCCATCTCCTGGATTCGTTTCACTGGAAATTTCATTTCCGCTAATCAAAAATTTTCCAACAGATTAGAGTAGGTTGGTCTCATTTCAGTTTGATTTTATTTTATTTTCAGCAAGTTTTCACAAAATTCATCAAGGTTCGAAGCCTGAGGTGAAGGACCTAAGGAATTGATGATCTGTTAGTGTGGATTTAAGTTTACAATTTGTTTTTAGTTTCAATTTTAGTTTCATTTTACATATTGGACTCCATTGCCCAATGGATAAGGCACTCATCTCCAAATTCAGAGATCTGAGGTTCTTCGCACCTCTAAGGAGCTACCATACCCAACTAGAACCGATGTTAGCACTGGTATTTGCATCCCACCCATCCTGCCTTATTTTACTCTGCTTTCACCTCATCTCCATCATTAACATTGACCTCGCTTCATTTTTAAACCATTTTCACCTTTTTTCCCAAGGATGCCCAAGTCATCATTTCCTCCCCCATTTAGCTAGGGTTTTCCATGGAAATGAGACATTTGAGCAAAGGAGACATAAGGTAGGTCATATCAGTAAGTATGAGGCCATTCCAACTCATAAGATCATGTCTCCATCATTTTTTGAGAAGTAATTCCAAGAGTAAAGTCATTCATCACTCATAGGGCGGGTTTTTCTGAAAACTATGTTTCTCGCCAAAATAATAAAAAATTTACAAAAGTGAGAGTTTTTTTTTCTGTCATAGGTCACAGAAGAAAAAATTCCTTCATATTTTACACAAGTTTCATGGTTTTATAGAAATTTCAAAATACAAGTGCCACAAGAGAGTTGTTGCACTTATAGAGTGACCTTGGGAAAATCAAGTTTTCTCATAGATAGTGTCCAACTGACTTTCTTTATAATTCAAACGACAACTAGACTAAGAGATATTTCCAATTAGCTATATTGAGATCAATTTAGAGTTGAATAAGGCCCCAAAAATTTCTTGTAACATCAATCTGCATTTCTGCACCATCATTTAGCACTTTTTAACTAGTTTTGGGAAAATCAACTTTTGACAAGGAAAATCAACTCCATTAATAATAAAAGGTATATTTTTAAAGTAGAAATAATAATCTTTCCAATGAGCTACCACGAGCACAATTTTTCGTTGAGGAAGGTTTCCAAATGTTTCCTGAAAGAGCACTCTTCATTTCTACACCTTGGTCGTTGCGTGTTTACTAGTCTTGGGCGAAGTTGGTTTTGACAAAGAAAATCAACACCATTTTGAAAACTAGAGACATTTCTAGAAAGCCGACTCAAAGGGCTTTCCAACAAGACATTATGGAGCAGATTGGATACCAGGAAGGTACTAAAATTCAATCTTGAACAGAGGTCTTTTTTTCTCCCTCGACGTTGCGCGTTTTACAAGGAAATTATGTATTTACAATCTTCAGAAATATTCTGAGTTTCACTCTAATTTTGATTTTTACCTTGGGAAATTTTGAATTTACCTATGTAAATGATGAATATGAATGTAATTATTATGTATTTACTATTTACTAGGGTAAATACATTAGTTAAATCAAGAAAATGTGGTATAATGAATTAGTTTGAAAAAAGTTAGGGTTGAGTCAGTTTGACCACCCTACACTCTAGGTTTAAGTTCAGAATTTAGTGGATCAACTCCTCCTCTTAAGGATTCGACTGCTCAGGTTGGGAGAGGTTATTTGAGGCCTATATCATGTAATTTTTTACTCATTTTTGAAGGTGGGCATAGTTGGAATAAGTTTTATTTTGCTCAGTTTATCAAGGAGACTTTGTATTCATTTTTGGCATTAATACAAGAGGAGTTGAAGCTATATTTATGGGATACCTGTGGTATTAAATGTATTCCATTGTTTCTTCTTCAATGACATATGAGTGAATATATTGTTCATTTCCTTTTCATGTCTCTAACTATGATCTTTTATAAGTGTGAAATTCAGAATACACGCTAGCCATGCTCTGTTTTGGGTAACTTATCATATTTTGTTTCATATCTTCTGTCTGAGAAAAAATACATATCTTATGCTTCCCTCAGCCTCCTTAAATTTTCTAAACCATTTCATAACCATTTCCCTCAAGTGAATGACATTATACCTACCTTGCCCCATTCATCCTTGCAGCCTTAAATCTATTGCCCTGACCTAGCTTTTCTTTGATCTAATTCTATTTTCCATTGATGTACTCGACCAAACAAAATAAAAACAACCCCTTGTAGTCATTATCTAGTCTAAAACCCAAATTTCTCTAGCCCTCCTAGTTGTGACCCTTTTGGAGAGAGCCCTCTCCAACTTGATAGGGATAGCTATTAAGTCAAAAGCTTGGTTTGTGGTTACCTTTGTTGGGATTCCTTCCGCAGCCTTGGGAATCCGCTGGAGTGATAACAACACCCATCAATGAACAAAGGAAAATGAAACTACAAAGTTATAAACACATGCAATAATATACAAAATTAGTTATGTTTTATGATCCCTGCATGGGATAAAATTTATTAATATAAAAGATAATAAAATTGTGCTTTTGACATTATACCTACTCTTAGAATATTCAAATGGTCATGCAATTTCAACCCTAACAAATGGTATTCCACAGTGAAGGAGAATTTTAGTGAAGACCCATTTGAAGATGGCACCCTCACACCGATTATAAATTCCTTTGCGAAAGTGAGATCATCTTTTTTAAAAATCCATGGGATATCATCTTATTTGAAATACAAATTAGATGGACTAGCTCCTACCTTTGATCTTTTACTTTCTAATTGTCTTGGCCAATTTTTCTTTTTCTTTTTTAAAGTAATAAGATATTCCTAATAGCTAATGTGTCACATTGTTTCGACGATATGTGCCTCCATAAAGAAGATGAAACATTTTTAAATATATGCATGGGATCTAATAAGTGGGTAATCTTAAGATGCTTTCAATAAGGGATTTTGTAAAAGATAGATTTCCTTCTCTTCCCAATGGGAAATTTCTCAACATACGTATCGAAGAATCCTGGATCATCAAACATAAGCTCCCTATTTGAATCAAAAATTTATGTGAAATCCTTCTCTTTCTCTCTCTCATATTCTCTAAGCCATTCATTTGGTGTCGTTATTGGAAGCCTTTGGGTTCTCTCTAATTTACCATTAAAAGCAGATGTTCCTCTTCTGTAAGGGTGTTCTTCTGAGAGGAATACCCTGGAGCACTCATACAGTAGCTTTCATAGTTCATTGGACCATCTAGAT
Source organism: Pinus albicaulis (assembly GCA_034641835.2). Lineage (NCBI taxonomy): Eukaryota > Viridiplantae > Streptophyta > Pinopsida > Pinales > Pinaceae > Pinus > Pinus albicaulis. The sequence goes on from CM076579.1 coordinate 948,966,530, forward strand.
TTCAAGGAAGGTCCACAACATATACATCCAAAATAAACTTTTGTTACAAGACCTGCGAATATATTGTATACAATATGCATGGCACTTTAAAGCATATCATGAATATCAGAACAATTACAATGAGTTAAATAACTAATATGTGAAAGAATATTGTTACGCATATAAAAAAATCAATAAACATGTCATTTACCAGAGAAAACTCCTAAGCCTGGATAATCATGTGTCGTGTAAGCACATATGCCATACAACATAAAAAATCTCTCTTCTCCAATGGGTCTTGATACATTGTATACATTTATCCCATACCATAATTCCTTCAATTCATCTACTAGTGGTCATAAGTAGACATCCATATTTTTCACTTGTATTTCAACAGGGACTATGAGAGCCAACATAAGATGTTCATTCTTCAAGGAAAGCCATGGGGGGAGATTGTTATTGATTACTACTATAGGCCAAACAAAATAGTTGTTTTCTGGAGGGAATATCGATTTGCGCCATCTGTGGCTATGATGAGTCATAGACTTTGTACTTCGTCCTTTAATTTTCTGAGCCATGTATGATATATATGCTTCATGGCTATTGAATCTATTTGGATTCGCATAACTCCCAAATCACTTCTATGTGAGGCATGCCATACCTGCAACATAGCAAATTCTTTGCAACAAAAGAGCCTTTCAATCTTTGGGATTATAGGTATGTGCCTCAATAACTTAAAAGGAGGACCACGTGATTTACCCTTCATTTTTATTTATTATAACTTTCATGCCCACATTTAAAACATATATATTTGTCTACATATTCTCCTCTATATAGAATAAAATCATTTGTACATGCATGATATGATATGTACTCAACACCCAACATCTTGAAAGATTTATTTGCCTCTTTGTAGCTACGAGGCAAGACATTCTCACTCAGAAGAACATTATCTTTTACTATCTTGTATTTGGTCAAAGAAAATATTAAATGTACATTAATTCTGATATAATTATTAACGTTTATAAAATTGACCATTTATAATGTTCATTGTGTGATTATATTTCTCAAAATATGAGGACATGATGGTCAGTTACCTCAAAATTTCCAAGAAACATGCATTCGAAAAGCCAAAATATCCTTTCATGCTATACAGTAACCTCATTGTCCCTAACTGGGTAGAATTTTACTGACCACTAGGTCCAAAGAGAGGGGTGTTGGAAGAAAATTTAAGCCTTTTGAAAAAGGTATCAACGATATCAACATCATCCGCTAGCTGATCATCCTTCTGGAATGCATCTAACAACATGGTCTCCATGGCAGTCATATCCCTTAAGTAATCATCCATACCAACCTCTATTTTATTTCCTCCATTGCCAGCTTGTGAAGAACTATTATTGTTGTAGTCATTTCTAATTGGTTAATTTGGACATAGTGGGAGTTGAATAGGTGGTTGATTCAACCATTATTGGTATCGTTCCTCTCCGATTTTTTCTCTTAATTCAGCTTTCTCTTGATTTAAAATTGTCGTGGGGTGCAACAGAAGATGTTAGGTAGGTCGCTCATCATCACTACAATCCTAATAATTTCAAAGGATATATTTGAACATGATTAATACAAAATCGATGATATCAGTTAGTAAGCACATCAACAATAAATGATTAATTGGTTTTACATTGAAAAAATTACATTAATATACCAAAAAATTATTATTACCATCATTTTCCTAGGATTGTGGTTAGAAGATGCAATGTTATAATTGGCATGGTGAAGCGACTATCCATTTTCATCTACCAAATGTGCCTTGTGGTATGTTTCTCCTGATAAGAGCTTCCAATAAGAGTTGTTTGAATATTTTGTGCATGTTAACTCGATTTTGAATCTGAATGAACCTCCAAATTTGTATGCATTAATTTTATTAAGCCTATTGACATGGATAAAACAAATAAATTCAATTAGATAATGAAAATATAAATAAAATCCAAAATAAATATTATGTCTGGAGATGAATAAGGAGTACTCTTCGATGGAATTTGAGAAATATTATGGAATGAGATGGATTTTGAAGAATTGTTCATTTGATATAATTATGAGTTTTTCTCGTTACATTTGAGAAAAATGAACAATAAATTTTTGTGTACATACCTAAAAGTAATTTTGGTGCCTTCAAAATGGACTTATCGTTATCAGTGCTAATGTACAGTTAACCGCACCATTGCATTTTAGTTACTGCGTACCAATGTAGTGTTATTAACTGATGCTCCGGTGTGGTTTGTTAACAAACATATCGAATATCTCGAAATTAAAAAAAAAAAGCGCAAGTTTTTTCTTAAGTGAAAAAAGCGGTAAATTGAAAAATGGGTAGCAAACTATTTTCAGAAATCTAATTTCATAAAAAAATATTTAAATTGTAAAATCTATTCATTATTTCATTATTTTTGAAAAAAAATAAGGGAGCGATTTTCAATAGAGACATATGTGGAGCAAGAGAGCATGAGAGCACTTTGGAGCAGCAAAATACTTTCAAACAACAACACTATTCAAAGAATCAGAATGTGAAACATCTGGTGATTCGCAGAAAAACCCTGGAGTATAGTGAAATTGTTAAATTTGACTGTAATAATTGTTTTTTTTATAGTTTATGTTGGATTTAATAGATGCACAGTAAAAAAATTTAAATTTTACTGTGAATTTTAAAAAAAAAAAAAAAAAAAAAAAAAACTCCATTCTTAAGTTAAAGCCTTACTTCTTCTTGTTTATGTGACTTCACAATTAGGGCTTTTCATTTTAGATTTATAGGGTTTGTATTGCTATATATATAGGCGTAACCCACTAGACCACTTGCATAGTCGGATCCCAATCCATGCCAGCCCTTACATGATTTAAAAAAATATATTTTTTTTAATCGGTGTGCCCTGTTTAAAATAGCGCACTGGTGCGCCATTGTAGTATAACACATTGGTCGCGTAGTGAAAAAAAACATTGTTTGATAAAAGAGTTTTTTATTAATTTATGTTTGTGTTAATCAGTGCACCAGTTAGCATATAATGCACCAAATCTCCTTGTTGACAGAGAGCACCGTACTATGGTGTTTTGACTATTTTGGCAATGTGTTTATAAGAACCTACCGCATCGCCTTCGGTGTGTAACTTTTGAAAGGCACACCATTTTCTTGATTTTAATTTTTTTTAACCTGAAAATTATGTGATTTATTTATAAAATATATTAATGAATGATATGGTACATGTTTCATATTGATAAATAAATGGCTGATAAGAGATCAAGTAACAAAAATACTGATAGAACATCGAGAAAAGAAGAGAAAGGCAAACTCTTTGTAAATTCTTTACAGAAATAATTATTTTTGAACTATATTTAAGTTTAACTAGTATGTATCGTTTAATGTAAATCATGCAGAGCCATAAAATGACAAATCTCAATAAGATTATTTATGATCTAAGACCAGAAGAGCGTAAAAGGTTGATGGAAAATTTGTAGAAAGATGAATCACGTGAATGAAAAAATACTATCGATCCAATATGCGTTTCTTTTTTGAATTTTCATTAATAATATTCTTAAAAATATTAGATAACAGGTTTCAAACAACCTATTAATTCACATATGTTTAATGTTCTATAGGGTCCATCCACGAAGAAAAATGAATTTTTTTCTAAGAAAAGAAAAAAAGATATAAAATGAAAATGAGAATAAATTTATCCTTAGCTCATCTGGAGTGATGCTAGAGGTTAACGACAAGGGGAAAAATTTTTGAAAAAATTTGAGGTATCTAGTGGAACAAATATATAGACGTTGTTTCCACTTACAATACAAAAATCAATCCCATGATTCCAAGAACCAAATTTTATATAAACTATAGGATGAGTTTCCAGATAATTGGTCAATGAGACACGTTAAACTTTTAATATAAAAACATACAACGACAAAAAAAAAAATGAATGAAAAAGTAATATTTCTTTAAATTTTTTTCTAGAATTATATGTATATATTACTAGAAATAAACCATTTATAAATATCACTTTTGTTATATTTAATTTTCATATATCAATATAAAAATTAAATAGTTTATATTCATGTTACATTTTCAGGAAGATTATGAAAATCTCAAAGGATGAACGAGTTGATATTAGAATATGCCAGTAGGAATGTCCAGAAAGGTGTACAAGGAGATGGTCAAAGAAATGAACATAATTGCATCGCACGAGGAGCCATCTCAAAAACAACATGCTTCAAATGTAATATGTAATCATTGAATTTTTTTATTAGGTACAATAAATAAAAAATTTAGCATTAAATATTATTTTTCAAGCATTTTATTGTAGAAAAGAAAAGAAAATGGAACCCATTCAGCATATTAAATAGGATGACAAGGAAGAAAAGGGTTGATATCTATGTTTGTGAGTAATCGTTTCTTCCTTATAACATCTTAACTAGATTTCATTTTCTATATTTTGGGTTTTTTTACAACAATCATCATTAAATGTCTTCAAATAAGTGCTAATATGCAAAGAAGAACCATCAAAAGAATTGATCGACATTAGGTTAAATAGGGGTTGTTAGTATATGTTGGCATATCAGAAATTAATTTTGGAATTTGTAAGCATCTATCTTGTTTTACTTAGATCCTTCTATAACTAATAGAATAAAAAAATATTTTATATTAAATATATGATTTTTTATGGGGTATAAAACTTGCAGGAAAACAAATATGGAACCACACCAACAAATGAATTCTTGAAAGATGGCATGAACTTTGGTTTTGAAAAAAAGTGTATAGTTCATCAGTCAATTCTTGCTATGGTACAATTATTTTTTATTTACATTGATTTATATTATTTAATATTGAAATTTTCATTATTCTTAGCTATCTATATATACTAATTAAAATTTATTTTTATGTTTGTAGACGGAACTTGAAGAACAAGAAAACAATTGACGAAGTGAACAAAACATTCCTCAAAGTAACCCATGTCATGGAAGTAGGTCGACCAATGATAACAGTTCCAGCGAAGAATAATGATCAATGTGTTTGGACATCAAAGCAAGAAATTGTATTTTTTGAAATATTTTTTTGTGAAATTGGACATTTTGTTTCATGTAACATAGTGTCCCAATTGAAAGACAGATGGATACAAATAACTATCCCTTTTTGTATGAAAAAGAGTATCTTATATATATATATATATACATATATATATATATATATATATATATATATATATATATATATACATTTTAATTTATTCTATTGCATTCTCCATTGTCGTTGTGAAATGTGACACCATTGTTTAAATATATGGATGATTAAATATTATAATGAAGAGATGTGAAATTGATGATATGATATAAAAAATTAATCTGAGCATCACATTCAAATGCGCTAATAAAAATTTAATTTATATGAATATTGTTATAAGATATGTGTCGACTTTTGATGAATAATGAATTTTAAAAAATCATAGTATTTGCACTGTCATAGGTCAATGTTTCTAAACAATACAAAAGGAACACTGATGCATTTCTATGATAATGTGAAATGGTGCGTTTCTATGACCTATGCACACCGCACAAATACCAATACAAATTAGAAAGCTCGGTGCACTTTATCGACGACTACTACCCGAGCGGTCTGATAGGCATTGCATGCACCAGTGCGGTTTTCCTTTAACCTGCTAGTGCATATTTATAACCTAACGACCTGATGCATTTTATCAACTAGATGGCCTGGTGTGGTTTTACACCTTAACGACCTAGTGCATGAACCTTCCATCGACCTGGTGTGACCTGCTGACTGACATGCACCGAGTCATTGCTAAATGCCCCGAGGTGTCCGAAATTTGTTTTCCATCCGAGTGCTTGGTATGTTTATAGTACCAGTGCATTCATGTTACAACGGACCAGTGCGTGGATACCTCATGCGTGCACTGGTGAGAAAAACATCAAATAACCTCTCACCACCCATTTTTTTCTAGTTGTGTTGGAATTTCATTATAAGCTCCGCCAAAACCTCTGTTACCGAAAACATATGTTGTAGAAAATATTTTTTTGACAGTTCTAGCCAATTTTATAACACTAAAAACCTCCTTATAACCTCCACTATAGGGTCTTTTCCTTATATTGATATTCCCTTGGATTCCTTTACTCGGTTAAACACAAAAATAATATCAACAATCACACAATGTTTCGAATAAGGATATGGTAATGAAATTTGTGAGTTCTATATTTTTGGAGTACAATTTTTCATCTCTAATGTTTCACTACTACCAGTATGCCTAGATAGTACCCCAACAGAGTAACTTCAGGGAAAAAAATATTTATCCACTATCAACAAGCCTAGATAGTACCCTGACGAAGTTTCTTGCTTCACCCCTCTACGCAGGAAGCCTCTCTCTTCTTTCACCTTTCTTTATTATTTTATAGAGGATTGCGCATTATCGCTTATTTATTTCATCGGCATAAGAGGAATCTTAACTTATTAAGAGTAGGAGAGGTTGTCCCTCTAGAGAAGCATATATAATACCTCTGATATATGATTTCTCGTTTATATTTTATCCTTGTCCTTCTCTACTTGATTAGATCATCTTGAAAACAAGGAAACATAAAAACCCGAGTGTAGGCATGAGGTTTCTATAATACATGTGGAGGTAATGGTTCAACCCGAGGCATTCTTAATGAAAGGATTCTATTTTCCGTCAGAACATCATTGACATATGTAACCAAGAAAATGAAGAAGGACAGAGAGTTAGCCAACTATTGCAGTGTTACAAATTCCTTTTCTATTTTTCCACATTACCTTTGAGTCAACAGACCATCTTCATGCACATTATCACAAAACTAAATGAAAGATAACACAAAATAAGGAAACAAAACCATAAGAAAGGACAAAAAATCGATAAAGAAAAACATGATGTGAAACCAAAAAAAGAAAACACAAGAAATCTATAGGAAATGAATGCAAGATGGATGTGAAGGTAAACTAAAATGCAACTATACCTACTCCTAATCTAACCAGCTAGAAAGTTGGGGCCACGTATAATGGAATTTCAAATGCAACCAAAATAATTGTTCCTAACTCGAAATCACAAATATGTGATTGATTAAAACAAATATAAAACAATGATTGTATAAATTGCAAAAAAAATGAAGGACTTTCATGTCAACAGAAAGATATGTCATAGTTAATACTTTTAACCAATTCACATTCTTACCTTTTTTATTAATGTCACATCTAAAAAAACATTGGAAACTTCTTGTGAACACACCTTCATCTATGTCATCCCCTTTATAAAGCATGAGAAAATACTCAAACTTGTTATTAGAAAAAGCGCTTGCAAAGTAAGATGCTTCTAGGAAATGATATATTAGCTTGTGAAACTCAAAACAATCCTCTTGAAAAGCCCAAAATCCTTGAAAATGTGAATTTTTAATGAGAGGAATGAGATTACGATGAGAATCTTGCGAGGGAAAATATATATGATCATATTCAGTAGACATGTCAAGACGGTGACGATTTTACATAATCATTAACGACTGCGGAAGTACCTCAACTACCTTCCAAGTACCCGCATAGTGAGATGTTAAACCATAAAAATCAGAGGGTCTAAAACAATTGGCATTGGATGTGTTTATGCAAAAATAATAAGCTGAATGATAGTCATCAGAAGAAAAAAATCATGATCATATGGGTTTATTAATGCATGAGACTCCGAGTTTGTAATTACCAAAGATAAATCAACTTGAAAATTTTTGCGAATGATCAACATAATAGAATAATGTTGGTGTCATGATGAATGTAACAAACCATTTTCTTATAAATGGTTACACACTACAATAGTATCATAAACATCAGAAGAAGTGACAAGGAATTCTAGCACAATAGACACATGAGACCAGTCAAGATACAGTGGAGGAAGAAGAATTGGATTCACACAATAACTCATGCATACACTCAAGATTATTTTGGGTGGGATGAAGAACAAGATTCATGATATGGTATTCACACAGAAAACCAGGAGTTACTCATCATGAAATAAATATGATAGATATGATTCCTTCAGCCAAAGATTATATTTGAGGTGATCAACTTCATAGTTAATTGACTTTATGAGAGATATATATGACAGACCTGATTTTTATGAAAATTAATTACATGAATATGAATAAACTAAAAAATATTCTTGAAACCAATCAGAGGTAAGATATGCAAAGTTTGAAAATTTACATCTGAAATACCAATTTTTTCGAAAAGAAAATTACGTTGAGTAAAACCATGCAAAGAGAAGAATTTTGTGAGAGAAAATATATCTAACTTAGTTCAGGGAGATTATCAAAGTCTTGATATTCTTAAATAACCATCAATGGAAGTTTAGGTGCCTCAACTTGTTGACAAATCCTAGAATTTTTAAATATTGCAAAATTGCATATTGAAGACTGAACCAAATCATGCATGGTATGAGGATAGTTACTACCAATGGTTTCAATAATACAAATTCTCACTAGATGGTAGTGATCTATGTTTGATTTTACCATAATTTTTAACTTCAAAAAATATATCACTCAAGTCAAAAGATTCATCTAATCACAAATTCGAAGATAAATGAATCTAGGAAATTTCATCAGCAAGTTGAGTTGAAGAGTTGACTTCATACAAGAGAAGAGATGATGAGGGATGGCAAGAGTACTCAATGATTTGATTGTTTTCATTTACATCATGGATAATCTAACCACCTTTTCCAATTGAGAAGTTAACTCATCAAATGAAGGACTTGAAGACCATGGAGTATCTTTGTCGCAAGTAGATGCATTGAAAATGGTAGAGAAGAAGGGATAACAAGATGAGGAGTAAGTTTTGATAAGCACATCTTCCTTGACCAAATGAAGTTCTAGATCTAAATTAACGCCTTCATGAGCCAACAAAATATTGGATGATGCACCTGGGCATTCGTGATCGCATACATCAACAAATTCATCATCATCAGAATGATTGTTTCTCAAGGATATGGATAGATTAAAATAATTTATTTCATTTGATTCACTACCGAAATTAGTAAATTGAGAATCCTTAAATAATGGAAGTGCAATGTCTTCACATAGAGTATTTTGAAAAAGAAAAAAAATTTGAAAGCATATTCACCTTCCTACACCTCTAACTTTGTAATGTGACTTCCTTGTATCTGGTCACAATTTCAACCAACAACTCGAGAATCAAGAGAGTGCAAAAACATAGATGGTGTAGTACATTGATCAAGTAGATTATGGTACAAAGAGTCATGGCACGTATGTGATAGAGGATAGAAGAAATCCATATTGGATGCGAGACTAGAGTTATGAATAACAATATCATATTGTGGAATGGAGGAGTTAGTATTCATCATGGGCTTCATCATCCATTCAAAAATTTCCTTTTTTGAATATGATTAATGAAAAGCGAAAGAAGAATGCGAAGATGGATTAGGAATTTCATCAACAGGTCTCCCAACCTTATTATCATTGCAAGGAGGCATCCTCAATAGAGCTGGAAAAGGAGGATAAGGATCACAAATAATAATAGGTTCCTCTTTTGAAATTAGAGGTGTATCATGATTCATAAGAGTTGCAATAGTAGAAACATCAAAGGGCTTAAGTTCACCGTGTAAAGATACGCGAATCAAAATTATCAAAATTGTGCTTAAAATAAATCCAAATATGTATATTTTTTAGAAAATTCACAATAAAGGTGAAGAAATCAATCAGAGAAATTCTCAACTGACTCATTAGGCTTCATACTTAGTTGATTGACTCTTTTAAAAACATCTTGGTAATTATACCTATCGAAGACTTGATAAATATCCCAGAGGAAATTATTAAAAGAATGGATGGAATCTGGTGGTAAGGTATGATACCATTTATTAATGTGACCTTCAAGGGTGATGAAGAGAGACATATAAGCGGAATTTTTATCATTAATTTTTTAATATTCACAAAATTTAAGAAAATAAAAAATGTGCTTGATTATGGACATTCCATCCTCACCATAAAACTTGAATTGAGAAAAGTGCTAAAGCAACTCATCAGATTGATAATTTAGTAGGGAAAGGTTATAAAAATACCTTGGGGGTATGATTTTAGGATGAGCCATTTAGGATAAGAGATTAAAATAGATTCAACAAGAACAACCTGTCATTTGGACCTCCTTCTAACGCCATTTTTTTGACGGTGCTACAAATCCGTCAACAAAGGGGGCATCATCGATGTGAAGTCCCAATTATACCTTACACAATTTGGAATAGCATCCCTACCCAAGGTGTTGGCCTAACTGCCATATATTCTTGAATATTTTCCTTGGCTCTAACTGACGGCAAGAAAGAGGAGTGTAGAGGTGCCTTCAAAAAGCAAGTGAATGTGCCTGGTGAGTGTTCACTTGCAGTTATGTCAAGGTTCTTATACTACGGGGGGGAAAGAGAAGTGATACTCTAAGGGAGAGGTAATAGTACCACCCTAGTAGAGACACATGAAACCAGTAAGGATCTATATAACACCCAACAAAATAGTCAAAAAAAGGTGTGATGGGCATTAGAACCAATCAATGAGAAATATTTTTCTAGTATCCAGCACAATAGTCCACAAGTATGGGACAAAAATAACAACAATCACAACACATTTTCAATATGATAAGTAATAAAGTAACCAAAATAGTTCAAATACTTTAGCACAGATGAAATAAAACATGAAACACAAACATCTGCAAAATACTCGTTCAAATATTCGTAATCCTTGCATGAAGAACGTGTTGTCCATGAAGCATTTGTTTATTAAGTAAAATTTCCAAGACACATGTATAAAATGAACACAACTAGCTACAATAGTGGAGTGTTAGAGCCACTCCTTGCTTCCCAAAAGAAATATCTTGTTTCTTTAATTCCTTTTGGGAGGAGAGAAGGTGAAAAGTCCTTTGCTCATACAATGAGGGTGTATATAACCAAGAGGTTATGATTCGACTCTTTGACTACCTTCATGATTGTTTAACTTCCTATGAATTTTTTATTTTACCTGACTCTTCATATTCTGAATGTGTCCTTTGGAATTCCGCTTTACAATACATTTTGAATAGGTAATTACATGATCCACAATAATGAAGTCGTACATTATGAATTGTTATAGGAGATCACATGACACTTATGACAAGGAATTCATGATGATGTGACAGTGCTAAGATCTATGCCTTTCTTATTTCTTTGTGTCTTCTTTAGAATATGGTGAACGTTCTTCTTCTTCCTCCTCCTTATGACTTGACAATGAGGATTATTCCATGTGATCTTGATCTTGATCTTCTGTTATAGTCTGGTGTTCCTTCGTCTTCTCACCTAATGATTATATTATTTCTTCAGCTCCATATGTGTCTTCTAGCATTTTATCCTTCTCTACATCCTTCTTCATCATATTTCCATGACATGATAAAGTACCTCCATCTGCAATCTACTCATGACAAGATGACACTTGTCTGATAAAACTTCGCTAAGATGGTGCATATTGATCCACTGATTGAACTAGAACAAGGTGACGTGCTGGGAATTAGCTTTGTAATTGTGCAATTGCACATCTTAGGCACGTAAGGGTGAACTTTGAATATTGAGACTATGCAATGCATAGTTCAAGTTAGAATAAGGAAGAAAAATACGCAATCTAAGAGCTCAGTGTGACAGGCTGAGGGGATCGGATGTGGATCCACCAATTGCATAGTTCTAGAGGACAAAGAATCCCAGGTGTTTTTACAATTACACAGTTCAAGAGCTCAAGGCTGAGGCTTGAGCCTCGAGACTACACAATGAATAGTACTGAGAGGGAAAGAGAGATAAATTTCATAGTTTTGGGAGTCAGTGAGTCAGACTAAAGGGATTTTTCACTGTTTCAGCAAACTATGTAGTTATGGAAGGTAAAGTAGGCCTTGCGATTTCGTAGTTGCATAGTTTAAGAGGTTAAGGTTTGAGCTTTATCACAAATATTTCAAAATGTGTAGTTAGGGCCAGGCCAGAGGGCTATATTGGGAAATTCTGGGCACCAAAGTTTAGGCATAAGTACTAGAACTGCGCAGTGCACAATCCTGGGAAAATTTTAGGGGCTAATATTTGATGTTGGGCTAAAATTCCATGTTATTTCCAAAAAAATGATTCCCCAATTTCCATTTTTCTAAAAATGAATTAGTCCAAATTTTATAGTATAAAATTATGTTACCTTAAAAATTGCCAATATTATATATTTTCCAATATAAAATAAATAGAAATCTTGATATTTTCATAAAATTATCATCAAACATTTTAAAATATTTGATATTAGGGACTAGTAAGTTTCGCCAAGGTTTCTAAAATTTAAGATAAACATCTGTCCTTAAAAGTTTCCCTCCCAGTAACTGCATATTTTGAAATTTCAAGGGAAAACTATGCAGCTTGAGGGTTGTGTTAGCCACCTATAATATTTGTCATAGAAAAAGGTGGCTAAGACTTTTGTGAGCCTCCAAGGAACAAAGTTTATCACTAAAAATTATTGGCTCTTGAAGGCTCCTTGAAGGCCTCATGCCTCTGTCCAAAATCTTCATTACTATTTCCATTTTATACTCAGAAAGTTTCTGCTGATCCCAAATGAAAGACTATTGCAAGACCTGTATTTTCCCCCTTCTCAAACCTTCATTTTCTCCCCTTTTTCTCCCTAAAAAATCCTTTGATTTCATGATTCCTCCTCTTCCCTTCATGAAAATCACCCGTATAATGTTAAAGACTCACTCTTTAGCTTTACCGAAAACCCCCAAATTCATTAAAAACCTTGAAAAAATACAAATTTTTATTAATAAAGCTTAAGCCCCCTTGGGCTAAGTCTTTAACCCTTTTCTTCCATACACTCACACCCTGGAACCACATGCTAACTCATTTTGGCGCTTATCGCATCGCAAATGTCCAAAAGTGCACTTCTTTGTGCCATTACAAAACTTGTGATGCGATCAGCCTTTATATTGAAAAACCCCCGATCATATCATTATTCTGTATATACCATGGGCACACCCTCCGTATTTAAATCTTGTAAATATTTCATTCCCGATCAATCTTTTTCTTTGTAAAAACCCAAAACCCACTTTTCCAAAGTTTTGGTCTAAAAACCAAAATTGCATGTTAAATATTAAATGCATTGATCAAAAAGACCGATCGCGAAATCACAATCGCAGAAAAGACAATGGGTTTATTGGAAAGCCCAGGCCCGAAGTTCCGATATGCGGTAAGCCCCTTCCCTTTTAACCCTCCGGTCATATAAATCTCCATGTGCCCACGGCCCCGCAATTGGGTGCCAAGCCATTTTATATTTCCTCTGCCCAAGGTTTAAAACCTTTGGGTATATATTAAAACTCGTCGGTTTATTATATTTTCTACCTCCACCAGTCCAAAGTTCAAATCAATCTCCACCATTGATCTATTCTATAGATCGACGGTGCGGAGTTCATCTCCCCGTGGTCCCCACCGCCCATAAGCCGATTGCCCAAAACCGATAGTATCTATCGCACCGCCTTTGGGGCAAGGGTTATTTTTTCCTGATGGCCAGCGATTCCATACAATGGTTGACACACGTCCCCTGTACCTTTTTAAAAACTTCCATCCATCGTGCATAACTGCAGTCCATCGCGCATTAACTTTCGGATGAGGATGCCCAGCGATATCGCTATCCACCGTCCGATCTAGGGCGGGCCATCCAATGGCTATCGCTCGTTGAACATGCCCGACAATTAAAAAAGGTGCCCACGTGATAACCAGGCTATGACACATCGTCCAAGCAATCTCCGCCGTCAATCTGATCTGTAGATCGACGGTCCACATTTCATTGCCCATTTTCTCTCCGTTGGACTTTCAACTTCTGTTCTCGACCGTCAATCTCTGTGCGGTCGATGGCTTAGATTTAATCTCTTTTCCATCGGGTTCACGATCTCTCCTGATCAATCCTGTTTGTTGGATGATGCCATCCAACAGCCCCACTCCTTCCACACCTCATCTACAGCAATAAACCTAAAACACACAGGATTTATTAATTATTTTGTGTTTTATGCAGGTTTTAAATGGTTTCTGCTGTTATATTAAAGAAAGGCCAGAGGCTGGGAATGATGATTCCCGTGTCTTTAGTCCATGAAGAGAACCATTCACAGGGTTGTATTCAACGCTTTATCGATGCTCCATGGGCGCTGGTACCATAAAAAGCCCTGCGCAGCCCTGCACATCGATAAGACACTATTTTATTCAAAAGAACAGTTAAAAGAGTATAAGTTTGAAGACAAAGCACATCAGATGAATATTGAAGACATATTTTTGGAATTACGGCTAAGAATTCTTATCAAAAGCCTAATCCCCAAGTAAAACACAGTTTACAGAAAACCTAAAGTGTTTTATCAAGCAAGAATGCCTCCACTGCCACCATCTGGGGAAAATTGAGTCCTTAGCTACCATAGTGCCACATGTTCCTCAAAGTACTCAATCAGGGGCCGAAGTTATTGATCGAATGAAGATTTTCACCTTAGAACAGCCAGAGAGTTACTTCTGCAAGGAAATCAATGCAGAAAATATCGGCAGAGTTACTCCACACATTACACAGAGCCTCAAAGTAAATAAAAGCTCCCACCGAGCTTAATTCATAAATGTAAAATAGTTAATACAAAGAACCACTTGTAAAATTCTTCATCGAGCCCCTCAAAAGCCCCAAAAGTCCTGAATCTGTATTAATTGTCTTGAGAGATCATTTATTAGATTTCACCTCCTCATCCTTCTATAAATACTTCTGTAGAAGATGAGAAGTTGTTGGTTGGTTGGTTGTTGTTTGATCACAAGCTGTAATATTGAAACTCTCTGAAATCAATACATAGTCCTTTGAAGTTGAAGAACAAATTGAAGTCTTGGAGATCTTGATGATGTTGTTGCATGTTTTTTCCTGAGAAGGCTCTATCATTGGATTCATGAGCTTGGCTGTTGGTGAAGTATTCTGAATTGTTTCATGTTTTTCCCCGTTTTCATTATGTTCCATAATTTCTCACTACAGTAGGATAGAAAGTATTAGGCTAAGAAATGACTCCTGGAAGCACCTTAGAGCTGTTTATCCTTCACTATTTTATGTTTTCTTCTGCTGAAGTATTTTAGAGGCTTTAATCTTCATGCTTGCTTATTTCCTTAATAGTTTGAACAGTTGGTTTCAGCATGATTTATGGTTCTCCCTGCTTGTCCGTTGCCACTTAAAAACTGTTATTGAAGTCTCCCTTGGAATTTCTTTGCTTATAGTGAATCAGAGAGGTCTGTTTTGATCTTGCCCTTTGTCCTCACTTAAACAGGTGGCTTAAAAGTCATTATAATTATGATCATAGATTTTTTTAGGTGTTCCCTCTTCTATGACTGTGATTATCAGTAAATCTTATATGTTTTCTAAAGTCCTTTAGAATAAAATATTTGAGGAAATAGAGTGTTCCCTGAATCTTAGATTTTACTTTGAAAGTTGTTTTGAAATTATTGTTTGCTTAAAGGTGTGATTTGTAGAATTTATGGTTAGCCCTGTCTATCAAAGAACTCTTTATTGTTCAAATTATGCTTTCAAATTCCCTTTGTTGAGAATTAAAACTCTCTTTCCAAATCATTAATGTTCATTCCATTCCAAAAACAAAAGGATCCTGTGGCCAAGTTAGATTTTCCCTTTGATATCCCATATCTTTTGATAATTGTGTTATGACCTCTTTTTGACTCCACTGCCCAATGAAACAGATATTTTACTGTCCTATATATCTTTCCTAGACCTTTTATGTTCTGTTGTATCAATTCAATCCAACCAAACAAACAAATACCTGCACTTAATAACTAGTCTAAAACCAATACTCGAAGCACAGAAGATAAACCTTCGCAAAACAACTTTGAGAGATCCCTCTCTGAGAGCAGGAGGACTAGATCCTGTAACTCTAAAGATTGGTTCTGATGTTTCCTTGTCTTTTGATTTTCCAAACTATCAAAACACGAGACACCAACATAATGGCTATCATGGTGGGACTCTGAGTAAAATATGCAAAACAAAACACTCATTGTCTAAATATAGCATAAGTCACCTTCTTCAAGCACTACCAAGCAATGGTAATCATGATAGGTCCTTTTGAATCAGTGACAAACTAAGTAACCCTTAGGATTCTCATAAATCCCTGTCAAACCTTGAAGATTTCAGTTACCAAGCCACAAGAGTAAACTCTGTACGTTTTGACGCCCTAGCTAAGTGTTAAATCAGACTTAGAACACTCTCTTAACCTATAAGACCAAAATAACTCAGAAAAACCCAAAAACATTTCAGTTTGGCTTCATAATAAACTGGTTGTGGACCATAAAACCTTTATCTCCAAAAAGATAAAATCTTCCACCTGGTGACTCCACAATCCTAAAAACAGACCTTAAGACTCCACTAGGAAGACCCCAAGTCTTAATAGCATCATAACAAGCTCAGCTAGAAGGCTTTAAGATTAAAAATTTTTCTTCTTCTGAAAAGATCAGTTAGCCTCTTAAAGATTTTCATATTTGGTTAAAACTTTTCTTTTTCAACTGGGTCTGAAAAACATAGCATAGTGGCTCCTAGAAAGATTCATACTAGAGCCTACCCTGACCCAAACCCACTGGAAGAAATTGATAACCTTGAAAGTATACTTAGGAAATCTTCCAAGATGAAATTTTCAACTGTTTTCATATCACGCTTGAGAGCTAATTCAGTTCCTAAAAACCTTGCAGCTCTACAAGAAACACATGGTGGTGGAACCATAAAACATTTTACCTCCTTACGAGCTAAAACTTTTCCACCTGACGACTCCACACTCTGAAACTCCCAGAAGAGCAAATAACCCCACTGGTAGAAGACCCTGAACTGATTGACCAGACTCAGTGACCTCTTTCTTGATTTACAAACATGATTCCAAGAATACAATGAAGATATCCCCCAATGAATAGAGTTCATATCCCTGGGTTTCCACATAAGATGCCCCAGGTGAATTGGGATGATAACCTGCCTGTTTTTCAAGGTGAAAAGTTTGATGACCCTTTATTACATCTTATCAAATTTCACATACATGTATGGAGGTTGAAAGTTGAATGGTATGAAGATTTCCTAATGAAAATGTTCATGTTAACATTAGAAGGAAAAGCTAGGGATTGGTATGAATGCTTAAGATATAGTAGTTTGTTTTCCTTAAGAGACCCTGAATATGTGTTCTATGAGAACTATAAAGAAAACACTACATCATTATCATTGGGTGCAATATATTATGATCCATCACAAAACATCACCCAACACATAATAGATAATGAGAAAGATTTGGAAGAGATGCATCCTGAAGATCATTTAACAGCCATTCATGAGTTTAATCTCCTATTGAAAAATTTTAAGAATATAGATGAATAATTTGAGGAAGAGATGATCCAAGAAATAATGGATGTTCCTCAAGATATCCCTGAAAACTCAAAAATTGATTCATCATCCCTTATAGCCGAGGCTCAAGAAGACATCCAGCCTCAAAATCAGTCTTCACAAGAGACAGAGAACTATTGTACTCCTGTTCAAAGGAACATAGAAACATCTCCCCCTTTGACAGAAAAAGAGATCGATCAGACTATTAATAAACAGCCAGTCTCTGAAACTTTTTGCAAAACAAACACTCTTGCCCATTCACATAGAGAACTTTGTTGTACAGATTTAGAAAGTTCTTTTGTAGATCAGAATGAAGAAGGACCTGCTGATAACCCAGTATGTTTGATTGGTAGTATTACTTATATTCGTGATTCTCCTAACTTTGATCTATCTAGTGATGATGCTTCCCAAACAGAAGTTAATTTTGCAGGATCATCATTAGCATATTTATGGCAGGAAGATCAGCTCCTTAAAAGAAGTAATGAGCTAGTGCAAACTATTTATGTTACTGATGATGAAAGTTTTCAAAGCCTAGAAGTGAGTGAAGATTCATTGAATCTTTTCTTCATTTCTTTTCAGATCATCAGTAATGATTTCCATGTGATTGGGAATCAGCAGACTTTCAGCTCAAAGGATGAGGAGGAAATAAACGCAGAAATTTTTGGGCAGGTGGAAATCAAGGAGCTTTCTCTTGAAAAACGGGAAGCAATTAAATATACCCTTTCTCAAGAATATAATAACCTCCTCATAGAGTACAGTCCACTAAACCAGAGCATACTAGGGCTACAAGAGGACAACACTGCCAAATATGATGAGTCCTCCAATTCATATGATGATGCTTCCAAACAACTTTCTGAAGATATGCTCCTCAAAGCTGAAGTCTTGGAAGTAGACAATCCACCAGACATAGAGGACCAAAAAGAAGAGAATCTTCATCTTTTCTTTGTTGATCCTATGGAAGAGTGTGTGGAAATCCCAGCTGGCTCAAATTATCAAGCAATGATCCTTTGCAACATCCAGAGACATGAAAAGTTGTCACCTTCTGTGATAGCCTTGATATTGAAGGTTAATCTTCAATATGTTCTATGGATACCTCTGACAAGTAGCCAGAGTTTCTACTTCTTTTTGACATTAATCAGTTTGCTGCATTGGCATTTTTTTATCATATGATAAATGTAAATACTCCATGTTTAGAATAGGTTAGATAGTGTTGACGGGAAAATTTTTCCGGCCAAGAGTAGGGGATCTCCCCGGTAGAAAGTCCCAATTAGACCTTGAACCGTTCAGAGTAGGGATCCTGTCCGGGGTGTGGGTCCGGCTACCGCTTAAGACGCCTTCCCTTCAGTCTCAAAATAACCTGATTGAACCTGCAGACATACACTTATTCATATGATATAGAATATAGGATTGATGCATTAAACACGAATCAAACACTATGCGTAGCAAGATCATAAATAAAGCATGTACACCTCAGGAGATGTCATTAGCAACACATCTTTGGGGGTAATGCTTATAAGATAGTCTGACCACACAAGAAATAGTTCTCTATGGTGAGATATCCCTTTAATTTCTGAAAGATGAAACGAAATGCTAACAAAAATAGTTCATTAACATTCATTAATAGAGCAGATGATAAATGGAACATCATTGATACAACACAGATAGCCATGACGCATAAATGATGACATGAAGAGTGCAGCTTCATTAATCATAGTATGTTCTGAAACTGTACAAGGAATACACACAGTGTTCGCACAACAAAACACATCATAACCATATGGTGTTTTAACAAGAATCTATATTCATATGCACAAGAGTATAATATTTCAATACAATGCCATGTAGCTCTTTAGTTTCCAAAAGAAAAAGCCCTTTTACACTTTTCCCGTAGGGAATTTTATAGCACAAAACTTTCCCTTTGGGCTTTCCGACCTTTCGCCTGCCTGCCTGTTGAGTTGCCTCGCGACCTTGAAGAGGTTGCGACCTGTGACCTGTCTGGTATGTGCGACTTGCAACTTGGATGGACAGTGCAACCTACGACTTGTCCGGGTGGTGCGACCTGCGAACTGCCTCTAACTACTGCTCATGACTTCCTGTTACCGGGCTACGGAGATGGACGCGCAATGTTGAGGTCGGGGTCGTCAATCTGCTATTCCTTGAGAAAATCTTGCCATGCATGGTACTCTACCGCTATGGGGGAAACCAGAGGAACCTCCTCCTTCAACCGATGCATGCATTCCAAAGCATTTGGAACTAGGGTTTCCCTTTTATGTGAGATCTGGTTTGAAAGAGAGGCAAGTTTGGTATAAATCCGAACTGGAGTGGCAATAAACTGACTCAGATGTTTTTGAGATGCTGAAGGTTCGGGAGCAGCAGCGGCTTGCTTGATAGGCTGCAGAAATGACTGGATGTCCTGATCCATTTTTTCCCAGGCTTTCTCTTCGTCCAAAGCCCCAAGCGATGGAATGTGGTGCAAAGTGTGCATCGAGTCGATACCGCTGATCAGGTGGTTGTATGAAGACATTACTTTGTCCAGGTCCTTAGATAGTTTGTCCTTAGACTGTATTGCCATACGGAGCTGAACCTTAGCATCCTGTGTATGAATCCAATCCCTCTTGGGAAAATTTTCAGGTGCCTGAGGGTATTGTACTGTCCAGCCCATCATTTTGTCTAAGGCCTGTGAGGCCTCCCTGAGCTGCTTGTGCTTTTGCTTGGTTTCCGCTCGTGCTCTTACTAGTGGGGCGACTGTTTGTTTGATGGTGAACATTTCTGCATACACCTGCCTCATGGTTGCTTCTAACACTTCACACTCTTTAAAAATGGCTAGTGGGACTTCATTTACCGGTGGAGTCTGGTTTCGGAGTTGTTGAACTTCTGCCCTCAACTCTGATTTCTCCTGTTCTGCTCTTTTCTCGCACTGCTTAGCTTCTTGCAGTATATTTTGCAGAGATACTATTTCTCTACTCATTCTGGTTACGTTCTCTTCCGTGGCTGCGGCGAAAGCAGTGCCCGTCGATGCTATCATTACAGGATTAGTCCTGGTATCAAGGACTATGTCTTTGCCTGTTGCAACTGTGGATGTGGCAGAGGGACTTTGCGCCAGAGACCTTCTTTTATCTTGCCAGATTTTGAAAGAGAATTGATCGAATGTGAGTCTCGTGAGATCAAATACATCCTCTTCCTGTCCCTGGGGGGATCTAACATCAGAGAGCTTGGTACTTCCCAGAGGTATTTCGAGGGGAGTCACCTCGATGTCTTCTAGCATGTCGTCCTCCTTTTCTTCTCTATTCTTTTACTCTTCTTCCTTTCGCCGGCGTTCAGTTTCTGCTGCTGCTTCTATTTCGGCCTTCCTCTTCCGCTCAGCTGCAGCAGCCTGTTCGGCCTTCTTTTGGCGCTCAGCTTCTGCTTTGTCCAGCTCTACCTTGAGTGCCTGTTCTGCTACGGCCTGTGCCTCCTTTTCCTCCTTTTCTTTCCTGGCCTCCTTGGCTTGCTTCTTCTTCTGTGTTGCTGTCGCACTCTTCTGGCATGCTTCCTCATCCTCCTTTATCTTCTTTTCCCTTTCTTTCTAGGCTTTTGCTTCTACTTCTTTCTGTTGGATAGATGTAGTAAGCCCTGTGCTGGTCCGAGACTTCTTGGTTAAAGAGGAAGAGGCACCTACCAACTGGCGGCTTTTGTCTTTCAGGCTCTGATCATCCGGATCCTCTTAGCCTAAGTCTACCTCCGGAGCAAATTTTCTCTCAGCGTTATACCAGTTCCCTCTTTCGTCTTCTGCCGGGCGCTCAATATGTTGATAAGTCCACTTGAATTTAGCTTTCTTGCAGTGTTCAGGAACTATTCTCTCTGGTTCATATGTTCGATGTTCTAGCGCCCCAAGCTGATAGCTCTTCATCGCTTCTCGCTCCGCTGCTAATTCTTTGAAGTATTTAACTGTGCACACGCCGATGGTGAGGGGTAGCGTGGGCCACGACTTCTTTTTGCCTTTAGACAGGACGCTAGAGAAACCTTGAGACATTTGGAAGCATACCTCCTGAATGAGAATTTTGTCTATAACAAAGCGAGGCATAGCATGTGGAGCCCTGTAAGATCCAAAGACTTGGATGAAAGTATATCCGGAGAAGGGGAACAAATGTACCACTCGGACTAGAGTCTCTTTGGCTCGCCAAGACATGTAGGGGGTGTCTTGGCCAAATAGTCTTCTATATAGAGCGGGGATAAATACTTGGGAGATCTGCTCTATATCTTGTTTATGCTTGGACTCCCAAAACACCCTGATTTGCAGATGAATTGCTCGAGTCTGCGCGGAATCCCAATTGTGTGCCCATCCCTCAAAGTGTAACCTTGCGCAGACAGCATCCAGTAGGTAAGAGGCCATGTAAAATTCAGAAGGCATTCCATCATCTGGGGCCAATGCCGCGGACAAGTTTGTCTACATCGAAGTCATCAATATGCCGGCCCAGTTAAAATGGGTGCCATGTGTCGTTACATGCTCCGTGATAGTAGCCCAACTACCACTGAAAGTGGAGAAATCATGGGCACACCCTCCATATTTAAATATTGTAAATATTTCATTCCCGATCAATCTTTTTCTTTGTAAAAACCCAAAACCCACTTTTCCAAAGTTTTGGTCTAAAAACCAAAATCGCATGTTAAATATTAAATGCATTGATCAAAAAGACCGATCGCGCAATCGTAATCGCAGAAAAGACAATGGGTTGATTGGAAAGCCCAGGCCCGAAGTTCCGATATGCGGTAAGCCCCTTCCCTTTTAACCCTCTGGTCATATAAATCTTCATGCGCCCACGGCCCGGCAATTGGGCGCCAAGGCATTTTATATTTCCTCTGCCCAAGGTTTAAAACCTTTGGGTATATATTAAAACTCGTCGGTTTATTATATTTTATACCTCCACCAGTCCAAAGTTCAAATCAATCTCCACCATCGATCTATTCTATAGATCGATGGTGCGGAGTTCATCTCCCCGTGGTCCGCACCGCCCATAAGCCGATTGCCCAAAACTAATAGTATCTATCGCACCGCCTTTGGGGCTAGGGTTTTTTTTTCCTGATGGCCAGCGATTCCATACAAGGGTTCACACGCGTCCCCTGTACCTTTTTAAAAACCGCCGTCCATCGCGCATAACCGCAGTCCATCGCGCATTAACGTTCGGACCAGGATGCCCAGTTATATCGCTGTCCACCGTCCGATCTAGGGCAGGCCATCCAACGGCTATCGCTCGTTGAACATGCCCGACAATTAAAAAAGGTGCCCACGTGATAACCAGGCTATGGCGCATCGTCCAAGAAATCTCCGCCGTCAATCTGATCTGTAGATCGACGGTCCACATTTCATTGCCCATTTTCTCTCCGTTGGACTTTCAACTTCTGTTCTCGACCGTCAATCTTTGTGCGATCGATGGCTTAGATTTAATCTCTTTTCCATCGGGTTCACGATCTCTCCTGATCAATCCTGTTTGTTGGATGATGCCATCCAACAGCCCCACTCCTTCCACACCTCATCTACAGCAATAAACCTAAAACACGCAGGATTTCTTAATTATTTTGTGTTTTATGCAGGTTTTAAATGGTTTCTGTTGTTATATTAAAGAAAGGCCAGAGGCCGGGAATGATGATTCTCGTGTCTTTAGTCCATGAAGAGAACCATTCACAGGGTTGTATTCAACACTTTATCGATGCTCCATGGGCGCTGGTACCATAAAAAGCCCTGCGCAGCCCTACACATCGACAAGACACTATTTTATTCAAAAGAATAGTTAAAAGAGTATAAGTTTCAAGACAAAGCACATCAGATGAATATTGAAGACATATTTTTGGAATTACGGCTAAGAATTCTTATCAAAAGCCTAATCCCCAAATAAAACACAGTTTACAGAAAACCTAAAGTGTTTTATCAAGCAGGAATGCCTCCACTGCCACCATCTGGGGAAAATTGATTCCTCAGCTACCATAGTGCCACCTGTTCCTCAAAGTACTCAATCAGGGGCCGAAGTTATTGATCGAATGAAGATTTTCACCTTAGAACAGCTAGAGAGTTACTTCTGCAAGGAAATCAATGCATAAAATATCGGCAGAGTTACTCCAACATAATGCAGAGCCTCAAAGTCAACATAAAGCTCCCACCGAGCTTAAATCTTAATTGTAAAAAATTTAATACAGTGAAACACCTATAAAATTCTTCATCGAGCCCCTCAAAAGGCCAAGAAGTCCTGAATCTGTATTAATTGTCTTGAGAGATATTTTATTAGATCCCACCTCCTCATCCTTCTATAAATAATTCTGTAGAAGATGAGAAGTTGTTGGTTGGTTGGTTGTTGTTTTATCACAAGCTGTAATATTAAAACTCTCTGAAATCAATACATAGTCCTTTGAAGTTGAAGAACAAATTGAAGTCTTGGAGATCTTGATGATGTTGTTGCATGTTTGTTCCTGAGAAGGCTCTATCACTGGATTCATGAGCTTGGCTGTTGGTGAAGTATTCTGAACTGTTACATGTTTTTCCCTGTTTCCATTATGTTCCATAATTTCTCACTACAGTAGGATAGAAAATATTAGGCTAAGAAATGACTCCTGGAAGCACCTTAGACCTGTTCATCCTTCACTGTTTTATGTTTTCTTCTGCTGAAGTATTTTAGAGGCTTTAATTTTTCTCTTTAGTCTTCATGCTTGTTTATTTCCTTAATAGTTTGGACAGTTGGTTTCAGCGTGATTTATGGTTCTCCCTGCTTGTTTGTTGCCACTTAGAAACTATTATTGAAGTCTCCCTTGGAATTTCTTTGCTTATAGTGAATCAGAGAGGTATGTTTTGATCTTGCCCTTTGTTCTCACTTAAACAGTTGGCTTAAAGGTCGTTATAATTATGATCATATATGTTTTTAGGTGTTCCCTCTTCTATGACTGTGATTATCAGTAAATCTTATATGTTTTCTAAAGTCCTTTAGAATAAAATCTTTGAGGAAATAGGGTGTTCCCCGAATCTTAGATTTTACTTTGAAAGTTGTTTTGAAATTATTGTTTGCTTAAAGGTGTGATTTGTAGAATTTATGGTTAGCCCTGTCTATCAAAGAACTCTTTATTGTTCAAATTATGCTTTCAAATTCCCTTTGTTGAGAATTAAAACTCTCTTTCCAAATCATTAATGTTCATTCCATTCCAAAAACAAAAGGTTCCTGTGGCCAAGTTAGATTTTCCCTTTGATATCCCATATCTTTTGATAACTGTGTTATGACCTCTTTTTGACTCCACTGCCCAATGAAACAGATATTTTACTGTCCTATATATCTTTCCTAGACCTTTTATGTTCTGTTCTATCAATTCAATCCAACCAAACAAACAAATACCTGCACTTAATAACTAGTCTAAAACCAATACTCGAAGCACACAAGATAAACCTTCGCAAAACAACTTTGAGAGATCCCTCTCTGAGAGCAGGAGGACTAGATCCCGTAACTCTAAAGATTGGTTCTGATGTTTCCTTGTCTTTTGATTTTCCAAACTATCAAAACACGAGACACCAACATAATGGCTATCATGGTGGGACTCTGAGTAAAATATGCAAAACAAAACACTCACTGTCTAAATATAACATAAGTCACCTTCTTCAAGCACTACCAAGCAATGGTAATCGTGATAGGTCCTTTTGAATCAGTGACAAACTAAGTAACCCTTAGGATTCTCATAAATCCCTGTCAAACCTTGAAGATTTCAGTTACCAAGCCACAAGAGTAAAATCTGTACGTTTTGACGCCCTAGCTAAGTGTTAAAGCAGACTTAGAACACTCTCTTAACCTATAAGACCAAAATAACTCAGAAAAACCCAAAAACATTTCAGTTTGGCTTCATAATAAACTATTTGTGGACCATAAAACCTTTACCTCCAAAAAGCTAAAATCTTCCACCTGGTGACTCCACAATCCTAAAAACAGACCTTAAGACTCCACTAGGAAGACCCCAAGTCTTAATAGCATCATAACAAGCTCAGCTAGAAGGCTTTAAGATTAAAATTTTTTCTTCTTCTGAAAAGATCAGTTAGCCTCTTAAAGATTTTCATATTTGGTTAAAACTTTTCTTTTTCAACTGGGTCTGAAAAACATAGCATAGTGGCTCCTAGAAAGATTCATACTAGAGCCTACCCTGACCCAAACCCACTGGAAGAAATTGAAAACCTTGAAAGTATACTTAGGAAATCTTCCAAGATGAAATTTTCAACTGTTTTCAGATCACCCTTGAGAGTTAATTCAGTTCCTAAAAACCTTGCAGCTCTACAAGAAACACATGGTCGTGGAGCCATAAAACATTTTACCTCCTTACGAGCTAAAACTTTTCCACCTGACGACTCCACACTCTGAAACTCCCAGAAGAGCAAATAACCCCACTGGTAGAAGACCCTGAACTGATTGACCAGACAAAGTGACCTCTTTCTTGATTTACAAATATGATTCCAAGAATACAATGAAGATATGCCCCAATGAATAGAGTTCATATCCCTGGGTTTCCACATAAGATGCCCCAGGTCAATTGGGATGATAACCTGCCTGTTTTTCAAGGTGAAAAGTTTGATGACCCTTTATTACATCTTATCAAATTTCACATACATGTATGGAGGTTGAAAGTTGAATGGTATGAATATTTCCTAATGAAAATGTTCATGTTAACATTAGAAGGAAAAGCTAGGGATTGGTATGAATGCTTAAGATCTAGTAGTTTGTTTTCCTTAAGAGACCTTGAATATGTGTTCTATGAGAACTATAAAGAAAACACTACATCATTATCATTGGGTGCAATATATTATGATCCATCACAAAACATCACCCAACACATAATAGATAATGAGAAATATTTGGAAGAGATGCATCCTGAAGATCTTTTAACAGCCATTCATGAGTTTAATCTCCTATTGAAAATTTTTAAGAATATAGATAAATAATTTGAGGAAGATATGATCCAAGAAATAATGGATGTTCCTCAAGATATCCCTAAAAACTCAAAAATTGATTCATCATCCCTTATAGCTGAGGCTCAAGAAGACATCGAGCCTCAAAATTAGTCTTCGCAAGAGAGAGAGAACTATTGTACTCCTGTTCAAAGGAACATAGAAACATCTTCCCCTTTGACAGAAAAAGAGATCGATCAGACTATTAATAAACAGCCAGTCTCTAAACCTTTTTGCAAAACCAACACGCTTGCCCATTCACATAGAGAACTTTGTTGTACAAATTTAGAAAGTTCTTTTGTAGATCAGAATGAAGAAGGACCTGTTGATAACCCAGTATGTTTGATTGGTAGTATTACTTATATTCGTGATTCTCCTAACTTTGATCTATCTAGTGATGATTCTTCCCAAACAGAAGTTAATTTTGCAGGATCATCATTAGCATATTTATGGCAGGAAGATCAGTTCCTTCAAAGAAGTAATGAGCCAGTGCAAGCTATTTATGTTACTGATGATGAACGTTTTCAAAGCCTACAAGTGAGTGAAGATTCATCGAATCTTTTCTTCATTTCTTTTCAGATCATCAGTAATGATTTCCATGTGATTGGGAATCAGCAGACTTTCAGCTCAAAGGATGAGGAGGAAATAAACGCAGAAATTTTTGGGCAGGTGGAAATCAAGGAGCTTTCTCTTGAAAAACAGGAAGAAATTAAATATACCCTTGCTCAAGAATATAATAACCTCCTCATAGAGTACAGTCCACTAAACCAGAGCATACTAGGGCTACAAGAGGACAACACTGCCAAATATGATGAGTCCTCCAGTTCATATGATGATGCTTCCAAACAACTTTCTGAAGATATGCTCCTCAAAGCTGAAGTCTTGGAAGTAGACAATCCACCAGACATAGAGGACCAAAAAGAAGAGAATCTTCATCTTTTCTTTGTTGATCCTATGGAAGAGTGTGTGGAAATCCCAGCTGGCTCAAATTATCAAGAAATGATCCTTTTCAACATCCAGAGACATCAAAAGTTGTCACCTTCTGTGATAGCCTTGATATTGAAGGTTAATCTTCAATATGTTCTATGGATACCTCTGACAAGCACCCAGAGTTTCTACTTCTTCTTGACATTACTCAGTTTGCTGCATTGGCATTTTTGTATCATATGATAAATTTAAATACTCCATGTTTAGAATAGGTTAGATAGTGTTGACAGGAAAATTTGTCCGGCCAAGAGTAGGGGATCTCCCCGGTAGAAAGTCCCAATTAGACCTTGAACCGTTCGGAGTAGGGATCCCGTCCGGGGTGTGGGTCCGGCTACCGCTTAAGACGCCTTCCCTTCGGTCTCAAAAGAACCTGATTGAACCTGCGGACATACACTTATTCATATGATACAGAATACAGGATTGATGCATTAAACACGAATCAAACACTATGCGTAGCAAGATCATAAATAAAGCATGTACACCTCAGGAGATGTCATTAGCAACACATATTTGGGGGTAATGCTTATAAGATAGTCTGAAAACACAAGAAATAGTTCTCTATGGTGAGATATCCCTTTACTTTCTGAAAGATGAAAGGAAATGCTAACAAAATAGCTCATTAACATTCATTAATAGAGCAGATGATAAATGTAACATCATTGATACAACACAGATAGCCATGACGCATAAATGATGACATGAAGAGTGCAGCTTCATTAATCATAGGATGTTCTGAAACTGTACAAGGAATACACACAGTGTTCGCACAGCAAAACACATCATAACCATAGGGTGTTTTAACAAGAATCTATATTCATATGCACAAGAGTATAATCTTTCAATACAATGCCATGTAGCTCTTTAGTTTCCAAAAGAAAAATTCCTTTTACACTTTTCCCGTAGGGAATTTTATAACACAAAACTTGCCCTTTGGGCTTCCCGACTTTTCGCGTGCCTCCCTGTTGAGTTGCCTCGCGACCTTGAAGAGGTTGCGACCTGCGACCTGTCTAGTATGTGTAACTTGCGACCTGCATGGACAGTGCGACCTAAGACTTGTCCGGGTGGTGCGACCTGCGACCTGCCTCTAAGTGCTGCTCATGACTTGCTGTTACTGGGCTGCGGAGATGGACGCGCAATGTTGAGGTCGGGGGCGTCAATCTGCTATTCCTTGAGAAAATTTTGCCATGCCTGGTACTCTACCGCTATGGGGGAAACCAGAGGAACCTCCTCCTTCAACTGATGCATGCATTCCAAAGCATTTGGCACTAGGGTTTCCCTTTTATGTGAGATCTGGTTTGAAAGAGAGGCAAGTTTGGTATAAATCCGAACTGGAGTGGCAATAAACTGACTCAGATGTTCTTGAGATGATGAGGGCTCGGGAGCAGAAGCGGCTTGCTTGATAGGCTGCAGAAATGACTGGATGTCCTGATCAATTTGTTCCCAGGCTTTCTCTTCGTCCAAAGCCCCAAGCGACGGAATGTGGTGCAAAGTGTGCATCGAGTCGATACCGCTGATCAGGTGGTTGTATGAAGACATTACTTTGTCCAAGTCCTTAGATAGTTTGTCCTTAGACTGTATTTCCATACGGAGCTGAACCTTAGCATCCTGTGTATGAATCCAATCCCTCTTGGGCAAATTTTCAGGTGCCTGAGGGTATTGTACTGTCCAGCCCATCATTCTGTCTAAGGCCTGTAAGGCCTCCCTGAGCTGCTCGTGCTTTTGCTTGGTTTCCACTCGTGCTCTTACCAGTGGGGCGACTGTTTGTTTGATGGTGAACATTTCTCCATACACCTGCCTCATGGTTGCTTCTAACACTTCACACTCTTTAAAAATGGCTAGTGGGACTTCATTTACCGGTGGAGTCTGGTTTCGGAGTTGTTGAACTTCTGCCCTCAACTCTGATTTCTCCTGTTCTGGTCTTTTCTCGCGCTGCTTAGCTTCTTGCAGTCTATTTTTCAGAGATACTATTTCTCTACTCATTCTGGTTATGTTCTCTTCCGTGGCTGCGGCGAAAGCAGTGCCCGCCGATGCTATCATTACAGGATTAGTCCTGGTATCAAGGACTATGTCTTTGCTTGTTGCAACTATGGATGTGGTAGAGGGACTTTGCGCCAGAGACCTTCTTTTCTCTTGCCGGATTTTGAAAGAGAATTGATCGAATGTGAGTCTGGGGAGATCAAATACATCCTCTTCCTGTCCCTGGGGGGATCTAACATCAGAGAGCTTGGTACTGCCCAGAGGTATTTCGAGGGGAGTCACCTCGATGTCTTCTAGCTTTTCATCCTCCTTTTCTTCTTTATTCTTTTACTCTTCTTCCTTTCGTCGGCGTTCAGTTTCTGCTGCTGCTTCTATTTCGGCCTTCCTCTTCCGCTCAGCTGCAACAGCCTGTTCGGCCTTCTTTTGGCGCTCAGCTTCTGCTTTGTCCAGCTCTACCTTGAGTGCTCGTTCTGCTGCGGCCTGTGCCTCCTTTTCCTCCTTTTCTTTCTTGGCCTCCTTGGCTTGCTTCTTCTTCTGTGTTGCCATCGCACTCTTCTGGCATGCTTCCTCATCCTCCTTTATCTTCTTTTCCTTTTCTTGCTGGGCTTTTGCTTCTGCTTCTTTCTGTTTGATATATGTAGTAATCAATGTGCTGGTCCGAGACTTCTTGGGTAAAGAGGAAGAGGCACCTACCAACTGGCAGCTTCTGTCTTCCAGGCTCTGATCGTCGAGATCCTCTTGGCCTAAGTCTACCTCCGGAGCAAATTTTCTCTTAGCATTATACCAGTTCCTTCTTTCGTCTTCTGCCGAGCGCTCAATATGTTGATAAGTCCACTTCAATTTAGCTTTCTTGCAGTGTTCAGGAACTATTCTCTCTGGGTCATATGCTCGGTGTTCTAGTGCCCCAAGCTGATAGCTCTTCATCGCTTCTCGCTCCGCTGCTAATTCTTTGAAGTATTTAACTGTGCACACGCCGATGGTGAGGGGTAGCATGGGCCACAACTTCTTTTTCCCTTTAGACAGGACGCTAGAGAAGCCTTGAGACATTTGGAAGCATACCTCCTGAATGAGCATTTTTTCTGTAACAAAGCGAGGCATAGCATGTGGAGCCCTGTAAGATCCAAAGACTCGGATGAAAGTATATCCGGCAAAGGGGAATCAATGTGCCACTCGGACTAGAGTCTCTTTGGCTCGCCAAGACATGCAGGGGGCGTCTTGGCCAAATAGTCTTCTATATAGAGCGGGGATAAATACTTGGGAGATCTGCTCTATATATTGTTTCTACTTGGACTCCCAAAACACCCTGATTTGCAGATGAATTGCTCGAGTTTGCGCGGAATCCCAGTTGTGTGCCCATCCCTCAAAGTGTAACCTTGCGCAGACAGCATCCAGTAGGTAAGAGGCCATGTAAAATTCGGAAGGCATTCCATCATCTAGGGCCAATGCCGCGGACAAGTTTGTCTACATCGAAGTCATCAATATGCCGGCCCAGTTAAAATGGGTGCCATGTGTCGTTACATGCTCCGTGATAGTAGCCCAACTACCACTGAAAGTGGAGCAATCAGAGCGCCCGTGAAGTCTGCAAAGCATGGCGGCAACTAATTTATAAGCCTTTCTCAGGCTAGCCACCGAATATTCTTGGTATTTCTTGACTTTAAACTTCTCGGGCTCCTCCCACCATTGTCTAATAGTATCAACTACAGGAATAGCGTGAGCAATAGCCCATTCTTGTGTGAAGTACTCTTCTGGGCGAGGCAATGAGTAATAAAGGCGGGCATCCGAGCCTATGAGCGTAGCGAAAGCCCTGCCTTCGCTGTCCCGGATCACGAACTTCTTGGGATCTGTTTTTTGTATGATCCATTCTATAACCTTTGGGCATGGAAATATGGCTGGATGCGCCCCTGCAAGATGTAGTTTGGACCTTTTGACTTCCAAGTATATTTCCCGATCTGGGAGATCTTCTGGGAATTCCTCTTCTGGTATGGCGAACTCATGATACACTTGGTACCATCGCATGCTGTCTTCTTTTGCAAATGTACATAGTGTATCCCTGTATATCGGGGGTGGGGATATCATGTCCAGCTCATCAACTTCTTCCACCACTTGCTTATCCTTCCTTCGGGATAGCGGGGGTGCCATGTCGCTAGAATCTGATAGAACAGGTATGCACTCTATGTCTCCTTGAAGTTCACCTGTCAAATTCATAAAGGAATCCCAAGGTAAGAACGACATGATGATATAAAACCAACTACATTTTAGCGATGAATTTTAGCTGAGACACATGTAAAACTGGGTCACTGGTTTATTGGGTCGCAGGGTCGTGGATTGCAAGAAGAGACCTAGGCGCGAGGGTCGCAAATTACGAAAACAGAGGAAAATGCGACCTTGCGACCTCACGACTAGGTCGCTGGGTCGCTGGGTTCCAAATCTCCGAAAAATTGGAAAATGTGACCTTGCGACCTTGCGACTAGGTCGCTGGGTCGCTGGGTCACAAATTACAAAAAATCCGAAGAGAATGCGACCTTGCGACCTCGCGACTAGGTCGCTGGGTCGCAGGTCGCGCTAAGGCTTGCCGGGGGGTTTTGCGCACGCGCAGCAGTAAGGTTTTATCCCTCCTACTGAAGAATTATAAGCTGGCTGGGTCCAGGCAGAGCTGAGGAACGGCTTTTAGGAGCAAGGGACAAGGCCATGAGAGATTGAACCAGAAGTGTGGTGAGTTTGGACTGTTGTGATGAAGCAGGGTTTAAACAAAACATTCAGAAACTGGAAAAGAAACATTAGTTCATGCAGAGGGGAATTTAAAGGTCTGGGCAAGCATGAATTTGGCAAGAAATGTCTACAAAGGAAAAAGCAGGAGAGAAATGGCAACTTACCCAGGAAAATCGCACCAGTCGACCTGTCAGAGCCGTTTTTTTCTATTCGCTGATTGTGAAAAATGCGACCTGGCGACCTCCTTTATATAAAAGGTCGCACGTGCGGGCAATTAATGCGGGGTCACTAGGTCGCAAGTTTCGTGACTTAGGGTATTCGCGACCTCGAGACCTTGCGACCTGGCGACCTGGGGTCGTGGGGTCGCAAGGTCACTGGGTCGCACTTTTCATTAAAATTGGAGTTTTGCGACCTTGCGACCTTGAGACCTGGGGTCGTAGTTTTCACCAAAAGTTTGACTTTGCGACTTGGCGACCTTGCGACCTTGCGACCCTTAGGTCGCGGGGTAGCAAGGTCGCAGAGTCGCAGTTTTATAAAATTGAGTTTATTGCGACTTGGCAACTTAGCCTTGTAGGTTTTCACTTGGTTTTTCTCTACTTTCAAGGGGCTCCAAAAAATTTTTAAGTGGGATTTTTGGAGGGTGTTGTAGAAGCTACAACAAATGGCGATTCACTGGATGAACTTAGAGTCTCTGCCGATGGTTAGTCTTGGCGGGGGGAGGGAGGGGCCTCTGTTGGCTGTTTTCTTTTACCTTACGGTTGATACTGCCTAGCCCTTTGGCACCTTGTTGGTCTGCTCAATCTGCTGGCCTGTTCAGGTGTTGTTTATCCAAAATTCATTCCTTCAGGTTTCCGGACTGGAAGGGTTATAAAACTCCAAGCAGCTTCAGGGTCTGGTACGATTATTTTTGTCCTCATCATGTTGCTCCGCTGCCAGCGAACCTTTCGATCCCGGCGGAGTCACTGCCTAGGAATCGTGAACGTTGCTCTGCTGCCAGCGAGCCTGGTCAGTACCCCGGCGGAGTCGTTACATCACCTCTCTGCGCAGGAAGCCTTTCTCAATCCTTTACCCTTTATTAATGTGCTTTTGCATTTATTTTGAATGTGCTTGAGGCACTTATTTAGATGTGCTTGTGGCACTTATTTGAGATGGCGATTTAGCCTGGGCGGATGAGGGATCCCGACTTATTTTGCTTGCAAAGAGGTTGTTCCTAGACTGTTATGAGGAATTTGGTTTTTCCCAGATACCCTGTCGTAGCATAGAGTACCTCTTTTCCCTTTTGGTCTGGTTACCACTACACCGTATTTTCTTTTGCAGACACCCTCTCAGACTGGCAAGGTAAGCTTTCCGCTTGATGACTTGGGCTCGGTGATATGCTACCTTCAGGTGCAGAGAACAAGCAAGCTTTTGCCGCCTTTGAGTTTATCGGAAAAGGCTTTCCATCAGCATAGAACCTGTTGCAGTTTGCCAAATGTGTGGCTCTAACAAATCCTTCCTTAAATTTTTATTTTTTTATTTTATTTTATTTTATATTATTATTATTATTATTTTTTTTTTAATTTTTTTTTTTTTTAACAAAGCCGAGACAAGAACTATGGTACAAGGATAATATAGCCCTCTAAGGGTTGCTAAGTGAAATAGTGTTTGAGGTCATGCCCGTTTACCGGGAGGACCTCGACTCATCCTTCAAGGGTTTGCAATCTAAAAGTGTGGGATCCTAACTTTTCCTTAATTTGGAAAGGGCCTGTCCATAGTGCTTGGAACTTGGAATGCTTTCCCTTATCCTCATGAGCTTTGTCCGATTTTAGGACCAGGTCTCCTACCTCAAAATTTTTATTCCCTGCGGACTTCCTATCAAACCATCTCTTGATGCGGCTCCAGTGGATGGTGAACTTTTCCCGGGTTTTTTGCCTTTCTTCCTCCAACTTCAACAAGGTGTCGATTCGAGTCTGCAGGGCAGGGCATGGGGTACCATGCCATTCTTGGGACAGCTGAAGGGCAGGGAGAGATAGATGGGGAGGAAGAACAGCTTCTTTTCCATACACGAGAAAATATGGAGAGGTGCCTAAGGAGGACTTGGGAGTAATACGGTCAGCCCAAAGTGCATTGTAAAGGGCATTGTGCTAGTTGCGCTGGTGGGACAGCAGGGTCTTTTTAATGATACAAATAAGATTCTTATTAGTTGACTCAGCTAATCCATTCCCTGGGGATAATAATTTGCAGAATGTTTCAGAACAATACCATTTTCGAGCACAAAATCATATAATTTAAAAGATGAGAAGTAGGTCGCATTATCGAAAACCAAAGAAGTTGGAATGCCAAACCTGGTGATGATGGAATGCGTGAGGAATTCTATTACCTCCTGATCATTGATTTGGCATAAAGGTGTTGCTTCGACCCACCTGGTGAAATAATCAGTAGCTATAAGGATATACCGGTTTTGTTTATAAGAGTGAGGTGTGATTTCACCAATTACATCCAAACCCCACTGTTGGAAAGGCTCCTCCACTGCTACTGAGAGTAAGGGGGCGGCTGGCCATGCTTCTCGGTTTGCGAACTTCTGGCACTGGATGCATTTCCGAACATATGTATGCACATCTCTAAAAAGAGTAGGCCAATAGTATCCTGCGCGCATTATCTTATGGGCGGTAGTATCTCCAGCAAAATGACCTCCAGCTGGTCCGTCATGCAGCTCGGTCAAGATTTTCTGTGCTTCGTCATTTTCCAAGAAGCTTAACAGGACCCCATCGTGATGTTTCTTGAACAAATTACCTCGGACCAGTTGGTGAGATGCGGCTTTGAGTCTTATTGCGCATTTCTGTTGGGCATTAAGAGCAGGGTCCATGGTGCCTTGGGCCAAATATCTTGAAATGTTGGAATACCAAGAAGAGCTACTTTGTTGAGGCACATGGTCGCTCTGATACATTTCAATTTCTTATTCCCAACATTCTTCTTCAATTCCATGGGAACTTGCAGCTTCCGCGGCCATTTGGCATAAGCCCTGTCCTTTAACGGTGTGTGCCAATTTAAATTCTAAATCTTATTCTTGCAAGCACGCCACCTAGTTGCCTCGCCTTTTGCCCATCTCCTGCTGCACGAAAAGTGAGCAGATAGCTGGGTGTGGAACAAAAACCGTGACATGATTTTTCAAGATGTAGGGCCTAAAATTCTTGACCGCTTTGTAGACCGCATAGGCCTGCTTTTCGATTTCTGGGTAGTTCAACTCAGCTCCTTGCAAACCGGTGCTCATGAAAGAAATTGGCCATTCATCATTGTTGCCATCTTTCTGCGTAAGGACAGCGGCAAGTGAGGAATCTGAAGCAAAAGTGTACAGGATAAAGCCTTTACCGAAATCTGGACTTTGGAGGGAATGAGTTTTAGCTATAGCCTGTTTGATTTTGTCAAAGGCCTCCCTTTCCGGCGGATTCCATTGGAACATAGCAGTCTTTTTAATCATTCCCTGTAGTGGCCTGACTATCTGGGCGAAATCCAAGATGAATTTACGGACAAAATTGATTTTCCCCAGGAAAGATTGCATCGCTTTTTTGTTGCTCGGGGGAGGAATCTACGCAATGGCTTTCACCTGTTCTGGATCAACTATAATGCCTTGCTTGGTTATAATGTGGCCTAGCAAGTTTCCCTCTGCCACAGCGAAGACACTCTTGTTAGGGTTGAGCGATATCCCGTACCTTCTGCACCTCTCAAAGATTTGCTTGAGGTGGCGTAAATGATCGCCCCTGCGTTTTGAAAACACAGTGACGTCGTCTAAATAGACCACCATGCTCTGCCCTATCAAACCATGGAAAGCTATATCCATGGCTCATTGGAAATTTGCCCCTACATTGATCAACCCAAAGGGCATGCGCCTGAAAGCAAAGGTTCCCCATTTTGTCCGAAAGGTGGTTTTCAATCTGTCTGGTTCAGCTACCAGCACCTGGTTATAACCAGAGAAGCCATCTAATAGGGAGAAAATTTCAGATCCAGACACAGCTTGTAATATCAGTTCCATGGATGGCACCAGGTAGTTGTCTTTGTTTGAGGCCCGATTCATATTACGGAAATCTACGCACAAGCGGATCTCGCCATACTTCTTTCGTACGGGTACCAAATTCGACACCCACGTGGAGTGACGAACTTTGAAAATAATGCGTGCATCCAATATATTCTTAAGTTCTTTTAGAATCATTGGCTCCAAAGCTGGATGCACTTTTCTGAGTTTCTGTTGGAAGGGCTTAACGCCTTCCTTCACGGGTATCACGTGCTGAATGATCCGAGTGTCGTATGTACGTAAATCGTCATATGTCCAAGAAAATACGTCTCAATACTTCCAGAATAATTGGGTGAAGACCCGTGTCTCTTCATCACTACAGTATTTGCCGAGGTTAACAAACTTTGGGTTCTCATCTGATCCCAAGTTCACTTGCCGATGTGCCAATATGGAACCTTGCACTTTTGTGTTCGGGGGCCCGCGGAATCGGCTTTGCAGATCAAAAAGCTTTTCTAATGACACCACCCCCTTGGGCATGATGTTCTCTTTGCTTTCATCATGCTCTTTCTGCAAAGCATGCTCATGCTCCTTTTCGTCTATCGCCGCGTCCTTGAATACTTCAGCATTTAACATAAAGTCCAAGATCTGTTGATCATCGTTAAAAACGCGTAGATTAGTAATGTTGTCTAGCACAGAGGGTCTATATATAACTTCAATAGAAAAACCGTCCCTCAAGGGGGTAAATCTAGTAGCAGCATTAGCCAGAGTATCAGCTGCTGCATTGTGCATTCTAAGAACAGATTTAATTCCAAATGCATCAAAAGCAGAAATCAATCGCCATACCTCTTGTTGATACACCTTTAAATGTGGAGATAAATAGTGAATAGTGTTGCGTACCTAGCGAGTGATAATCTCGGAATCTCCAATGACCTGTAAGCATTTTACCTTCAAATCTAGCGCTTTCTTAAGTCCGAGGATTAACGCCTCGTACTCAGCAGTTTTGTTGGTGCACTGGAACTCTAGCCGGCATGAGATTAAGTATTTATTCTTGTGAGGGTCAAGCAATATGCAACCAGCACCAGCTCCGTCATGGGTCTTGGAAATGTCATAATACAAGGTCCACATGTCACTTTCCGGCTCCTTCGGGGTAATAGGTTGTGGAGGGGTTTCTGCTGGTGGTGAGACAGGGGTGACTTGCTCCTCCGTGACAAGTGCTAGTTCATATTGGACCTCGGGGCCTATGGAAGACTGAGGGGTTTGGTAACATCCGAATATGGCTTCCAAAAAACACATGCCAAGCTCCTCCTGGGCAAAGCTGATGGGTTCATTAACGGCATCCAAATCAGTCACGGTGTGTTTCATATATGGTTCACTTTCGACCTTGATTTGATTATTCCGCCCCTTGTAAGGAAGCCACAAGTGGGACCAGTTGGTGGCGAAATAGCCTTGCAACTTTCTGGACCAGTCCCTGCTAAGTAATAGGCCGTATGCTTCAGGGATGTCGACAACCACAATGTCAATGCATTGATGGACCCTAGAGTCTGACGACAGGCGGATGATGACATTGTTCAACTCTCCTACGGCTGGCACCTATGATCTGTCGAGTTGTATGATCTTTGCGTTAGTTTTCTCCGGGTGAATGTTCAGCTTCTTATAGACAAATAGGGGCATGACGTTTGTAGAGGCACCAGAGTCGACTAGACAGCTGTGGACGTTGAAGTTAAAAATCTCGAAGGACAGAAGGAAAGGAGGTGTGGATCCTCTTGAGTTGTTATTGATGGCGTTTACTATAGACTGTACATCTGGACCAGCTTTCGCAGACGTGTTGCTCACAGTTTTCGTAGCTGAATTATTTGCGAAAGCCTTTAGAATGAGTTCTCTTTCGTTAGTAATGCGGGCCAGCTCGTAGAGAGAGATGTTTTCTCTTGTTTTTTTCATATCCTCAACAATGTTATAGCCAGACTCTGGTTGAGGGCTAGGCTCGGTCGAGGTTTTTGGAGATTCTGTTGGGAGCTTGCCCTTTTGACTTGCTCAGGTAATGTTGTTGGTGGGCTTCTCCGGAGCAGATTATTTTCCGTTTCCTGGGGGCAGAATTTTCCTTAGGAAAACCCTTTTCTTGTCTTCATAAGAATGCTCGGGAACAGGTCCTTTGCTCCTTAGACTATAATTCCGCACGGGCTGGTCTTTGGAAGTGTCTGCCTTGTTGATATCAATGGAGGTAAGGCTGTCCCCACC
The DNA here is from genome assembly GCA_034641835.2 of Pinus albicaulis. Classification (NCBI taxonomy): domain Eukaryota; kingdom Viridiplantae; phylum Streptophyta; class Pinopsida; order Pinales; family Pinaceae; genus Pinus; species Pinus albicaulis. The sequence goes on from CM076579.1 coordinate 949,004,791, forward strand.
TCGGATTATGTCAAAAGCCAATACAAAGGATCCTGGTTCTTCGTTCAAGGGCAAATCCTCATCGTGATCTGAAATATCATCCTCCGTCACATCCCCTGGGGTTTGGTCATCTAAAAGCTGGTTAACTACTGCTGTCATGCTGCCAATCCATTGAGGGCACATTTTTTCAGAGTGGGCAGCTTGGTGGAAAGAACAAAAGTTGTCTTTCCCTATTTCCTCCACATTGAGAGCAGTATTCAGGTTAGACGGAGGTCTGTTAGTGTTGGGATTGCTTTTTCTGAAAAAGGGTTTGGGTGATTTAGTGCTAGGTGTGGATTCTGTGCCCTTTCTCCTTAGGTCAGTGACTTCATTCGTTAACAGCTTGAGGGTTTTTGCCATGCTTTCGAAATCGAACGCATCTTTATCCCTATCGGTGGTCTTAGGAGTGGAGGACTGACCCCTTTTTGTGTTAGGCTTGTGATCATCTCTCCCTTCGTGATCGATGGCTCCTATCGAAAGCATGTCTTTCTCTACCGTGAGAGCAGCCTCATAATTAGCCGCAAGGGTAGTGCGGGCTTCACGTTTGACGAAAATGGCGATGTCCCTAGGGAGAGCCTTGGTATAGTAGTCAATGGTGATTGAGTCATCCAACGCCAGGTTTGGGGGAAACTTCTGCAGTATGGTAGCGAAGCGCTGGTTGAAGTCCTTAACCTTCTCCTTTTTATGACACTTGATGGTGCTTAATTCCGTGAGAAGCATGGAAGGAGTTTTATCTTCTGAAAACTTCTACAGGAACATGCGACGGAATTGGTCCCATGAAGTGATAGAGGCACTGGGGAGAGAGTGATACCATGTGGCCGCTTTGTTTTCGAGATTATGGGGGAACAGTTGACATGCGACATCATCGGACTGGACTCTCATGATTTTCAGAGACAAATAGAAGCTGCTAATATGATCTTAAGCTAAGGTGCCTTTCTCAGGATCAAACTTGGGGAGGTGTTTCTCCGGATGCCTAGGCAGATCGTGGAGTGGGCCCAAAAGATTTAATGGGGATTGAGCCATCCAGGCTAGGGTTTGCACTCTCCTAGCCTGCTGGTGGTGCCTAAATTCAGGCTCAGAATCACCTCCCGAACCTGAGACTGATGCTTCTGACTCATGACGAGAGTGTTCGTCTTGGTGTCTCCCTCAGTAAAGAAATTCTCTAAGATATCTCAAGTTGTGGACAGGAGGCCTAATTGGGTTTGGGTGACGGTTGCAAGCTTGGTTTCCTTGGCCTTAGCCTCTATCTCCTCTACCTCCAACCCCTCGACCTATATTTCCTTCTTCATTTCTACGAGCTCTATTCCTTTCTCCTTCATTTCTATGAGCCCTATTTCCCCTGTCTACATTTCCTCGGCCTCTTTCTTCTTCACCATCCCCGGGTGGGGGATGTGCCTGGTTGTTGTTTTGCCGAGTCTGGTTAGGCTGGGAGTCGGGGAAAGGTTCGGTGTCACCAAATTCTTCGCCTTCTTGGAGAATCGGGTCATTTTCCTCAACAGCAGTGCCGAGGTCTTCCAACATGAGATTTACGAGCTCGTGTATGGTACTCGCAAGGGCACCATTACAAGTGATGTTCTCAGCAGGGGTTCTAGTGTGGGTAAGAAATTCCATGATTGGGGTAAACCGTAAATTTCTGATAAGATCACGGGCAGCTGGGCGCAAGGCTCTCAACTATGCTCTGGTGATTTCGTAATATCGAGTCTCCCCCCCTGGGATATCTTCCAGAGGAGGAGGGATATGTTCATTTTTTATGACCTCCCCGTGGGGAGTTTGTGATGGAAAGTTCGTTGTATGTTGGGAGGCTGCCATTCAGGCCCTCCTTCTAGCGCCAAATCTGTTGACCGGAAAATTTGTCCGGCCAACAGTAGGGGATCTCCCCGGTAGAAAGTCCCAATTAGACCATGAACCGTTTGGAGTAGGGATCTCGTTCGGGGTGTGGGTCCGGCTACCGCTTAAGATGCCTTCCCTTCGGTCTCAAAAGAACCTGATTGAACCTGCGGACATACACTTATTCATATGATACAGAATACAGGATTGATGCATTAAACATGAATCAAACACTATGCGTAGCAAGATCATAAATAAAGCATGTACACCTCAGGAGATGTCATTAGCAACACATCTTTGGGGGTAATGCTTATAAGATAGTCTGACCACACAAGAAATAGTTCTCTATGGTGAGATATCCCTTTACTTTCTGAAAGATGAAATGAAATGCTAACAAAATAGTTCATTAACATTAATTAATAGAGCAGATGATAAATGGAACATCATTGATACAACACAGATAGCCATGACGCATAAATGATGACATGAAGAGTGCAGCTTCATTAATCATAGGATGTTCTGAAACTGTACAAGGAATACACACAGTCTTCGCACAGAAAAACACATCATAACCATAGGGTGTTTTAACAAGAATCTATATTCATATGCACAAGAGTATAATCTTTCAATACAATGCGATGTAGCTCTTTAGTTTCCAAAAGAAAAAGCCCTTTTACACTTTTCCCATAGGGAATTGTATAGCACAAAACTTTCCCTTTGGGCTTCCCGACTTTTCGCCTGCCTGCCTGTTGAGTTGCCTCGCGACCTTGAAGAGGTTGCGACCTGCAACCTGTCTGGTATGTGCGACTTGCGACCTGTATGGACAGTGTGACCTGCGACTTGTCCGGGTGGTGCAACCTACGACCTGCCTCTAACTGCTGCTCATGACTTGCTGCTACCGGGCTGCGGAGATGGACGCGCAATGTTGAGGTCAGGGGTGTCAATCTGTTGTTCCTTGAGAAAATATTGCCATGTCTGGTACTCTGCCACTATGGGGGAAACCAGAGTAACCTCCTCCTTCAACCGATGCATGCATTCCAAAGCATTTGGCACTAGGGTTTCCCTTTTCTGTGAGATCTGGTTTGAAAGAGAGGCAAGTTTGGTATAAATCCGAACTGGAGTGGTAATAAACTGACTCAGATGTTCTTGAGGTGCTGAGGGCTCAGGAGCAGCAGCGGCTTGCTTGATAGGCTACAGAAATGACTGGATGTCCTGATCCAATTGTTCCCAAGCTTTCTCTTCCTCCAAAGCCCCAAGCGACGGAATGTGGTGCAAAGTGTGCATCGAGTCGATACCACTGATCAGGTGGTTGTATGAAGACATTACTTTGTCCAGGTCCTTAGATAGTTTGTCCTTAGACTGTATTTCCATACAGAGCTGAACCTTAGCATCCTATGTATGAATCCAATCCCTCTTGGGCAAATTTTCAGGTGCCTAAGGGTATTGTACTGTCCAGCCCATCATTCTGTCTAAGGCCTGTGAGGCCTCCCTGAGCTGCTCGTGCTTTTGCTTGGTTTCCGCTTGTGCTCTTACCAGTGGGGCGACTGTTTGTTTGATGGTGAACATTTCTCCATACACCTGCCTCATGGTTGCTTCTAACACTTCACACTCTTTAAAAATGGCCAGTGGGACTTCATTTACCGGTGGAGTCTGGTTTCGGAGTTGTTGAACTTCTGCTCTCAACTCTGATTTCTCCTGTTCTGCTCTTTTCTCGCGCTGCTCAGCTACTTGCAGTCTATTTTGCAGAGATACTATTTCTCTACTCATTCTGGTTACGTTCTCTTCCGTGGCTGCGGCGAAAGCAGTGTCCGCTGATGCTATCATTACAGGATTAGTCCTGGTATCAAGGACTATGTCTTTGCCTGTTGCAACTGTGGATGTGGCAGAGGGACTTTGCGCCAGAGACCTTATTTTCTCTTGCTAGATTTTGAAAGAGAATTGATCGAATGTGAGTCTGGTGAGATCAAATACATCCTCTTCCTGTCCCTGGGGGGATCTAACATCAGAGAGCTTGGTACTGCCCAGAGGTATTTCGAGGGGAGTCACCTCGATGTCTTCTAGCATGTCATCCTCCTTTTCTTCTCTACTCTTTTCCTCTTCTTCCTTTCACCGGCGTTCAGTTTCTGCTGCTGCTTCTATTTCGGCCTTCCTCTTCCGCTCAGCTGCAACAGCCTGTTCGGCCTTCTTTTGGCGCTCAGCTTCTGCTTTTTCCAGCTCTGCGTTGAGTGCCCATTCTGCTGCGGCCTGTGCCTCCCTTTCCTCATTTTCTTTCCTGGCCTCCTTGGCCTGCTTCTTCTTCTGTGTTGCTGTCGCACTCTTCTGGCGTGCTTCCTCACCCTCCTTTATCTTCTTTTCCCTTTCTTGCTGGGCTTTTGCTTCTGCTTCTTTCTGTTGGATAGATGTAGTAAGCCCTATGCTGGTCCGAGACTTATTGGGTAAAGAGGAAGAGGCACCTACCAACTGGCGGCTTCTGTCTTCCAGGCTCTGATCGTCTGGATCCTCTTGGCCTAAGTCTACCTCCAGAGCAAATTTTCTCTCAGCGTTATACCAGTTCCTTCTTTCGTCTTCTGCCGGGCGCTCAATATGTTGATAAGTCCACTTGAATTTAGCTTTCTTGCAGTGTTCAGGAACTATTCTCTCTAGGTCATATGTTCAGTGTTCTAGCACCCCAAGCTGATAGCTCTTCATTGCTTCTCCCTCCGCTGCTAATTCTTTGAAATATTTAACTGTGCACGCGCCGATGGTGAGGGGTAGCGTGGGCCACGACTTCTTTTTGCCTTTAGACAGGACGCTGGAGAAGCCTTTAGACATTTGGAAGCATACCTCCTGAATGAGCATTTTGTCTATAACAAAGCGAGGCATAGCATGTGGAGCCCTGTAAGATCCAAAGAATCGGATGAAAGTATATCCGGCGAAGGGGAACCAATGTGCCACTCGGACTAGAGTCTCTTTGGCTCGCCAAGACATGCAGGGGGCGTCTTGGCAAAATAGTCTTCTATATAGAGCGGGGATAAATACTTGGGAGATCTGCTCTATATCTTGTTTATACTTGGACTCCCAAAACACCCTGATTTGCAGATGAATTGCTCGAGTCTGCGCGGAATCCCAGTTGTGCACCCATCCCTCAAAGTGTAACCTTGCGGAGACAGCATCCAATAGGTAAGAGGCCATGTAAAATTCGGAAGGCATTCCATCATCTGGGGCCAATGCCGCGGACAAGTTTGTCTGCATCGAAGTCATCAATATGTCGGCCTAGTTAAAACGGGTGCCATGTGTCGTTACATGCTCCATGATAGTAGCCCAACTACCGCTGAAAGTGGAGCAATCAGAGCGCCCGTAAAGTCTACAAAGCATGGCAGCAACTAATTTATAAACCTTTCTCAAGCTAGCCACCGGATATTCTTGGTCTTTCTTGACTTTCAAATTCTCGAGCTCCTCCCACCATTGTCTAATAGTATCAACTATAGGAATAGCGTGAGCAATAGCCCATTCTGGTGTGAAGTACTCTTATGGGCGAGGCAACGAGTAATAAAGGTGGGCATCCAAGCCTACGAGCATAGCAAAAGCCCTGCCTTCGCTGTCCCGGATCACGAACTTCTTGGGATCTACTTTTTGTATGATCCAGTCTATAACCTCTAGGCATGGAAATATGGCTGGATGCGCCCCTGCAAGATGTAGTTTGGACCTTTTGACTGCCAAGTATATTTCCCGGTCTGGGAGATCTTCTGGGAATTCCTCTTCTGGTATGGCAAACTCATGATACACTTGGTACCATCGCATTCTGTCTTCTTTTGCAAATGTACATAGTGTATCCCTGTATATCGGGGGTGGGGATATCATGTCCAGCTCGTCAAATTATTCCACCACTTGCTTATCCTTCCTCCGGGATAGTGGGGGTGCCATGTCGCTAGAATCTGATAGAACATGTATGCACTCTATGTCTCCTTGAAGTTCACCTGTCAAATTCATAAAGGAATCCCAAGATAAGAACGACATGATGATATAAAACCAACTACAGTTTAGCGATGAATTTTAGCTGAGACATATGTAAAACTAGGTCACTGGTTTACTAGGTCGCAGGGTCGTGGATTGCAAGAAGAGACCTAGGCGCGACTTTGCGACCTTGCGACTAGGTCGCAGGGTCGCAGGGTCGCAAATTACGAAAATAGAGGAAAATGCGACCTTGCGACCTCGCGACTGGGTCGCTGGGTCACTGGGTCGCTGGGTCGCAAATCTTCGAAAAATTGGAAAATGCGACCTTGCGACCTTGCGACTAGGTCGCTGGGTCGCTGGGTCACAAATTACAAAAATCCGAAGAGAATGCGACATTGCGACCTCGCGACTAGGTCACTGGGTCGCAGGTCGCGCTAAGGCTTGCCGGGGGGTTTTGCGCGCGCGCGAAAGTAAGGTTTTCTCACTCCTACTGAAGAATTATAAGCTGGCTGGGTCCAGGCAGAGCTGAGGAATGGCTTTTAGGAGCAAGGGACAAGGCCATGAGAGATTGAACCAGAAGTGTGGTGAGTTTGGACAGTTGTGATGAAGCAGGGTTTAAACAAAACATTCAGAAGCTGGAAAAGAAACATTAGTTCATGCAGAGGGGAATTTAAAGGTCTGGGCAAGCATGAATTGGCAAGAAATGTCTACAAAGGAAAAAGCAGGAGAGAAACGACAACTTACCCCGGAAAATCGCGCCAGTCGACCTGTCAGAGCCATTTTTTTCTATTCGCCGATTGTGAAAAATGCGACCTGGCGACCTCCTTTATATAAAAGGTCGCACGTGCGGGCAATTAATGCAGGGTCGCTAGGTCGCAAGTTTCGTGACTTAGGGTATCCGCGACCTGGCGACCTTGCGACCTGGCGACCTGGGGTCGCAAGGTCGCAAGGTCGCGAGGTCGCACTATTCATTAAAATTGGAGTTTTGCGACCTTGCGACCTTGCGACCTTGTGACCTGGGGTCGTGGGGTCGCAAGGTCGCAGAGTCGTAGTTTTCACCAAAATTTTGACTTTGTGACATGGCGACCTTGCGACCTTGCGACCCTTAGGTCGCGGGGTCACAAGGTCGCAGAGTTGCAGTTTTATAAAATTGAGTTTATTGCGACTTGGCGACTTAGCCTTGTAGATTTTCACTTGCTTTTTCTCTACTTTCAAGGGGCTCCAAAAAAATTTTAAGTGGGATTTTTGGAGGGTGCTGTAGAAGCTACAACAGATAGGAATTTCAATAAAGCTCAGTCCTGAGCATGTAGTTAGTTGATTGTCTTCTGCTTTGAAAGAAAATCAAACATTCAAAAATAAAAAAACAAAGAGAAGAAAGAAAAGAGGGCAGATTGTCAAAACAAGAAAGGTATAAGCCCCATACCAAAAGAGAGAAAAAAAAATCGGAAAGTGTGCAAGCTCAAAAATCCACTCCTACAAAACACACTTTTGGTTAGTCAAACAGCTTAAACTTGACTAATTAGCTTTAAATTTTCTGCTTATAGGATAGCGAATTCGATTCGCCAAACTGTTTAAATCTTGGTTTATCAGTGGGTAGATTAGGATAGAAATCAAAGGTTCAAACAAGATAAAAACTGAACCTAAGTTTCCAAAATGAAAGATGACTCAAATCTATTTTATTTTTTAGTCAAAATAGATGCAAAACTGGTTCTAATCAGCTCAAAATCTGAACCAGATGATGAAGAAAACAACTCACACAGTAGTACAAACAGAGCTGTAAAAGATGAAGGAAGTGCTGTAAAACTTCCAGATCTTAAGCCTTACATTTTGATTTATTTTTTCTGCAAAAAAAATGTCTATGTGCAGCTTGTCTTTATGCCATAGATCACAGCAATTCAAACAGCTTAATCTTGACTTGACTGTTTTTTAAATTTATGTTTTAGGAATTTAGAGAATGAAAATCTGTTGGAGAATTTAATCCCAACAGATAGTAGATTAGGTAGAGAAGCATCTGAACTCAACTGTTTAATCTGAGTTCAGGGAGAAATAAGGAGTAGAAATAGATTAGATTTCCTACTTTCAAAAGAATAAAATGTTGTGAAAAGAGTTTTCCAATCCAAGCGCACTCCAAGGAAGAAAAAATGTTAGATCAATAGGATTGGGTAGGTAGAAAGCTTGTTGATGAAGGTCGATTGTTTTCATGGCTGCTAATATGTTTTCAGAGCAAGATCATCCCAGCAAAGGAAGGGCAACCCAATGGATCAGGCAGAGGTCAGCCTCCCGAAGAACGTAAATGGATGAGGCAACTGATCAGCCTCCCAGAGAATGCAAGTCCGAAGTTCTCGATGCCTTCAAGAAGGCACCATCCCCAAGTGGAGCCACTGTTAGCCACCTATAATATTTGTCATAGAAAAATGTGGCTAAGACTTTTGTGAGCCTCCAAGGAACAAAGTTTATCACTAAAAATTGTTGGCTCTTGGAGGCTCCTCGAAGGCCTCATGCCTCTGTCCACAATTTTCATTACTATTTCCATTTTATACTCATAAAGTTTCTGCTGATTCCAGATGAAAGACTGCTGCAAGACCTTTATTTTCCCCCTTCTCAAACCTTCATTTGCTCCCCTTTTTCTCCATAAAAACTCCTTTTATTTCATGTTCCTCTTCTTCCCTTCATGAAAATCACCCGTATAATGTTAAAGACTCACTCTTTAGCTTTACTGAAAACCCCCAAATTCATTGAAAAACTTGAAAAAATACAAATTTTTATTAATAAAGCTTAAGACCCTTGGGCTAAGTCTTTAACCCTTTTCTTCCATACACTCACACCCTAGAACCACATGCTAACTCATTTTGGCGCTTATCGCATCGCAAATGTCCAAAAGCGCACAGCTTTGTGCCATTACAAAACTTGCGATGCGATCAGCCTTTATATTGAAAAACCCCCGATTGTATCATTATTCTATATATATCGCGGGCCCGCCCTCCATATTCAAATCTTGTAAATATTTCATTCCCGATCAATCTTTTTCTTTGTAAAAACCCAAAACCCACTTTTCCAAAGTTTTGGTCTAAAAACCAAAATCGCATGTTAAATATTAAATGGGTTGATCAAAAAGACCGATCGCGCAATCGCAATCGCAGAAAAAACAATGGGTTGATTGAAAAGCCCGGGCCCGAAGTTCCAATATGCAGTAAGCCCCTTCCGTTTTAACCCTTCGGTCATATAAATCTCCATGCACCCACGGCCCCGCAATCGGGCACCAAGCCATTTTATATTTCCTTTGCCCAAGGTTAAAACCTTTGGGTATATATTAAAACTCGTCGGTTTATTACATTTTATACCTCCACCAGTCCAAAGTTCAAAGAAATCTCCACCGTTGATCTATTCTGTAGATCGACGGTGCGGAGTTCATCTCCCCGTTGTCCCCACCACCCATAAACCGATTGCCCAAAACCGGCAGTATCTATCGCACTGCCTTTGGGGCAAGGGTGGTTTTTTCCCGATGGCTAGCGATTCCATACAACAGTTGACACGCGTCCAATGTACCTTTTTCAAAACCGCCGTCCATCGCGCACTACCGCAGTCCATCGCGCATTAACGTTCGGACCAGGATGCCCAGCAATATCACTCTCCACCATCCGATCTGGGGTGGGCCATCCAACGGCTATCGCTCGCCGAAGATGCCCGACAATTAACAAAGGTGTCCACGTGATAACCAGGCTACAGTGCGTCATCCAAGAAATCTCCGCAGTCAATCTGATCTGTAGATCGATGGTCCACATTTCGTTGCCCATTTTCTCTCCGTTTGACTTTCAACTTCCATTCTCGACCGTCGATCTCTGCGCTATCGATGGCTCATATTTAATCTCTTTTCCATCCGGTCCATGATCTCTCCTGATCAATCCTGACCGTTGGATGATGCCATCCAATGTCCCCGCTCCTTCCACACATCCTCTGTAGCAAGAAACCTAAAACACACAGGATTTCTTAATTATTTTGTGTTTTATGTAGGTTTTAAATGGTTTCTGTTGTTATATTGAAGAAAAGCCAGAGGCTGGGAATGACGATTCCTGTGTCTTTATTCCATGAAAAGAACCATTCACAGGGTTGGATTCAACACTTTATCGATGCTCCATGGGCACCAGTACCATAAAACGCCCTGTGCAGCCCTGCACATCGACAAGACAATGTTTTATTCAAAAGAACAGTTAAAAGAGTATAAGTTTGAAGACAAAGCAGATCAGATGAATATTGAAGACATATTTTTGGAATTATGGCTAAAAATGCTTATCAAAAGCCTAATCCCCAAATAAAACACAGTTTACAGAAAACCTAAAGTGTTTTATCAAGCAGGAATGCCTCCACCGCCACCATCTGGGGAAAATTGATTCCTCAGCTACCATAGTGCCACATGTTCCTCAAAGTACTCAATCAGGGGCCGAAGTTATTGATCGAATGAACATTTTCACCTCAGAACAGCCGGAGAGTTACTTCTACAACGAAATCAATGCAGAAAATATTTGCAAAGTTACTCCACACATTACAAAGAGCCTCAATGTCAATAAAATCTCCCACCGAGCTTAATTCATAAATGTAAAATAATTAATACAAAGAACCACTTGTAAACTTCTTCATCGAGCCCCTCAAAAGGCCCAGAAGTCTTGAATCTGTATTAATTGCCTTGAGAGATCTTTTATCAGATCTCACCTTCTCACCCTTCTATAAATACTTCTGTAGAAGATGAGAAGTTGTTGGTTGGTTGGTTGTTGTTTGATCACAAGCTCTAATATTGAAAAACTATGAAATCAATACATATTCCTTTGAAGTTGAAGAACAAATTGAAGTCTTGGAGATCTTGATGATGTTGTTGCATGTTTGTTCCTAAGAAGGCTCTATCATTGGATTCATGAGCTTGGTTGTTGGTGAAGTATTTTGAACTGTTTCATGTCTTTCCCTATTTTCATTATGTTCCATAATTTCTCACTACAGTAGGATAGAAAGTATTAGGCTAAGAAATGACTCCTGGAAGCACCTTAGACCTGTTCATCCTTCACTGTTTTATGTTTTCTTTTGCTGAAGTATTTTAGAGGCTTTAATCTTCACGCTTGTTTATTTCCTTAATAGTTTGAACAGCTAGTTTCAGCATGATTTATGGTTCTCCCTGCTTGTCTGTTGCCACTTAAAAACTTTTATTGAAGTCTCCCTTGGAAGTTATTTGCTTATAGTGAATCAGAGAGGTCTGTTTTGATCTTGCCCTTTGTCCTCACTTAAATAGTTGGCTTAAAGGTCGTTATAATTATGATCATAGATGTTTTTAGGTGTTCCCTCTTCTATGACTGTGATTATCAGTAAATATTGTATGTTTTCTAAAGTCCTTTAGAATAAAATCTTTGAGGAAATAGCGTGTTCCCCGAATCTTAGATTTTACTTTGAAAGTTGTTTTGAAATTATTGTTTGCTTAAAGGTGTGATTTGTAGAATTTATGGTTAGCCCTGTCTATCAAAGAACTCTTTATTTTTCAAATTATGATTTCAAATTCCCTTTGTTGAGAATTAAAACTCTCTTTCCAAATCATTAATGTTCATTCCATTCCAAAAACAAAAGGATCCCATGGCCAAGTTAGATTTTCCTTTTGATATCCCATATCTTTTGATAAGTGTGTTATGACCTCTTTTTGACTCCATTGCCCAATGAAACAGATATTTTATTGTCCTATATATCTTTCCTATACCTTTTATGTTCTACCTTATCAATTCAATCCAACCAAACAAACAAATACCTGCACTTAATAACTAGTCTAAAACCAATACTCTAAGCACACAAGATAAACCTTCACAAACAAACTTTGAGAGATCCCTCTCTGAGAGTAGGAGGACTAGATATTGTAACTCTAAAAATTGGTTTTGATGTTTCCTTGTATTTTTATTTGCCAAACTATCAAAACACGGGACACAAACAGGTTGGAACTACGTAGTGCGCAATTGAGGAAGGCGAGGTGAGGCTAGGTTGTTGGTGAATTTATGAAAAATGGCTAGGTGTTGGAACTAAGAGACTGATGTGAACAATGATATGGCATGACTCTGGTCACACACTTAAAACACTTTAATGAAGAAACAACATAGATCATGTGTAACATGTTAACAACATATTTCCTTCAATGCGAGGACTTTACAACTAGTGTGAGATTAAAGGTACACTTTGTGATGACCATATCGACACTGATGCGAAAATTCTTAAAACTTTTGGAATGAGTGTGAGTCTTCTTTAGATGGTTAGAAAAAATAAATCACACAAATATAACCCCTTGAAAGCACAAAAAAAATCATACATAAATTTTGTGACAACTAACATGTGAAACAATGACAATTGCTAAAGTGAAAACGATTCTTGCGATATGTGAAGGTAGTAAAAGTAACACATGTCAGAGAAATATAAGATGAAAATGAAACTAATTAGAGTGAAATAAATTGAAAGAGACAAATGAAAACATGAAAACAACAATCGTAAAAACAAAGGTGCAGATAAGCAACAATATGCAAAAATCACCGAAATAGAAGTACAAATGCAACTAGCATGTGAGAAAATATCATTGTTAGTGCACAGTAAATTTCAACATGGATTCCACATTAGACAAGAATAGTCTTCATGGAATGTGTTATGCTTTTCAAAGATTTCTTACAATAATGTTCTCATGAAATTTTTACGGGCTTCGCACATGGGATAACGTGACTTCGACAATTCAAATCCATGAAGGGAGCTCAAAATCATCAATGAATAGCAGATTGCAATATCTATAGTAGGATCCAAAATTTTTGGGTACAAAAAAATTTGGAGGGAGTTTTTCGCAGCGACAATAGAACCATTGGGTGCTAGTGTCCCACAATGTCTTGTCCTCAAAATGCTGCACCAGCGTATTGATTCATGCTTCAATTATTTTTTTGTTGTTGTCATCAATGTTGTTGCCAAATCCAACCACCCAACTCAGGCACCTATCATTCTTTCGTGCATTATAGCACAAATGTCTCCACATGTTTCATCATTAAGGAAATGCAGTACATACCTCACTAGCAACTTATCTTATGAGATGAACTTGGAATTTTCATTTAATTCCTATCACAACCAAACCATGTTAGCTCATAATCCAAACCATTATAAATCCAAATATTGATTTTAGATTAATAAAAAATAATTTTCAAAATCCATGAAATATTGATACTTATCTTGATTTTATCCTTGCTATTTTCTTTACACACACTAGGTGATTAGCCCATCTAGCAAGCACCTAGTGAATTTTGTTCGCTTTAAGCATGTACAGAGACATGAATGGTTTCCAATATGGAAAGCACCCAATTCCTTCTCTTTTTGTTTTCCTCTCTTTTAATTCCACTCGAAGGTGTACATATATATATCATAGGTTCCTTTACCCCTAAATAGGCACATATAGTCCCATACCTTCATGGCACAAACACAGGCCCACACCCACCCATGCATAAACACTTTACACATACACAACACATGGGCCTAAAAAATCACATACCTACCTATCTTGAGCACTTTGCACATACAGAACACACATTTTTAGACAATACCATACTTTCATAAGCAGAAAACATTTCACAACACACAATTATACACATGGTACAACACAATGAGAATAAAAAAATTTACCCTATTACCATGAACAAAAAAAGAACATGTACAACAAAAACACATACAAAATATCACAATAATTCCAAAGAAAACCTTGTCTCTCATGACATATCACAAAGCCACAATTAATCCATAGACCATCTTGTATCCATACATATGAACTAGGTGGTATTCCTTCATTTGTTTGTTTCCCATGTTCTTAACCTTGACATGGGCACAATGTAAGACTTATATTCACATGATTATAAATTAGAATAATTTTCCTTTTTTCATAATAAATTTTTCATCATAGTAGGAATATTTTTGTGCCATCCATGTCATCAAATAATATATATATTTTTTAGTAGACATTTTTTTCGTTCAAATGACCTCTGATAGCCCTGCAAGACACAATGGCATTTCCATAGGTATAAATACACACACACACAGATGTATATATATATATATATATATATATATATATATATATATATATATATCTACACACACACACACATAGATATATATATATATATATATATATATATATATATATCAGCATGATCCTATATGCAATATACAACCATCCATTAACATAATATTGCATGCATCATACAAGTATCCATTAGCATAATCACATATGCAATATATAAGTACATGTGCACTTATATTCAAGGGTTAAACGAACTCCCTTCTTTCGATTTTTCTAGTTTTCATTTTTGAGAGAAAAAAACAAATTTTTTATTGAGAAATAAAGAGTTACATTGCGCATGCATTTAAGCATTATTTTTGGCCGAGCTTTTGGAGATTCCCTCAAAAAAGAGAAACCAACCTCTATTTTCTAGCGTGATAAAAAAAAAGAAAAATAAAACCCAAGAAAACTTAGTTTCTTGCTAAGAACATTCGCCATAGAGTGGAAAATAAACCATGCTTATATTCCTGGGCCTCCTTTTATGAGGAAAAACCGGCCCAAACAAGAATAGAGGAGTGGTCAATGTAGAAACCATAGTTTAGAAGACAAAAAATAAAGTGTACAAGTTTATTCTATTCAAAATATAACTGAAAAAATTGCATATGAAAAGAAAATAACCACAAAAAACATGTAAAATAACTAGTCACGCGATAAACACATGGAATAAGATTAGGGAAAAGGAGGACGATCATGCTCCACTAATTCTTCGGGATCTATTTATCAAATTTTCCAGCTGCCCAAATCCTACTGTAAACCCTCCTTAGAAAGGATGTATGTCATAGCGTTACATTCCGTGTAAATGTCACACATATATATGTAAAAATATTTTTCTTTTACCAACCATAAATCCTCAATAATGTTACTTAATAAATAGTTTTGACATAGAACTCCTTATTGAACTATTTTATGATATTTTATGAATCTCTGAATATATCGACATAGAAAATTCCCAGGTGGATAAGCCAGCATGATGGAATGTCAAGGGATTTGAGTTCTTCATAATTATTTGTTCCATGACCAAGGCCTACAGATGCTTCCAATATTTTGCTCGAACTTAAATGAATCACTATAACCACCCCACAGATGCTTCCTGTGTTGGATGCTCTATTGAAGTATGTCCAAGGGATGTCACCCCTTATCTATTCAGTAATGATCACGAGCAGCCTTGTTTTCTATTGTTGGGCATTCATAAGCTCATATATTGCAGCGCATTTGGATGCTACTATGTGATACAGAGTCCCCTAATCTCTAAAAATAATATTGTTCCTAGATAACCAAATCCCCCAAGAGATCAAGAGCGGGATTTATTTCCAGTTTTCCTCTTGGATACCATTCCACCAATCTTGTCATGCTTCCTATGCATTTACCCCACTTCAGCTATGTGACTTACGTTTTCTGATTATTCCTATGTACTCAACTTCCCATGGGTTGTTACGTTACCTAATCATGTCGAGAACAACCGTTATCTTGTGCCAAATAAATCCAAGGTTTATTTGACTCAGTTATTACAGCTAAACATACATTATGTGACCCTTTCGCTCTAATATTTCAGTTTTTATTTTTATTATGTTCATGTCCATTGCCAAATAGCGTTCCATTTTTCCTAGAACTTGGCATATTTTCCTTCATATCTCTCAAGAACCTCCCTTTTTCGTATTCTATGGCCCTCTTTCCACTGCAACCTCCTTATTCCATGATCCCCAAGCATGCAATTCTAATTTCAAAAATTGATAGCTAGAGCAAGAGGAAGAAAAAAGGAAATCATTGCAAAACGACTTGAATTTGACAAAGATTTCAATCAAAATAGTTGCAAGTAAAGAAACACCATAAACATGAACAAAAAAACATGATAACAAAACAAAAAATCAACATGGCCATGAATAATTATAAAATGAAATGATATAAGCTCATGAAGCCAGTAAATTAAAGCCACAAGACATGAGCATCAAATAAACATTACCCAAAAATAAATGCAATCCATGTGAGTCCAACATTAATGGTGCTTTAAGCCATCATACAAGTGTGCATATGTACATATATAATTCAGATATATCTACATCTTTCAAGGGCTTTGAGAGATTTCCCCCCATTTTCCTTGACATTTTCCTATTAGATCCATATCCCTATGATTGACAAAGGTTGTCTGCTTTCTTTTTCTTCCCATGGGGACAATCTTGTTTCCAATGTTTGTCTCCATATTTCCAATAGGAGAACATATTCTTATCCCTTTCAACCTCAAAGTGCCTCTTCCTACTATTAACATTCTTTATTTTTGAAGATTTAGCTTGGCATGTCATCTATAACAACTTATTTTGTAGCAAAACCTCCCACTCAACCAATTCTTATTGTTTCCTTGTGATTTTTATAAGTTCTTGCCTGTAGATCTTCAGCTCATATTCCAAGTCTTTGAGCTCAACTTCCAAATTCCTAAAGGTTATTTTCCTTTGGAGGTATGTCCCTCTTCCATTTTCTTGACTAAATTGGTCTATATCCTGTTGCATAATGCCATGATATATGTTTCCTTTTGCTGCCATTGATTATTTCTATATGTTTCCACATACACTTAGCTATTAGTTCATAAAATAAATTAACAACATATATTCTAGTTGTCATATTTACCATGTCAAGCCAAGTATGTAATCTTGCAGCTGTCACACATCCTTAAGATAATCATCAACCACGTATCATTGACTAGGCCACGAGTTATCACATACATAAACTTGTTTTCAAAATTTAGCATTGCACGTGTGTTAATATTATTTACAATCATCATCATGCCAAAGGAAATTTAAATTTCAATATTTGAACCATATTAACAACACCATTTAATATGTAACAACTCGACTTACCCAAAAAGAAAATCTATTTATATCATAATTGCTACTTTATGGTCAAATAATTTAATACATTTCGTCATATTACGATGTTTCCCTTGAAGTGTACTTTATCTTGTTAAATTTTCTCTCACAACTTATAGTTTCATGAACAAAATAAATTTCTGTGATTTGTGATCCTTTGAAAATGTTAGTGATTTCCCATTTCAGCTTCAGTTCTTAATTTTGTTATAATAGAAATCTTATTTTTCCCTTAAATTCGTTCTTCATAATTTTAACCTTATTATACCATTTGTTATTAAAATAACAACATTCATTTCTTTACTTAGAATATTTTCCTATATTCTAAGGTTTTTCTTATCATTAAATAATTTTATATACATCCTAATCCTCCTTTATTCCACTTACATCCTATTGTTTAACTTTTAGTAACTCACGAGAGTGAATACTAAAATTTATGATCAATACTTTGAAAACCTTGAACTATACTACATAGTTAATATACAGTAATATGCATAGTTCAAGGTTGTTAATGTATAGATCATAAATACCTGAAGCCATAATATAATTAGTTAATCCTAAGTGAAATCAAGGAAATCAGCTACAAACATACAAGGTATCCTATAAATCATGAATATTGCAGTAAACTACATAGTTGAGGCATTCATTCCTAAATATTCAAGACCATGCATTAGTGAATAACATACTAAGGGTAGTGATATCATTAAATCCAAAATATATAAAAATAATTATATGTATATGAATGTATTGGAATAGCTAGCAACTAAAGAAGGAGCTTTCATTCTCCACCCAACCATAATCCAAGTGCACTGTGTTGAGATTTTCAGTTTTATTAAAATAGTCAAAAATCTCAGTAGGTGACAAAAATTAGGAATTTGTTGCTAGATTAACTCCAGTTTGTTGGGAGGGAGTTAATGCATCCTAAATTTGAGTTGAGAGGATTTATGAGGCAGTTAGATTCTCCTTGCTATAAAACAGGTATCCATACGTTTGTTTTGGAGTGTGTGTGAGAGTTTGTAATCTCCTGTTTGATTAATAAAGAATTGCCGATGCCTATGTTAGGTGGACGTAGCCCAGATTGGTTGGGTGAACCACGTAAAACTCCTGTGTCTCTTATGTGATGTGTTTTATCTGCTGTTGCTTGTCTATTTTGTTTAGCTAATGATTGCTCCAACAATTGGTATCGGAGCGTGTTGGAGGCGTTGTGTGAGCCAGAAGAAGCTGCGTGAAGCGTAGTTTTTTGATGCGTTGCTGGTGCGCACTGCTGCTGGTGCGTTGGGCGTAAACCATTGTCTTTTGGGCGTGGCTGTGGAGCTGTGTATGTCCATTGATGTTGGTGTCGTGTGGACCACCTGCGGATGTGTGGAGATCGTTTTTCCAGACCTGCGTGTTAAGCTGATGTTAGTCTGGTGTTCTATGCGTGGAGCGTATCTCCACTGTTCTATGCGTGGGAGCGTTGAAGGCGTTTCACGTTCCACAACATAAAAGCTGCCCCCACATCTAGGCCGGAACATTCCAGTTCACACCCATATGGATACAAATAATCGCCACCAAAGAACACGCAGGAAGACGTGTCGATTGCCATATGAATTAAGTCAAATGCAGCGACAGGAGGTGACAGGGACACTGGCGGAGGTGTTGAACAGAGGCAACGTTGAATGGTGGCAGCGCGTCAAATTTCAACATTTAACACAGCTCATTCACGGAAGCACGGTTTGAAAAAAAGTGAGTCGTAAGTTCCATTCAAATCGATTTTTTAAATTGCAATGTTTAAATAACAAATCGATTATATTAAGTTTAAAAAAAAAAAAAAAGGTTTTTTAAAATCGATATGTAAAATCGATGTTATAATATATCGATTTGAGTGGTGGGATTTTAAAATTAAATCGATTTTATTAAAAAGGGTGGAGTTTATAAGGTTATAAGGTGGCATTTTTAATTTGAGAGATTACTCATATGCCATAGATCGATTTGAAGTTAGTAAAATCAATTTCACTTTTAAAATCGATTGGTGATTATTTTTTAATGCCATTTGCACATGGTATTTTATGAAGTGGTCACAATAAATCGATTTCGTGAGAGGCACTTAAAGGAAGGTGAAGGGTATTTTTTGTTTAAAAGGCATTCTTTATTTAAAAAGTTGGATTCTGGAGATTATTTTGTTTTTTGCTGAAACAAGATGGCGAAAACTCAAAATCCCCGGTTTGAAATTGAGAAGTTCAATGGAAAAAACAACTTCGAGATCTGGAAGGTAAAGATGCATGATCTCCTGGTACAACAAGGCGTGGCGAAAGCGCTGTTGGGGAAAAGCAAAAATCCTTCTTCCTTGACGGAGGATGAATGGGATGAGTTGGATGACAGAGCTCTAAGCGCAATTCGGTTATGTCTGGCGGATGACGTTCTGTTCAACATTGTGTCAGAGAAGACCGCAGCAGGTTTGTGGTCGAAGCTTGAGAAGCTCTACATGACGAAATCCTTGACAAATCGGATTCTACTGAAGCGACAGCTTTATGGTTTGCGAATGAAGGAAGGTACCTCGATTACTGACCATCTGAATGTTTTCAATACTCTATTGGTACAATTACAAAGTCTAGATGTAAAATTTGATTCAGAGGATAAGGCAATAACTCTATTGTGTTCATTGCCCGAATCGTGGGATCACTTTTTTACTTCCATAAGATTTAGTACTGCAGACATCCTTGAGTTTGACGATGTGGTTGGAGCTTTGTTGTCTGAGGAGACGAGGAAGAGGTCGAATGCAGACACCTCTACATCAGAGGCAATGATGGCCAGAGGTCTCTCTCGAGAGAGACACTCCGGGGGTAAGCATAGAAACTCTCGTTCAAAGTCTAAAGGAAAGAAGACAAAGGTGAAGTGCTGGCATTGTGGGAAAGCTGGACACCTGAAGAAGGATTGCTGGAAGCGACAGCAGGCTGCTAAAGACGGCTCTTCGACAGAGAAGAAGGAAGCAAACATGATAGATACAGGTTCGGCATCTGGTTCAGGTATGAGCGACGAAGTGTTGTCTGTTAATATGTCAAATCATGATCAACATTGGTTGTTAGATTCCGGTGCATAAAACCACATGTGTATTCATAGAGAATGGTTTAAGACGTATAGATCAGTTAATGATGGAGTCGTGTACATGGGTAATGATGTCACATCTAATATTGTTGGGATAGGAAGTATACAACTGCAAATGTTTGATGGCACAACTAAATTGTTAAAAGATGTGAGACATGTTCCAGACTTAAGAAAAAATCTAATTTCTTTAGGAGCATTGGATACGAATGGATATAAAACTGTAATTCAAGGTGGAGTTATGAAAATATATAAAGGTATCTTACTAGTAATGAAGGCTAAGAAAGTAGGAAATCCGTTTCAATTAGAAGGAAGAACAGGGTCAGATCATGTGTCTACGGTGTCTGAACATGACAGTAGTTCCATTCGCCTATGGCATCAAAGGTTGGGCCATATGAGCGAAAGAGGGTTAAAGATTTTGGCTGATCGCAAGTTACTTCCTAATCTAAGGTCTGGAAAGTTAGATTTCTGTAAACATTGTCTGTTTGGAAAACAAAGTAAGCAAAAGTTTAAAACAGGCAAACATACTAGTAAAGGCATACTTGATTATATTCATTCAGATGTTTGGGGACCAGCCCCTACAACTTCATATGGTGGCTCGTCATATTTTGTATCGTTTATTGATATCTTTTCTAGGAAGGTGTGGGTCTACATGTTGAAAAGAAAGTCTGATGTTTTTTTAGTTTTCAAGAAGTTTAGAGCATTGGTAGAAAACAGCACTGGTAGAACAATAAAATGTTTAAGAACTGACAATGGTGGTGAGTTTACTTCTAAGGAGTTTGACAGCTATTGCAAGGATGCAGGGATTGAGAGACATAAGACCACGGTTTATACTCCTCAGAAAAATGGAGTTGTTGAACGCATAAACATGACTCTTCTAGAGAGAGCAAGGAGTATGCTGAGTAACGCCGGGTTGCAAAAGGAGTTGTGGACGGAAGCAGTGGCAACAGCTTGTTATGTGATAAACCGATCTCCATCGACGGCAATAGACTGCAAGATTCCGCAAGAGGTATGGAAAGGACACCCTTGTGACTATTCTAAACTCAGAGTGTTTGGTTGTGATGCATATGCTCTAGTGCCTAAACATCGGCGAACTAAGTTAGATCCAAAGTCTAAAAGGTATATCTTTGTTGGGTATGGTGTTGGAACAAAGGGATATAGATTGTGGGATCCTACTACCCGCAAAATCATCATCAACATAGATGTAAAGTTTAATGAATCCTCTCTTGTACAGTTAGATGTAGATAGTAAATTGAAACAGGATGATGTATTTGATTTTCAGCACATTCAGTTTGACAGCACTTCTAATGATAGTCACGATGACCATAGTTCAGATACTAGTCATGAACAAGTTTCAGAATCAGAACATGAACAGGGTTCAGGTTTAGATCATGAACAGGTCTCAGATACTGATCGGCAAGAAGTTCCTACATATGGTAGTCAGCCAATTGCGGAAGCACCAGAAGCATCCTTAAGGAGGTCGACAAGAATCAAACGGCCACCGAGAAGGTATGATGATTATGATATTTCAGTTGCATTTACTGCTAATGACGATGAACCTCTGTGCTATCAGGAAGCAATAGAAGGTTCGAAAAGTGACAAGTGGAAAGCAGCCATGAAGGACGAAATGATGGCCTTAAGTAAGAACGGCACATGGGATCTGGTTGAGCTTCCGAAAGACAGGAAAACTATGGGGTGTAAATGGGTTTTCAAGCTGAAACGGGGTGTGAATGATACGGAGGACAGGTACAAAGCGCGACTGGTTGCAAAAGGGTTTTCTCAGAAAGCCGGTATTGACTTTCATGAGATTTTTTCACCAGTGGTTAAAATTGTTTCAATTAGAATTGTGTTAGCACTAGTGGCTTTGCTTGATTTAGAGTTGCAGCAATTAGATGTTAAGACTACATTTCTACATGGAGACTTAGATGAGGAAATTTATATGGAACAACCGGAAGGGTTTGTTCAGCATCGCAATAAGAAATTTGTCTGCAGGCTCAAGAAGTCATTGTATGGTCTGAAGCAGTCACCTCGACAGTGGTACAAGAAGTTTGATTCTTTCATGTTGAGTCAAAAATATATAAGAAGTGAATATGATCATTGTGTTTACTTTAAGCAGTTAAGTAATGGAATGTTCATTATCTTAGTGTTGTATGTTGACGATATGCTTTTAGCAAGCAAAAGCATTGAAGAAATCAACAGGTTGAAGACTCAGATGGCAAGGACATTTGATATGAAAGATCTAGGAGCAGCAAGACGGATTTTGGGCATGGAGATTTTCAGAGACAGGAGCAGTGGTAAGCTGTGGCTATCACAACAGAAGTATATTGAGAAAATACTTGTGAGGTTTGGTATGAACAATGTGAAGCCTGTTTCAGTCCCTTTTGCTTCCCATTTTAAGCTTTCTTCCAGTTTATGTCCTAATACAGATGAAGAAAAGGATTATATGTCTCGAATTCCATATGCCAATGTAGTAGGGTGTTTGATGTATGCGATGGTTTGTACTCGACCAGATATTTCACATGCAGTTGGGGTTGTCAGCAGGTATATGGCAAATCCGGGTAAAGAACACTGGTCAGCGGTGAAATGGGTGCTTCGGTACTTGAGAGGCACAAGTAGTTATTGTATTACTTACAATAAGAGTAGTGAATTTGTTTGCGGATATGTTGATTCCGATTTTGCAGGTGATTTGGATAAGAGAAGGTCAACTTCAGGGTACGTCTTTACTCTTGCAGGTGGAGCTATTAGCTGGATGTCAAAGCTACAAAACATTGTTGCGTTATCCACTACTGAAGCAGAATACATTGCTGCTTCTCATGCTTGCAAAGAAGCGATTTGGTTGAAAGGTTTGTTTGGTGAATTTGGTAGGTTGCAGGACAACATCAAGCTATTTTGTGACAGTCAAAGTGCAATACATTTGGCTAAGAATCCGGCCTATCATAGTAAATCAAAGCATATACCGATCAAGTACCATTTTGTAAGACAGGTTATCACTGAAAGGGGAGTCTCTCTTGAAAAGGTGCATACAAAGGAAAACTGTGCAGACATGTTCACGAAACCAGTTTTGTTAGAGAACCTACGCTGGTGTTTGGCTTCTCTTGGCTTGCAGAAAAGATAAAATAATAATAACAGGACATCAGGCTAATTGTTGTCAAGGTGGAGATTGTTGAGATTTTCTGTTTTATTAAAATAGTCAAAAATCTCAGTAGGTGACAAAAATTAGGAATTTGTTGCTAGATTAACTCCAGTTTGTTGGGAGGGAGTTAATGCATCCTAAATTTGAGTTGAGAGGATTTATGAGGCAGTTAGATTCTCCTTGCTATAAAACAGGTATCCATACGTTTGTTTTGGAGTGTGTGTGAGAGTTTGTAATCTCCTGTTTGATTAATAAAGAATTGCCGATGCCTATGTTAGGTGGACGTAGCCCAGATTGGTTGGGTGAACCACGTAAAACTCCTGTGTCTCTTATGTGATGTGTTTTATCTGCTGTTGCTTGTCTATTTTGTTTAGCTACTGATTGCTCCAACACACTGCAACTTTCTTGTAGCTAACCAACCCCAAGCGATATTTAAATTTTGATGAGATGTTTTCTCAAGTAAAATTCACCCCAATTGATTAGTCATACGCTCATGATATGTTTCCACTATCTAAGTGGTTTATCAACCATCCACTAAAACAGAGCACCATTGTGATCCCTCACTTCTCTAAGCTCATTCTCACGGCTTCACCCAGTGTATATATAAGATATTTCTTTGTACATGAGATTGAATCCACTATATAGGTGGTTTATTTATTATATTTTCACAGTAAAAATTACAATAATTTTTAGTTAACTATCCGGGTTCTTTATCAACTTTCTAGCAAAAAGCATAGTGATTTGGTCATCCATTGAACCTCCCATTAACGAGTCAATGCATAGAAACAGAATTGGATGGCCTTAAAATAAAATCAGAAGGATTAAAACCTAAATAATCATAAATCACGCCAGCCCTCCATCATGTCAAATATGGTTGTGTAATCTACTTTCATTCTCGACCACTCCACGCTATTCACGCATAGTCCTCAATGCTCAAAAAATAACAACAAACCTCGTCTCTCCTCAACCATGCATGGATATATGCTTCCTAAATGTACCTTCTTTCATTTGGGAGTGTTTTGTCTTTTTCTCTCAGTTTGGTTCCTCCTTCCTTATTTTTTATGATCTCTTCTATTTTTCTGAAAACTATCCCCTACGTAATGCCTCCTCGATGTTCAACATGGATGGGAACCATCATGTGCCCCTCACTGCACCAATTCGATATCAAAAATTTACTAAGGTGCTGGTTTCCAATTGGAGACCAATTGACTTAAACAATAAATTTAGCTAGGTTCGTATATTTTCAAACAAGTAAGCTTGCTTTCCCCTAAGACAACGGATCTGTGTTGTCAAAGGTATCAGACTATGGCCTTCATGTTGGAATTACATCCATTATATTTAAATAACAAAAAAGGTAAAATTGAGGTTTTTATACATCATAAACTTATTGTTCACATTTTACTTCATATTTCTTAGCAATTGACAGTAGATAAATCATTGATTTATTCTCAACCTCTTCTAGTTAGACTATTGTGACACAAGAATTAACTTGTTTAAAATTAACATTATTTCTATACAAAATATTTTTATTCATATCATTATAGAGATTGTACCTTTTCACACCAACACCATGGTCAATGGAGATACATTTCACTACCTTATTATCTAAATTTGACCATTTGTTGAACATATGCCCCATGACTAGAAGACATGAATCTGAAAAAGTGATATACTTTTTTGCATCCAATTTCCATAAGGGTATTATCTGCAATAGATAACATGGGAAGCCTGCTAGTGAGGTAACATCTAATAGGAACCACTTCTCCCTCATACTTCTTCACTAAGGCAGACACAATAAGCATACTTCTACATAACTCTATAAATATTTTATTGATCAATTTTGGAAATCCATTCTGTTGAGAAGTATATCGATTTGTATTATATATTTCAATGTTATTATCATTAAAAAGATTATGAACCATTGTAAAACAAAAATCACTTCTATTATCAATCCTCAATACCATAATATTCCTGAGAGTCTAACTGTACAAGGGATGGATAATCTCTTCAAACCAACTAAAATTCTCATATTTAATTATAAGAAAATATAACCTTGTCCACCTATAATTGTAAATGGATGACACATAATACAAAACCTTATAAATTAAAGGAATTTTAATCGGAACAAATACATTAGAATGAGTTAATTCCAACAACCCAAAAGGTTTGTGAAAATTAGAACAAAATTGAACCTATTTTTGTTTTGTCAAAGTTCTTAGAAATCAAATGAAGGAGTGCAAATATTGAATCTATTGATGATATTTTAGTTTTTTAAGGTTGGAATTACATTCTCTACTATTTTGCTCAATACTTTGTTCAATAGAATTTTTTTATTTCTAGGTAGCTTTCTTTTCAAATAAAAAGCCTTTTTACAATTTTTCAATTATGAACCTATAAATCCAACAAATTTTTCCACTATGAACTATTAAATTAAGTACTATATTCATGAAGCTACAAAAATGTGTTTACAGAAAATTTTTTGGTGAGTAGTATAGCACCTAGGACCATATTACACTCTTTATCAAAGTAACCAACCTACACACTCGAATTGTTATGTTCTTACTCATAGTAGATTTTATTTTAAACTTAAATTGTACAAAGCCCCATTGAAGCCATTTACTATGCCATCAAGGAATTTGATAAAAAGTCTACCATAGTAAAATATTTTTAGAGGCTATCCATAGCCATGTGTACCATACCACTATCATATTTATCATATGTTAGAAAATAGTGTTAATCAAAATTCAATGGGAGGAAGCTCAAGGCTTTTTAGCCATGGAATCTTCCTTGCATGGGTTTTCAAACTTGCAACTAATGCATGGCCACCATGCTCTGGAAAATTCATTGTATTCATTAATAAAATCCTTATTTTCCCTTATAGTCTTATATTTCTCTTAGTTGTAGTCTTATCTAAAATCTTTGACCTTGCAATAGTTACAACATTTTTACATGAAATTTTTACAAGACTTATGCCTTCCATGGAATTTGGTTAGGGTATTTTCTTCATTCTCCCATATGCTCTTTCATATTCCATTGACAAAAAAGGCCTCGTTGGTTTATTTAGAAGATATCTTCCACATCTACATTGGAATTAAAGTATCATTTATGTCTTTAGGTAGTCTTTATAATTCTTCCAATAACCATTTTCTAGTATTCTCATGAAACTAGAAAATAATGCAAAAGGGTCATAAAATGGTCCTTCTTATCAATCTTCACTCCAAATGATATCAAGTGGGTAACAATAGTATGAAATAAATCTAAATGCTCAATTCACCACCATTAGCCATTCTTAAGTAAAAAAAATAATCCATAGAAAATGTATATCCTTAATACAAATCCCCTAGCTTTTACTGAAAATATTTTATAGTTTTTTCCTCAAAAACATTCAATAATATTGAATGAACAAAATAACTCTTGATAACACTTCTTTCCTTTCTCTCTTATACCAACGACTCCTCAACTTTCATACCAATGGTATTGGATACTATAACCAAAAGATATTTATCAATAAGAATATCCTCCATTTCGAACTTTTACAGCTCAAAGTTAGTTCTAGTAAACTTCTCTATTTCTAATCTAGATATGCTGACTATTTCCTTGCACCAAGATTTTATTCTCTATAAGTTCACTATCAAAAATTAGATTAAAAAAATAGTCTCACTAAACCTTTGGGTTCAAAGCGATCAAGATTTCATACCATGAAGCAGAGGTGGGAAATGCACTGCCTACAATAATCCATGAAAGAAATATATCTCTTTAAAAAGATTAAAAGCAAACAATGATCATTATTTGAAAATTAAATAATTATGATACAAAACCTTTATACTCTCAACAAGATTTTTGACAAATAGCATAACTATAATGTAATTTTAATAACATTAAATAAGATAAAACTTACACCCCAATTTTCCTTCTACTCTAGCATTCAATAATTAAACATTGTCCAACCATAAAACATTTATCATGATTTTCTATTTTTTGATATTTAGGTATCGAAAACCACTAATGAGTTATTCTCTCTTAATGTTGTGCATTTGTTGTCTATCACTACTATGCACTTATTCATACCCTATTAGAACATTCCAATATGTATGACACACCTATCCTAATATTAGTATGTCATAATATAATATGTAATATAATATTATTAGTATGTCGTAATATAATTGTCACTCATTATGTCATAATGTAATATAATATCATTGTTCAAAGTCAACTTTTGGTGTGAAATAACATTAGTGGGAAGTAATTATGAAGGCAAACTCTTACTTGATACCAAAAATACATATAATGAAAATAATCAATGACATTATAATCCTATTATATATATTTTCTAATATTATAATACATTTCAACAGAATCATATTATCAACCTAAAACAAAATCCCTTATATTTATATTCTTAAACATCATATTATATAACATTTGACTTATTATAATTATAGTAATATTCTTAAATGTCATCGTCAAACATTTAATTAAATCGCACTTAAAATTAGATTAAATATACTTGATAGTTTAAAGATACCAATTCACCTCTCTCTAACTGCATTTAACCTTTGAGTTATATTGGTGCAATGCCTCTTCAACTATAAAATCCCAACTCACGAAGCGCTCCAACCTCACATTGACTATGCCACAGGACAGACAGCCCCAACTGCTTACGGTGGCTGCTGACGATTATGATAGTGTAAGTGAATACAGTGCAGAGATTATTTCCAGTGACCTGGAGCCTCCAAAGGAAACCATGTTTTCCTCTGTATTAGAAGAGAAATCAGCAGGAATTTCTCTGGATTTGAGTCTGTCGTCGTCCTCGTCATCTTCTTCTTTTGATCGCACTGCGTTGGCTGTGGCTAAACCTAATTCTAACCACATCAGCCATGGTCGCTTTCATTACAAAGACTTCAAGGAAGGCGTTGGGAAATCCAAATTATACAAGCATTACTTAAGAGCAATGGGAATTTCTGAGCAGAGTCGACATCGCAAGAGTGCCACGTTTAACGACACTATTGTAGAGCCGTCCCCTTATTCTGAAATGGTCTACGAATCGCTCGACTTTGGCTGTAATTTCTGCGGGAGAAGTTTTCACAACGCTCAAGCGTTAGGAGGTCACCAGAACGCTCATAAACAAGAGCGCCACGCCCAAAGAATTGGGCGCCGAAGTCGCGTTTCTCTCCGGCACATGGTAGGCACTAATACTTCTGTATCAATGCTTGGATACAAGGCAATCAAGAGGACTGGGGCTGCATATTCCTCGGCCAAGAAAAGTTGGTGTTGCGTGGATTCAGCAACCAACCTGCAACAAAGCCACGTTGGCAGTTCGAGGGCCAACCCTAAATATTCATTTAATTTTAATGGATACATGATTTCCGATGAGAACGCCCGATTTCAATGGCCGGGGAATCTGAAGAACCCGAAAGAGACGACAGATCTGAAGAAGCATACAAATTTATCGGCGGAGGAGAGTGGTAACCCCGGCATACTTCTAAAAACGATAAAAAACAGTGAGAGGATCTCTCTGTTGGATTTATCTCTCAGGCTCTGATATAAAATTCCCTGTGTATTTTTTTCCTTTCCATTACTTCTACGCACTGTTACAGTCGAAGTGAGGGCATTTCCCGCATTGACATTATAAGCGGTTGACAATATCCATATTTCGCAAGGTTGTACACCAATAAGTTATTTTAGATTCAAGGATGAGCAACCTAAGTTTTGTTGTTCTCTGGACTTACAGTTTGTTGGTTTTACTTGTGGATATCCTTATCTTATATTTCAGAGCAGATGGCTTTTCATCTTCTTATATTTTAGAACAGATGGCCTTTCATATTCTTTAATATGGAAAAGGCAGGTCCAAATACTACCATCTTCTTTAATATTGAAAAGGCAGGTCCAAATACTATTTGATTGGATGATAAGTTGTCTTATCCAAGTGTCAAACCACATTTTACAGTATGCTCGCGTCAGACATACAAAGTCAAATCTTACGTACATAAGTTGCAATATTTTGGCACTCAAGATTTGTCGTGATGTATTTCCTTAACTTATATTATATGAGTCATAGTGGCAATTTATAGTTTAGGATCTTTCTGCTCAGGTTTTGCGCAATCCTGGTTTTCTCCATAATATTGTTTTAAATGAACTTAACATAGGTTTTTAAAATTTCAAAGATCCTATTGTAAATATTTATTTTTGGTGAACCATTCAGGGGCAATCTTACAGCTGCAAGGACCTCTAGAATAAAATCTTTGTGTCTATGTTAATCTGATTATTGTGTCAAGAATTGTGTCGCACTATTATTTTATTCTTGATAGTATAGAATATTAGTTTTTATTTATTTGCTGAGAGTGGACAAATAGATATATAAATAAAGTATTATTGTTTATATTATATCTCGACATGTTTTTATAAAATTAAATGTGTACGTGAAAATATTGATGGTGGATTGAAATTTTAGATGATAAAGATGGGATTGGGAGTATTAAGTCTTGTAATTAGAACATGAGGTGACTATTTTAATACTTATTATTGTTAGATTTTGATTAGTTAATGGCAAGTGGCATAATTAGTGATAAATATATTATGCTGTAATATTCTTAATTAGCCTAAGCTAACACAAATATTCATTTTTGTTTTGTTTTTCATGCTTATGAATAAAATTGCGAAGGAGGACCAATAATAACTCCTAAACATCAAAATAAATCAATGCTCAATGTGAAACAAGCTAAAATATGAGCTACTTCCATAAACACACTTAAGTGTGAAAGGGGTTGGGTCAATTGACTGGGTCAACAAGACCAAATCCACAGTGATGTCTACATACAATGTATCTCCTAAAGGAATAGCGCAGTTCATGTTGGAGGCCACTCATGTGAATGAAGCTAAATCATCAAGGTGGTTTAGGGTTTGACAAGATTTCCAAATTATAAAAGGAGGAGGACACCAAGGAGGGGGTTGATTATTTGATATTTCTAAAGGTGTTGTCTGTTTAAACATTCCTTATTCTCTGAATGTTTAGCTGAGAATAGTGATTTTTAGCACTTGGATGTTCGTGGTCGGGAATCCCACCTCCTCCCTTGGGCAGCTCCTGGAGGAGTCTTGTTCTATCTTGTCCACTATCAGGCTTTACGCCAAACTTCATATTCCAACCACAATTCAGATCCTGTTGAGGGTTTGATTGTTTTTGTAAGCTGCAGCACTGGAGGCTAGATCTATTCAGATATAGGTAAATCTAGTACCTCTTCTCAGTGACTGAGACTTTTATCCTCCCGGAAGAGTGTATTAGTTGATCGAGGCTGCATTTTCAGATCAAGGTATCAAGCCTAATCATCACTGAAGCTAACAACGTAGTTTCCCTTCAATAACTGTGTTATCTATAGGAGGAAAGTTGCAGGGTGTTTGAGCAACGTTTTTGAGGAGTGATCTCTGGTGTTGAGGAGCTTTCCTTGCGCTGTGGTGATCCATGGATTAGCCATCCAATCCATGTTCCCTTTAGATCTAATTTGTATATGCTTCTATTTACTACAGAATTTCTGAATATTACTGCAGTACTGCAACTTAGATCTCAGATCTACTCACTGTTGTTCATGATTTGCTCAGATCCCCAAGGGGGATGTAATAAGGAGCCCATCTAGTATACAAATCTATATTGGATCTATATTTTTGTATACAGATCTACTTTAGATCTGAAGTGTAATATATATCAGTTGTAACATCAATTAAATAATGTTGTCAGGATTTGCAGTCTCATTTTGTTGTTGCCGCACCTCAATTATGAGGGTTTCTTCATGTAAATCTGCTGCTTCTCTTTGAACACTGTATAAGCTTCATCATAGATCTGATTTACTGATGTACACATGCTTATTAAGTCTCCATATTGATTTGTTTCTTATATTCAAAGGAACTGCATTCTTTCTGAAGCAGTATTGTGCATATAGCTACAACCCCTCTCTTTGGGTGTTTTTCAGCTAGACTAGATTGCGGGAGATCTGTTTAACCCACCTAGTTTGATTTTTTTTTGCTCTCCTTTTGGATTTAGATCTTAGATGAAATGATCGAAGGGATCCAGGATGTGCAAACTCATTTCAGTGCACTGAATTCTCAGAAGTGCATTATTTTAGCAGGCTTGTTGTGTAATCCCTATTTTGGGATATTACAGTGGTATCAAAGCATCTTTCTTGGCACACCCTATGCATCCTTTGGATCAATATGATTTCAAAAAAGGATGAGCCTCTTACTGATCGAGAAAAGAGGTGTCAAAGAAGAAAATTAAAGAAATATTACACAGAAGACAAAGAGAAGAAGGGTGAAAACCTTTTATCTGGAAGGATTGGAAGAGAAGAGTTTTCTGATACTCTTTATCAAACCATGCATGAAATGAAAGAAGAAATCAGGGGAGTGAGGAATGAAATACAAGCAGATCTTTTGAAAGGGTTTACACATGAAGAAAGCCCCACTACTTCATATGATCTGTGTGAGCATCCAGCCACACAATCTGTTCCACAATGTTGTAGCATGCCTACTTTCTTGTCAAAGGAAGGAGGGAGAGGAGGAACACCAAAGAAGGAATCTCTTGGTGATTATCTCAAAAAAAAAAAATCTCAGTTAGAGAGGTTCAAAGAGCATCTCATTTTCCCAGAGTTTTGTCAACTAAAAGAAGCAAGATCCAGCACCTACAGTAGGAGGAAAGGGTACCTTCAGCACACTTTGGGTGGATTCTCTCTACCTACTTTTGATGGATAACCTAAAGACTTAGCCAAGTCTTGGGTAAAGAAGCTTGACACATACATGCAGCTACACCAAGTATCACAAGAAGAAGCCTTGAGAGTAGCAGCACTGCATCTTCAAGGTAAGGCTTATGCCTGGTGGCTCTTTGAGTCAGTTTCCTTGAAACATGTCAACATTTCTTCTTATGAAAAGTTTAATGGGGGACTGGTAAAAAGATTTGATGAACAATATGAAACTTCTTTGAGGAAGCAAATCAAGCCACAAAAGTCTAAATATTTTCCTGAGTTGGAAGGATCCATAGATTCAACTCCACTTCTAAACATTGTTGAAAGGATTGAAGATCAATTGCATACTTTTCCAGAGGCAAAGGCCCCATTTCAGCAAGATATCTTTTCTCAAAAAGAGTACATGAGGATCCCTTTCTCACTAAGAGTTCGAGGAAAAGGAACTCTTGATGATGAAGCATTCTCCACTGATGAGGAGAAGAGAGAGAGAGCAGAGAATATCCTCCAGCATTGTGTAAGAAGGAGGAGACATATTTTTATTGGGAGAAGGAGGTCAAGCATTGGCTTCCATTAGAGGGATTCTTGCACCCTTGCAAGGGATTCCTAAGGATCTTCCACATGGTAAACATGAGCAGCATGTGTCTTTGCTAAAAGACAATGAGATAGAACAAAGGAGGGATCACCTAGCTAATCCACTATCAGATGATGGGGAAAATGCTCCAAGCAGAGGCACTCTTAAATCACTAAGAGGGGTGTCCAAGTTTCAGGAGGCTTCCACACAAAATTCATAGGTGAACTTGCATTGTGGAAGCAAGGGGATGTTGATCCCATCTGATAAGCATGGGATAAAGAAACATGAGGCCTCATTGTCTTGTGGTAAACCACTTGGGAGACCACTTGATTCAGATCTGGTGAAAGGTGTCCCACATCTTGATGCTCCACTCCTGAGTTCGGGGAGGATTAGATCACTAGAAGACAAGGCTACAACGCTGGGAGGCTTGGGGAAGCTCAAGAAGAAGGGAGATTTTTCTCCCTTATCATCACCACCGAATCTCATATTTGAATCTGCATTATGGGAAGAGGAATATGGGAGGATCAGCCTTCCAACATACACCCTTGACATAGGAGATGTCAAGAAGGAGATCAAAAACATAGCAGACATTTCTATTGATGCATCATCTATGATGTCACTATTGCGCAGTCTAGATCTGTATTGGAAATCCCAACTTCTAGTGGATTATTCCAAGGATCTACACACTTGTATGATACTTGATGACCAATTTCATGAAGAGGGCTATCTAGTCCAAGAAGAGGTCATCTATCATCATGGTAGGGTCTTGTTGTCTACAACTTCCAAGCTCAAGAAGGAGATACTACAAAGAGCTTACAAAGAGTTCTGTTTCAGCCATATGTACTCCATGAGGATCTACAACATCATCATGAGAGGCTTTGATTGGAAGGGCTTGAATGAAAATTTTTATCAGCATTTTGGAAGATGCATGAAGTATGTGGTGTTGGGATAGCAACATGACTCCATAGAGGGGTTATTTCAGTCATCTCTCCCTTCTTTGGGAAGAGCAGGTAGATCCATGCACAACTCCATGTGTATGAGAGGTATTGATGGTGAGGAATTTGATTATGTAAGTCAAGTTCCATTTTCTGATCATACATATTCTTTCACCATGTTTATGCAGACCATGGTTCCAAGGAGCAGCGATACATCATGTAAATTTCATGGCAAACAATGGGCCACTCAAATTTCTAAATTTGGCCACTCCCTTGATGAAAAAGTGAGATTCTTTACCATGATAGGTGATTCCCTAAGGCACCAAAATTATCTCACACTTTCAGCCATAGTGATATGAATTGGACAACAAGTAAGTGGTGGGAAAACAACTTACCATGTATTTATTTGAGGCAGGAAGGATATGCACTGTGTTGGTGTCACATGTGAGACTATCAACAACCTCCTCTTGTTCAAATTTCTATTCATATGATTGTAATCTTGCTTCCATACATGGATGATGTACTTGTCCTATTTTTGAATTTGTATGGAGGAACAATACGAGGCATGTATGTACCACATGGGATGGAGGCTCTCTTTGTATACCTTGCTCCATATTTTAGGGGGAGCATGGATTTAGCCATGTTTGTTTCAGTGGTATTCTTGACTCTTTATGGGATGGACTATGTACACCTCATAATGATTTTGGAGGGACAATTCATGGAATATTGGATTGGTGAACACTCAGCTCATATAAAGGGCTTATCATTTGATTGTATTGCCAATGGAGGAGAAGAAGAGTTGTAGCACTCACCTTATCAGTTGCTTGAGGACAAGCAACATTTTGGAGGGGAGGACTGTAATATTCCTATTCCTAATTAGCCCAAGCTAATAGGAATATTCAAAAAAAAAAAAATTCATGCCTACGAATAAAATTGTAAAGGAGGACCAATAATAACTCCTAAACATCAAAATAAATCAATGCTCAATGTGGAACAACCTAAAATATGAGTTACTTCCATAAACAGACTTAAGTGTGAAAGGGGCTGGGTCAATTGACTAGGTGAACAAGACCAAATCCACAGTGCTTTCTACACAAAATGTATTTCCTAAAGGCACAACGTAGTTCATGTTGGAGGACACTCATGTGAATGAAGCTAAATCATAAAGGTGGTTTAGGGTTTGACAAGCTTTCCAAATTATAAAAGGAGGAGGACACGAAGGAGGGGGTTGATTATTTGAAATTTCTAAAGCTGTTGTTTGTTTATACATTCCTTATTCTCTAGCTCTTTAGCTTAGAATAGTTCTTTTTAGCACTTGGGTGTTCGTGGTCGGGAATCCCACCTCCTCCCTTGAGCATCTCTTAAAGGAGACTTGTTCTATCTTGTCCACTATCAGGCTTTGGGCCAAGCTTCATCTTCCAACCACAATTCGGATACTATTGAGGGTTTGATTTTTTTTGTAAGCTGCAGCGGTGGAGGCTAGATCTATTCAGATCTAGGAAAATCTAATACCTCTTCTCAGTGAGTGAGTATTTTATCCTCCTCGAAGAGTGTGTTAGCTAATTGAGGCTGCATTTTCAGATCAAGGTATCAGGCCTAATCATCACTGAAGCTAACAACGCAGTTTCCCTTCCATAACTGGGTTATCTGCAAGAGGAAAGTTGCAGGGTGTTTGAGCAACGATTTTGAAGAGTGATCTCTAGTGTTGAGGAGCTTTCCTTACACTGCGCTAATCCATGGATTGGACATCCAATCCATGTTCTCTCTAGATCTGATTTGTATATGCTTCTATTTACTGCTGAATTTCTAAATATTACTGCAGGACTGCAACTTAGATCTCATATCTACTCACTGTTCTTCATGATTTGCTCAGATCCCCAAGGGGAATGCAATAAGGAGCCCATCTAGTATACAGATATGTATTGGATATATATTTTTGTATACAGATCTACTCTAGATCTGAAGTGTAATATATATCAGCTGTAGCATCAATTAAATAACGATGTCAGGCTTTGCAGTCTCATTTTGTTGTTGCAACACCTCAATTATGAGGGTTTCTTCATGTAAATCTTCTCCTTTTCTTTGAAGACTATATAAGCTTCATCATAGATCTGATTTATTGATGTACATGTGCTTATTAAGTCACCATATTGATCTTCTTCTTATATTCAAAGGAACTACATTATTTCTAAAGCAGTATTGTGCATGTAGCTGCAACCCCTCTGTTTGGGTGTTTTTCAGCTAGACTAGGTTGTGGGAGATCTGTTTAACCCACCTAGTTTGATTTGTTTTTTCTCTCCTTTTTGATTTAGATCCTAGATGAGCTGATCTAAGGGATCCATGAGCTACAAACTCATTTCAGTGCACTGAATTCTTAGAAGTGCGTTATTTTAGCAGGCTTACTATGCAATCCCTATTTTGGGATATTGCATATGCTTTATTTAAGAAGAAAATAAAATGATTAAAGTTTCTACAAAAATGGAAGAGGAAGATGTAACTTGTGTTTATTGAAAGATTTTCTAAATTTAAGTGGATGACTACGATGAGGAGCTCAAATTTTATATCACTTGAACACATATAAAGAAAGATACATTCTCTACATTATGATACTAAAAATTTATACTCATTTATGAAACTAGGTATATTATACCTCTATTTGATTAGTTCAATAAAAAATACAAAACCAATTATAAGAAAACCTTAGTGGTGGTTGGGAGAAATTGGAAGGAAGGATTGGAGGTAAAAAAAGATGAAGAAAGGAGATTTTATTATAAGTAGGATATATGACATCTATATATCTATACCATTGAATGGTGAGACAACTTGAAATACTTTCTCCTTTGGTTTTTTTCTTCTCCAAAAATATCCAATGTCCATTTGTCTTCAATGTCATCCTTCAAAGGTTTTTTCTCGAACATCCATAACAAATTTTTTCATTACTTTTTATGGGAATAAGAAAATCATAATTTTATAGCATCTATAGTATCTAACATAAATATTGACAAATCCAATCTAAAATTTATCAATCCAACCTCTATAGTAACTAACATAAATATTAGCAAATCCAATCTAAAATTTATCAATCCAACGTGACCTAGGCATGCTTATAAGCCTCTTAGTATTTTCACTATTTAGGTCCACTTTCTAAAATAGTGCAAAGGTATCCATGCTTTGGGCACATCAGCAGTAATGAAAGTGGACTAAATCAACTCTTTTCCATTCCCCAATGAATTTTTATGAAATCAAAGGTATGTATATAGATATTGTCCCTATTAATATTGCATGTAGAATGAAATTCTATATGCATTAAGAAAATCAAGGAAAATCGATAATGTTTTCAAAGTTATAAAAAAAAATCATAATTCTCTATATTGTGCATGCTATGTAATAATGCACTTTGGGCCTGGGCCTACATGTTGCATGGAGGCATATGTAGCATAATAATATATTTAATTTTATAAATAATTATGTGTATTAGGAGTCACAATTGAATATATACATATTTGGTATAATGGTTTGTAATAAAATCTAAATGATCATGAAAATTATTAAATTGGCTTTATCACATTGATATTAATTCTATAACATTTGGATTTTTTATAAATTTAATGTGGAAATAAAATCAAATCGTGATAATGGAAATTTCTATATAAAATATCTCAAGGGAGCATAGCTAGGGTGGTAGGCAGGAGTTGATATTATCCTCCCCACCTAGGTTGCATTCCCAACAAGATTAACATGCTCACTCTTTAGGAGTACTTTCTACATAAATGATAGCCCACTTACCTAGACATGGGTGGATTTTAAGTGGAGGCAACTAGCATTAATCTTCAACACAGTAAACCACATATAAAAAAAGAAAATTTACTATATAAAATGTGCAATAAATCAACCACTTCACTTATTAACTTCTAATAAACTTCTAATATTTAGTGATGCTGTTGGATAACAATAAATTCAAATCACCAAAATAATATAAAATTCAGGCATATGCATTGATGTAATTGGATGGGCATATGTAAATTTTCTTTTTCCATATATATATATATAATTTTTAAAATTATAATGTTAATAAATATATATTATAAATTGTGATAGTATACAAATATTTAAAAAATATAGACAATAATGGCACATATTATTTTTATGTAATTAAGATGATAAAACTACAATTTGTTTATGTAGTATGATTTAATGACATATAATATATTTATAAGTACAAAAGACAAAAGAATGGAATTATTAAGACTTTGAAAGAAATTCAAATTACCCAAAAATACATGATTTGAATATGATTTTATGATGAGATAAAAGAAAAAAAAACTACACATTTTTAAATAATTATCATTGTGTTTTTATATTATAAAAAAAATGCATATACACTTTAAAAAATAAATAAATAAAATTTGTTAATAAATTTAAATATATAGATCGTTAAACTATTTATCTTTTAAGATGTCTACAAATCCACCTTTAGTTGACTTCTAAATGTGACTTTGATAGAATTTAGATGACTTTAATAGAATTACATTACATGAAAATCCATATGTTGTGTTCTACTCCTTACAACAATCCATATATATGAAAAATCATACTAGTATCACCATGTACAATTAGAAATGTTCAAGATTCAATAATTATAATAGTCCATTTTTATGAAAATGTATATAAGATTTATGACCATATTATCTTTATAGATTTCCTTTAGATTATACATGTTATGAGTATCCTCCTTTGTTAATATTAGTTTTTATATTTTTAATATGAATTGGAATTAAGGAATACATACATAAACATGTCCTATTAACCTTATGTCAAGAAAATTGATAAGACTAAGTGAAACAGGTGATTACTAATTGAAAATGAGGTCATATAATATTTTAAAAATCCGATTCATATGTAATTAGGATCCATGCTTAATAAATGTATCAAACACAATATAATTATAAATATTATTCAGATACTTATTAGTTTCTATGTACAATAAACTTCTCATATCAATCATATCTATCTAGGAGACCATAATAGAATGTTTAATTAATAAGAAATAATACATATGATACATTTAAATCATCAAAAACCACCTCACGTGTCAAGGTGTTACATATGATGATTTGTTATACAAATTCATAAAAGTAGAACTCTCTACTATATTTATATCTTAATTAACTAGTTATTTCATCAATTTTAATGGTCAATTTAATTGGAAAAACTAGAAATTTATGATCATATTATTTTTCTATATTACCTTCAAGATTATACATCTTTCTAATATATTTTTTTGGTTACAATATTTTCCTCCACAACATTTCCTTTTGTATATGCATATTTCTATTTAGAGTATGGAATTTTTTTCATGTTTATCATGATATTATGCATCTTATAGATCTCTTTGATACATAAACAACATAAATATTGCACTCTACAACACATATATAAAAGTATAGAAAAAATTTCAAAGTGAATCCTTTAACAAGTAGAATAGATCCTCAATCCATCGTACACCCCTTGTAAGAGAGAAAAACCCCACATAGTCACATAATTAATTGTTCTTATTAATACAAAGTTTTTTCCTAGAGACCAAATGTGCACAAACCATTGACCCCATACACTATGCAATCAAGGAACATGATCAAGGCTCTTCCATAACCAAATACATTAAGGTGAGATTCATTTACATGGTATACAATCCCACTATCATATTTCCCATCCATTCAAAACTAGTATTGATGGGAATTCATATGGAAGGAAGCTCTACAATTTATCAATGATGAACTCTTCCCTACATGGATGATTGAAACAGCCACAAAGTAATATTAACCATCGTCTTAAGAATAAATTTTATACTTATCATCAAAATATTATTTTCCCTTCTTGTTCTTCTTCTTATCTTCCTTGCAGTTTTATCTAAAATCCCAAACCTTACCATAGTTTGAATGCTTTTCCTTGGAATTTTCAATAGACTTGTGCTTCCCATAAGATTTGGATCCACCCTTTCCTTTGTAGTTTTATGTCTCCTTTCATATTTCATGAAAAATCAAGTCCCTTTTGGTTAATTCAAAATAATTATGCCTCACCTCCTCTAGGAGTAAACCAAACATGATGTTATCAAGACCCAATGTATTTATAATGATTACAATGGCCGTTACTATAATTTAACATGAATATGGACAAGAAGAAAAAAAAACACACACAATGATAGTCCTCATCCAAATTAACCCTAAATGAGATAAACTGGGTCACAATAACATTAGAATAAGCACCACCTATTCTTAATGAAAACAACATTTATACAAAAAAAAAATTATTAGTCAAGGCTATATACTTCTAAAGAGATGTTGTTTCTTCAAAAAAGTTTAAAAATACAAATTTGATAGGATAAGAACTTTATAAGTCTTTTTGTTTTTCTTCTAACACAACCCACTCTTCATCTTTCCTACTTGTGGATTCCATAGATCTCAATATATAATAATATCCTCTATCCTCTCTATTGACATTAAAAAACTCAAATTTATTTCTAGTAAGCTTCTCCATTTATAATGAAGATGTATTTCCCATTTCGCAACAACATTCTTTCATTCTATGCAAACTCCCGCACAAAGAAATATTAAATTATATTATAAAATATTGTCCTAATAAATTTGATCCAAGGTGATCAAACATTAATACCAAATTAAATCAACCAAACATGTGGAATAAGCTTACTACGTGAATCCACCAGAGTAGAACATGCATAAAATTTTTAAAAACATAATAATTGTTGTAACGTACCTCAATTCCATACCTAGAAAAAAGATAGTATTAATGTTATAATTAGCCAATAAAGTAGCAGCATTTTATTTTCTTTTTGAGTTGTACTAAGAGCTTTCCATGGAGATTATATTTCTTCGCTTTAATCAATTAAATCATTTCATAGAATCTTGGGTCTTATCAATCAAATTTTCTTCATATAGTCCACTGGTACTTCCTTGACTATATTCCTTGAACCAATGGATCTTTCACTCCGATGCTTGAATACATTAAAATGTTGCATACTTATTTGGACAACCTTCATATTACTCATTTCAAAGAGAGTTAATGTTTTGTTATTGACCCTTTTTTATTTTCCTTCCAGATAGGTCCTAACATATGACCATAATAACATATGACCATAATTTATGTGGCATTAAATTTCTATGAACTTAATACTAATATTTATAGTAATAAGGTTTACACCTTAGAACAATATGATACGTTGAACTAAGCTTTACTATGGTTTGATAGTGGTGTCATATAACTACTCATGAATTGAATAACAAGTCATATTATTAATGCATATCCTAGGTCCGAATATATGATATTTAATGTCCCAATTATAATTCGTTTGAAACCTACGATGTGGTTTCGCGCTTACCCATATGTGATATATGAATACGATTTTGAAGACTATTCCTAGCCCACACGATACACTTGGAATTATTTTTAAGGTCCATCTAGCTATGTCCCATGTGATTCTACATGGTTCCCTTGGTTGGTGCATTTTCAATGGTTGAGATTTGGGTTTTTTCGATATAAGGGTGGAGATTGATTAGGGTTAAATAAAATGGTTTATCTTACCTTCGCAACCTCATTCTTCCTCATTTTCTATGTCTTGCACAAAAAAAATGTAGTCTTGATATGTGAAAGGTGTCATGGT
The DNA here is from genome assembly GCA_034641835.2 of Pinus albicaulis. Classification (NCBI taxonomy): domain Eukaryota; kingdom Viridiplantae; phylum Streptophyta; class Pinopsida; order Pinales; family Pinaceae; genus Pinus; species Pinus albicaulis. The sequence continues at coordinate 949,045,649 of CM076579.1, forward strand.
ATTTTTTTGTTTAATTCTTAGCCATCTTCCCTCAACTACATCTACAATTCTTTAGAAGGGACACTTAGAACAACTTGTTGGAATATGTAATTCCTACTTGTATGTGGTGTTGACTCTCTATGTAAGGATTTTTTTCCTGTATCATAGGGGGTAGCTAAATCTAAATATTCCTAGTTTGGGGTGTGGTTGAGATATTCTCTCAACTACCTTATTGTGCATCCACGATAGTTTTCCTATCTTGAGACTATAATTCATGTATATATATGTAATCCTTTTGATTAATATAGTATAGTGTGCATACTGAGATTTTATCTTGGTATGAGAGCCCATACGAGCCTCGACCTTGGCCCCTCCTCAGCTGATGGAAATAAGAGAGAAAGTATATTTTTTGTTTTAGTTTTTAAGTTTTTCCATCATAAAATGAGGTGCGGGAACATGCAGAGTTGTCGAGAGGCTTCAAGCTTCTTCTGTTTGGGATCGGCCTGGTTGAAGGTTGTGCACTTTTTTCCTCACTGGTGCAACCGCATCATGTAGCACATAAATTATTTTGACGGTGCTATTTCGAGTGAAAGAGTTAATGTGCTGGTTCGATTATATCATTCTCTTCCTTATATTTGTATTTATAGCTAGAAGATATAAGTTCTATTGTTTGTTTTAAAGCATGGTTGTTTGTACATGCTTGGGTAAATGATACTTTTATGGTGGAAGCATTTTGGAGTTAAAATAAATATACGTATTGAGATTAGCCATCTCAATATGTAGTTATTTTGTTAGAATTGGCTACTCTAACAAATGACACGTGAAATGTGAAGTTCCAAGTCTTAATTGGAAAAGTCAAAGAGGCCCAAGATGTGAACAATGAAAAGAGGAGTTAAAGAAGGAGAAAATTTTATTATGATGGACATTAATCAAGTTTGTGTGAGATTTTTGTGATTTTTTGGAATAGACTCTTGATGATGAGTCACACAGATGAATGGTAAGCAAGCCTATGATGGTTTTGTAGTGGTCTTTGTATGTACCTGGTAACTCCAAGGGTTGGAGTGTGTAATTTTAGCCTTATAAAGGCATATGTATCCCCATGAAGTTCCTTTTTATCTAAAAACCACTTTGCAATTGCCACTTTGTAATTACAGGTTTGTGATCAGCGGGAAACCACTTTTTTCACTTTGAAGTGATGGTTTATCATGAACCATAAACCATATGCAATACCTAGTGGCTACAGAGCGTTCACGGCTACAAAGCCTTCGTGGCTACGGTGCCCTGGGTGCACACAGGAGCCTTCGTGCTCACATAAAAGTAGGTGGTTTGCAAAAACACCTTACTCACAGGAGAAACTTAGTTTCTCACAGGTCTCAGTTTATTGAGCACATTTTGGGGGGGATTTGTAGATATAGGTACACGTATGTAGTGATAATGGTTGATAGAAGCATGTATGCAAAGGACATCCTACGAGACTAGTGGTTGCAGTGGTTGGTACGCATGCATTTATGTGGATGGTTGCTCCATTATATGGACATCGAAATATCCTTTTGTTAGTTCTGTACATGGGATTTGCCCTTTGTGGTGGATATGAGTCACAAACAGATATTTTGTTGGTTCTACACATCGGATTTGCCTGTTTGTGGTGGATCTGAGTTTCAGACACATATTTTGTTGGTTCTGCAGATGGGATTTGCCTATTTGTGGTGGATCTGAGTCACAGACTCATCTTTTGTTATGATTGACCACAGCTAGATTTTGGGAATCGCTATCGAGACAAGTAGTCTTTAAGGGGGTGTGTTGGAATATGTAATTCTTACTTGTTTGCGTTGTTGACTCTCTATGTAAGGATTTTGTTCCTATATCATAGGAGGTAGCTAAATCTAAATATTCCTAGTTTGGGGTGGGGTTGAGATATTCTCTTAACTACCTTATTGTGTGTCCAAGATATTTTCCCTATCTTGGAACTATAATTCATGTGTATATATGTAATCCTTTTGATTAATATAATATAGTGTGCATACTGAGATTTTATCTCAGCTACTGGTTCCTTGGTTGAATTCTAGATCCCCACTGGTATGCTTACAATTTTGTATAAGTACTAAAATTTCCATATTTAATTCGCTCCCTTTTCCATATTATGTACTGATGTTTTTTTATAATTTCCAATATCGCAGAAGAAATAGTCCCTTAGCTTGAAAATTTAGTGATTTTAAAACTTACTATTTTGGGTTTTTCAATTTTCTATTAGAGGTAACGTCCCAAGTTTTTTCTTGTTTGCATTTTGTAGTGGATATTAGTTGACAATGGTCAAGGCTTATAACAATGACAACCTTCACCTTATTTAGAGGTTGTGGTTGGAGAATTTTTCCAAATTTTCTCCACGTCAGCGTGATAAAATTTTTGTTAGGTTTAATATTTCTCTCATCTTTGTAATTGTTTTGTCTATGTCACTTTGGGTATCTATAAATATATTATTTGAGTAGGGTTTTTCCGAGTCCCCAAATTCGTTGTTAAATTTGGTGAGTAATGTTTATTTACAATGGCAAGCATGTTGATTTGTTTTATTTCCATTTTGAAATTATGGGATTTCCTTTCCTTTTTTATTTAATACCTTACTATTTCACTTTGTTACACAGATAAATCTCTTGTGGACAAGAGCGATCTCCTTAGAATCCTAAGGGAAAACTAGAAACAAATAGACAAAACAATAACTCTTTCCCTGGCCTATAATTAAAAAGTGAAACACGTAGAATGCTAAGGATAACTTACCTATTAAGGAAGTGATTGTAGAATTCCTTTCATGGCTGCCACATGTAGCTTCCCCTCAATTCCTTTGTGGCTTTCCCAATGTTTTCCACAACTTCTTCATGATGATACAAAAGAGATATGCATAGACAAAAGCATTCAAAGGGATCAAAGTATAACACATATGAAATAAAAGGTAAATGAAATCCATAATCTAGCATATATGAAACCATGTGAGTGATCATGGAATCCCACAAATAACATCGACAAGATGCAATTAAGAAAAAGCAATTGACTTTGAATTTAATTCAAAGGGAAAACAAGATTACAACCTTGTTGCCTTGATGTCACAAGAATATAAATAGAGAGACTTATACTAATTAACTCAGTTTTTTCTATTAGACATAAATTCCAATGGTAGTTCGGAGAATACTTTTTTCTTTGATAGATATGTATATAACTTCTTGGTTTCGATTTAACAACTATATAATATATCTATCTATATGTTCTACTGGAGACTTCCATCCTTACATTTTTCTTGGATAATTCTACTAAAAAAAATCAATTTAATTTATATACCTATGCACAATCGACAGCTTTAAAGACTAGTTCAAATTTAGCTAATAGGATATATTTTAAATATGCATGCAAAATTTGTCTCATTCTCAAATCTAGACCTCAAGTCACAATATAATATCATGGGTGTAACCATAATCATCAACTTTAGTAGAAACTCTTCTTATGCATATGTATACCTTATTTCATATAGAGATAACTCTTTTCTTCCACATTCATCTAGTCATTTCCATAACACATTATATATTATAATGTTTCAAGCATAAGAATTACCTCAAAGACATATCCCATCGAATATGTTATATGGAAAATATTTAATCCATGCATGTAATATGGTAACATAAATATTTGATTATGAGAATTCGACTTTCAACTAGAATTCTCACTATAGAGACATTAAATTATTCCAATGTCAATTTATAGAATATAAAAACAAATACATCTAACTATAATTAAATGTTTGGGGTTTAAGAAGAGAGCACATTCCACCCAGCCATTAATTGTCTCCAATAGTTTTCCTCAAGCTCAGGTCTTCTTGCCTTTAGGAATTAACAACCTTCTTGGTTTCCTCAGTGGTTTTATTATAGATTCTTCCCAACATAATTTTCCTTAGCAATGTATTTTTTTAAGGATTTGCATCCCTTAGTTACCTAGGCTTTTGCTTAGTTTAATAATTTTTATTTTCAGAATCTATGCTTCTATGATCCATCATATAAATTGTAAAAGGATGGTCCCCCCCCTTCGGCCCATTGTTAATACCGTTGGTGGTCTGACTTATCTTCTCGCCAAGTATCTAGCCCATAAGCTTAAGCCTCTTGTAGGTTGTTCAGACTCCTTTGTTAAAGATTCTTTTTCTTTTGTTAATGAGTTGAAGGATGTTAAAATGGATCTTGAGGATAGGCTTATCAGTTTTGATGTCATTTCTCTTTACACCAATATCCCCATTAATGAGGCTATTGATGTCATTAATCGCATTACTGATCCAGATACGACCCATTTAGTTAGGATCTTCTTAACCTCCACTTTCATTAGTTTTGAAGGAGAATTCTGTGAAAAAAAATGTGGTTTTTCCATGGGTTCTCCCATTTCCCCAATTGTTGCTAATTTGTTTATGGAGGACTTTGAATCTAGGGCTCTTTCCATAGCTCTTTTCTAGCCAAAGCTTTGGAAAAGGTTTTTAGATGATGCTTGTGTCATGTGGCTGCATGGCAAAGAAATGTTAGATCTTTTTTTCCTTCATCTTAATGATCAATCGTGCTCCATAAAATTCACCATGGAGTATGAGGTGGATGGTAGTCTTCCGTTTTTTGATGTTCTTATCTCTAGAAAAGATGATGGTACTTTCTCCCATCAAGTTTCTCGAAAGAAAACCCATACTGAGAAATATCTTCATGTAAGTTCACACCATTTCCCTGCTAAAAAATTTGGTGTCCTAAACACCTTAGCCATGAGGGCGTTGAGGATATCTGATGAGTCTCGCCTTGAGGGAGAAAAGTCCCATCTGTTGAGTGTTTTTTGTAAAAATTGTTATAGTAGGTCACAAGGTCTTAAAGCTTTCCTCAAAGAAGAAAAAGGTCCTTTAATTAAAAATAATAAGGATCCTAGTAATTGGTCCAAAAGTGTGCGCCTTCTGTTCATTCAGGGAACCACTGATAAAATTTCTAGGGTCCGTAGGAAGCATAAGGTGTCTTAGTCGTTCAAGCCCCTTAACACGATTTTCCACTCTCTCAAATCAGTTAAGGATCTAATTTACCCTAGGGATGGGAAAGGTGTCTACATCATTCCTTGTTCTTGTGGGACTCCCTACATTGGTAAAACGGGTCGGTCTATAAATCAAATGATTTGTGAGCATGATGCTGAGATTAAACATGGAAGATCTCACTCGTCTGCCCTAGCTAAACATGCAGAAAATACTAACCATCATATCTGCATCGAAGAGGCTAAGGTCATTGCTAGGATCGACCATTTCCATCATCAGAAGTTAAGAAAGGCCTTAGAAACTGAAAAAAGATCTGTTAATCTCAATAGAGATGATGGTTGGATCATCAGCAGGTGTTGGATACCTGCCTTATATTCTTTATTTTTTTTAATTTTTCCTACCCTGCTTATTGTTCCTTTATTTTTCTATTTATCTTTAATTTTTTATTTCTTTTATTTTATTTTTATTTTTATCTGTTATATTTTTTATTTTTATATTACTTATTATTTTTCATTATTATTATTATTGATTTATTGATTTATTTATTTTATTTATTTATTTATTTATTTTTATTATCTTCTCCTTTTTTTTTTTTTTAGGTCATTGTTTATTTTTTATTTGGACCTTGCGCTTTAATAAATAAATAAAATTAAAAAATATATATAATTAAATAATTAAGTGAAGTAAATAAAATATGAAATTTATATATATCTTAATTAATTAATTAATTAATAACTTAATTAATCCATTAATTAATTGAGTAAAATAATCAAATATTTTAATAATAAAAATAAAACTAGGCATTATTAATTAAAAAATATAATATATAGATAAAAAAATAAAAGAAAAGTCAAACTAGTCATTTTTCCTAACGGCTAGTTTAGCCATTTCTACATCTATTTAAACTTAATGTCCTTATCTGATCTCTGATCTAATCTCTCACCTAGTCCTGATGATGAACCACACTGGTTGGTTCGAAACGCGTCGGCAATGTTCCATTGCATGTGATTATTACCGAAAGATTTTTTACAATTTTTGTTTTATTTTATTTTTATTTGAAGCTCATCTTTCTCTCCCAATGTGGTTTATTTTGGTTTTCACCCAACTTTGCATTTCTCTCTAGAAAAATGACTAACATAATATTTCTCTCCCATTATGCTAATATATTTAATAACTTTCTCCTAGTATTTGTAGGAGAAAATTTTGGAAGGTCCACCATGTGGACATTAACCACTAAACTCGCAAGAAATCTCTAATACTCAATATATTTTTACTGAATATTTCTAAACAATTCATTTATTAAATCAATAAAATAAAATATAAATACATCATCACATAGTTTCAATCCTCAATCCTATAGCCATTACGTCCAATCATAATTTAAAAGTATAAAATATTGATGCCTAGAAAAACAAAAAATAAGTGTGTTACTATTGTAAGTAAAATAAAAAAAACATTACCTAAAAAAAAAATACTTTAGAGAAAATTTAGAAATCATCAAAACCCCTTACAATCTTAATACATATAATGGCCTTGTGAAATCTTCTCAAATCTTCTTCTTTCCTCCCCTCTACTACATATGTCTCCTTCACCACTTCATCATAATTAATAATATAATTATAATAATATAATTAATTAGATTATTAACTAATTTTTTATATTAAAATTAAATATTTATTAATGATATATATTATTAACTAAAAATTATAACATTACAGATACTTTAATTAAACTAATATAATTTAAAATTAAAATCAATTAATAATTAATATATCTTATTACATTGAATAATAATTAATATATATTATTATTATCTTGAATAATAAAATCATTATAATATTATAATATTATAATATTATAATATTATTATATTTTTATAATATTATATTATTATAATATCTTATCTTTTAATCTCTTCTTCATTAATAACAATAAAATGAACTGAAAATGATTATATTATACACCATTTCTAATATATTAATATATGTATTGTATTATTATATCAAGTAATGACATATTAATAACTTAACATATTGATAATCCATCAACAATTTTTTAATAATTTATTAGATTATTAAATATTTGATTTCTCTCTAGAATTATGGTTTTATTATTAATAGCTGACATTTTTTCATTTCATTCATTTTTGGTTCTCATTTCTTATAAAAATAGTGTTGTTCTCCACACACTACTCTCAAAGAAAGTGTTTTTTTTTTTTTTGTCTTGCTGATGGACTCAAAACTTAAACATTTCAACAAAATTACTGTCGTAAATTGGAACTTCTGGACCATAAATTACAACCAAATAAAAATATAAAAATCATTATTTTTTTCTTATACTCAGGCCAGAAAAAGTTTTCAAATAGAAGCTGCAAATTTGCAATTTATGAAAAAATGTCATGAACTGCGTATAATCCTTAAATTTGTGAATATTAAACATCGTTTGACGAAGAGGTATACCTCCAAAGTCTTATTTAAACTAAGGATATCATTAATCCTATAAGACATAAGAAAAATTCTCTATAAACTAAATCAATTAAACTTTAAAGAATTCTCCTGCCACCTATATCTTGCATCCATCCTTCAACCTAATCTATGGATTACTATTGATATCGTTGTTGCTATCAAAGCCAAAAATGATAAATTAAAGTATGAGAAGAGACATTTGAATAAGTTAAAATATTTTTCTCATAAAATTCTAAACGAAGATGATTAGGAACTATGATGCACCTTTCTGTATATAAAAAACAACTGTTATCATGATTCGCTCATCATAGATAGCATTGAGCCAAATTCAAATTCCTCTTGCAAATGCATTAGAAATGATTATGGTTGTTAAAAACTATGTTAAAAACTGTCAATCTAATAATTAAATGAAATGGCTCTCGAGGGTGTACATACACTCATATAAGCAATCACTATTGAGTCAGATGAGCCTCAAACATATAGTGTTTCACACTAATGGAATGGTTTCAACCACTCTCTAGATATTAGGATATGAGGTCTAAAATTAGATTCCAAAACCTATCCTCATCATAACAATAATATAATTTTAGGTTTCTCCATTACTTCCAACACTCCCCCTTAATGTAGAAAGGGTACTAAACAATAACACACACCTGCTGCTCTAGTCTCAACTAGGCTTATAATAAAAAAGATGAAAAAATTGGTAACAAAGGTTTTCATTTTGTTATTTATGCTCGTGACTCCATATTGTTCATTCTGAGGTAAGACTTCATATTCACTTTCCTCGCATTGAGGTAGTGATGTATTTGCACCTCATTTCTTCCCCAGTGATGGAAAGCTTTAACTCTTATCTTCACCCTTCTCAAAGTTATGATAGGCTTCATAGGAGAATGTTTTCTCTCACTATTTCTGGTGTCACGCATGTGAAATTCTGCAAATATTTCTTAAAAATTTATGGATCCAACTTCTGCATTGATTTCATAAAGACGCGGTGCTTGAAGCCATGATTCATGAAACTTTAATTCCTCTTCAATTTTAGTTGTTTCTTCCTTGTTGTTGTTAACATCTGCACACACAGAAATATTCATGAGATCATCAAAATTTAAATTCTCTCCAACTTTGTCTTCTTCTGCCACGTCTTCGCAATCAGCTTCATGTGGCTCGTCCAATTGAGCTTCAACAATTTGTTCCTCTTTACACCCTTCCTCAAGAACAACTACTGGGTCTTCTTGATATTCAACTATATGTTCCTCTTTACATCCTTCATGAGGAAAAACTCGTGAGTCTTCAATCTCACGTTGTTGTAGAACATATAGTATCTCTCGGTAATCATGGTCATTAATAAAACCACCAAGCCTCATGAAGAAAACATCATCGGGATCAAATATGTCTAAAAGTGTAGCCATATTGGAAAACTCTAGCTTTCTCTTGCTTCCAGATTTATTTTCGACTCCACTCGGTCCTCTAACGAGCTCCAACAACCCTGTTACCAAGCAGGTGGGAAACCTCCCTTTGGCAGCTCTTCAGCAGTAGAACCTTGTAGACTGTGGCTTCTATGCCATGCAGGTCTCAGTTCCCTCAGCTCTTGTGCGGAGAAAAAAGACCACCTCTCAACAAGCTGGAAACACTATCGATATCCAATTATGATGCATGAAATTTAACAATTTCTAATATGACACATATTTCTAAAAGAATGCAACAAATTAATTAATATTTTTTTTAAATAGATGCTTTCCACCCAACCAGACTACAGAATTGGGCCTCCGCATATAATTCTACAAGAATAGCCAAATGGCCATCACCCAACCAATGAGAGAAATTATTTATTGCCAAGACGATATCGCAGTCCAACAGCAAGCAAGGCATTGAACTGATCGACTTGGTCCTCTCCCATAGGCCACGCATTTCGGGGCATTCCTTCCTCATAGGCAGCTCTGATCCTCGATCTCTAGTAGACCATATCTGCTGCTACACCTTGGCATCCACCCCACAAACCAGGAGATCTAATCCTATCCTTACATATCGGCTATATGCAGCAAACCTACAACAATTCTCTAGTAATTTGACACAGTAAGCTCAATCCAACCATCCATGCCTGCACAAATCAAGCTCACTAGACCAACAACAAACCTCCACTGTGATCGACACACCTGCTCATGGAAAAACTTATCTTCTCGGAAAAATCCTTTACATAAGGGAAGAGAATTCTTATATTGAAATCCATTTTTGAAAATGCTTTACATATGAGAAGTCAATTTTTGAAAAATCCCTTTGAAAATACAAACCAACGTATGTTTTCAAATCCATTTTGGAAAAGTGATTCACGTAAGGAATACCACTCTTTAATTAGTCGTATAAAGTTTTTTTTTTTTTAAATGAAAGCTTTCAACCCTTTTAAAAAGCTTTAATACACTCGCTAATGCTCTGTTGAAGCCACTCTAATGCTCCAGAAATTTAGACATGCCCATGTGTTTGCAAAAATCTCCATAAATTTAGACTTGCTCATGTGTCTCCAAAATCCGATAAGTGCTTTCTTCCACAGTCCCGCAGATTGACTTCAAACCTTATCCCTACACACAGCTTTGACCTGAAGCTCTGATACCATGTTAATGTTAGGTCCCTATATTACTAGTATAGTCCCTTATTGTTGTTAGTGTCACCCCCTTATTGTTATTATTGTACCCTTCTAACCCCCATATTGTTATTATTGTGCCCTTAAATTATTATTGTTAGGTCGGCTAGGATTACATTGTGGCTCCACTAGGATTACATTCTGGCCCCATGGACTCCTATATATAGAAAGGAGGTTTTGTAATTTGAATCATCCAAGAATTTTTCATTCATGTAATGTATTAGAGGTTTCCCCCTCAAAGTGGCTTATTTCTAATGCGTTGATATCTCTTTTCTTCTCTTTTTGGAGCTAGTTTCACAACATTTGGTATCAGAGCTTTGAGATTCTAGGTTTTCACTGCTCCAAATAGGTCATCGTGGAATTTTCGCTATAAATTTTTTTCTACGAAGGTTCAGAATCTAAAATTTTTAAAGTGCAGAGCCAAAATCCTGAGGAACATCGTCACAAAATTTCTAAGCTCGGATCGCAAAAGTTTTAGAGATATGATCTGTGTAAGTTAGGTCATTTTGCAGGTTCCTGAATTTAACCTAAATAGGTCATCATGGTATTTTATTAATAAAAACATTTCTACGAAGGTTCAGAAGCTGAAATTTTTAGAGTGCAAAGCCTTAATCCCGAGGAACATTTTCGCAAAATTTCAGATATTGATTCGCAATATTTTTGGAGATATGATCTGTGGAAGTTAGGGCTTTTTGAGGCTTCTAAATTTCATCTCAAAGAGGTCATCATGGGAAAATATTCATAGCTCTCTCTCTGAGCATCGAATTGGAATGCCGTAAAAATTGGCCACAAGTAAATGCAATTTAGGTTTTGGTCTATCAATTTCAGAGCCAACGAAGGAAACAGTGAAATGTGGCAAGTCGTACAAATTCACTATATTGAACCAGTCCAAAATTGGGTCATTGTGGGAGATTGGATATAACTTTTCGTTGAAGAATCCAAAACAGATTAGACCTATGAAATTTGAAATAAGCCTCAGAGGATTACTATAGGGCTGAATTTCAGATATTGAGGATCCACAATTATAGAGATAATTCAATTTAAATATCGAGCTCCTCAAAAGAAATTAAAAAATGTGTATTTTTTTTCCGAATTACATAAGTCTTGTTTGAAGAATCAAGTTGAATTGATTCCAAGGGAATATTTTAGAATAGATATCAGTATTGGATTCTAAAATGGCCTCTAGAAAGAATTAAACACCCATTAAGCCTTTAGAAAGCTCTACTATGACTCATGAAGACGAAGAATGACAACATGACATATCAAAATTACAAGAGAAAGTGCAACAAATTTCGCTCTCGAGAAGAGCAACAAAAAATGTCATGGAATTTTTGAAGAAAGACGTGAAAACTAAGATGGATGGTTTGAAGAAAGGCGTGGAATCTAAGATGGATGGTTTGAAGAATGGAATGGAATCTAAGATAGATGGCATGGAAGCTGGCATGGAATCTAAGATGGATGGCATGTAATCTAAGATAGATGGCATGGAAGCTAAGATCGATGAGAAAATGGAAAACATAAAGAATGATTTAAAATCAGACATGGAAGGTTTGACAAAGTTGATACAAGAAATGTTTCCTAATGGTGAAAAGATAGTAGAGGAAACTCATGATGAGAAAAAAATAAATGTTAATCATTATTTCATAAAATCTAATGTTGGTGGGAAGAACCACCATATTCCAAAAATGGATATGAGGAAGTTTGATGGAAAGGATCCTCTAACATGGATACTACAGATGGAGCAATATTTTGATCTCCATAATGTGAAAAACACACAAAAGGTACGAATTGCAACTTTACATTTAGAACAAAATACATTTGTATGGTATCGATGGCTTTGCTCCCGTAAAAAAATTGTCACTTGGTCAATTTTATGGAGAAAATGATAGCACATTTTCAGGATACAAAGAGCAACACCTTCTTTAGCAAATTGATAAATCTCAAGCAAAAGGGTTCAATGGGGGAGCACATTGAGGACTTCCAAAAATTGAATATAAGGGTAACTAATATTCCAGAGGAACACAGGATTGATCTCTTCATAGGTACTTTAAAGGATAACATCCAACATGAAGTTCGCGTTTTGGAACATGATTCATTGGACAAGGAATTCAGGTTGGAAAGAAAACATGAACGTAAAATTATGGCGACAAGGAAGCCTACCACTCAGTTCCATAAAGAGGGAAGGGTTGCTACTCCTAGATTTCCACAACCTACAAGGTCGAAAGCACAAAAATTGGAAGAAAAACGAGCAAAATTGATTTGCTACAGTTATAATAGAAAATAAACTAAAGGTCTAAGTGTTCTGAGAAGAAATTATTTTACATAGTTGTGAAGAGGAAGAAGAAAATGAACAAGAAGATGATATACACCAGGAACCAACCCAAGAAGAGGAAGAAATGAGTCTGACCATATCGTGTGATGCATTGGAAGGAATTACCACTCAAAATTTCAAGACAAAAGGACATATCAAGAAGAGAAAGGTAATAGTGTTGATTGATTCAGGTAGTACCCATAATTTTATTCATTGTAAGGTAGCCAAGGAATTGAATTGTCTCCTATACCTAGCACTAGAATTTCAAGTGATGATTGCAAATGGAGGAGCTATAAATTTCTTTGGAAAATGCCATAATATCAAGATAACCATGGGGGAATATGTATTGAATAGTCCAATTCTTTCCATTCCTATGGGAGGTGTTGATGTTGTACTAGGAGTACAATGGTTACAATCTTTTGGGACGATAGCTTTTAATTCTCAAGAACTTTTCTTGAAATATTTTTTCAGAAGGAAAGGAAGTCGAATCACGAGGTATTGCAAGGAATTCGAGAAAGATAATAAGCTCTAATGTCATGAAAAAGCTTCTAAATAAAGAACAACGAGGCATAGTTGCACAATTATGCTCAGTAGAAGTTCCAACATCAAAATCATCTATTTCTACAGATCTCCAAAAAGTCTTGGACAATTATTTCAAGGTTTTTAAAACTCTGAAAGGACTCCCACCTATTCGTGATCATGATCATGCTATTCATTTGATTCCAGGAAGTTTTCCTCCAAACATCAGGCCTTATATACATCCTTATGTCCAAAAGAGCGAAATTGAACGTATGATTGCTTAAATGTTAGAGGCGGGTATAATTCAACCAAGTCAAATTTCTTTCTCTACTCCTGTAGTATTGGTACATAAGAAGGATGGATCATGGTGCATGTGTCTGGATTATAGGGAGCTCAATAAGCTCACCATAAAAAATGAATTTCCCATTCCTGTGATTGATGAATTACATGGAGCAATTTATTTTACCAAATTGGATCTTTGTTCAGGGTATCATCAAATTAGAATGAAGACTGAAGATATTTTGAAAACATCATTTCAAAATCATGAGGGTCATTATGAATTTTTGGTCATGCCTTTTGTCCTTACCAATGCACCTTCTCCATTTCAAGGGTTGATGAATTCCATTTTCAAACTCTTCCTTAGAAAATTTGTGCTAGTATTTTTTGATGATATACTAATCTACAACAAGCCTTGGAAGGATCATGTTCAACATGTTGACAGGGTGCTCAAACTATTGCAGGAGAAACAATTATATGCAAAAACATCCAAATGTTTCTTTGGAGTACTAGAGGTGGGATATCTGGGTCTTATTGTATCTCACGAGGGTGTTAAGGTAGACCCTAACAAAATTAAAGCCATTAAGGAATTGAAAGTCCCGAAAACCATAAAGCATTTGCGAGGATTTCTTGGCTTAACAGGGTATTATCTAAAGTTTGATAAGAATTATGGGAGAATAGCAGCACCTCTAACAACATTATTGAAGAAAGATGCATTTTCATGGACTCCTGAAGCAACTAAGGCCTTTGAACATCTTAAAGAGGCAATGTGCCTAACACCAGTCTTAGCTATGCCAGACTTCACAAAAACCTTTATGGTGGAATGTGATGCCTCAGGAAATGGAATTGGTGTTGAGTCAATGCAAGAAGGAAGACCCATTACTTTTGAAAGTCTTCCAATAGAAGGAAAGTATTTATAGAAACCTATTTATGAGAAGGAAATGTTAGCAATACTGCATGTACTAAAGAAATGGAGAACTTAGCTAATGGGAAGACACTTCAAGGTAAAAACTGATCATGACAGTCTTAAACAATTTTTGGAACAAAGACTATCTTCAGAAGAGCAACAAAAATGGGTCACAAAGATGTTGGGTTATGACTTTGAAATAATATATAAAAAAGGGAGGCTAAATTTTGTTGCAGATGAACTCTCAAGAAAGAATGAAGAGCTGGAAGCATTGCTTTGTGTCATTTCTATTATCCAACCAGATTGGATAACTGAAGCAAGAGATGAATGGAACAAGGACGAAGATGTTAGGTCCCTATATTAATAGTATAGTCCCTTATTGCTATTAGTGTAACCCCCTTATTGTTATTAGTGTACCCTTGTAACCCCCATTTTGTTATTATTGTGACCTTAAATTATTACTGTTAGGTTGGCTAGGATTACATTGTGGCCCACTAGGATTACATTATGGCCACATGGAATCCTATATATAGAAAGGAGGTTTTGTAAATTGTATCATCCAAGAATTGTTCATTTATGTAATGTATTGGAGGTTTCCCCCTCGAAGTGGCTTATTTCTAAGGCATTGATATCTCTTTTCTTCTAATTTTGGAGTTGGTTGCCCAACATTTGGTATCAGAGCTTTGGATTCTAGGGTTTCGCTACTCCAAACAAGTCATCGTGGAATTTTCTCTATAAAGTTTTTTATACGAAGTTTCAGAAGCTGAAATTTTTAGGGTGCGAAGCCGAAATCCCGAGGAACAATTTCAAACAATTTCAAAGCTTGATTCAAAATATTTCTGGATATATGATCTGTGGAATTTAGGTCTTTTTTCAGGCTCCTAAATAGGTCATCGTGGAATTTGCGCTATAAATTTTTTTATACGAAGTTTCAGAAGCTGAAATGTTTAGGGTGCGAAGCCAAAATCCTAAGGAAAATTGTCAAAAAAATTCAAAGTTTGTTTCGCAATATTTTTGGAGATATGATATGTGGAAGGTAGTGCTTTTTTAGGCTCCTAAATTTCATCTCAAAGATGTGATCGCGGGACAATATTCATAACTCTCTCTCTGAGCATCAGATTAGAGTGCCGTAAAAATTGTTCACAAGTACACGGACTATAGTTTCTTGGCTATCAATTTTAGAGCTGAAGGATGAAACAGTGACACGTGGCAAGTCGTAAAATTTTTCTCTACTGAACTAGTCCATAATTAGGTCATTGTGGGAGATTGGACACAACCTTGTCTTGGAGAATCCAAATCAGGTCAGACCTGTGGCATTCAAAAGATAATTTAGAGGGCTACGTTGGTTCTGAAATTCAAATATTGAAGTGCAATCACATATATAATCCAATTTCAATATCGATCTCCTCAAAAGAAAGAAAAAGGTGTGTATTTTTTTCCGAATTGCATAAGTCTTGTTTGAAGAATCAATTTGAATTGATTCAAAGGGAATATTGTAGAATAGATATCAGTATTGGGTTCTAAAAGACACCCCGTAAAAATAATTCAACACCCATTAAGCCTTCATAAGCTCTGTGACTCATGAGGCTAAAATAATTGCAACATGATCTATCAAAATTGAGCAAGTGCAACAAAATTTCACTCTGCCAAAAAAAAAAAAAATAGAAATGGAAGTTCTGAAGAAAGGCATGAAGAAAGATGATGGTTTGAAGAAAGATGTAGTCTTTTTATATGGATATGGCATACTGGAGTCTGGCATAGGAAACTAATATGTGGAATTAACATGTAGATAGAAAACTTCCACTAAAAACATGAATAGTCTAGAAATGGGACATGGAAGGTTTTACAAAGTCAAATACACAAAGAAATGTTTCCTAATGGTGAAAAGATAGTAGAAGAACCTCATGATGAGAACAAAATAAATGTTAATCGTGATTTCATAAACTCTAATGTTGGCGGGAAGAACCACCATATTCCAAAAATGGATATGAGGATGTTTGATGGAAAGGATCTTGTAACATGGATACTACATATGGAGCAATAATTTGATCTCCATAACGTGCAAAACACACAAAAGGTACGCATTGCAACTTTACATTTAGAACAAAATACATTTGTATGGTATCGATGGCTTTGCTCCAGTAGAAAAATTATCACTTGGTCAATTTTTATGGAGGAAATGATAGCACATTATGAGGATACAAAGAGAAAAACCTTCTTTAGCCAATTGATAAATCTCAAACAAAAGGTTTTAGTGGGGCAGCACATTGAGGATTTCCAAAAATTGAATTTAAGGGTAACTGATATTCCAAAGGAACACAGGATTGATCTCTTCATAGGAACTTTAAAGGATAACATCCAATATGAAGTTCGCGTTTTGGAACCAGATTCACTGGAGAAGGCATTCAGGTTGGAAAGAAAAGTTGAATGTAAAATAATGGTGACAAGGAAGCCTACCACTCAATTCTATAAAGAAAGAAGTGTTTCTACACCTAGATTTCCACAACCTACAAGGTTGACACCACAACAACTAGAAGAAAAAAGAGAAAAAGCGCTTTGCTACAGTTGTGATAGCAAATATACTAAAGGTCAAAAGTGTGCTGAGAAGAAATTATTTTACATAGATTGTGAAGAGGAAGAAGAAAATGAACAAGAAGAGTACATACACCAAGAACTAGCCCTAGAAGAGGAAGAAATGAATCTGACCATATCGGGTAATGCACTGGCCAGAATTACGACTCCTCAAACTCTCAAGATAGAAGGACATATCAAGAAGAAAAAGGTAATATTTTTGATTGATTCAGGTAACACCCATAATTTTATTCATTTTAAGGTAGCCGAGGAATTAAATTGTTTCCTATACCCAGCACCAGAATGTCAAGTGATGGTTGCAAATGGAGGAACTATAAATTGCTTTGGAAAATGCCATAATATCAAGCTAACCATGGGGGAGTATGTATTGACTAGTCCAATGCTTTCCATTCCTATGGGAGGTGATGATGTTGTGCTAGGAGTATAATGGTTACAATCTTTGGGGACGATAGCTTTTAATTTTCAAGAACTTTTCTTGAAGTTTTTTTAGAAGGAAAGGAATTCGAATTACGGGGTATTGCGGGGAAGCCAGGAAAGACACTAAGCTATAATGTCATGAAAAATCTTCTAAAGAAAGAACAACGAGGCATAATTGCACAATTATGCTCACTGGAAGTTCCAACATCAAAATCATCTATTTCTGCAGATCTCCAACAAGTCTTGGACAATCATTCCAAGGTGTTTGAAACTCCCAAAGGACTCCCACCTATTCGTGATCATGATCATGCTATTCATTTGATTCCAGGAAGTGTTCCTCCAAACATCGGGCCTTATAGATATCCTTACTTCCAAAAGAGCGAAATTGAACGTATGATTGCAGAAATGTTAGAGGCGGGTATAATTCAACCTAGTCAAAGTTCTTTCTCTGCTCCTGTAGTATGGGTACACAAGAAGGATGGATCATGGCGAATGTGTCCGGATTATAGGGAGCTCAATAAGCTCACCATTAAAGATAAATTTCCCATTCCTGTGATTGATGAATTTTTGGATGAATTACATGGAGCAATTTATTTTACCAAGTTGGATCTTCGTTTAGGATATCATCAAATTAGAATGAAGACTGAAGATATTCCAAAAACAACATTTCGAACTCATGAGGGTCATTACGAATTTTTGGTCATGCCTTTTGGCCTTACCAATGCACCTTCTACATTTCAAGGGTTGATGAATTCCATTTTCAAACCCTTCGTTAGAAAATTTGTGCTAGTATTTTTTGATGATATACTACTCTATAGTAGGTCTTGGAAGGATCATGTTGAACATGTCGACAGGGTGCTCAAACTATTGCAAGAGAAACAATTATATGCAAAAACATCCAAATGTTTCTTTGGAGTACAGGAGGTGGAATATCTGGGTCATATTGTATCTCACGAGGGTGTTAAAGTAGACACTAACAAAATTAAAGCCATTAAGGAATGGGAAGTCACAACAACCATAAAGCAGTTGCGAGGATTTCTCAGGTTAACGGGGTATTATCGCAAGTTTGTTAACAATTATGGGAGAATAAAAGCACCTGTACCAACATTATTGAAGAAAGATGCATTTTCATGGACTCCTGAAGCAACTAAGGCCTTTGAACATCTTAAAGAGGCAATGTGCCTAGCACCGGTCTTAGCTATGCCAGACTTCAAAAAAACCTTTATTGTGGAATGTGATGCCTTAGGAAAGGGAATTGGTACTATTTTAATGTAGGAAGGAAGACCCATTGCTTTTGAAAGTCATCCAATCAAAGGAAATTATTTACAAAAACCTATTTATGAGAAGCAAATGCTAGAAATACTACATGCACTAAATAAATGGAGAACTTACCTAATGGGAAGACACTTCAAGGTAAAAACTGATCATGGTAGTCTTATAGACCTTTTGGAACAAAGATTATCTTCAGAAGAGAAGAAAAAATCGGTCACAAAGATGTCGGGTTATGACTTTGAAATAATCTACAAAAAAGGAAAGCTTAATGTTGTTGCAGATGCACTCTCAAGAAAGAATGAAGAGGTGGAAGCATTGCTTTGTGCCATTTCTATTATCCAACCAAATTAGATAATCGAAGCAAGAGATGAAGGGAAAAGGATAAATATGTATGGACACTCATTCAAAAGTTGCAACAAGATCCTAGTACATATGATACATTTAGTTGGAAAAACGATTCCTTATGGTACAATGATCGCTCATATATTTGTAAGAATTCCCAACTAAAACAAAAGATTCTTCTGGAATTGCACACTTGTCCTTTAGGAGGACACTTAGGATTTTTAAAAACTTACCACAAGGTGAAGCAAGAATTTTTTTGGGATGGCCTTAAATCTAATATTAAAAATTTTGTGGCGGAATTTTTGGTTTGCCAGCAGAATAAAGTTGAGACAATTAAAACCCCAGGACTTCTAAAACCTTTATCCATTCCAAGCCAACGTTGGGAGGAGATTTCAATGGATTTTATCACAGTTTTACCTAAGTCCAAAGGAAAGAGTGTCATCATGGTGGTAGTTGATAGACTTACCAAGTATGCACACTTTTATGCATTATCTCATCCATTTAAAGAAAGTACAGTTGCTACTACATTTATGGATAGAATTCAAAAGCTACATGGAAGCCCAAGGGTTATTGTGAGCGATAGAGATCCCATTTTTACTCGAAATTTTTGGACGGAGTTATTTTCTTCTTTGGGTACTCAATTAGCTCATAGATCATCTTATCATCCTTAATTTGATTTTCAAACAGAGATAGTAAATAAATGTTTGGAAGGATATCTTCGTTGTTTTGTATCTAATAAACAAACACAATGGGTCAAGTGGTTACCTCTCGCGGAATGGTGGTATAACACTTCCTTCCATATTGCAGCAAAAATGACCCCATTTATGGCACTTTATGGATATCATCCACCATCCATCACATCATCTGTAAGGGAAAATTCGAAGGTTCAAGCAGTGGAAGATCACATCAAGCATGAGCAAGAAGTTCTCCAAATCTTAAAGGACAACCTGAATTTGGCACAAAATCGAATGAAACAAGAGGCAGATCAACATTGCAATGAGAGAAGTTTTGATGTAGGGGATTGGGTATTTTTAAGGCTACAACCATACAAACAAATGTCCTTCAAGCAAGCTAAGAAGGATAATAAATTATCACCAATGTACTATGGTCGTTACAATGTGTTGAAAAAGATTGGTACTATGGCATACAAATTGGAGCTTCATGCGTCTTCACGAGTGCATCCAGTTTTCCATTTTTCATGCTTAAAGAAGGTTATAGGTGAAAATATTTCATTTCAAACAATAATGCCAGAAGTTGATGAGGAAGGAAAAATCATATTGGAACCTGAAGCAGTCACGGAAACAAGAACTCGACCACTACAGAATCGATCAATTTCAGAGTATATCATTAAGTGAAAGAACTTACCCACTGAAGATTCTACATGGGAGGATGAGAAGTTTATACAAAAGCACCCAGTGCTACTCAAGCATTGAGGACAACACTTTTTTGAAGGAGAGAGGCATGTTAGGTCCCTATATTACTAGTATAGTCCCTTATTGTTATTAGTGTAGCCCCCTTATTGTTATTATTGTACCCTTGTAACCCCCATTTTGTTATTATTGTGCCCTTAAATTATTATTGTTAGGTCGGCTAGGATTACATTGTGGCCCACTAGGATTACATTATGGCCCCATGGACTCCTATATATATAGAAAGGAGGTTTTTTAAATTGTATCATCCAATAATTTTTCATTTATGTAATGTATTGGATGTTTCCCCCTCGAAGTGTCTTATTTCTAAGGCGTTGATATCTCTTTTCTTCTATTTTTGGAGTTGGTTACCTAACACAAGAAGTGTGGACACTCATTCAAAAGTTGCAGCAAGATCCTAGTACATATAATACATTTAGTTAGAAAAATGATTCCTTATGGTACAAAGATCGCTTATATCTTTGTAAGAATTCCCAACTAAAACAAAAGATTCTTTTGTAATTGCACACTTCTCCTTTAGGAGGACACTCGGGATTTTTAAAAACTTACCATAGGGTGAAGAAAGAATTTTTTTGGGATGGCCTTAAATCTGATATTCAAAAGTTTGAGGCGGAATGTTTGGTTTTCCAAAAGTTGAGACAATTAAGACCCCGGGTCTTCTACAACCTTTATCCATTCCAAGTCAAAGTTGGGAGGAGATTTCAATGGATTTTATCACAAGTTTACCTAAGTCCGAAGGAAAGAGTGTCATCATGGTGGTAGTTGATAGACTTACCAAGTATGCACACTTTTGTGCATTATCTCATCCATTTAAAGCAAGTGCAGTTGCTACTACATTTATGGACAGAATTCAAAAGCTACATGGAAGCCCAAGGGTTATTGTGAGCGACAGAGATCCCATTTTTACTAGAAATTTTTGGACGAAGTTATTTTCTTGTTTGGGTACTCAATTAGCTCATAGCTCATCTTATCATCCTCAATCCGATGGTCAAACTGAGATAGTAAATAAATTTTTGGAAGGATATCTTTGTTGTTTTGTATCTGATAAACAAACACAATGGGTTAAGTGGTTACCTCTAGTTGAATGGTGGTATAACACTTCCTTCCATACTGCAGCAAAAATGACCCCATTTATGGCACTTGATGGATATCATCCACCATCTGTCACATCATCTTTAAGAGAAAATTAGAAGGTTCAAGCAATGGAAGATCACATCGAGCATCAACAAGAAGTTATCCAACTCTTAAAGGACAACCTGAATTTGGCACAAAATCGAATGAAACAATAGGCAAATCAACATCGTAGCGAGAGAAGTTTTGATGTAGGAGACTGGGTATTTTTACTGCTACAACCATACAAAAAAATGTCCCTGAAGCAAGCTAAGAAGGATAATAAATTATCCCCAAAGTTCTATGGTCCTTACAAGGTGTTGTAAAATATTGGTACTATGGCATACAAATTGGAGCTTCCTACTTCTTCACGAGTGCATCCAATTTTCCATGTCTCATGATTAAAGAAGGTTATAGGTGAAAATATTCCAGTTCAAACAATATTGCCAGAACTTGATGAGGAAGGAAAAATCATATTGGAACGTGAAGCGGTCACAGAAAAAAGAACTCGACAGCTACGAAATCGATCAATTTCAGAGTATCTCATCAAGTGGAAGAACCTACCCACTGAATATTCTACATGGGAGGATGAGAATTTTATACAAAAGCACCCAGAGCTACTCAAGCGTTGAGGACAACACTTTTTTGAAGGAGAGAGGCATGTTAGGTCCCTATATTACTAGTATATTCCCTTATTGTTGTTAGTGTAACCCCATTATTGTTATTATTGTACCCTTGTAACCCCCATCTTGTTATTATGGTGCCCTTAAATTATTATTGTTCGGTCGGCTAGGATTACATTGTGGCTCCACTAGGATTACATTGTGGCCCCATGGACTCCTATATATAGAAAGGAGGTTTTGTAATTTGAATCATCCAATAATTGTTCATTCATGTAATGTATTGAAGGTTTCCCCCTCAAAGTGGCTTATTTCTAAGGCGTTGATATCACTTTTCTTCTCTTTTTGGAGCTGGTTTCATAGTAGTTAAAAACCATGTTAAAGACCGTCAATCTAATAATTATTTGAAATCATTCTCCATGTGAGAACTCAAAGAGTGTACAAACACTCACACAAGCACTCACTATTGAGTCAAATGAGCCTGAAATATATAGCCTTTGACACTAACGGGATGGTTTCATCCACTCCCTAGATATTAGGATATGAGGTCTAATATTAGATTCCCAAACCTATCATCATCATAGCAATAATTTAATTTTAGGTTTCTCCATTACTTCTAACAATTTTATATACTCATCTAGAAAATTTATTGACAACGTTAATCCTCCTAACTCATCCAATATAAGAATTAATTGTGATTCTTCCTTTATTGATAGTGCTCAGCCGAATTTATGAGCCTAAATTCCTCGAGAAAACGTTTTGAAAATATTGACAACTTCTCATCCAACGAATGTATTTATGACTACTGGAATCTATCTATGTCTTCGAGCATGGGAATCTATAACGACTCCACTCTTGATACCTGGGTTTTCATTAACAAGTCTCTTACCCTCAATGTTAACAACACTAATAACAAATGGAAGGGATCATTTATCAGTAACCTGCCTTGTATTAATAACGGTGATCAACATTTTATTAATTATATCACTAAAATTATTGGAAATGGGGTTATCAACTCGAATAACATTTTCCCTAAGGACATAATGAACAACACTCTCGATATTAATAACAACAGCTCCACTAGAATCCCTAGAATAAATTATTATCCTTCCCTCTCACGAATTATCTCAGGAATTAACTAAAGAAGTATATTCAATCCTAAATAAGGGCCTTAATTTTTCCATTACTCCCAAAAATATTATTCTTGAAAACATAATTTATAGTATTGAAGAAAGCATTAATGATTTAAACATGGAGGACAAGGAAGCCATTATATTGACTAAGCCTCTATATTAAAAACTCCAAACTTCCTAAGAGAAATATTAACAAAGAGGAACTTCTAACTATTAAGAGAATTAAAAAAAATGACAATATTTTTGTCCTTAGGGATATTAAGGGTGCATCAATATTTCTACGGATAAGAGTGAACATATAAAAAATATGAATGAATATCTTGCTTTTAGTAGCTACATAAAGTTATAAAATAATATAATTTCCTAGATTATTAAAGAGGTTAAAAGTATCATCAAGAATTCTAACTAGGACTAATGGAGTAAAACGAGACTTACCCGCTACTTGTGAAATTACTCCTAGAAGTTAGAGTCTCCCTAAAATCCACAAATATGGGATTCCCGTAAGACCTATGGTAAAATGTATTGGCTTCCCCACTTATGTACTTCCAAAATAAGTCCCGAAGATCCTTAAGCCCCTTGTAAGTAATTCAGATTATTTTATCAATGATTACAGTGACTTTGTGAAAATGATTGAGAAAGAAAAAATTGATATTAAAGGTCAGCTTATCAAATTTGATGTGGTATCTCTCTACACCCTAATTCCTCTCACTGAAGCCATCAATGTTAGAAAAGAAGTGATTGTTCCTAAAACTACTATTTTTGTTGAGGTTTCCTTACACTCTAATTTGTTCAGCTTCAATTGTAACTATTATGAACAAACCACGTGAGTAGAAATGGGTCCCCCCTATATTGTATCAAAATTGTTTTATGGAAAATTAGAAAATCAAGCCCTTGAATATTACCCCTTAAATCCTAGTTGGTGGAAAATATTTTTGGATGCAACCAATATAAAGTGGTCTCATGGTGATGCTTAACTTGAAAAGTTTATCAACCACCTTAAAAATAGATCAAAGAACATTAAATTTACAATTGAGATTGAATAAAAGAATACAATACCATTCCTTGATGTCTTGGTCACCAATAAAGCTGATGATTCCTTAGGACACCAGATCTACAGAAAGAAGGCTCACACTCACCAATTCGGTGACAAAATTTTACATCAAAAATGAAAGTGCTCAGAATGATTTGAAATTAGCATAAAGTCGAATTGTTCGCCATTCTGAATCCAACAACAGTCATTTCACCTCAATCTGATGTCGTATGATAAATTTATGGTGTTTTGTTCGTTTTTCCCAATAATTAAAAATTAAGAGGTTTGCTGACTTGGTAACTAACCTGGAATTCGTAATGCTCACATCATCAGTTTGAATGGGAAGGTATGGACACATGAGGATCTTCCTATTAGCCACCTATAAAAAAATTTCATATCAAATGGTGGCTAGATATTTTTAGCCCTCAAGAAACAATTTCATTTTCAAATTGTGAGTTCTTGAAAGCCTCAGTGATGTCTCTTTTTCCTTCAGAAAACCTTCACTGTTGTTTCCCTCATAACACTGGAAAAATCTGCTGATTACCAAAGGAAAAGACTGCTAAAAATTCCCATTTTCCTTTTTTTTTTCTTCTCCATTCTCCTTCCCCTTTACATCCATAAAACTCTTCAATTACCTTTCATTACTTCGAAATTTCCTTTAAACCTTTGAAAATTCCCTTTGAAGGCTTAAAAAACCCTTTTTCCCCTTCTAGCGAAAGCCAAAAAAGCCTTGAAAATCTGTTATTTTGGCCTAAAAAACCCATTTATTAACTAAGGCCCTAAGCCCCTATGGCCTTAGCCCCCAGCTCCTTTTTCTACATAAATCCTGGAGCAGTGACCCATAGTTAAGCCCCTTTCACACAATCGCAATCGGGGTTTTCTTTCCTCTTGTTACCTTTTGCCTTTAAAAAGGTTTCCAATGCGATTGGCCCCTTTTATTCTAACTCCCGATTCATTTGTCTTTAAATATAACCCTGAGCCCCGCAATCGAGTGCTACACACCATAAAAAATCCCTCCCTGAAACAAATTTTCCTTTTTATTTTATAAAAATCCAATTTTCTTATGTTTCAATGAGACCCGATAGTTTATTGTTTGGTGAATTATCAACCATTGATCTACTGCCCGATTGACGATTGTTAGAATCTCACATCTGAGTTAAAAAAAAAAATCCTTTGTTTGTTCCCTTCAAATCTTCTGATGCAATTAGGCCGTAAGCCCTATTGTGCTAAACCCCAAACCACTTCCCCACCATATAACCCGCACCCAGGACCAAGTGATTAAGTCCCGAGCGCTAATCACATCGGAGTTTTTTTTCATTGAAGATATCTTAATAGTTATTTCCCCCCTCCGATTGGGAAGCTTGCGATGGCTTCCCAGTCGTTGATCTTCCCCGCCAGGCCCAAATCCGACGGCCCACATCGCTCTATTCATAAGCCCGCATATCTGCCTTTCGCACCCATAACTTAATATCTGTCGTTGATCTGGTTCTAAGATCAACGGTCCTTACTCAATCGCATCACAAAAACCATTGCACCTATCCTCTCTCCTCCTCCGATTTTGATCATTGCGATTCAATCTAGACCATCGAATCCACAAGAACTGACGACCCAGATTAATCAAAACTCCGCCCATTTTCCTTCGCTTTTGTCCCTCAGATTCATTTCTAACCATCGATATCTCCTTAGATCTGATGGTCCACATATAATCACATCGCAATTTTTCTCTGTGCCTTTCCACTCTCCCCCACCGATTGGTTACCTTGCGATGGGATCCAGGCCATCCATCTCATACATCCAACAGTCCAGATTGAAGCTTAGCACCCTTTGTTAAAATCCATGAAACCCCGCTGTATAAATTTTTCGATGAATATCCACCATTCATATCTATAGATAAACGGCTGGCATTAACCCAAACTCCGCCCAACCCTCGCCTCATATTTTATTCCATTAACCGTGGCCATTGATCTGTTTCATCCAACGGTCCATATTTAACCTGATAGGCCCAACTCATTTGGGACCTACCGCCCCCATTGATTAATATTGACCGTCCATTCCCTGATCTGATAGTCCAAATTAAAACTACCATGACCCTGCCCCATCTCATCGCCATCACGCTTTCCACACGACCGTCGGATCTGACGCCTAAGATCTAACGTCCAGCGTGCAGTTTCACCGTGATTTTGAGCCCAAAGGTTAACGTTTTTAAATCATGCGACATAGGTGGTTTTAAAAGGCCACGGTCAATCGTTAACGCATATCGCGTTCAAAAAGTCAATATCGCCTTCCCTCCATTTTATCACACAATAATAGTGGTTTTTATCGCTAAAACCACTTTTCCCCTTTTCCATTGCATTATCCCATGTGTAATCTCCACCGTTAATCTTTGAAATCTAATGGCTCACGTTTAATCTCGCCCTCAGTTCATCGCCCTCCCCCCTTTGCTCCAAAGAACTTCATCGATCAACCTCCGTCGTTGATCTCTATGGACTAATCCAATCCAACGGCCCAGGATTGTTTGGAAACCCCAATTTCATTTAACTCTATTTTACTCTCTACCAAACATTTTTTCCCTTTTTCACTATATTTTCCTCCATTTTCATTATATCTTTTCCCCTCCACCTGCTAAGATCTTGGATTAATCTCGACCGTTGATCCACATACATCGATGGCTCAGACTTAATCTTTCATTGACTTCCCCCGACCGCCTCTCCATTATCCTCAGCATTAAATCCTCACCGTTGGATGGTTTCATCCAACGGCTACGATCTAACCTCAGCCTCTAAAGCATTCTATACCCAACTACGTAGGATTTTCTTAACTTGTTTTTTGCAGGTTTTCAAGGTTTCTCAACTATTTTAAAAGAAAAGAAAAAGTTGGGGATTACGATGCCTCATGCCATTATTCATCAAAGAGATCATTCCACATGGTTTTCCCATTATTTTTATCAGTACCTCATGATCACTGATGCCATTATAAAACCTCTGTAACGTCTGCACATCAACAAGACACAGTAAAACTTAATCAAACAGAGAGTATTAGTGTTAAAGGATCTAGTCACAGCAGAGATGAAGAATTGAAGATTATTTACACATTTTTGAGCGATTATGGCCTAAATCGACTATCTAAGAGCCTAATCCACTCAATTAAACATAGTTTGAAGAAAAAAAGACAAAAATTAGGCGTAATTAATCCTAACACACTGAATTCAAACAAATTAACAATGTTTAAAGAAAAACAATAATATCTATCAGTCTGAGAAAGCTTCCACTGCCACATCAGAGGCTAATTGAATCCTCTCAGCTACCAAAAGCCACCTGCAACCTCAATGAACTTAAAAGAGGCCTAGTTATTGACATAACAGAAGATATTTTCCAAAAGATAGCTAAACAGTTATTTTGAATCAAAGAAACTAATTTAAACTGCCAGCAGAATTATTACAAAGATGAGAAAGAGTTCTAAAGTCAACAAACTCTACTAAGAAGATTGGACACTTAATACAAACCCATTAATACAGAGGAAATATCTGAAATATTCTCCATTGAGCCCCTCAAAGGCCGAGAAGCATTAAACTATATTAATTGACCCTATAGATCTTTTCTCTCATCCACCTCCTCATTTTTCTTATATAATACTTGTGCTCGAAACTTTTTACATGTAAATAGTGTTCAGAGGCTCTTGAAGATTTATTTGTGATCAAATAAGTTAGGCTGAGAAGAGAAGATGATTGATTTACTGAAACACTAGACTTGAAGAATGTAACTGGATTGACATCAATATACAAGTTGATTCTTGGGATCCTTGTCTATATCACTGGTGAAGAACTTCTTTCTGTGTTATTGTTTTCATTTCGTGTATCCCATTTTGTTTATGTTTCTCTGATAAATAACAACAATCATAGAGTTTGGATTTACTGTTTATAGTACCCTTCTCTGACTGATAAGCTTTATCTCAATGTTTTCCTCCAAATTGTGTGTTTAAGAAGGTCTTAAGTTAAGTATAAACATTATCAAGGAATGTTGGTTTTCCCTTGTCTTGATGTGCAAAGCTTGAAAAGAAGTTCTTGAATGATATTTTCATTAATACTCAGTAAAGTTAAACTAGAAAATTTTATGGTTTGCCATGTCTTCTATTTTCTTTCTCCAAAGGTAGTTCTGAAAGTTTCCCTAAGAGTATGTTGAAAGCAGTTTAGATTTAAAAGTATCTTATCTGATCTTAGGCTGCACTTTTTTTTCTTATCTGTTTTCATCCCTTCTAAAATTAATTATGTGGATTACTGGATTGTTTGTCTAATAATTTAGCTTTAATATGAGCTTGTCCAAAGAATTCTATGGTTAACCCTGTGCTTTGGTTGGTTTTAAACAGTTACTTAAAAGGATTTTTTTGTTTGGAAAGACTGATAAATCCTAGTTGAAATTATTGTCTTTTTAAACACCTTCAACACTTTTATTGTTCCATTCCATCATTCAATCTAAAAGATGTTATGATATAGATGAGTTACCCCTTGGACCACTCTTGAAATTGTTGCACAATTAAAATATTTTATGACTCCATAGCCCAATGGACTAAAAACCAACGTCATATCTATCCTATCAGCCAAATATTGTTATAATTTCTTATATCTTCACCCCTTTGAAACTATTTCATTTTAGGATTTTCCACTCAACTAAAAATCATGCTCAACTATACAAAACAAAACAAAAACCCTCGTTCTTAATAACTAGCCTAATATCATATCTGAAAGCCTTAAATATAAATCAACCTTTGCACTTATAAAGAGATCCCTCTCTGGATTCAAGAGGGCTAGATCCTAGAATCCCAAAGTTGTTCCAATGTCCTCTCCGCAGTTTTAGTCTCACCAATCTGCTGAAATTACGGGGAGATAACATTTCTGGAGACTCCGCTAGGGATTTTCAGTAAAAATCCTTAAAACAAAACACTCAGTGTTCAGTGCAGTACATGTAGCCTTCTTCAGGAACTACTAGGCAAATGTTAACTATTATAGAACTTATTTGAATCAGTGACAAAATAAGGAAACCTTAGGATTATCTTAAGAATTTTATCAAAACCTTGAAGGATCAGCTAGCTTAGCCATAAGAGTAGACTTTCTTTGTCTCATCACCGTAGCTAAGCATAGAAACAAATTTAGGACACTCTTAGAACCCATAGGACTGAAAATACTCAGAAAACCCAAAAATATTTCAGATTGGTATTCAAATAAACATGGTGGTGGACCATTAAACCTTTTACCTCCAAAAGAGCTAAAAATTTCCACCTGGTGACTCCACAATCCTAAACAGACCTTAAGACTCCACTGGTAAATCCCACTATCATCATAAACATCATTTAAACTCAGTTAAGAGGACTTTAGGATTAAATTTTTCTTGTTTAAAAGATTAGCTAGCCTCTTAAAGACTTTCATATTTGGTTAAACTTTTCTTATCAAGATTAGGTCTAAAAAAATAGCATAGTGGCTCCTAGAAAGATTCATACTCGAGCCTACCCTAGCCGAAATCCCTCTAAAATAGTTGATAATCCTGAAAGAATCCTTAGGAATTCTCTTGAGGTTAAATCTTCGACTGTTTTCATATCACCCCTTAGAGCTAATTATGTTCCTGAAAACCTTGCAGCTCTATAAAAATCACAAGTTGACTTAAGAAATCCATTTAGAACTAAGTCACTTCATGATTTAGATCAGCTAGATTCAGAGTCTTGACTTTCATCCTTAGATAGAAGTGAACATCCTGGTAGTAGAGAAACTACACCACCAGACTTACATTTCCTTCATAACTTTGGTTTCTCTCATCCTAGATTTGAACAAAAATCTATTGCTAGTCCATCCACATCTGTTCTTCATACATCTACTATTCAAACCATTCCATTCCAGCCCACTTTCCCTCTTGTCAATCCACCACTTGTCAACCCCCCGCTGTTTCCATAACCTCCTATCATGGCAACATGGTACACTCCCCTTGTCCTTCCTTTACCTATAGT
Source organism: Pinus albicaulis (assembly GCA_034641835.2). NCBI lineage: Eukaryota > Viridiplantae > Streptophyta > Pinopsida > Pinales > Pinaceae > Pinus > Pinus albicaulis. The sequence goes on from CM076579.1 coordinate 949,075,698, forward strand.
CAATCTTCCATAGGACTATCAGTCCAAGATACCATTGTATGATGCTATTAATTCTACTAATGCTTCACAACATGTGGACAAGATGAATGACTACTTTGACAGAAACGAGATTGATGATGAAACTGTCAAAATTAGATTATTTTCTCAGAGTTTAGGGGGAGAAGTAAGAAAATTGTTCAAAGGCTTAACCCCTCACAGTCTAAATGATCGCCAAGCCTTCCATCACTTATTCTTGAACAAATGGGAAGTCAGGAATAACCCTCTCTAGACACTTTCTTATTATAAAAATCTCCAAAGAAACATTGGGGAGAGTGTACAAGCTTATTGCACTAGGTTCAACAATGTTTATAATGCCCTTCCCCCGGACTTAAAACCTCCACAAGGCTTAGCTTTAAACAAGTTTCATGAAGGATTTGATCCTAAAATGGCCTATCAGCTGAGAGAGAGAGAACCTTTAACTCTTGAAGATATGCAAAAAAGAGCTCTCGTTGTAGAAGTTAATTTAATGGAGAAAAGAGAAAGAATGAGGAATGAAAAGAAAGTGTCCTTTAGAGAGGAATCCACACCTTCCACATCTAGCTTAAAGATGGAGAGAATTATGGTGGAGATGATGAAAAATATGAGCATACTTGAGAGAGCACAATCTAGTCAAAACCAAACAGCTCCTCAAAACAAAAATCAAAACCAAAATCAGAATTTTAGGAGAAACCAGCCTAAAAACAGACTAAGGGAGGATGATCAACATATCACTCCTCCTTTTCATCAAAATTATGTGAGTGAGGTTGAAGAAACATTATAACAAATAAAGGAATATGATATAAACATGTTGGGAGTAGATAATGATAATTTTGAAGTTCATTACAATAGGAAACAAGGTCTATACACACCCTATGATGACAAAAGAGAAGAAGATGAATATTACTATCAGTAAACCATCATAGAAACTCCAAAGGAGTACGATCTGGAAACCCCCAACAACAAAACCTTTGAAAATTCTGCAAAAAACAGCCCTATAAATAAACCCAAAATTGTAAAACAGAAGGACAAAATAGTGGCTAGAAATTCTGATAAAAACAAAGAGAAAAGCAGTCAACACGATGAAAAACAGAGTGCATATCTTAGCAATGCTAGTACCCCAGCTAGTGCTCCTATTAAAACAATTCTAACCAATGTAAATAGAGAAAATCAGCAAGCTGATCTTTCTGATAAAATGGTGGTTAACAAAGCTGAAACAAATCTTGTAGGAAGTCAGCTACCTTTCAGTTTGGAGCAGGAAATTGCCAAAATAAAGATCTTTGTTCCCCTTACTAAATTAGCCACCCAAAATGTATATAGATCTCAAATTTTGAAGGCTTTTAGCATAGAAGAAAATAATGACATTGTCAATATTAATGATGACCAACCAGAGCTTATATTTGGTCCTAAGATTGAGGGTAGATATCAAGAAGGATTTGTTCCTCCCTTTTATGTAAGTTTATAGATTGATGACAAAATTTTACATAACGCTATGAATGATTCAGGGGCCTCTCATAATTTAATTCCCAAAGCGGTAATCGAGAGCCTAGGCCTTGAGATCACTCGACCTTACAAAGATATTTACTCCTTTGACTCGAGCAGAGTGGAATGTTTAGGTTTAATCAAAGACCTCTGTGTAAACTTAGCACAAATTCTAGCCAAATGTTTAGTAATGGATATTGTTGTGGCTGATGTACCCCCAAAATATGGTATGTTTTTATCAAGATCCTAGGGAGCTAAGATACAAGGAACTATGCAGATGGATATGACATATGCAACCATCCCTGTTTTCAATCAAACTAGAAGACTTTATAGGTAGTCTCATCTACAATACATGGTTACTAGATAAGAGAGACTGCAAAACTCTCCCCTTTATTCTGTAAATACGAGCCTTGACTCGTTTATCCTTTTCAATGATGAAACATTCACTGAAAAAGTGACCTTAACTGAATTAATGGTAGATAGATAGGAGGAGGAAGAAAACGCAGAAGTGTCAAGACAGTTTGGTAAACCCGAAAACTACAACAAACAAAACACAGGTCTAGAGCTACAAATCATTCATCCATTGATTTTAAACCTTGAGAGTCAAGAAAGAAGTCCTCTACACAATGAAAAAATTGAGGAATTAAAACAAATTCAACAAAGTGTTGATCTTCAAGAATAATCCAAAAGCACGCTAGTTGAAGAGGATAGTAACCAAACTGATGAACCTGAAACTAGTCCTCTTTGGAGTATGAACTTTGATGGGTCTTGCACTAAGAGAAATGCTGGTGTAGGCATCTAAACACAGAACACTGAGAACAACCACACTGAAGGCCATTCCTACAGTTTAAATTTTCAGTGTTCGAATAACATAGCGGAATACGAATCCCTTCTTTTAGGCTTACACTTGTTGAAGAAATTAGGAGCCAAAAGAACAACAGTTCATGGGGATTCAGAGTTAATTTTCAGGCAAGTAAATGGGGAATATAGTGCCAAACACCCTAGATTTAGAGCCTACAGGAACGATGTCATGGATGTTTTGAAAACTTTTGAGGAATCGCAACTTATTTTTGTCCCAAGAGAAAAGAATATCCTCGCCCACAGTTTAGCTATCGATACTAGAACATGTTTAACACCATTTCAAACCAAACAATGCACAACTATAATTAAATTTAGCTCAGCTGTCCCCGATAATGAGAATTATTGGCAAGTGTTTGATGGAGACAAACAAATAGAGGACTTCTTGCAGTCCAGAAATGAATTTGAACTACCATGTTTAGATTCAGACTATGAAATAGATTTTCCTAGTGAAGAAAATCTACTTGATAAAGAAGAAGAGTCTCTAGATATCGCTGATGTAAATATGTTGTCTAACAAACTTGAAAACACAACGGAAATTGCTGCAAAGTTAGAAAAAGAAGACTTAGAAACTCTACATTCTAACAATCAAAGTTTTCCAAAAGGTCTAGTCACTTTAGAAGAGTTGTTTGATTTCAATGATGTGGCCAAGAAGCCAAAGCTGGAGCCTGTGGAAACTGAAGTTGAAGAGTGTAATATAGGCAGTGAACTGGAACCAAAGATGATCAAACTGTCCAAAACTTTACTAGCTCACATCAAAGTAAAATACATTGAGTTGTTTAAGGAATTGTTTGATGTTTTTGTGTGGAGTTGTGAGGATCTAAAATCCTATGACACTGAAATAATTTAGCACAAGATACCTCTCAAGGAAAACCAAAATCCATTTAAACAAAAACTGCACAGAATAAACCCTGTTCAGTTACCCTTGGTTGAGAAGGAAATCAAGATGTATGAAGTTGGTATTATTGTCCCTATTAGATATTCAGAATGGGAGTATAATCTAGTGTCAGTTAGGAAGAAAACATGAGAGATTAGGCTTTGTATTGACTTTAGAGACTTAAACAAAGCCTCATTTAAGGACAACTACCCTTTACCCAATATGGATCATATTTTACAAAGGGTAGTTGGTTCTAAAATAATTTCTTAGCTAGATGGCTTCTTAGGGTACAATAAGATATTAGTACATCCTGATGATCAACTAAAGACAACTTTTACTACACCTTGGGGCACTTTCATGTATGTGAAAATTCCCTTTGGTTTAATGAATGTTGGTGCTAATTTTGAGAGAGCCATGGACATTGAATTCTCGAAGGAATTAGGCTACTTCATCATTATTTACCTTGATGATATCACTGTTTTTTCCAAAGCAGATGAAGAACACCTAAAACACTTAAGAATAGTCTTTGAGAAATGCAGAAAGTTTGCGTTATCTTTAAATCCTAAGAAAACACTGCTTGGTCTCCAAGAAGGTAAACTACTTGGACACATAATATCAGAAGAGGGGATAAAGATAGAACCAAAGAGGAATGAGGCTATATTGCAAATCACTCATCCTACAAACATCAAGGAACTTCAATCTTTCATTGGAAAGATTCATTTCTTGAGAAGGTTCATACCCAACTTAGCTGAGCTCCTTAGAAACATAACAAACATGCTGAAAAAGGAACAAGGAGTTAAATGGACCTTAGAAGCAAACAAATATTTTGAACTGGTGAAACAAGCGTTAACCAAAACACCAGTTCTAATAAGTCCTGTTTTTTCAAAATATTTTTACATTTTTTTATTTGCATCAGAACATATAATAGTTTTTGTCCTGTTGCAGAAGAATTAAAAGGGACAAGAGCAGCCAATTGCATTCTTTAGCAAGGCATTGAGATATGCTCCTCTAAAGTATAACATTATGGAAAAACAAGCCTTTGCCTTAGTTAAAGCCTTAAAAGACTTCAGAGTTTACATTTTGCACTCCCACATCACTTCCTTTGTCCCAAATTTAGTTGTGAAAGGCATTCTAACACAGGACCGAGATGGCAAGAGAGGTAAGTGGATAGTTGTGATACTTGAATATGATTTAGAAATCAAACACACTAAACTCATTAAAGGCCAAGGACTAGCTAGATTAATGGCTGAATAAATTTTTGGAGTTCTTGATATAAATATGATAAATGATTTAGATGAACAAGAAGAACTGTCAACTCCCATTATTGAAGACCATTTTATGAATTCCTCTTGGTATGCTGATATTCTATATGTTTTTCTCAATCTAAATACACCTCCTAGTTTATCAAAAACAAAGGCAAGGTTTTTAAAGTTAAAAGCTGTAAACTACTGCATTATAGATAAATGTCTTTATTGGAAAAATGCAAGTGGGTTATTTCTTAAATGTTTGCCTGAGAATTATGCAGAGAAGGTTAAGAACAAGTTCCATGAAGTAGAATGTGGAGGCCACCTCTACAGGAAGACTACAGCCAAAAAAATCCTTAGAGCTAGTTACTATTGGCCCACCCTCTTTCTAGATGTACACAAGATGATAATTTCCTGTCATAAATGCCAAATTTTTGAAGGCAAAAGAAAATTTCTTCCCTTACCTTTGCATCCAATCATTGTTGAAGCTCTTTTTCAACAGTGGGGTTTAGACTTCATAGCAGAAATCCATCCACCCTCATCTACTCAACATAGATGGATTCTCACTGCAACAGACTCCTTTACCGAATGGATAGAAGCCATCCCTTCTAGATAAGCCAATGACTCTCTCATCATAAAATTAATTGAGACTCATATTCTCTCCAGATTTGGCTGTCCTAGGAAGATCATCACTGATAATGCAACTGCATTTGGATCCAAGAAGATGGTTGAATTATGTCACGAATATCAGATTACATTGGGCCATTATAATACTTATTACCCTCAAGTTAATGGGCTGGAAAAATCCTCAAACAAAATTTTGGTGAACATAATCAAGAAGTTGCTGGAGGAAAAAAAGAAGTCTTGGCACACAAAGCTAGTAGATGCACTTTGGGCTGACAAATTGACACTCAAGAAATCTATTGGAATGTCGCCCTATCGGCTTGTGTATGGAATAGATGCAATTTTTCCAACAAGCCTAGGTGTATTAGTTATGAATTTGATTCAAGAAGTGCAACCTAAAGACAATGACATGATCAGAAGGATTAATCAGACTATACATCTTGAGCAAACCAGAGAGGAGGTCTACAACAGAGCATTACAAAAGCAAGAGAACATCAAGAAGCTTTTTGATAGAAGGAAAAAAGCCAGTAATTTTAACATTGGTGAAAAAGTGTTAAAGTGGAATTCAAGGAGAGAAGACAAGTGCAAGCATGCGAAATTTGATAACTTATGGCTTGGCCCTTATCTCACTCATTCTACTGTTGGTAAAAATGCCTATTTTTTGCAGGAATTGAATGGAGCTGAACTGTTTGGGGGTCCTATCAATGGAAGGATGCTCAAACATTATTTCTCTTGACCCTACCATGTTTGGAAGCATTTTTATCTTTTATCATTATAAATATTTCATACATCATTGCATTTAAAGTTAGAAAAATCAAAAATACAAAAACAACAGAAAGAGAAAAGAGGGCAGATTGTAAAAACAAGAAAGGTACAACCCCATACTAAAAAAGAGAAAAAAAAAGTGCGAAAGTGTGCAAGTTCAAATGCCATTCATAAAAAACACACTCCTAGTTAGACATACAGGCTAATCATGACTAATTAGTTTTTAATTTACTGCTGATAGGTTAGTGAATTAGATTTTCCAAATAGCTTAATCTTGGCTTATCAGTTAGGGAGATTAGGATAGAAAATAAAGGTTCAAACAAGCTAAAAATCTGAACCTATGAATTCCAAAAGAAAGAAGGACTCTGATATGTTTAAATTTTGAGTCAAAAATAGAAGCAAACTAGTTGTAATAAGCCCAAAACCTGAACCAGATAACAAATAAAAAAAAGCTCAAACAAACTCAAAAACAGAGCTGAAGAAAAGAGAAGGATGTTCTTTAAAAATTTCAGATCTTAAGCCTTCACCATTTTGATTTAATTTTCTGCAATAATAAATCTATGTGTAGCTTGTTTTTATGCCATAGATAAGCAACAAGTTAGACTGTTCAATCATTACTTGGCTGCTTTTTAAATTTTTTGTTTTAGAAGTTAGAGAATAAAAATCTGTTAGACAGTCTAATCCTAACAAATAGTAGTTAGGTAGAAAATTTTATGAACTCAACTATTTAATCTGAGTTCATGGAGAAATAAGAAGTAGACTTGGATTAGTTTTATGTTTTCAAAATAATAAAAATTTTGTAAAAGAGTTTGCCAATCCAAATGCACAGTGAAAGAAGAAAAAACGTTAGATCAGTCAGATTGGGTAGGTAGAAAGCTTTTTTTGATAGAGTTCCATTGTTTTTCATGGTTGCTAACATCAGAATAGAAGAAGATCATCAAAGTGAAGAAATTTGCAGCCCAATGGATGAGGCATTGATCAGCTTCTAGAGAAGACAGGTCTGAAATTCTTGATGCCTTCAAAAAGGCACCATCCCCATGTGGAGCCAATGTTAGCCACCTATAAAAATTTGTCATATCAAATGGTGGCTAGATCTTTTTAGCCTTCAAGAAACAATTTCATTTTCAAATTTTGAGTTCTTGAAAGCCTTAGTGATGTCTATTTTTCCTTAAGAAAACCTTCACTGTTGTTTCCCTCATAACACTGGAAAAATCTTCTGATTACCAAAGGAAAGGACTACTGAAAATTCCCATTTTCTCTTTTTTTTTTCTTCTCCATTCTCCTTCTCCTTTACATCCATAAAAACCTTCATTTACCTTTCATTACTTCAAAATTCCCTTTGGAGGCTTAAAAGACCCTTTTACCCCTTCTATCGAAAGCCAAAAATGCCTTGAAAATATGTTATTTTGGCCAAAAAAACCAATTTCTTAACTAAGGCCCTAAGCCCCTATGGCCTTAGCCCCCAGCTCCTTTTTCTGCATAAAACCTGGAGCGGTGACCCACAGTTAAACCCCTTTCGCGCAATTGCAATCGGGGTTTTCTTTCCTCTTGTTACCTTTTTCCATTAAAAAGGTTTTCGATGCGATTGGCCCCTTTTCTTCTAACTTCCGATTCCTTTTTCTTTACATATAACCTCGAGCCCTGCAATCGAGCTCTAAAAACCATAAAAAACCCTTCCCCAAAACAATTTTTCCTTTGTATTTTATAAAAATCCGATTTTCTTATGCTTCAACGAGACCCGACAGTTTATTGTTTGGTGAATTATCAACTGTTGATCTACTCCCCGATCGACGATCGTCGGAATCTCGCATGGGAGTTAAACAAACAAATCCTTTGTTTGTTCCCTTCAAATATTCCCATGTGATTAGGCCTTAAGCCCTTTTGCGCTAAACACCAAACCACTTCCCCACCATATAACCTGTGCCCAGCACCAAGCGATTAATTCCCGAGTGCTAATCGCATCGGAGCTTTTTTTCATTGAACATATTTTAATATTTATTTCCCCCCTCCGATTGGCCACCTTGCGAGGGCTTTCTAGCTGTTGATCTTCCCCACCAGACCTAGATTCGATGGCCCACATCGCTCTATTCATATGCCTTCATATCCTCCTTTGGCACCCATAACTTAATATCCGCCATTGATCTAGTTCTAAGATCAACGGTCCTTACTCAATCACATCGTGAAAACCATTGCACCTATCCTCTCTCCTCCTCTGATTGTGATCATTGCGATTCAATATGGACCGTCGAATCCACAAGAAACGATGGCCCAAATTAATCAAAACTCTGCCCATTTTTCTCCGCTTTTGTCCCTCGGATTCATTTCTAACCGTCGATCTCTCCTAAGATCTGACGGTCCACATATAATCGCATCGCAATTTTTCTCTGCGCCTTTCCTCTCTCCCCTGCTGATTGGTGACCTTGCGATGGGATCCAGGCCGTCCATCTCATACATCCGACGGTCGAGATTGAAGCTTAACACCCTTTGTTAAAATCCATGAAACCTCGTTGTATAAAGTTTTCGATGAATATCCACCATTGATCTCTGTAGATCAACGGCTCACATTAACCCAAACTCCGCCCAACCCTCCCCTCATATTTTATTCCATTAACCCCAAGATTAAATTTGATTCGTTGATCTGTTTCATCCGACGGTCCATATTTAACCCGATAGGCCCAACTCATTTGGGACCTACTGCCCCCATTGATTAATCTTGACCGTCCATTCCCTGATCTGATGGTCTAGATTAAAACCGCTATGACCCTACCCCACCTCTTTTTTCCCATGCATCTCATCACCATCGCGCTCTCCTGATGACCGTCTGATCTGATGCCCTAGATCTGATGGCTAGCGCGCGGTTTCATGTGATTTTAAGCTCGAAGGTTAACATTTTAAAATGATGCAACATAGGTGGTTTTAAAAGGCCACGCGTCAATCGGTAATGCATATCATGTTAAAAAATGCAATATCACCTTCCCTCCTTTTTATCGCACAAAACCAATGGTTTTTATCACCGAAACCACTTTTCCCCTTTTCCATCGCATTATCCCATGTGTAATCTCCATCGTTAATCTTTGAGGTATAATGGCTCACGTTTAATATCGTGCTTAGTTCATCGCCCTCCCCCCTTTGCTCCATAGAACTTCATCGATCAACCTCTGCTGTTGATCTCTATGGACTAATCCAATCCAATGGCCCAGGATCGTTCGGAAACCCCAAATTTCATTTAATTTTTTTTTACTCTTCGCTAAATATTTTTTCCCCTTTTTCACTATATTTTCCTCCATTTTCATTATATCTTTTCCCCTCCACCTGCTAAGATCTCGGATTAATCTCGACTGTTGATCCACATACATCGACGGCTCGGACTTAATCTTTCATTGACTTCCTATGACTACCTCTCCATTATCCTCAACATTAAATCCTCGCCATTGGATGCTTTCATCCAACGGCTGCGATCTAACCTCAGCCTCTAAAGCAGTCTATGCCCAAATACGCAAGAATTTCTTAAATTTTATTGGTTTTTTGCAGGTTTTCAAGGTTTCTCAATTGTTTTAAAAGAAAATAAAAATTCACGGATGACGATCCCTCAGGCCATTATTCATCAAAGATATCATTCTGCAGGGTTTTCCCATTATGTTTATCAGTCCCTCATGAGCACTGATGCCATTATAAAACCTTTGTAATGCCTCCACATCAACAAGACACAAAAAAACTTAATCAAATAGAGAGTATCAGTGTTAAAGGATCTAGTCATAGCAGAGATGAAGAATTGAAGATTGTTTACGTAGTTTTGAGGGATTATGGCCTAAATCAACTATCTGAAAGCCTAATCCACTCAATTAAACATAGTTTGAAGAACAGAAGATAGAAATTAGGCCTAATTAAGCCTAACACATAGAATTAAAACAAATTAACAATGTTTAAAGAAAAACAATAATATCTATCAGTCCGAGAAAGCCTCCACTGCCACATCAGAGGCTAATTGAATCCTCTCAGCTACCAAAAGCCACCTGTAGCCTCAAAGCATTCAAAAGAGGCCTAGTTATTTCTAGAATAGAAGATATTCACCTCAAGACAGTTGAATAGTTATTTTGAATCAAAGAAACTAATTTAAACTATCAACAGAATTATTACAAAGATGAGAAAGAGTTCTAAAGTCAACAAACTCTGCTAAGAAGATCGAACACTTAATACAAACCCATTAATACAGAGGAAATATCTGAAATGTTCTCCATTGAGCCCCTGAAAGGCCGAGAAGCATTAAACTGTATTAATTGAACCTATATATATTTTCTCTCATCCACCTCCCCATTTTTCTTATAAAATATTATTGAGGAGCAAATTGTAAAGGGTTGGTTGCTGAACTTTGATATAACACTTGTGCTTGAAACTTTCTACATGTAAATAGTGTTTACAGTCTCTTGAAGCTCTGTTTGTGATCAAATAAGTTAGGTGTTGGGTGTGGAGCCCGATTTTCTTCCTGATTCAGAGATCCTTGTTTTAGCTGGATGTATACCCCAGGAAAATTGTACACCCTTGCACGCGGGGGGGTGCAGGGGGGACTTGTCCCGCCCGCGGGGTCCGGGAGCGCCAACCCCCTCGGCTGGGGGGTCCGAGGGCCAGCGGTCCCCCGGCATGGGTTTGACTTGGGGATTGTTGACTAAATCCATCCAAACCTGCTAAGTGAGACAACCCCGCTCACTCTAGCTCTTCCCCCCTCAAATTTTTACCCAGGGTAATTGTTAACTTGACATCCCCCCTATCACCTAGGTCTAACCCAGACTTTACCAGTGATTATCCAGGGGTACGCATGCCATACCAGGTCTTACAGCAATATGCCCATTTACATGTAAAATTAACTCCATTATAATATTTTTTTTTTTCATTGCTGCTATCTTTGTACATATGAAATCAATGTCCATATAAAAAGAACCCATCTACCGGATTACATGGGTCACCAGCTTCTGTAACCACCATTCCTCTAGGAATTCTGTTCAGATACATGGTTCATCAATTTTAGTTAATCCTCTGCAAATATCCTCTCTCATTTGAAATTCTTCAAAGAATTTTATTGACACATTCTGTCAAACACTTTCCTAGCACAATGGATTTCCATGATTGCATCTCACCAATGAAAAAAAAAATTCCAACCAATGCCCATAGTTGGTTTGCTATATCTTTCCACTCTTTGTCATTTGAGTGATCACCACAACATTGTTACACACAATAACCATCGAAACCTAATCCTGCCGTAGAAGTTTGTTGTCAGAACACCGACTCATTCCAGCATCTAGATCCACAAGAATTTCAGTGAGAATCATGATCTACATAGCACGTCTGCAACCAACACCATGTCCACTCTGAGCTCCATCTTACAGTACATCCTAGTTCTTGATTTCCTCGTCAAACCGACTTCTCCATGTGTTCTGATGGCACAAAAAATTGCAAGTCGTTCGATCTCTTTCCTGGCTCTACTCCCTGATTCCTTGAAAGCATCTGCAAAACATCTGTAGCATCCAAGCTAGGATTAATATCCATTTTCTCTGCAAGATTGGTAGTGGTGGCCTCTATGTCACCCAACACCAATGAGGCTACCTTGTGCTACCACCACTGCACGACTGCATTATTACAGACTTGTGCATCCTTTGAGTCTTATCAATGGATCTCTACTTTTCTCGCATCTGGTTCCTAGATTACCATCGATCTATGTTTTTTGGCTTCTCCAGACATGCTCCGCCTCTTTTCCAGTGATGCCATGAATTTATTTTTTCATACTAATATGACAGCAGTGACGTTGTCCCTATGAATTCGTCAGTCCACAAAAAAAAATACCTTCACGTTACACTTCTCTTTACCCAGAACTACCACGTACAGTGCCATAGCCACTATTAAGCATCGATGCTATCACAAGCTCCATGGCCACTGCTCATTGTTTCTAGTTTGCTGCCTTCATTCTGAGCGGTGAAAATATTGTTTTAGCATTCGATTAACGACTTTTTCACAGAAAATATCCATGTGTCCAACTTTAATTCTCACGAAATTTGTTTGGATATGAATGCAACTTCAACATTGCTCCATGGTTTGCGCTACGACCTCAATGGCCTTCTCGGCTCTCATTAATCATGCACTGCAACCATCTCTCCTTCGCGAACACCACCTAATCATAGCCCTCCACATGTCATCTTCGTCATCATGCTTTTTGTCCGTGGCCACTCCATATAAATGTCAGATTCCATATTTGCATTTAAAATCAGATCCATATTTTATCACGACATTCGAGGCTCTCAATGATCACAGGGTCTTCCTGAGCCATACAACGACAGCGTCCACCTTGACATCTTCCATGTCAGGCATATCGCTCACTTGCATCTCCACTTACCCCACTAGAAGCTACTGATTTTGGCACCTTTTACGTAGATATACTCATAGCTTGATTTATGCATAACAACCGATCCATCCATTTCCAGCCATGGCCTTTGCTTCGACAGAGTATTGCGTGCACCTTCAAAAGAATTGTGCTGGGACAAGATTTTGATTTCCAGACACGTCCAATATATTATTGGTCATTCACATGTAGCATCGTTGCTCTGGATTGTAGATCCACACCAGATCTATCTCCTGCAACAAATCATATCTCCATTCATAGGCCAATAAAACCCTTGGCAACAGAAAACGTCCATCTGAAGCCAAAACCTGAACCATGGCTCTAAGACCAATTGTTAGGATTTTACAGCAGAAATAAAATATTTATCGAGAGGAATAATAAACATAAAAAGGAACCAGTAACAAATCGCAAACATAAACACAAATGTTTAACCGGGAAAACCCCAAATCTGGGGAAAAACCCAACCAATGAAATTTCATTAACCATTGGCCACAACCCTGGCCAATCCGGCTTAGTGAGCCTTCACCGCTCACCTCTAGGCCTTACCTTACAATGAAGTCTTTCCTACCTTTTATAGGCTCCATTACATGCAATACCGTGGGTCGAAAACCATGGGTGCATAATACCATGTGCCCAAAAACCACTACTATTTACCCTAGTCAACATTGACTCTACCCCGAGTCATGTTTACCTAACATTAGGATGAGAAGAGAAGATGATTACTGTACTGAAACACTGGACTTGAAGAATGTAACTGGAATGACATCAATATACAAGCTGATTCTGGGGATCCTAGTCTATATCACTGGTGAAGTACTTCTTTCTGTGTTATTGTTTTCCTTTCATGTATCCCATTTTGTTCACTTTTCTCTGATAAAGAAAAACAAGCATAGAGTTTGGATTTACTGTTTATAGTACCCTTATATGACTAATAAGATTTATCTCAATGTTTTCCTCCAAATTGTGTGTTTAAGAGGGTCTCAAGTTAAGTATAAACATTATCAAGGAATGTTGGTTTGCCCTTGTCTTGATGTGAAAATCTTGAAAAGAAGTTCTTGAATGATATTTTCATTAATACTCAGTAAAGTTAAACTAGAAAAGTTTATGGTTTGCCCTGTCTTCTAGTTTCTTTCTCCAAAGGTAGTTCTGAAAGTTTCCCAAAGCGTATGCTGAAAGCAATTTAGATTTAAAAGTATCTTATCTGATCTTAGGTTGCACTTTGTTTTCTTATCTGTTTTCATCACTTCTGAAAGTAATTATGTGGATTACTAGATTTTTTGTCTAATAAGTTAGCTTTAATACGTGCTTGTCCAAAGAAGTCTATGGTTAACCCTGTCCTTTTATTGGTTTTAAACAGTTACTTAAAAGGCTTTTCTTGTTTAGAAAGACTGATAAATCCTAGTTGAAATTATTGTCTTTTTCCACCCCTCCAACACTTTTATTGTTCCATTCCATCATTTAAAATAAAATATCTTGTGATATAGATGAGTTACCCCTTGGATCACTCTTGAAATTGTTGCACAATTAAAACCTTTTATGACTCCATAGCCAAATGGACTAAAAACCAGTGTCATATCTATCCTATCAGCCAAATCTTGTTCTGATTGCTTATATATTCACCCCTTTGAAACTCTTTGATTTTAGGATTTTCCACTCAACTAAAAATCATGCTCAACCATCCAAAACCAAACAAAAACCCTCGTTCTTAATAACTAGCCTAATATCATATCCAAAAGCCTTAAAGATAAATCAATCTTTGCACTTATAGAGAGATCCCTCTCTGGATTCAGGAGGGCTAGATCCTAGAATCCCAAAGTGGTTCCAATGTCCTCTCTGCAGTTTTAGTCTCACCAATCTGCTAAAATTATGGGGAGATAACACTTCCAAGTGGCATCATCATATTGGATGAGATGGCTCATCGTGATTGGTCGTTTTTTGTTCATGGTGGCTCAATGAGGGTGTGCGACGTGCCCCAACCAAAGGCCACCACGTGGCACCCCATGGTTCGAAAAAAATTGGTTTATGGTTGTTAAACACTGTTACCGATGAAATAGGTAACCTGACCTCAAAACGGGAACTCTAGCCCAAAAAATCTAAAAAAACATAAAAAAACACCCCCCAAAAAAAAAGTGTGTCTTCCAGAACGCACTTGTTTTTTTTTTAAGGTCAAATTTCAACATTTTCTAAAATTATGCTAAAAACAAAATTGTTTGTTGAAAAAAGGATTGAAAAAACACCAAAAAAAAAAAAGGTGTCGCTTCCAGAACGCACTTCGTTTTTTTTTAAGGTCAAATTTCAACATTTTATAAAATTATGGTAAAAACAAAATTGTTTCTTGAAAAAAGGATTGAAAAAACACCCTCAAAACAAAACCAGTTGATCCTGGAATAACAAAAAAAAAAATTGTGTCATAATTTTGGCATTTTTAAAAATAGAAGTAACATTTTTTAATTTTTAAAATTCAAAAATTAAAAAAAACCTAAAATTTAAGAAAAAAAATAAATTTAAGAAATAAAAACATTTAAAAGCTTAAAATTTAAAAATATATGAAGATAAAAAAATAAAAATAAAAACAAAGTAAAAATTTTAATTCAATCATTAAAAAAAAGCTAAAATTTAAGGAAAAAAAATTTTAAAAATAAACCAAAAAAAGTTAAGATTAAAATTTAAAAAAATATAGAAATTAAAAAATAAAAATAAAAAACAAAAAGAAAATATTAAATTTAAAAAAAAAACAAGTTAAAAAAACAAGGAAATTATAAAAAATAAAATATAGAAATTAAATTTAAAAAAGAAAAAGAAAATGCTTATTAAATTTAAAAAAAGAAAAAAAAAATTAAAACAAATAATTAAATTTAAGGAAATATATTAAATTTTAATAAATTTAAAAATTCATAATTAAAAAAAAAACACTATTCAAATTAAAAGGAAAAAAAAAAGAAAAATAAAATTAAAAATAAAAAATAAAAATAAAATACAATGAAAATATGAAATTTAAAACAATATATATTAAAAAAACAAATAAACTATAAAAAATAAATTAAATTTAAATTATAAAAAATAAAATATATATATGAACTTAAATTAAAATAGGTATATACATCAAATTTTATTAAATTAAAAAAAAAAGGGTTAATATTAAAATAACAAATTAAATTTAAAAACAAAAATATTAAATTTTAATAAATAAATGAATAAACAAATAAATTTTGAAAGAAAAAATAAATTTTAAATATAAAAGAAAAAAAAAATATTGTTAAACGAAAAACTTTAAAAACTTTAAAAATCAATTAAAAATGGAAAATTGAAAAAAAAGAAAAAAAATATTAAATAAAAAAAAAAATTAAAAAAAAAATAATTAAAAAAAATTAAGTTTCATTAAAAAAAAAATCTAATTTTAAATACACAATTTTAATTGAAATAAAAAAATATAAAAATTTGATGCAAATAACAAAAAAAAAAAAAAAAAAAGTAAAACATTTATAAAAAAATATTAAATCGAAATAAATTAAAAAAATATATAAAATTTATTGAATTTTATAAAATTATATTAAAAAACTAAACTTAAAAGTTGATAACAAAGAAAAATTATGAAATTAAAAAAAAAAAAAAGTCAATTAAATAAAAAAAATGGACAAAATTAAATAAAAATTATTAATAATAATAACAATAATAATAAATTTAAAAAAATAATAATAAAATTAAAAAAAAATTAAAACAAAACGAATTTTATTCTAAATAATTAAAAAAAAAAATTATATTTTGAAATTAAAAAAAAAATAAATAAATAAAAAAATATATATATTTTTTGAAATAAAAAATAAGAAAAAAATTCAAAATTAAAAAAAAAATAAAAAAAAAAACAATTAAAAAACAAAAATTAAAAAAAAATCAATTAAAATTAAAAAAAGCCTCCCGGCCCCCATAATTCATTTTTAATCGATTTTTTTTAAAATTTTTGTTTTTTAATTGTTTTTTTTTTTTAATTTTAATTGTTTTTTTTTTTAATTTTTGTTTTTAATTGTTTTTTCTTTATTTTTTTTTTAATTGATTTTTTTTTAATTTTAATTTTTTTTTTATTTCAAAAAATATATATTTTTTTTCAATTTTTTTTTTTTTTTTTTAATTTAATATTTTTATTTAAAATAAAATTCATTTTTTTTTTTTTTAATTTTTAATATATATGTACATCTATTTTTATTTGATTTGATTTTTATTTTTAATTTTTTTTAATTTTTAATATTTTTATTTTAATTTGATTATTTTTTTAAAAATTGAATTTCAAAAAATTTAAAATTATTTTTTTAATTCAATTTTTTTATTTTAAATTCAATTTGTTTAATTTTTTTTATATTTAATATTATAGAATAATTATTTTTTTAAATTTTAAATTTTAAATTTATTTATTAAAATTTTTAAATTTTAATTTAATTTAATTGTTTTTCTTAATTTTTTCGTTTATTTAGTTTTTCATTTTTAAAATCTATAAATGGTTTCACTAAAAAAAAAAAAAAAGCACTAAATTTATGTATATTTGTTTTTTAATTATTTGCACGTGGTTTTTTTCATTTTTTTTGTTTTTAAATGATAGGGTTTTTTTTCTTTTTCTTTTTCTTTTTCTTTTTCTTTTTCAATTTTAATTGTTTTTTTTTAATTTTTTTTTTTGTAAATTTTAAAATTTGTATTTTTTTCCTTATTATTATTATTTTTTTTAATTTAAATTTTTAAATTTAATTTTTTTTCTTTTCTTTTCTAAATTTTAATTTTGTAATTTTAATTATTTTAATTTTTTTTTTAAATATATATATATATATATTTTAATATATTGTTTTTTTTAATAAGTTAGAAAAAAATGTTTTTGATTTTTTTTTTTTAATTTTTTGGTCAATTTTTGTTTTTTTTCTTTAAATTATGTGTTTTTTTTCTTCAAATTTTGTCATTTCCTTTGATATAATTTTCAAATATTTTTGTTTTATTTATTTATTTTTGTTTAAATTTGTTCTTTTTATGAGCTATTTTTGTTTTTTTTTACATTTTTATTGGTTTTTTTTACTGTTTTTATATATTTTTTTTAATCTAAGTTTGTGTTTTATTACCTACATGAAAATCACCACTCTAAAAAAAAAAGGTTGATGCAGCATCAATACGTTTCAAAATTAGCATGAAAATCACTGCTCTAAAAAAAAGAGGTTGATGCAGCATCAATACGTTTCAAAATTAGCATGAAAATCACTGCTCTAAAAAAAAAAGGTTGATGCAGCATCAATACGTTTCAAAATTAGCATGAAAATCACCGCTCTTTAAAAAAAAATAAAAAAAAAATTGATGTTGCATCAATACATTTCAAAATTAGCATGAAAATCACTAACATTTTAAAACAAATATTCATACTTCATAAATAAAAATTTTAGAGTGTCAAAAATGTGCACCAAAAAAAAATGGTGATTCTGCATCACCACTTTTCAAAATCGGGTGCTTTTTATGCTACCAAAAAAAGGTAGGTAACATTGCGGTTACCTATTTCATCGGTAACATTGTTGTTAACCTGGGTAGGACTCGAACCTACAACCTCACATCTAAAATACAAGTGCCTTGCCACTATGCCACAAGGGTGGTTATGACCCCATAATGACCTCGAGCTTATTTAAGTTTTATAGGTGCATGTCATAGGAGGAGGGGTTAGGAATTCAGTGTTCGTCCCTAGTCACTCCACCACCACATGATTGTGGGAGAAAAGGAGTTTGGGGCTCAAGCCCTTATCCCAACCCTAGTCACAGGACTCCATGTGAGCACCAACGAGAGTGGAATATGAGCACATATGGGAGGGGACTAAGGGTTGACCCTAGCCCATGGTAACTTGACACTACATGGGACCATAGCACAACACCCAACGAAGCATAGAGGAGATAGCCCCGAGCAAAGGGAATATGGGTGGAATGATACCTTGGCCTATGAATCATGGGGGGTAGACAAAAAGGATGGGTTCTTGGCTTGAACCTCAGCCTTATGGGTGCCAACAGGACCACAACCCAGAAGTTAAGGGTCTAGGTTGACGAGAGCGGGCGATTAGGGCCATCCCGCGACCATATCCATCCCATGTGGAAATATTATTTTGCACATAAGGCTATTCGTCATTCAAATTTTCCAACAAAATGCACGTTAAGTGCATGAATTTCTTGCCTCCACAATAGAAAACAAGGTGGATTTGTCACTTAGTTAGGTTGTTTATCAGAATTGTAAGATGAATAGGAAAGGATCTTCATTTAGATCTTGTTGGAGCCAAAATTTGGTGAGTTTTAGTCCTTTTGGAGCTCAAGAGGAGTATACATAGGGGTTTTTCAACATTCTGTATCTAATGGTGACCTTTATTTTTCGATTTGAGCATCCTAAAGATTCATTTTTTCAGGTTCAATTCTGTGGGTGTATGGATCAATCAATGTTTTGGAGAAGCTCTTGATGGTTATTGAGCATTGAGAATGAATTGTAGCGGCTCCATTACCTTTAGATGTTTACAGAAGTATGTGTTACTTTTAGGGTTAAGCTCATGTTTACTTTTCTCACTATTATTTGTTGAGGAAAACTTTATTTTTGCATTTCAATGCGGAATTGAAGTACTTGTATGCTCATGTGTGATCATTTTCAGATGGAATACAGGGCCTTTGTAGGAGACACCTTGTGTTTTTTATGTTTTAATGACTAAATATAGGTTTTCATGATGTTTAAGGTGAGATTTATTTGTAGGAGAATGATTCCTTGAAGGGGAATCAAACCACTTGTTTTTTAATCAAACTTATGTACTCTTTTTCACTGAATATATGTAGTGTTCTAGTTATGTTGGCAGGCCTAGAGATGTAGCCCAGGAGGGGTGAACTACATCACCAAATTATTTTTTGTTTGTCTACAGGAATTCTTGTATGAGTTGAATAATGATAGTTTCTTATGTTTAAGTTTAAATATAGAAACTAACTCATAACTTGAAGAGATCTTTAAAAAATTGTTTTTCCAGAAGACCCATTTTTCATTATAAAGAGTTAGAGAATGATCACATTTTAGGAGGAGAAGCTCTCCTTAATTTTCAAATCCCCTAGTATTAGATCAAGGTCTAACCAAGTTACAAGAATGGGAAAGAAGAGTCTCCAAGAGCTAGAGGAGATGAATTTGTCTCTTTAGTATAAAGGGCATTGAATTGATAAGAATGCTAGGAATTGCTAAAGAGGAGAAAAGATATATGTGCCTTCAGTTACAACATATGCCTAAGGAACAATTTGGAGAGTGTTCCAATCTAGTGACAAAAAATTAAACCTTCCAATTGAAGCCAATATGTGGGCATGGTTCAAATATAGGTTGTGGACCATATGAGTAAAGTGATGCATGTACATTTTGTAAACATCTCCAAGATTCTCATCATATGCCAGTGGTAAAAGTGGGCGGCTTGAGTCATCTGCAAAGTCGTCATCATGATATAAATCTTAAAATATGAATGGGAAGTTCAAATCCTTCTATTTATGTTCATAACACCTCTTTTGTAGCATTTGAACATCATACCAAAGGAATTATTATGAAGCTACTATATAAAATGGGTTATGAAGGAGGAGGCCTTAGAATAAATGACCAAGGGATCACTGATCCAATCATGGTTGAAGAGAGACCAAGGTATCAAGGAATGGGAGATGATCTTGGAGAGTTTAGGTAATTCTGTAAACTGTTTGAGGCAAATAAATCATGAGAGGATGATATGTCACACCAAGATGGTGGTGACAACGTTCATTTTTCTCTAAGGAGAGATGGATGCTTCAAAGGACTTTTCATGTCATTCTTTGGTCCACATCGTCAAAGCTGCATCCCAATGGGCAAGTATAAATCTCATGGGTGTTTTCCAAATGTTCGTAATTTTTATTGTTTAGATAACAAGTATCCTTGCATTTTCTGTGACGCAGTTGACCATTATATGGTTTTTTATGAGAAACACACGGTAATGGTAAAAATAATTGATGACATACTTCGCATCAAACATAATGAATATCCTTCACACTTGAGTACTTGATTGTTGGTAATCAAGGGAAATTACTTGTGTCTCCATTGAAAGATCTATGGGCAAGGGAATGAATGATGTTGGAATTTCATCGAGAGCTTCATCTGAGGAAGGATAAAAATATTATGAAAACTAATGCAATGGAAGAAAGAGGTAGAAAAGAGGACTCACAACATTCCTAAAACAACATTCAAATAAAATTTGATGAAAAAAGAGAACCCATAAGGCTAGGAGAGGTAGAGATTGGGTAAATGGTTTGTATGGTTTGTTGATGCTTTGTAAATTGTAAATACTTGTTGTTGTTTACCTATTTTCAGTACTTTTCTAAAGTGAAGAGGAATAATCACTATGTGAAAGAAGTATTTATGTCATTGACATTTTATGTTATTGGATTTATTATAAGTCCAAATGTTTTACAACTTTGTGAATGTACAATGTATGTCATCAAAGTTTGTCTACATTTTTGTCATGTACTCATCGATGCAATTTTTCAAGATGAAACTTGTTGTGAATATAATATTTGATTAATATTCTATAGATGATTGTGTTTTTCTAGGCAAATCCATTTATGTCATTGAATTTTTGGAGCAGTGTCCTTTTGTGTAGAGGCTCAGTTAAGGACAGTAAAGCAAGTTTGTATCAGTGCATGACATGCATTGTATTGCTTCTGGTTTCCAAGATTGAAATTCAAGATGAATTTTTTTGAGCCATGAAATATGGGATTAAAGAGAATGTTCATATTCCATTCATCAATGCCTTTGTTCCTACATTAGTGATAACTGATAAGAATTTTGGCTCGATTCTTAAAAGGACAATAAGCATTCACGAGGAAGATAGGTGAGGTATATTAACTGTAGCTTTAAATAAACCAATTGAAAACAAATAATAATGAATCGAATTTTAGGTAAATTTTTAGTTTCACCCTCATTTTATCTACTAGGAGAAGTAAAATTTTGGAGTCCAAAACTTCCTAGTGTGGAGGTATGGTCTGGTG
This sequence comes from Pinus albicaulis, assembly GCA_034641835.2. Lineage (NCBI taxonomy): Eukaryota > Viridiplantae > Streptophyta > Pinopsida > Pinales > Pinaceae > Pinus > Pinus albicaulis. The sequence goes on from CM076579.1 coordinate 949,096,977, forward strand.
ATCAAATTTTAGCTCAAAAATGAAATTTCCTAGAATGTTTCAAAACCAATTTCAGGTTGAAGTGTTCATCGTTTTGAATTAAACAACGCTTATTTAACCTCAATCTGATGTCTGATGACAAAGTTAGGGTTTTATGATTGTTTGGCCTAACAATTAAAAAATTAGCAAGTTTGCTGACTTGGCAACTGACTAGGCATTCACACAACTGAAATCATTAGTTTTAATGGGAAGCTACATAATAATGAGGATCTTCCATGTGGTAGCCTCGTATTGGGTGAGATGTCTCATTGGGATTCATCAATTTTTTTTCTTAGTGGCCTAATGAGTGTGTGCCACACAGTTGGAAATAATTTGGTTTATGGTCGGAAAACCTGGGCAAGATTCAAACCTATGACGTCCTGTGTAATATTAAAGTGTCATGACACTTCACCACAAGGGTGATTTTTTCCCATAAGGGCCCCAATCCTATTTAATTTTTATGGTCACATGTAATGGGAGGAGTGGTGGGGTGGTTAAACTAGGCCCACAATCACCGTACCACCAAACGACCCTGTGCAAAAAGGATTTGGGGGCTTGTGACCTTATCCTAGCCCCTAGTCACAGGACTCCACATCACCACCAACAGGAGGGGAGTACGAGTGCTGATAGAAGGGGGCTTAGGGTTGGACTTAGCCCACGATCACCTATCATTGCACGAAACCATGCTTGGCAGAGAAGAGTGGAGATAGCCCTGGCCACATGGAATATTGGTGCAATGAAAAACTAGCACATGAATAACTGGGGATCTAGAGGAAAGGGTGGGTAATTGGCTCAGAAATGAACCCTATGGATCCCTCCAAGGCTACGACCCAGAAGTTATGGAGATAGGTCGGCGAGGGTTGGCGGCTAGGCCCATCCCACGGCCATATGTGCCCCATGTTGCCAGATTATTCTGGGCATAGGGCTATTGGGAATTTAAAGTGTGGAATAAAATTCACCTTTGACGAGAAAATTTTTCGCCTGCACAATGAAAGGCAGGGTGTATTCTTCGCTCAATTAGAATTTTTATCTGAATTGTAGGGTGAATAACATAGGATCTACATTCAGAGCTTTTTAGAGTGTAAACTTGGTGATTTTTTTGCGTTTTGGAGCTCAAAAAGTGTCTACATTGGGGTTTTTGGACATTCTCGATCCAACGGTGACTTCCATTTCCTTATTTCAACACATCTAAAGAGAATTTTTAAAGGTTCAAGTCCATGGATGTATGAATCAATCAATTTTTTGGAGCACTTCTTGAAATTTTTTGAGCATGGAGAAGCCCTTGCAGTGGTTTTCATACCTTCTTATGTTTTCTATAAAAAATGTTACTTGTAGGGTTAATCTCATGTTTACCTCTCTCACTATGTCTTTTTAAGGAAAGCTTTCTTTTTGTATTTCAATGTGGAATTGAAGTACTTGTACACTCATGTATGCTCATTTTCAAATGGAGTATAGGGTCTTTGTAGGGGACATCTTGTATTGTTTATATTTTCATAAATGACTACAGGGTTTCATGATGTTTCGAGTGAGATTTATTTGCAGGAGAATGATTCCTTGAAGGGGAATCAAAACACCTTTCTTGTTGGAAAATTTTATGTACTATTTTTCACTGAATATATGGAACATTCTAGCTATGTTGGCACGCCGGGAGACGTAGCCCAGGAGGGGTGAACTCCATCATCAAAATTAATTTTTTCTAGTCTTCATGAATGCATGTATGATTTGACTTATGAAATGTTTCGTATGTTTAATTTTACATATAAAAAATAACTCATATCTTGAAGAGACCTTTGAAAACATTCTTTTTCATAGGACCCAATTTTCATTACAAAGCATTAGAGAACGATCAATTTTTAAGAAGTAGAATTTCCCCTTCATTTTTCAGATCAGTTGGTATTAGAGAAAGTTTTGATCAAGTTGCAAGAATGGGTAAGAAGAGTATCCAATATATAGAGGAAATTAATTTAACTATTCATATAGAGAAAATTGAAATGAGAAGAGTGTTACAAATTGCTAAAGATGAGAAGAGGCATATACACCTTTAGTTGTAGCATGTTCTTGAGGAATAAGTTGAAGAGAGTTCCACTCTAGCGACATGAAAGAAACCTCCAAAGTGAATCCAATATGCGGGCATGGTTCAATCAGAGATTATGGACCATATGAGGAAAATTATGCATTTGTATTTTGTAAGCATCTCCAAGATTCTCATCATATACTGTTTGGTAAAATTTGGTCGCTTGAGGAATCTAAAAAGTTATTATCATCATCTGAAGCTAAAAATATGAATGGAAATTTCAAGTAGGTAATAAGCATCTCAAGTTCAAATCCTTCTATTTTTTTTATAACGCTTCTTTTGCATCATTTTAACAACATACCAAAGGCATTGGTATGAATTTTATATCTAAGATGGGTTATTAAGGAGGATACCTTAGCATCAATGGCCAAGAGATCACTAATCCAATCATGGTTGAAGAGATACCAAGGTATCAAGGATTGGCATATGGTCAAAGAGATTTTGGAGAATGCTATAAATGGTTTCAGGCAAAGAAATCATCAGGGGATGATATGTCACACCAAGATTGTGATGGCAATGTTTATTTGTCTCCAAGGAGAGATGAATGCTTCAAAGGACCTTTCATGTCATCATTTGGCCCAAATTTGTAGCCCGAGGGATAGGTATAGAACTCATGGGAGTTTTCCAAATGTTCGTAATTTTGACTATTTGTGAAACAAGTATCCTTGCACTTTTTACGATGAAGTTGACCATTGTGTGGTTGTTTCTGAGTAACTGATGGTAATGGTAAAAATAATGGATAATATAATTGGTATAAAGCCTGATGAATCTCCTCCAAACTTGAGTAATTCCTTGTCAACAAAAAAGAGAAATTACTTTTGTACGCATTGCAAGATTTATGGGCATGGGAATGAAAGATGTTGGAAGTTACATCGAGAGCTTCATCCAAATAAGCATAAAGATATTGTGAAAACTAATGCAAGGGAATCAACAGGTGGAAATTATGACTCAAAGTGTTCCTAAAGCAACCTTCAAAGAAAATTTGATGCCAAAAGAGAGCCCATAAGCCTAGGAGAGGCAGAGATTGGGTAGATTGTTTGTATAGTTTGTTATTGCTTTGTAAATTGTAAATACTTGTTTTTGTGAAAAATAATTATAACTATGTGAAAAAAGTATGTTTTTCACTGACATTTTATTTTATTGGCTTGATTATAATTCCAAATGTTTGAAGACTTTTGGAATGTACAATGTTTGATGTCCAAGTTTTTCTACATTTTTTCATGTACTCACGAATGAATGTGTTCAAGATGAGACTTGTTGTGAATAGAATATTTGTTTAATATTGTACAAGATGACTATATTTTTGTAGGAAAATCCAATTATGTCATTTAATTTTTGTGGCAATGTACTTTTACATACAAGGTCACTTGAGAACAATAAAACAAGTTTGCATTAGTGTGTGACACACATTGTATTGCTTCTGATTTTCAATATGGAAAGTCAAGTTTCGATTCCATAATTAAACTTCAATATGAAGTTATTTGAGCCATGAAAGATGCATTAGAGAGAATTTTCATATTCCACTCATCAGTTTTTTTGTTCCTCCATCAACGATAAGAATTTTACCTCGATTCTTAATAGGATGATAAGTATTCACGAAGAAGATAGATGAAGTACCTTGATTGGAGCTTGAAGGGCACCTATTGAAAATAGAGAATTATGGATTGATTTTTGGGTAATTTTTTAGTTTCAACCTCATTTTATTTACTAGTACAAGTAAACTTTTGGGGCCCAAAAGTTCCTAGTGTGGAGGTATAATCCGGTGATCAAATTTTTTCTCAAATATGAAATTTACTAAAATGTTTCGAAACCCATGTCAAGTCAATATTTTTATCGTGTTGAATACAATGACACATGTTTTATTAATCCAAATTTTCATGATGGCAATAGTTTGATGAAGGTTGAAAGACTTAATGATAACATGGAATATATCATTTGAAGTTCTCCTAATTATGCTGCACTATGACATATTACTGCACTATTATTGAATACATGATGCTATACCTTCATGAACTTGCTGGGCACTATCATGATGACATAGGTGTCCTACATGATGATTATATGACCCTATAATTGATAACCCAGACACTTGAGAATAAAAATGAAGGAGAAGCCAAGCAATGTATAAGGCATTCTGTCCTATGCACATTCTGCACACAAAAATTAATGACAGTCACAAATAAAAATTATTTTTTACCTCCTTAGAGGCATCCTTCCAAATTGCCTCCTATACCATATTTTAGAGCATATTTTTTCCTTTTGAATGAGCCCTTATTTGTCCCAAAACTCCTAGTAGTTTTTGAGATATCAAATTCTCAATTTAAAAAAATATATTTCTGATATTGATCTGACCTATGCTCAGGGACAAAAGTCGACCTCCAAACAGGGACGTGTATTTTCATTTGTTATTGCAAAGAGGTTATATATAAACAATCCATAACTCATTTCTCCGGCACAGAAATTCAGTCATCAAGCACACACAGAAGAGATTCAGTTCACATCTCGTGAATTCAATATATAAAGGAGAATGAGACCTAACCACAGTGCACAGAACTTGGATAACGTCAGACCTGTGATCTATTGCTTCAGATCAGTCATCTATTGTTTCGGACCTATTATCTTTTTCTTAGGATGTGTGACTAAACGTTATAACTATCGGTTGTGCGATCTATTGCCTTGAACAGTGATAAGAGGTGTGGCTATTGGAAATAATTGCTACAACTTGGACTTGTGAGGAACTCATAATAGTGATTTCATATTTTTTTACATTCCTATGATGAATAGTGAATGTTGGTAAACATGAACATTAAAGGTTCTTGGTGAAGAAGTAGTAAACTTTGTTGAACAGTGTTGGATAAAAGCATTGCTGGAGCATAGTAGAAGGACCCTTGTGTTAACTTAAGGACATTCTTGTAGTGACAATCACTCATAAAAAAAAACATTTGACTATGGATTTAGGACATATAATAGTTTTACGAAGCTCAGATTCTAAAGGAACTCAGACAGACATCCTGTGGAGATAGCTCAGGATAGTGGACCAGTCATAAACCTTGTGTGTAGTACAATGATCTCTTGGCTTGGAATTGTAGTAACCTAAGTATTGTATTGATATCTTGTGCCAAACCTTCATAATATTCCAGAGTAACCTCTTTGTGGAGTTGAAAAATCGTAAGAAATAATAGGAAGTCACAATAGCATTTGAATTATGACAAGGATTGGGTAATAACAACATTGTAGAATAGAACAAAAGAAGCCTTCTTGATCACTTGTCCTGAGCATGAATATTTGAGTTTTGGAGCCAATAATAGTGAATGAAAATTAGTGAGTAGTGAAGCATTAGTAGCGGAGTCAAATGGTGGACAAAGTATAGTGAACTACAAAATAAAAATAAAAAGGTGTCTACAAAATCAATTGTTCTTGTGGAGATTTCTATATTGGGGAAACAGGTAGAACCTTTAAAATAAGGTTTAAATAACATGGGGTAGACATTAGGATTGGAAGAATCAAAACCTCAGCTTTGGCAGAACATTTGAGCAAAACATGTCACCACATATGCCTAGAAGAAGCAGTAATCATTGCCAAAGAAAAACATCACTTCAAACGCAAAATACGTGAAGCCTTGGAAATATTAAAGCACCCTCACAACCTTAATAGAGATGGAGGCTTAGAAATTAGTAGAAATTGGGTCCATGTGCTGTCCGATTAAAGCATCTTGCTCTCTTGAATCACTGGTCTCCTTGTATCCCTTCCCTTCCTTCATCCCTTTATGATTCTCTTTCTCTACCTTGTTCCCTTTCCTCTACCCACTGGTTCGCACCTTACCCTTACCCTTCTCCTTAGCATTACCATTCTACCCTTCTTTAAAAACTTAATTAGTGTAATTATTAAAATCAACCCTATGAATCCCCTATCATAACCTTAAACCTTAGTCAAACCCTCATTATTATAATATAAAATACATAGGATAGTATTATCATAATATTAGTATAAGGGGATACTATAACTCTAAAAAATATCTAATAATACTGCTCATCTTTAAAACAAATCAATTAATCTATATCATTAGCTAAAAGGGGATAAAAAACTTAGGAATTTTAACGTTGTTTCATATTAATGAAATAGTAAACATTATAATCTCCTTAGGACCTTATAATATTGATGGATTCAAATCCTTAATCTATTAGTATAATCGCCTTAGGCCTTTTACATAATATCAGGTTATCAATGCAAATTCTATTCTTTAATAATATAAAAAACTTAAACTAGTAGTACAATTCATAAGCCAAAATTATATAAAAACCTTAGAACTTTTTAAGGATATAATAATAGTAGATATTATAATTTGCATAGGGTCTTATAAAATTAATAAGAATCAAGCCTTTAAATCTAACCTTTGAATCGTTCTTCTAGGACCCCTCTTCATAAAATTAGGATAAAAATAAAATTACTACACTTTGATTTTACTTGTCATTTAGAAATTATTAACATAATAAAATAAATATCCTAAAATGAGATAAACATAAGGCTTTATTAATAGGAATATTAATTAATATTTAGAAACATTAAAACATTATTATCATTATAGCTTAAAGTATCAGAATAATGATTTTGATAATTTTTAAAAACAAAATAACTAAAAAACTCAACTAAATAAAAATAAAAATAAAATAAAAATAAATTGGAAACTAAATCATTTAATGGATATCTGGTCGACTCTCTTTCTTGTCATTTTTCCACTATTTATTCAACACAATTTGTCTCTCTTTTTTGCAGATTTCTCCTGATGATAGGTCTTTCTTTAGACCCGAAACATAGACTGAAAAATGAGAACTGTGGATATTTCGAGCTCTGATTCTAAAAATCTACACCACATAAATCTACAATCCATCAATCCTGGGGTACTGAAGCTTGTAATTGCTGTATATGTTCAGTCATCCCTGGTTTCTGCAAAAATTGATGATATTCTGCCACAAAGATCACAGGGTTCTGAGGTTCTGGCCTTATCCAGAGAAGACGGTTGTCTTCATTATGCCTGGTTGCAAGAAGAGCAGTCTGCCATGTAATCTTATTAGCAAGGAAGGAAGGAGGCAAATGCGATGATCTGAATGTCACCAACAAGAGGGTTGAGATTAACCCTTCCATTTTCAGCGATGGCTTCGTTGTGAAGGTACAATTCACATAATAAGTGCTGATCACTAGTGGAGGCTTCTGCAAATGTTTTCACAAACTGTTCGGATGTAAGAACCTCATGGGGTATTCCATCTATGATTGCTTTCAACTAAAAATAAAAAATGCGTTCTGAGAGAAATAAAGAGTAATTTAGAGATGGTTTCCTAGTAGCCAATAATTTTTGTACCAGTTCAAACAATAGGAGCAGTTTTCCTTTTAGCTCTTTATTCTCCTTCTTGTAAACTCTAAATTGCTGGAGTGTTTGCTCCAAGATCTCCCAGTTAGAATATATATGATGCAGCCAAACCACTTTATGATGCTGCAAGGTTTTATCTTGAGAAATGGCATATTCGTTCCTCTGTTTATTCATTATTTGCTGCTCATTCCATTGTTTTGTTTGTGTTCCAGCATTGCAAGTGGTAGGCTGAGGTATAGTCTGAGTAGCAGAATCAGTTACAGTAAGGCATGATACATGTACATCAACTTCTTTTTCTGAAATTTTTGAAGGTCCTACTGGTTCTTGTGTAACAATAGAGCATTCCTCTTTGACTGCAGAAGATGTAGATGCTCTCGGCATTGGAACTTGAACTATCTTATATCCTGATTGCTGATAATTTTTTCCACATTGACTACACATATATTCTTTATATTGATCCTTTTCTATATGTTTTTCTGCCATGGATGTTGTATGGGCCAGGGTATAAAAATTTAGCTCCTTGTCATAAGCTTCCCTTTCCATTACCAATTCTCTCTTATAAGCTTCTAATTCTGATTTTAAAAACTCATTTTCTTGTAGAAGGGAAGCCATGGTGATTAGGCCTTGTGTATCAGTCGCATTCACCAGAATTGATTGTTGTGTTTCAGTTGTAGTTGGTTCTTGTGTGACAGCTAGAGCTGGTTTTGAATAAGTAGCATCTTAGATGTCTAGTTCTTGTACATCGATAGCTGGTTCTTGTGGGACAACTACTGACTGAGTAGCTGGTTCTTGTGGGACAGCTACTTATTCTGTAGAAAATAATGTCACATTACCTTGGGCATCTGGTTCTTGTGTTTCAGTGCCACAGGGTGAGACAGGTAATAATTCTGAGGTTTGGAAGGGTGGTGATGTGTGGAGTTTTAACAAAATGGTTGCAGGATCAGGGGTAGTAGGAATGGTTGGTGCTTCAGTAGACATCCTCATTCGTCTCCTAGGTAAGAAAGAAGAAAAAGCAGTAGTTTTATTTTTCCTTTTATGAGAGGGTTTTTCTTGAGGAGAAGGGCTATCAGAGGAGGTAGCTGCTTTAGTTGTGGCCCTTATTTTTCCTTTTTATAGGGAGGCAGTTGTGATTCACCTTTTCCTTTTACGAATAGAGGAATATGGTGGTGTATCAGCCTGAGAGTCATCACTGGGAATGTGGATAGTAGGATCAGATGATTCTACTAAGTGGTGAGATGGACTTGAAGAAAGGTTAATTGGATTAGTTGGTTCTGTAGATGGAATTGGTGGAGAGTCAGGGATATTCTCTGGTTGCTACTCGTGGGAACTTTCAGGAATTTCTTGAGAATTTTCAACAGCTTCTTGAGGAATTTCAATAGCTTGCTCAGGGTCTAGGGGTGGGTTGTTTAGAGGAGGGTTTTGTTGAGAAAAACCCCTTTGAATCAATAGCTGAACAAGGTGGTGATGGGTGAGGGAAAGGAGTGGGAATTTTGCCCATCTACAATAATATGACATATTTCTAATCCATCCAAGAAAATAGTAAGGAATGTTCACTAGTTTACCATGCTGTAAATGATTCACTGAGACAAAATCATGATGGTAGAATACCTGGTACTGACCTTGGCAAGTGGGGTAATGCTTGACAAATTCAGCAACTTTCGGCCAAGGAGGCAGCAATGAGTGAAGTCCGACACCCTGGCCTTTAAGTTCGACGTCTTCTCCTCACAGAAGAAAATCCTATTGTGCATTCAAAATGATACGCTTTTGACTAAACCATTGAGTACCAGTGACCGACAGACCTTAAACTTGTGCTATGTCACCCTCTAATACTGGAATTCGGACTCCCTAGACAGTAGAACGATATTCCTGAATATTTTGTGCAAATTCAAGGCCTGTTGTGGATCAAACTCTTGAAATCATTGAAAATATCCTACCCAGCCTGCCTACTGAAAGATATGATATGCATCTATGAATAATTCAAGCAGAGTTATCGAGCCGGTCTCGTGTCGAATAGCAAGTCCTCCCATAGTTACCGGACTTTGAATAGAGTAAACTTTGCAAATGAGAACATGGAGTAACAGTGAAGAGGCGAAGTAATGGGTAGGAAAAACGACGGTAATTGGCATGCTGTGAAATGATGGCATATAATTTTGATATTCCCCCCAACTATGGCTGAAATGATGTCTTTAAGTGTGCGGAGATTGTGGTCATAAGTTTAATTGTACTTACATATAAAATTTACATACCTCATGTTTACCTTTGATTTTCAGTTCGAAAAATATAGTGCTTGTTTATGATGGCTCAATAGTCATGGAATAACTTTAGAAGATTTTTGAAACATGAGGGAGATCATATTAGAGGTCTGTTTAATCATAGGAAAAGGCAGTGAACGGACATGATTAACACAAGGAATAAGAGAAGTGAAAATGAAAGAACTGAAGAAGATGAATTCATGACAGAAAATGTTTTTGGAGAAAGAAATGGTGTTTTAGCAACAAGAAAAATTGGTGAAATTCTACTGAAAGGTGGTGTTTCAGCAATGGAAAAATAGGGAAAGTGTTGTTGAGGAGTGATGCTTTAGCAGTGGGAAAATGGGGAAAATATTTGCTAAGGAATGATATTTCAGCAATATGAAAAATAGGGAAGATATTTGCTAAAGAATGGTGTTTCAGCAATGGGAAAAATAGGGAAAATGATATGAAAAGGGAAAAATGAATGAAGGGAATGAATGATGAAATGTTACTGGAAGATGGGGAAATGAGTTGAAGTGAGGGAAGAAATGCTTCTCAAAATGAAGCTTGGATCTTATTGTGGTGAAATTTTCCTTCGTTTGTAAGCCTTTCCTTAATCAGAAATCTGCAAAATAATAAATTGTAACATGCCAGCCCTTGATAGGGGTTATTAGTTTAATAAATCTAACCTAATAATAAAAATAAAATGCAGAAAAATTAATTGCAATGAGGGGCAAAAGACTCCCCTAGAAAGAGATAATGTGCATCATCCATGCAAGTAGCCTTAAAATCTTCTTTGGAAATAGGGCACTGGTACAGATGAAGCCAATGACCATTTACTAATAGTGGTGTTTTAGAGTCATCAATTGTTAAGAGCCTTAATGTTCCTTGGGAAAAATAGCATCTACTTTGTAGGGTCCCAGCCATCTTGTACATAGCTTCCCTTGAAAGTTTTCAAACCGAGAATCATACAATAAAGCCCAATTACCTTTTTGGAACTACTTATGCTTGATGATTTTATCATGTCACTTTGTTCTTTGTTTTTGGATCATAGTTGTCTGATGAATGGCATCTAATATTTTTTCATCCAGTTCATGAAGATGCTACAACCTATCTGTCTGTGCATCATTCAAATCAAGGTTAGCAGCTAAAGCAGTCCTTAAGGTTTTAATTTCAAATTCCACAGGAAAAATAACACTTTTAACATAGACCAATTCATAGGGAGAAAATCCTGTAGTATTTCTCTAGGTAGTTCTGTAAGCCCTTAGTGCGTCAGGGAGCCTTTGAGACCAATCCTTCTGGTTATCCTTCACTGTTTTGGTTAGAATATATTCTATTACTTTGTTTGTACTCTCCACTTACCCATTGGCTTGGGGGTTGTATAGTGTAGTCATTCTATGATGAATGTGATATTTCTGAAGGGTGGCTTTGAAACCATGAGAAGTGAAAGGAGGTCCTCCATATGTAACTAGCTCTCTAGGGACTCCAAATCTAACAAATATTTCTTCAAATAGGAAAGCTAGGACAACTTCTTCATTAGCTCTAAGGAGTGCTTTGGCCTCCACCCATTTAGTCATATAATCTGTGTAGACTAATATATAAACTCTTTGATTGGATGGAGGATTAATGGGTCCTATAAAATCTAAGCCCATCTTTCAAATGGTTCAAGTATTACCTAGGGGTTTAACGACATTTCATCTCTATAATTAGGTTGACCCATTCTCTGACAGTTATCACAAGCCCGGACATATTTCTTTGCATCCTTAAAGAGTGAGGTCCAATAATAGCCCATCCTAAGAATTTTATGTGCCATTCTCTTATTAGCAAAATTCCCTCCGGAAGGGCCATCATGACAAGATTTTAGTATATCATACACCTTATCCTCTCTAATGCATCTCCAATTTTCATGATCAAGTCCCATATAGAAAAGTCACCCACTTATCTAGCTATACCGAGCACTTTTTTGAATGATTTTCTTTTCTCTCGATGTGATAGGTGTGATGGTAACTTCCCTACAACCAAATAATTGGCAATGTCTGCATACTGTTAGGACCTCACTATGTATCATTTTTACTATATATTTTGACACCACCTTACCTTTATAACCATGTTTAAAAAGGATTCCATCATCATTTTCATTCACTTTATCCAAAGGTATATAAAATCCTCTTCTTTACTATATGTTTAATCTGTTTACATATAATTCCATATTACTCTTATATTTTATCATTAATCGAAGTAGATTGTTGCTAACATAAGTCTAAAAGATCGCAGATAAGTTATATGCTGTGCTGGAACAATCGACCGTTGCTGAAACAGTCAAACTTCGTTGTTGAAACAGTCGACTCCGTTGCTGAAACAGTCGACTCCGTTGCTGAAACAGCCAGCAGACACGCAAATTCCACCACTATTCGTAATTTGTGATTCTGGAAGAGCATTTTGTGGAAAAATGGCAACAACATGAAGACGTGGTTACACGGATTATTCTGAAGATAGTACTCTTTTTGTATCTGTTGTAACAATATCTTTTTATGGAAGAACAGAATAGCCCTGTTTTAAGAAAGAAGAACAGAATCAGGATAAACGTAGATTTGCTCTACTATAATTGTAAGAGATGTCTCCTCTTTAAAAAGAGGAGACATCATCATTAGAAGGGGATTAGAGCTCGAAACTACAGGAGAACATTGTGTTTGAGAGAACTGGAGCTAGACTCCATTTTTAATGTATCATTTCTTTTGAGAGATGAATAAAATTTCCTTTTGAGCGCTTCAATTTAATCCTTTCCTGGGGAATATTGTGAGAAGGAAAGGGCCCACCTTCCTCACAAGATTCACCCAACTGTCCCTGTAGTTTGTTTAATTTCTTTATGACATTCGCGCTTTACTTTATTTCTGTTTGCTGAAACACTAGTTACACAGCGCTGTAATTCATTGAGCATTCTATTTCTTTTAACGCTGCATGTGTTTAGTACATTCATTCTTAAGAAGTTAAGAGATTTATTTCTGTTAATTGTTTGAATGTATGATTGATGCTGGGAAGCAGGTGCTGAATGTTCCTGTACAAAGGAATAGGGTCCTGTTTCCATTGATTGCCTTTCTTTTCCTGCAGTGTGATTAGAAACAGGAGACAGGTGCTGAAGGTTCCTGTTCATGGGAATAGGGTCATGTTCTCTTGATTTATCTTTTCTACAGAGTGATTAGTGTCAGGCAGCAGGTGCTGAAGTTCCTATTTAAAGGAATAGGGTCATGTTCCTATTATGGTTGATTGGTTTCCTTTCCTGCTGATTGATTTCCCTTTATTTGGATTCTAAACTGCAATATAGGAATTACTTCTGCTATAACATAAGTAACTTTAGCTTTGGTTAAACAGAGTGTGAATAATTAGATTTGTATGATTGATAATTGTGTGGTTTTTTTACTACAACATTGTTTTTGCTTTTGAAATTGAGCATATCTAGTGCGTGATTGTCTTTGGAATAAACAGACTTCCTCGAGTTGACAATTTATGTGGAGCTTGAATTGTGAAAACAATTAAAGCGACCAACATTTTGACACCGTTTCCGGGGAAGGAAATTATATATTTAGAAAGCATTAATATTTTCTTTTCAGATGTGCAGATTGTACGAGAGGACGCAGAAACCAGAAGAAAACTAACCCCACAGGTGGCAAAGGCAAAGGAAGTGGAGGAAGAAAGACTTTCATTGACGAGATTGTATCAAAGGCTGAATCATCACAGAGATTAAGTTCTCGAAGACCAAAACTTCAGCACTCCCCTCAATCAGATTACAAAATAGAGGAAGTTGTGGGTCCTGAAAATATAGAGGAGCCATCAGTCAGTGCTGGAGAGTCAGAAGAAAGTGCTAGAAAATCAGCATAGCACATTGAGGAAATAATAGAGAGTGTTGGACGACCAGTGGAAAACATTGAGGAGCCAGTAGAAGATCTTGATGATCGAGCAAGTGCAGTAGGAGAACAGACAATGGAAGGAAACAATGAAGACTTCTTTGGTGGAGGACGTGTAGATCCTGAAGGAGAAGGAAAGGATGAAAATTCTCTCTCTACCTTGGGATTTCCTATCAGTGATCTCCCTATAGGAACAACTCCTATGAAAAACATTCCATTTTCAGCTTTACCTAACTTCCATGGTTTATCCTCTGAAGATCCGGATGAATTTCTTTTTGAATTTGATATATTATGCAGAAGTTATGATTATGTTACTAATGCTCAAAAGTTGAAACTGTTTCCAACAACATTGAAAGGAAATGCTTTAAGATGGTTCATGAGCCTTGGGAGTCAGGTAATCACAACATGGGAACAGATGAAACAAAAATTTCTGCTTAAATATCAAGACTACTTCCAGACGAGAGAAAAGAAGGATGAACTATTCAATATGGCACAAAAGCTGGACGAGAATTTGGAGGACTATGTAGAAAGGCTGCAGTAAAATATACAGAGATCTGATCATCCGAATATAAGTAAGGAAATTCACAAAACAATATTACTTAGAGGTTTAAGGGATGATTTTTTAGACATGTTAAATATGCTTGGCAAGGGAGATATATCTAAAGAATCATATGATGAGATTGTTGAACTTTCTAAGAGGTGTTCAAGGGGAGCTGCAAGGAACAGAGTAAGTAATAGAGATCCCACCTATTCAAGAGTGCAGAAATCAGCCAGTGGAGGAGCAACAAGAGCTAAAATAGGTAATTTACTTGAAGAATTTAAAACTGAGATGTTAAGTTCTTTTGCTTCACAAATTGACACTTTGCAGGTTAAGAAGAAGCAGGCTGAAGCAGAAGCAACTCTGGCTGTCTTTTGCCCGAAGTGCAGAGACAAACATCCACTAAGGGAGTGCCCAATGGACAAAATACCAATCTGCACCCTTTGTGAGAAAGATCATGAAACAAAACAATGTCCATCTCTACCAGGAATAAAGGCAGCATTGCAACCAACGGAAGAAGAAGCTGAAGCAGTTTACCTGCTAACTCAAAGAAGACAATGGCAACCAAAAGGACAAGGTATGAACTCTAGTATGCCATTTAATCGTTGGAATAATTATTCTTCTTTCGGTCAAACAAATTACCCTCCCTTTAATCAAATGCAATACCCACCCTTTAATCAAATGAATTTCCCACCCATGAAAGAATCAAACCCTCCCTTTGTTGATCCTACAATGTGGACTCCTTGGCCCCCACAACAAACATCTTCTTTTAACCCTTGGAATTCAAATTGGAGAAGCCAACAACTCCCGTACCCAAATCAATTGCCCCAATTCCAACAACCACTTCCTCTGCCATCAAATGCTCTGCCAAATAACCAAATGAGACCCCAGCTACCTATGCAACCAAATCCTAACCCCAATAATAAAGTTGTGCAAGTCATTGATATTCAGAATCAGTCTATATTTCCTACTATGCAATGTAATGATATTCATTTAAGATCTGGGAAAATAGTAGAGCCTATTATCGATGACATAACTTCTTCTGATTCTGATAAAGAGGAAACTGAGAAACATAAGAAAGCACAACCACCTTCTAACAAAAATGTTGAAATAACTGAACCACCATTCCCCGAGCGTTTGGTTTTAACTAGAACGCCTGAAACACCTGCTTTTAATCTTTTAGGGGAATTGCAAAATTTGTATGTTAAAATTCCACTTTTACAAGCATTAAGAGATGTACCAATTTATGCTAGAACAATAAGGGATATTTGTGTTAAGAAACCTGGTAGGAAAACTAAAGATCCCCTTACAGTACATGTGATGGGTAATTTATCTGCATTAATGTCCGGAAAAACCCCT
The DNA here is from genome assembly GCA_034641835.2 of Pinus albicaulis. Classification (NCBI taxonomy): domain Eukaryota; kingdom Viridiplantae; phylum Streptophyta; class Pinopsida; order Pinales; family Pinaceae; genus Pinus; species Pinus albicaulis. Next base: position 949,112,464 of record CM076579.1, read on the forward strand.
CCTGTGAAATATGGTGATCCCGGCCATCCTACCGTGACAGTTCAAATTGGTAAAAAAATGATTCCTCAAGTTCTGGTAGATTTAGGTGCTGCAATAAACATAATGACTCTTGAAACTTCACAATTATTACAGATGAATAACACAATCAGAGATACACTTACCATTCTAGAGTTGGCTGACCGTTCTACAATTAAACCTGAAGGAGTTGTTGAAGATCTACTTATCTCAGTTGAATCCTGGAATTACCCAGCTGATTTTCTTGTATTGCAGACTAAAACAAAGCTGGGGGGACATCCTTTAATTCTGGGGAGGCCTTGGCTGGCCACAGCTGATGCCTTTATCAGTTGCAGATATGGTTCAATGACAATTTCTAATGGTTATGAAACTAAACAGCTTACTCTTTATCCTCATGCTACACCCATAATTAATAATGAAGATTCTATGTGGATGGATTATGATGATAATGCTGTTCAGCCTATTCTAACTATTGGGCAAGATTTAACTCTTAAAGACAATACAGAGGATGAAATAATTAATAATTTTATTTGTGAACCTTCTTCTGTAATTTCTGAAACACACAATCAATTGACTGCAATTTTTGAAACAGATACCCAAGAAAAGATTGAATCTGAAGACTCATCTCAGACATTGACCACCATCTCATCTAAAAGCATAACAGTTGAAATTGAACCTGGAAAGACATTAAACATAAATCCTAATCTAACAGTTGCTGAAACATAGTAGTTAATGAAGTTATTGCATGAATATAAGGAAGCATTTGCATGGGATTACACAGATATGAAAGGGATCTCTTCTGAACTATGTACTCACCAAATTTACATTAAATAGGGATGCCGACCAGTTTGTCAACCCCAAAGACGAATGAACCCTAATTTACGAGAAATTGTTAAAGAAGAACTTTAGAAATTGCTTAATGCAGGATTTATATACCCCATATCTGACAGTGAATGGGTTTCCCCATTGGTAACTTTCCCTAAGAAAAATGGGAAATGGAGAGTATGTGTTGACTACAGAGCCTTGAAAAAAGCTACTCAAAAGGATCACTTTCCTTTACCTTTCATTGATCAAGTGTTGGACAGTCTGGCAGGGAAGAAATTCTTTTCTTTTCTAGATGGATTCAGTGGGTATAATCAGATTAGAATTGCACCCCAAGACCTGGACAAGACCACTTTCACTAGCCCTTGGGGAAATTTTGCTTATAGAGTTCTCCCATTTGGGCTATGTAATGCACCAGCAACTTTTCAGAGGGCTGTTATAGGAATTTTTTCTGCTATGCTGAATGACTCTATGGAAATATTTATGGATGATTTTACTCCTTATGGTGTGTCTTTTGAAGATGCATTACAAAATCTTGAGAAGGTACTTAAACGATGTATACAAGCTCACCTCTCCTTCAGTACTCTAAAAATGTCATATGATGATGGAGTGAAGGAGTAGTGCTTGGACATTTTATTTCATCTCAAGGTATTCAGGTAGATCCATCTAAAATATTGGTCATTTAGAATCTTTCTGTTCCTAAAACACAAACTGATGTGAGAAGTTTTCTAGGACATGCTGGATACTACAGAAGATTTATTAAATATTTTTCTAAGATAGCTTCTCCATTATTTGTATTCCTTATGAAAAATGCTGAATTGAAGTGGACTAATTCTTGTCAGAAAGCTTTTGAAGAACTCAAGCATCAGTTATCTACTGCTCCTATTTTGAGGGGGCCTGATTGGGCCCTCCCTTTTCATATATCTTCTGATGCTTCAGACACTGCAATTGGAGCTGTCTTGAGACAAGAGGAAAATCATCTTCCTTATGCTATCTACTTTATCAGTAAGAATATGACCCCTGCTGAGCTTAATTATACAGTTACCGAAAAGGAGTTTCTTGCAGTAATTTATGCCATTAATAAATTTCGACACTATATCACTGGTTATTCTACTTTTGTGCACACTGACCACTCAGCTATCAAGTATTTAATGAAAAAATTTGTTACAAATGCTAGAGTTACCAGATGGCTATTATTACTGCAGGAATTTGATATCACAATTGTAGATCGGCCCGGTAAAGAAAATGTGGTGGCTGATTTCCTTTCACGGTTAAAAACTGACAATGATATTCCAGTAGATGATTCTTTTCCTGATGAGTATTTGTTTGCAGTTTCTGCTCACTCTCCATGGTATGCGGATATTGCTAATTATTTGGTTGCAGGAAAATTACCATCACACTTGTCATACAGAGAAAAGAGAAGAGTTGTTCAACAAAGTGCCAGGTATAGCTGGATAAGTGGGTGTCTTTTCTACACAGGGCTTGATCAGGAAATCCGAAGATGCATTAGGGAAGATGAAGTGTATGACATACTGAAAGCTTGTCATGATGGCCCTTGTGGAGGGCATTTTGCTGATAAAAGAACAACACACAAAATTTTGAGGATGGGTTACTATTGGCCCTTATTATTTAAGGATGCAAAGAAATATGTGAGGGCTTGTGACAGCTGCCAGAGAATGGGTCAACCCAATCATAGAGATCAAATGCCATTAAACCCCCAGGTAGTTTCTGAACCATTTGAAAGATGGGCCTTGGATTTCATAGGACCCATTAATCCTCCATCCAATCAAAGAACTTATATATTAGTATGTACAGACTATATGACTAAATGGGTGGAGGCCAAAGCACTTATTAGAGCCAATAAAGAGGTTGTCCTAACTTTCTTATTTGAAGAAATCTTCACTAGATTTGGAATTCCTAGAGAGCTAGTTATAGATGGAGGACCTCCATTCAATTCTCATGGTTTTAAGTCTACCCTTCAGAAATATCATATTCATCATAGAATGACTACACCATACCACCCCCAGGCCAATGGGTAGGTGGAAAGCACAAATAAAGTATTAGAAGCCATTCTAACTAAAACAGTGAAGGACAACCAGAAGGATTGGTCTCAAAGGCTCCCTGAAGCATTATGGGCTTACAGAACTACTTGGAGAAACACTACAAGTTTTTCTCCCTATGAATTGGTTTATGGTAAAAATGTTGTTTTTCCTGTGGAATTTGAAATCAAAACTCTAAGAACTGCTTTAGCTGTTAATCTTGATTTGACTGATGTGCAGACAACTAGGTTGCAGCAGCTTCTTGAATTGGATGAAAAGAGATTAGATGCCATTCACCAGACAACCATGATTCAATAACAGAGAATGAAGTGGCATGATAAAATTATCAAACACAAGCAGTTCCAAAAAGGTAATTGGGCCTTGTTGTATGACTCTCGGTTTGAAAATTTTCAGGGTAAGCTACGTACACGTTGGCTTGGACCATATGAAGTAGATGCTGTTTTTTCTAATGGAACAGTAAGACTTCTCACAATTGATGATTCTAAAACACCTCTACTATTCAATGGTCATAGGCTTCGTTTATACCAGCGCCCTGTTTCTAAAGAGGATTTCAAGACTGCTTGCATGACTGATATACATTATCTTTTTCTGGGGGAGTCTTCTGCTCCTCACAACATTTAATTTTCTGCACTATTTTTTTAGTATTAGATTAGATTAGATTTAAAACTAATAATCCATGTCAAGGGTTGGCATATACAAGTGAATTTTGTAGATTCTGGAAAATCTTATTAAGGAGGACAGATTCATCATAAGAAGATCTGAAGCTTCAATCACAGAAGCTTGTTCTCTTCATTTCAACTCATTTCCTAGCAATATCCCTTCATCCCATTTCTACATTATTTCCCTTTTTCCATTTTTCCCACTTCTACCATTCCTGAAATATCATCCTTCAGCTAGTATTTCCCATTCCTTACTGCTGAAATTATCCCTTATCAAATATTTCCCCCACTTGTCCTAAACCCAAGTCATTATATCCCATTTTCCTGATTTTTCCCGTTGTTGAAACACCAGTTTCAGCAACATGTCATTCATTTTTCCGTTGCTGAAACACCAGTTTCAGCAACTTGTCATCATTAAAACATCATTTCTTTCCTCTGCTATACAAGCTTTTCAGTTCTCCACTTTTACTCTTCAGATCCTTTGGGTGAAAATTACTCAGTACTGAGCAGATCCTGATATGCTCCTGTTCTACATTTCAGAGAAATCTTCAGATTCTTCCATTAATATCAAGCCATTATGAAGCACTTTATACTTCGAATTTTCAAAACCAAAGGTAAAAATATAAGGTATGTGGTTTTAATGTAATGCAGTTAAATCATATTTTAAAGAGAGGATCTTGCTCATAATGACTACAATCTCCACACGCTTAAATATCATTGCACCATATGTAGGGGGGGGAATTTCGAAAACTGAATAATCATTTCACATCACCCAATCCTCCGTCATTCTTCATATCCATTTCCGCCGTCATTGAGACTCCACATCCTCTGTTGCAACAATTAGCTTGACCAAAGCCTGTGTTTTTGTCTTCTGTGCCTCTGCATGTGACTCAAGCTAGTAGCCATGGGAGGGTCGGCTATCAGACACGAGCCTGGTTCGATAACTCTTCTTCAATTGTTCCCGGAAGCCTATCAAATCTTTCAACAAGCAGGATGGACAACATACTTCGAAAGGTTGGGAGAATTTGATCAGCAGCAAGTTTTAGAGTTCGCACAGAATCTTCAGGGGAATTATTCAGTGGTTCAAGGGGTCCGCATTTCAGTTACAGAGGAGGGCATAGCTCAAGTTTTAGGTTTGCCGGTTATAGGGACTCGCTGGTTCAGTAGGAAGCAAGTGATTTTAAATGCACAGCAAGATTTTCTTCTTCCAGATGAACTGGTTGAACTTAAAGGCCGCGGAATAAGTCTGTACTCACTTCCTCGACCATGGCCAACAGTAGAAGAATTCATCAAGCATTACTTGACATGCGAAGGGCATTATCAGGTAGTCTACCAACACGACTTCGTTTTGATGAATCATTTAAGGAATGGTCGATTAGTTAATACTCCCTATTATCTGCTTGGTTGTATCAAAAACATGTCACATTATTGTAGACGGGTTAAATTCCCATTGTTATCCCTTACCCATCACCGTTTATGCCAATTATTAATTCAGAGGGGTTTTGCTCAGCAAAACCCCCCTCTGAATAATCCACTCCTCATTCCCCAGCAGGCCGAAATCCCCCAACAAGCCGAAAGTTCCCAAGAAACTCCTGAGAGTCCTTATGAAGGGCAACTGGACGATATCCCAGATTCCCCAGTAATTCCATCCTCAGAACCAGTTGACCTACCCCCAAGTTCGTCCCACTTAGTAGAGTCACCCCTTTTCACTATTCCTATCCCTAGCGATGACTCTCCAACACCCCCATCCCCACCTACTCATAAAAGGAAGAGAAGAACCCCAACAGTCTCTGTCTCAAAACGACGAACAAGGGCCACATTCCAAATTTTCACTTCTTCCGAAAGCCCTTCCCCCAGAAAAGAATCTTCCCCTACAAAGAAAAGGAAAGACAGTGACTTCTCTTCTTTCCTACCAAAAAGGAAAATGAAAATGACTGTTGAAACAGGAGTTACTCCCATTCTCCCTGACCCTGCCACTATTATGTTAAAACTTCAATCCTCACCCCCATTTCAAATTCCCCAACCCGTCTCGTCCGGTGGCACTGCCACACAAGAACCAGTGCCCCGGGATAATATGACATCGTTATGGCTCAAACAGTGACTGCCACACAAGAACCAGTCACTTACCCAGAGGCTGAAACACAAGAACCAACCACTGTGGTACAATAATCATACACCAAGCATGATAATACAGGGAAACCAGCTGTAGCTGCTCCACAAGAACCAGCTACAGCTGTGGATCAGCAGACAACTCCAGCAGAATCAACCAGCACACAGGGTTCACACACTATGGCATCTTTATTGGAGGAAAATGAGTTTTTGAAGTCTGAACTAGAAGCCTATAAGAATGAATTAATCATGGCACGAGAAGCCTTTGATAGAGAATTGAATCTCTATATGCTAGCACACACAGCATCAGCACCAAATAGGGATCCATGCAGAGAATACATGTGTCATGAGTGTGGTAATATTTACCAGCAGGTAGGGTACAAAGTAGTCAAAATTCAGGTATCTGAGGCATCTACATCAGCTGCAATTAAAGAAGAACGCCCTACTGCTCCACAAGAACCAGTAGGGCTCTCAAAAAATTTGGAAAAAGAAACTAAACCACAGATATCTCGCCCTGTGCTAGTCAACTCGGCCACTCAAACAATGCCCCAACCACAGATATCTAGCCCTGAGTTAGTCAGTTCAGCCACTCAGACAATGCCCCAACCCAGTACTTCTAATGCCAGGACACAGACCCTGCCATGGAACCAAGTAGAACTTATGAACAAATGGAAGAAACAATATGTTGTAGATCAAGATAAAATATTACAGCAGCATAAGTTAGCATGGCAGAATCACATGTATGCCAACTGGGATATTTGGGAACAGACATTGCAACAGCTCAGGGATTCCAGGAAAGAAGTCAAGGAATTAAAGGAAAATTTGGTTTTGATGTTTTCATTAGTGAAAAAGTTGATGGCTACCCGAAAACCCTCTGTGAATTATTCTCTCTTCCTCTCTGCATGTTTGGTTTATTTTCAATTGAAGGCAATAAAGGATGGCAGACCTCATGAATTGCTTACTGCGGAACAATTTGTTAAGACTTTTGCTGAGGCCCCTGAAAGTGACCAACATTTTTTGTGTGAACTTTATCTCCATAACGAGGCCATGCCTGAGAATAGAAGAGTCAATCTCACTCCAATTGTAGGTGATGTAAAAATAAGGGTATTTGTTTCATTTCTGGCCAATCAGCTCACCTGGCAAACTTCGTTTATTGCAAGTAGTCATAATGAGGAGAATAGGCTCCTTTGGATTAGACCGGAACCTTTAAGTCTGGCCATGTTTATAGCACAATATCACCAATTATTGCAGAAGCCAGGAATGCATAGGTACATACAACAACTACAGGCTTCAACACTTTTAAAGTGTCAACAGCAAATCAGAGTAAAGGAGGTTGCTGCATTGAAGGCCAACACTATGTTTTGGCAGCAGTCATGTAAGGAAAGACAAGACTATCACCCTTTTAGCCCTGATAATCTTCAAGCTGCACTTTCCAGGGTACCTAATTACATCAGATGTATTCGGCATTGTGGAGAAAACTGGATTGGTTACCATTTTCATTTTCCAATTCTATGGATGCCTTCAGAGAAATATCAGTGTCACTATCAATTGGTCGACAGAGATGAAGCTGTAGCATGGCAGCAATTGCAGAACAATCAAGGATTCTGAGCTCCGACTGAAGCCACCTTCTCCAGCTACTGCTTGAGCAACTTGCATGCACAGAGTCAGTACTCAGACTCTGACTCAGACTAGGAGTTGCCTGAGGACATGCAACACTTTCAGCTGGGGGGGATGTTAGGACCTCACTATGTATCATTTTTACTATATATTTTGACACCACCTTACCTTTATAACCATGTTTAAAAAGGATTCCATCATCATTTTCATTCACTTTATCCAAAGGTATATAAAATCCTCTTCTTTACTATATGTTTAATCTGTTTACATATAATTCCATATTACTCTTATATTTTATCATTAATCAAAGTAGATTGTTGCTAACATAAGTCTAAAAGATCGTAGATAAGTTATATGCTGTGCTGGAACAATCGGCTGTTGCTGAAACAGTCAAACTTCATTGCTGAAACAGTCGACTCTGTTGCTGAAACAGCCAGCAGACACGCAAATTCCGCCACTATTCGTAATTTGCGATTCTGGAAGAGCATTTTGTGGAACAATGGCAACAACATGAAGACGTGGTTACATGGATTATTCTGAAGATAGTACTCTTTTTGTATCTGTTGTAACAATATCTTTTTATGGAAGAACAGAATAGCCCTTTTTTAAGAAAGAAGAACAGAATCAGGATAAATGTAGATTTGCTCTATTGTAATTGTAAGAGATGTCTCCTCTTTAAAAAGAGGATACATCATCATTAGAAGGGCATTAGAGCTCGAAACTACAGGAGAACATTGTGTTTGAGAGAACTGGAGCTAGACTCCATTTGTAATGTATCATTTCTTTTGACAGATGAATAAAATTTCCTTTTGAGCGTTTCAATTTAATCCTTTCTTGGGGAATCTTGTGAGAAGGAAAGGGCCCGCCTTCCTCACAAGATTCACCCGACTGTCCCTGTAGTTTGTTTAATTTCTTTATGACATTCGCGCTTTACTTTAATTCTGTTTGCTGAAACACTAGTTAAACAGCTCTGTAATTCATTGAGCATTCTATTTCTTTTAACGCTGCATGTGTTTAGTACATTCATTCTTAAGAAGTTAAGAGATTTATTTCTGTTAATTGTTTGAATGTATGATTGATGTTGGGAAGCAGGTGCTGAAGTTTCCTGTACAAAGGAATAGGGTCCTGTTTCCATTGATTGCCTTTCTTTTCCTGCAGTGTGATTAGAAACGGGAGACAGGTGCTGAAGGTTCCTGTTCATGGGAATAGGGTCCTGTTCTCTTGAGTTATCTTTTCTACAGAGTGATTAGTGTCAGGAAACAGGTGCTAAAGTTCCTATTTAAAGGAATAGGGTCCTGTTCCTGTTATGGTTGATTGGTTTCCTTTCCTGTAGATTGATTTCCCTTTATTTGGATTCTAAACTGCAATATAGGAATTACTTCTGCTATAACATAAGTAACTTCAGCTTTGGTTAAACAGAGTGTGAATAATTAGATTTGTATGATTGATAATTGTGTGGTTTTTTTACTACAACATTGTTTTTGATTTTGAAATTGAGCATATCCAGTGCGTGATTGTCTTTGGAATAAACAGACTTCCTCGGGTTGACAATTTATGTGGAGCTTGAATTGTGAAAAAAATTAAAGCGACCAACACATACCATGGTGAATGAGCAGATACTGCAAATAAATACTCATTAGGAAAGGAATCATCTACTGGAATATTATCATCAATTTTTAACCGAGAAAGGAAATTAGCAGCAACATTTTCTTTACCTGGTCAATCTACAATTGTAATATCAAACTCTTGTAATAACAATAACCATTTGGTTACTCGACCATTTGTGATAGATTTGTTCATTAAATACTTGATAGCCGGGTGGTCAGTATGGAAAAAAGTAGAGTAACCAATAATGTAATGTCGAAATTTATTAATAGCATAAATTACTGCTAAAAATTCCTTTTAGGTAACTGTATAATTGAGCTTAGGAGGAGTCATATTATTACTGATAAAGTAGATGGCATAAGGAAGATGGTTTTCCTCTTGCCCCAAGACAGCTTCAATTGTAGTATCTGAAGCATCAGAAGATATATGGAAGGGAAGTGCCCAATTAGGTCCTCTCAAAATAGGAGCTGTGGATAACTGATGCTTGAGTTCTAAAAAGGCCTCCTGGAAAAGATTAGTCCACTTGAATTCAACATTTTTCATAAGTAACACAAACAAAGGAGAAGCTATTTTGGAATTTTTTTTAATAAATCTCCTATAATATCCAGCATGTCCTAGGAAAGTTCTCACATCGGTTTGTGTTTTAGGAATAGGAAGGTTCTGAATGACTTGTATTTTCGATGGATCTACCTGAATTCCTTGAGATGAGATAAAATTTCCAAGCACTACTCCTTCACTCATCATCATATGACATTTTTCGGTACTTAAGGAGAGGTGAGCTTGTATACAACGTTTAATTACTTTCTCAAGATTCTGTAATGCATCTTTGAAAGACACACCATAAGGGGTAAAGTCATCCATAAATATTTCCATAGAGTCATTCAGCATATCAGAAAAGATTCCTATAACTGCCTTTTGAAAGGTTGCTAGTGCATTACATAGTCCAAATGGAAGAACTCTATAGGCAAAATTTCCCCAAGTACTAGTAAAAGTGGTCTTATCTTGGTCTTGGGGTGCAATTCTGATTTGGTTATACCGACTAAACCCATCTAAAAAGGAGAAGAATTTCTTTCCTGATAAACTATCCAACACCTGATCAATGAACGGTAAATGAAAGTGATCCTTTTGAGTGGCTTTATTTTAGGTTCTATAATCTACACACACTCTCCATTTCCCATTTTTCTTAGGAACTATTACCAATGGGGAAACCCATTCACTGTCAGAGATAGGATATATAAACCTTGCATTAAGCAATTTTTGAAGTTCCTCTTTGACAATTTCTCTTAAATTAGGGTTCATTCGTCATTGCGGTTGACAGACTGGTCGACAAACTTCCTTGATATAGATACAGTGAGTACATAATTCAGGAGAGATTCCCTTCATATCTCTATAGTCCCATGCGAATGCTTCTTTATTTTCAAAAAGTAACTTCATTAATTGTTGTGTTTCAGCAACTGTCAATTTGGAGTTTATATTCAGTGTTTCTTTAGGTTCGATTTCCTGTTATGATTTTAGAAGAGATGGTGGTTGATGTTTGAGGAAGATCTTCAGGTTTAAGCTTTTCCTGGGTATCTGATTTCAAAAGTGTAGCCCGCTGATTATTTGTTTCCGGAATCACAGAGGAGGGTTCACAAATAAAATTATTAATTAACTCATCCTCAATGGTATCTTTAAGAGTTAAAGTTTGTCCTATAGTCAAAATAGGTTGAATAACATGATCATCATAGTCCATGCATACAGAATTATCATTATTAATCGTGGGTGTAGCATGAGGGTAAAGAGTAAGCTATTTAGTTTCATATGCATTGGAAATTGTCATTGAACCAGATCTGCAGCTGATAAAGGCATCGACTATAGCTAAAGAGGGCCTTTCCAGACTTAAAGGATGTCCCCCCAACTTTGTTTTAGTTTGTAACACCACAAAGTCAGCTAGGTAATTCCAAGACTCAACTGAGATGACCAGGTCTTCAATAACTCCCTCTTGTTTGATTCTAGAACAGTCAGCTAACTCTAGAATGGTTTGTGTATCTCTAATCACATTCTTTAGCTGTAACAATTGTGAAGTCTCAAGAGTCATAATGTTTATATCAGCACCTAAATCTACCAGAACTTGAGGGATTATTGTTTTACCGATTTGGACATTCACAGTAGGATGGTTGGGGTCACCATATTTAACTGGAGGCGATTTAACGGACATTAATGCAGATAGATTACCCATAACATGGACTGTAAGGGGACCTTTAGCTTTCCTACCAGGTTTATTAACACAAATATCTCTCATCGTTCTAGCATAAATTGGTACATCTCTTAATGCCTGTAAAAGTGGAATTTTCACATACAAATTCTACAATTCCCCTAAAAGATTAAAAGCAGGTGGCTTAGGCGTTCTAGTTAAAAATAAACACTCAGGGAATGGTGGCTCTACTATTTCAGTACCCTTATTAGAGGGTGGTTGTACCTCTTTATGTGAATCACGTTTTTTAGTTTCTTCTTTATCAGAATCAGAAGAGGTAACATCATTGATAATAGGTTCAACTATTTTCCCAGATCGTAAATGAATGTCATTACATTGTGCAGAGAAAAAAGGAAGTATAGGCTGGTTCTGAATATCAATCACTTGCACAACTTTATTATTGGTGTTAGGATTTGGTTGTACAGATAGTTGGGGTCTCATCATTTTATTATTTGGTGGAGAACCTGATGGTAGAGGAAGTGGTTGAGGAAATTGATTTCGGAACGGGAATTGTTGAGCCCTCTTATTCGAATTCCACTGGTTAAATGTTAGGTCCCTATATCACTAGTATAGTCCCTTATTATTGTTAGAGTAACCCCCTTATTGTTATTATTGAACCCTTGTAACCCCCATTTTGTTATTATTGTGGCCTTAAAATAGTATTGTTAGGTCGGCTAGGATTACATTGTGGCCCACTAGGATTACATTATGGCCCCATGGACTCCTATATATAGAAAGGAGGTTTTGTAAATTGTATCATCCAAGAATTGTTCATTTATGTAATGTATTGGAGGTTTCCCCCTCAAAGTGGCTCATTTATAAGGCGTTGATATCTCTTTTCTTCTATTTTTGGAGCTGGTTACACAACATTTGGTATCAGAGCTTTGGATTCTAGGGTTTCGCTGCTCCAAACAGGTCAGCGTGGCATTTTCGCTATAAATTTTTTTCTACGAAGCGTCAGAAGCTGAAAGTTTTAGGGTGTGAAGCTAAAATGTTGAGGACGTTTTTCTAAAAATTTCAGACCTTGGTTCGCAATATTTTCGGAGATATGATCTGTGGAAGTTAGGTCTTTTTTGAGGCTCCTAAACAGGTCATCGTGGAATTTTCGCTATAAAAACATTTCTACGAAGGTTCAGAATCTGAAATTCATATGGTGCGAAGCTGAAATCCTAAGGAAATTCGTCAAAAAATTTCAACGCTTGGTTCGTAATATTTTTGGAGATATGATCTGTGGAAGGTAGTGCTTTTTCAGGCTCCTGAATTTCATCTCAAATAGGTGATCGTGGGAAAAGTTCAATAACTCTCTCTCTGGGCATCAGATTGGAGTGCCGTAAAAAGTGGTTGCAATTAAATGGACTGCAGTTTCTTGGCTATCAATTTCAGAGATGAAGGACAAAGCAGTGACAAGTGGCAAGTCGTACAATTTCGCTCTACTGAACAAGTCCAAAATTGGGTCATTGTGGGAGATTGGAAATAACTTTGTCTTGAAGAATCCAAATCAGATCATACCTGTGGCATTTGAAAGAAAGTTCAGAAGGCTAGTACAAAAGTGAATTTTAGATATTTAATATTCTCAATTACATAGATAATTAAATTTCAATACAGAGCTCCTAAAACGCAAGTAAGAGGTGTGTATTTTTTTGCGAATTGCATAAGTCTTGTTTGAAGAATCAAGTTGAATTGATTCCAAGGGAATATTGTAGAATAGATATTAGTATTGGATTCTAAAATGGCCCCTAAAAATAATTCAACTCCCATTAAGCCTTTAGAAGGCTCTACTGTGACTCATGAAGACGAAGAATGGCAACATGACATATCAAAATTACAAGAGCAAGTGCAACAACAAATTTTGCTCTCGCAAAGAACAACAAAAAATGAAATGGAAGTTTTGAAGAAAGGCATGGAAACTAAGATGGATGGTTTGAAGAAAGGTGTGGAAGCTAAGATGAATGGTTTGGAAGCTAAGATGGATGGCATGGAAGTGGGCATGGAAGCTAATATTGATGACATGGAAGCTATGATCGATGAAAACATGAAAGACAACATGGAAAACATGAAGAATGATCTAAAACCATACATGGAAGGCTTGATGACAAGCTTAAAACAAGAAACGATTCCTAATGGTGGAAATATAGTAGAAGAACCTCATGATGAGAACAAAATAAATGTTAATCGTGATTTCATAACCTCTAATGTTGGCGGGAATAACCACCATATTCCAAAAATGGATATGAGGAAGTTTGATGGAAAGGATCCTGTAACATGGATACTACAGATGGAGCAATATTTTGATCTCCATAACGTGCAAAACACACAAAAGGTATGCATTGCAACTTTACATTTAGAACAAAATACATTTGTATGGTATCGATGGCTTTGCTCCCGTAAAAAAATTGTCACTTGGTCAATTTTTACGAGGAAATGATAGCACATTATGAGGATACAAAGAGCAACACCTTCTTTAGCCAATTGATAAATCTCAAACAAAAGGGTTTAGTGGGGCAGCACATTGAGGACTTCCAAAAATTGAATATAAGGGTAACTGATATTCCATAGGAACATAGGATCGATCTCTTCATAGACACTTTAAAGGATAACATCCAACATGAAGTTCGTGTTTTGGAACCGCATTCATTGGAGAAGGCATTCAGGTTGGCAAGAAAAGTTGAATGTAAAATAATGGCGACAAGGAAGCCTACCACTCAATTCTATAAAGAAGGAAGTGTTGCTACGCCTAAATTTCCACAACCTACAAGGTTGACACCACAAAAATTGGAAGAAAAAGAGAAAAAGGGCTTTGCTATAGTTGTGATAGAAAATACACTAAAGGTCATAAGTGTGCTGAGAAGAAATTATTTTACATAGATTGTGAAGAGGAAGAAGAAAATGAACAAGAAGAGGATATACACCAGGAACCAGCCCTAGAAGAGGAAGAAATGAATCCCACCATATCGTGTAATGCACTGGCAGGAATTACCACTCCTCAAACTCTCAAGATAGAAGGACAAATCAAGAAGAAAAAGGTAATAGTGTTGATTGATTCAGGTAGCACCCATATTTTTATTCATTGTAAGGTAGCCAAGGAATTAAATTGTTTCCTATACCCAGCACCAGAATGTCAAGTGATGGTTGCAAATGGAGGAACTATAAATTGCTCTAGAAAATGCCATAATATTAAGCTAACCATGGGGGAATATGTATTGACTATTCCAATTCTTTCCATTCCTATGGGAGGTGCTGATGTTGTACTAGGAGTACAATGGTTACCATCTTTGGGGACGATAGCTTTTAATTTTCAAGAACTTTTCTTGAAATCTTTTTCAGAAGGAAAGGAAGTCGAATTACAGGGTATTGAAGGGAAGCCAGGAAGGATAATAAGCTCTAATGTCATGACAAAGCTTCTAAAGAAAGAAAAACAAGGCGTAATTGCACAATTATGCTCACTAGAAGTTCCGACATCAAAATCATCTATTTCTGCAGATCTCCAACAAGTCTTGAACAATCATTCCAAGGTGTTTGAAACTCCCAAACGACTCCCACCTATTCGTGATCATGATCATGCTATTCATTTGATTCCAGGAAGTGTTCCTCCAAACATCATGCCTTATAGATATCCTTACTTCCAAAAGAGCGAAATTGAACATATGATTGCAGAAATGTTAGAGGCGGGTATAATTCAACCTAGTCAAAGTTCTTTCTCTGCTCCTGTAGTATTGGTACACAAGAAGGATGGATCATGGCGAATGTGTCCGGATTATAGGGAGCCCAATAAGCTCACCATTAAAGACAAATTTCCCATTCCTGTGATTGATGAATTATTGGATGAATTACATGGAGCAATTTATTTTACCAAGTTGGATCTTCGTTCAGGATATCATCAAATTAGAATGAAGACTGAAGATATTCCAAAAACAGAATTTCCAACTCATGAGGGTCATTATGAATTTCTGTTCATGCCTTTTGGTCTTACCAATGCACCTTCTACATTTCAAGGGTTGATGAATTCCATTTTCAAACCCTTCCTTAGAAAACTTGTGCTAGTATTTTTTGATGATATACTAATCTACAACAGGTCTTGGAAGGATCATGTTGAACATGTTGACAGGGTGCTCAAACTATTGCAGGAGAAACAATTATATGCAAAAACATCCAAATGTTTCTTTGGAGTACAAGAGGTGGAATATCTGGGTCATATTATATCTCACGAGGGTGTGAAAGTAGACCCTAACAAAATTAAAGCTATTAAGGAATGGAAAGTCCCCAAGACAATAAAGCAGTTGCGAGGATTTCTCGGGTTAACAGGCTATTATCGCAAGTTTGTTAAGAATTATGGGAGAATAGCAGAACCTCTAACAACATTATTGAAGAAAGATGCATTTTCATGGACTCCTGAAGCAACTAAGGCCTTTGAACATCTTAAAGAGGCAATGTGCCTAGCACCGGTCTTAGCTACGCCAGACTACACAAAAACCTTTATTGTGGAATGTGATGCCTCAGGAAATGGAATTGGTGCAGTTTTAATGCAGGAAGGAAGACCCATTGCTTTTGAAAGTCGTCCAATCAAAGGAAAGTATTTAGAGAAACCTATTTATGAGAAGGAAATGTTAGCAATACTACATGCACTAAAGAAATGGCGAACTTACCTAATGGAAAGACACTTCAAGGTAAAAACTGATCATGATAGTCTTAAACACTTTTTGGAACAAAGACTATCATCAGAAGAGCAGCAAAAATGGGTCACAAAGATGTTGGGTTATGACTTTGAAATAATCTACAAAAAAGGAAAGCTTAATGTTGTTGCAGATGCACTCTCAAGAAAGAATGAATAGGTGGAAGCATTGCTTTGTGCCATTTCTATTATCCAACCAGATTGGATAACCGAAGCAAGAGATGAATGGAAGAAGGACAAAGATGTATGGACACTCATTGAAAAGTTGCAGCAAGATCCTAGTACATCTGATACATTTAGTTGGAAAAATGATTCCTTATGGTACAAAGATCGCTTATATCTTTGTAAGAATTCCTAACTAAAACAAAAGATTCTTCTGGAATTGCACACTTCTCCTTTAGGAGGACACTCAGGATTTTTAAAAACTTACCACAGGGTGAAGAAAGAATTTTTTTGGGATGGCCTTAAATCCGATATTCAAAAGTTTGTGGCGGAATGTTTGGTTTGCCAGCAGAATAAAGTGGAGACAATTAAGACCCCGGGACTTCTACAACCTTTATCCATTCCAAGTCAGCGTTGGGAGGAGATTCCAATGGATTTTATCACAGGTTTACCTAAGTCTGAAGGAAAGAATGTCATCATGGTGGTAGTTGATAGACTTACCAAGTATGCACACTTTTGTGCATTATCTCATCCATTTAAAGCAAGTACAGTTGCTACTACATTTATAGACAAAATTCAAAAGCTACATGGAAACCCAAGGGTTATTATGAGCAACAAAGATCCCATTTTTACTGGAAATTTTTGGACGGAGTTATTTTCTTGTTTGGGTACTCAATTAGCTCATAGCTCAACTTATCATCCTCAATCTGATGGTCAAACTGAGATAGTAAATAAATGTTTGGAAGGATATCTTCGTTGTTTTGTATCTGATAAACAAACACAATGGGTCAAGTGGTTAACTCTTGCTGAATGGTGGTATAACACTTCCTTCCATACTGCAGCAAAAATGACCCCATTTATGGCACTTTATGGATATCATCCACCATCCATCACATCATCTTTAAGAGAAAATTCGAAGGTTCAAGCAGTGGAAGATCACATCGAGCATCAAGAAGAAGTTCTCCAACTCTTAAAGGATAACCTGAATTTGTTACAAAATTGAATGAAACAACAGACAGATCAACATCGCAGCGAGAGAAGTTTTGATGTAGGAGATTGGGTATTTTTACGGCTACAACCATACAAACAAATGTCCCTCAAGCAAGCTAAGAAGGATAATAAATTATCACCAAAGTACTATGGCCCTTACAAGGTGTTGCAAAAGATTGGAACTATGGCATACAAATTGGAGCTTCCTGCTTCTTCGCGAGTACATCCAGTTTTCCATGTTTCATGCTTAAAGAAGGTTATAGGTGAAAATCTTCCAGTTCAAACAATATTTCCAGAACTTGATAAGGAAGGAAAAATCATATTGGAACCTGAAGCGGTCATGGAAACAAGAACTCAATAGCTACGGAATCGATCAATTTCAGAGTATCTCATCAAGTGGAAGAACTTACCCACTGAAGATTCTACATGGGAGGATGAGAATTTTATACAGAAGCACCCGGAGCTACTCAAGCGTTGAGGACAACACATTTTTGAAGGAGAGGGGCATGTTAGGTCCCTATATCACTAGTATAGTCCCTTATTATTGTAAGAGTAACCCCCTTATTGTTATTATTGAACCCTTGTAACCCCCATTTTGTTATTATTGTGCCCTTAAATTAGTATTGTTAGGTCGGCTAGGATTACATTGTGGCCCACTAGGATTACATTATGGCCCCATGGACTCCTATATATAGAAAGGAGATTTTGTAAATTGTATCATCCAGGAATTGTTCATTTATGTAATGTATTGGAGGTTGCCCCCTTGAAGTGGCTCATTTCTAAGGCGTTGATATCTCTTTTCTTCTATTTTTGGAGCTGGTTACACAACATTAAAGTAAGATTGTTGTTGTGGAGGCCAAGGAATCCACATTGCAG